>CM052803.1:41632927-41653867 GCA_028533885.1 Nasua narica | reverse complement strand
CGAGGACACTTGGCAGCTTGCCAACCAGCTCGTCACACCCCAGCAGAAAATGGTGCAGGGGTGCCCTGCTAGGAATGAGCCTGAATTAGGAATAGATCATGAACTTCTTCCGAACCCAGGATGCAATTTGAAACTGGCAGTCAGTCATGCACACGGCGGCGTGCTGCCGCGGGATCTGGCCGACTCCAGAGAGCCCAGGGCTCGTCTCCAGGAATGTGATGAACCGGCTGTTGGACGCACCCACCGTCCCACGTTAAACAACACAAACTCACAATTAAATAGCTCTAGGAGAAAACAAAGGCAAGAAGTACTCCAAACGCGGTACTTCCAAGCAATTACAGTGAGCCTAGCCGTTTGGCTAGGCCCTTGGAGTCGTGCCCCTCATGTCTGCAGAGTGGCCGTAGCCACAGAGAGCATATTCAGAAGGACACAGGATGTGCACCTCCACGTCCTGTAATGTCCTGCGGCCCGGGGCTTCTGTACCCCGCCATCAGCAGTGAATGCTGAAAATGCAAGCCGCCGGCCCTCCCTGAGAGCCGGGTGTCAGCCACTTGCCAGCACACTGTCACAGACCCCTCACCCCCACCCAGACATGGGACACGGGAGCCGCATTCACAAAGGGATTTTGTTTTCCAATAAAACGTCTCTTGTTCAAAGTTTAGCAAGCTTCTTTCGGCGGCTACTCGGGCTCCTAGGTAACCATGAAGTTTAAGAAATCTGTATGATGATAATTAAACACTGTAAATAATTTATCTGCTGAAGCCTTCCTGGCTGGCCCGTTGTGCCTTTGAGGGAAAGTGATCCATGCTGACATTCTGAATAAGGTTGGCAAAATAAGTGCCGTGAGGAGTGGCAGGGGAAAGTGGGCTTGCTCTCAATAATGGATGAAGCCCCATGCCGGGGAGAGGAAGCCTCAGAAAGGCGGCTCTGCGGCAATCTGCTCTTTCATCTGGAGCCGGCTTCGAGGCGAAGGTGCTGCCCCGCATCAGAAGCACAATCGCTCGCTTGTGAGCAGATGTCCTTCACGCGGTGGGCAGCGCTCTTCGGCACAGCTGAACAAATGCATGCCGCAAGACAGCTCCCCCCCCTACTACCGAAAGAACGCTGTGTATATTAATTTAGCAGGTTGTTGAATAATGCTTGGAAGGGGGATTTATGAAGTAGAAAAATCACACGGTGAGGCAAAATGACTTTCCAACCGAGTGGGAGGAAGAAAGGGGGTTCGGCTTCCAGGGAGGATGAAGTGGAAAGAGCCTAAGAGAATCGCACCTGCAGAGAGAAACCCAGGGCCGGGCTACCAGAGGAGTCAGGAATGGCCCAGTTGGGCAGGCCTGATGCAAAGGCATTATCTGCCATCCGCTCCCCAAGAGACTATGTTTAACAAAACTGTTACAGCCTGCTTACAGCGTGCAGCTGGGGGAGGTGGTGCGTGTGTGGGGACGCGGGGTATGTGGGAACTCTCTGCACAGGCCACTCAAGTTTGCTCTGAGCCTAAAACTGCTCTAAACAATAAAATTTATTTTTTAAAGTGCATGTAGCCCTAAACCCTATGTTCAGCTCACTTGTTTCCTTTCTGCTTGGGAACCCGCACGGAGGCTTCCCACAGCTTACTTTGTGGGGCACGCTGGGGAGCAGGGCGGCCCCACTCAGCTGCTACTTTGCACATCTGTGCTGAAGTGCTAGGGCCGTCAGCCTCGCGGGGAGGGGGGCAGAGTGGAGTGCGAGCTCCGACAAGCACATGAGCTTTCCGGGGGGTGCGGGCACCCTGAAAAGCCCCTGGAAAGACTAGCCCCAGGAGGCGGCTATTGGAGAAATGGAGACAAAGGTGTTACCCCTTCGAATTCTCCTCCCTCTGCCCCCATCCGTCTTCCAGAACGTGACGCCAGGACAGCTCTGGCAAACTCGATCATTCCTTCGAGGCTGACAGAAGTTGGTCCACTTCCTATATGTCATGGGGGGGGGGGGAAGAACTATCTGTTTTACCTAAGGAAAGTACAGGTAGCAATCTGCTGACTGAGCCCAACATTTAGAGCCCTGCCCTGCCTCCACTTCTGCACACAAATACTATTGTTTTCCACCTTGATAATTATTAAATTGTGGTGTAAAACCCAACTGCTGCTTAAGTATGCGTGATTATTAGAGTACAAGTCAATTGTGGATAACACGCAGATATAAATGCAGCTAATAAGTCTTACTGTAATGATTAATCAATTTATGAATACATTATTTAAACTAATAGCTCAGGTAGGGTATCTTAAACAAGTTACAGAGGACATCGACCAATTCAAATACCAGCTGCCAGATCAATAGCAAACTGTAAGTAAACTCTGGGGAATAGGTACACTTGCAAAAAAAAAGAAAAAAATCTGCAAACAAAAGGGTCTTGGATGAAGGAAATCTACAACAATCTCAATTCTTTAAGACAAATGCAGAGCACTTCATTATAGGTCAAACCTTAAAGGGAAAGGTAAAAAAAAAAAGTGCATTACTACAAATTCGTTCCCTTTTCATCCTACATAGTTGTAACTGAGGGCACCTCATACAAATATATGTTTACACAAACTTCTGCATACATTTGCAAATAGAATAAAGTTAATTTTGATTCCTTAGAAAAAATGATACACTGGGTTCATTTCATCAAAAGGTGGCAATAATTACTAATTTATCTACAAATGCCCCTTTGGGGCACCAGGAGACAAAAGGTGGCACATTTATTTATCTACAAATGTCCTTTTCATAATAAGTTACATATATATGTATTTTAGACCTATTTTATATATATGTTATATATATATATTATATATATATATATAATATATATATCTGTCTAAAAGGTAAGAGTAGCAATTTTCCCAAAGGGGCCCATGTTCCAAATGACACATCAGGGTACACCTGCTCTTTTAGATCCACAGAGGTTAAGCCCTACTGAGAATCACAAGGGCATTTTTGTGAGCCAAGCAAACCCTAGAGTTTTAGCTCTCTCCCTTCCTCGTTTTTTTTCTTTTGTTTTGTTTAATTAAGACTAATTAATGTGAGTTTAATAAATAAACCAAAAGGGCCTTGATTTCCAAAGGTGTGATATTTTATCACAGTTACAAGTAATGCTGCATTTTAAAAAATTCATTAGTTATCTGGTGAGACCGGCCACACATTATTGAGTAAGTAACAGCGGCTAAGTGAAACAGATGAAATATTGGTAAGCAATGCAGCCCACAGTATAAGTATGTGAAGGAGGTCAGAGGTTAATCCCTATTGATTTTCCGAGTCTACGTACAGCACCGCTGGGAAAGGCCGGTTCTGTTGGCGATCAGCTAGCACAAATACATTATAAATCTTACTGTCCACCTTCACTGATCAGTGCCACTTACTTCCTTCACTAAAGACCATTAAGAAACTACTGGAAAAAAGAAAAAAATCTACTCAGATGCAGGTAAAAAGGAAAGCATTTTCAAAGTCTCCCATGTCAGAGAATGCTTTGTAGATGGAGGACTTCTGAAAGCTGAAGCACACTTCCTGGGGGGCTGGCTGGTCTCTCCCGTAAAAGGGGACACGCAGAAATACGGCACATTTTTTCATATGCTTTCAACACCAAATCAGAAACATCAAAATGCCTCTGACGTTTGAGTGCCTAGGAACAGGAGAATAAACAGGAGGAATGAAACACTCACAACACTCACTGACATCGGCAGAGGCATATCCATCTTGATTTTGTGTAATTTCGGCCTCGGCACAACCTTGACCCTAGCCAAGAGTAAGCGTCAGTGACCCTCAGGTTCATGGGCTCCTCCCAAAACTCTGCACCGAAATGTTTTATCCTCTCCTGAAGTGGTCCCCTGACATGCATAGCTTCCATTCCCACACCCGGGATTCTCACCTCCAACCCACTTCCAGGAATATCTATGAATGGCCCTTTCTTTTTCAGGCCTTTCTCTTAACAGAGGGTGCCATATGTCTGCTGTGGGCCTGGCACTCTTTATGCGTACAGCAAAACAGATGAGGAAGACGGGGTCCTCTCCAGAAAAATGAAACCTATGTTCCTTGTCAGACCATTGGCTCTCACACAACATGGTCTGGAAAACAGTCTTGGTGCTAATAGGGGCTAGCTGGGCTCACAGGCACTTTGTCACTGACCAGCACTGTGACACTGAGCCAATTGCTTAACCTCTCTGAGCCTCCGTTTCTTCACCATTGTAAGTGAGGATAGTAATAGCAGCCACTTCACAGGGCGGTCAGGAGATGAGTAATCACATGTAACGTACTTAGCACGGGGCCCAGTAAGCATTCGATAAATGCTGGGTAATTAAAAAAAAAAAAATGTGGAGCTATTTGACATTGCAAAAACCAAGTGACCTCTTTCACCTCTGTTTCACTGATAGGGATTACGGAATTATGATGTAAGAAAATATGGCACCATCTGTTCCACCATTCCATCCAAATAGATGTGTCATATCCACCCGCTTCTCAGAGCGGGCATCGCAGTAACAAGCAGGTTCTAAGTTACGGTTCTTGAGACACGGATTTGTTTTTAAAGCTCTCAAAAAGCACATGGAAACAAAACATAACAGAAATGTATGTTAGGTAGGTCAGCATTAACCAGGGATACAGAGGGAGTTAAGAAATCTCGAGGCAAGAGAAGGTTCCCTTTTAGCACAGAAATTATGTATTTTAAAGTATCAGCACCAGAAAGATAAATAAGAAAGGTTCATAGATACACGTTATTTCTGCATGGTTTTTACAAACACAGTTCTCCTATCACCTTCACAACACACACACACACACACACACACACTTTCTCACACACATACATGCACAATTCCTCTGCCCTGAGCAAAAGATTTTGCATGCTTGAAAAAGTTCTGGGGAATATTACCAGAATGGAAGGAAAACCTCTATCTTTGCAATTTTCCAGACTTCTGTCAACTAGGCTCAGTGCAATTATGTACCAGTGTCAGAATGTATTTTTTAAAAGTTTGGATATCTCCAAATTAAGGAGTAGAAGGTGGGGAGAGCTCTCCCACAATTAACGATAAAGGCATACCAAGGAAAGTTCCCATCCAAAGTTCAGTCTCTAAGTCTTTGTTTCAATCAACGTCTTTTTTTTTTGCCTTATAAAATACCTTTCATTTCATGATTTTCAACTTTATTAAAAGGATGTTCTACTTTTAAAGGATTAAACAGAGCAGGACCCAAACAAACAGTGAAAACCAAGACAGGAGACCACAGATTCCGTTTAAAACCCTAAAGGTTCCAGACTGTTTTAATTATGCACCTTTACCAGCAGGAAAATTCAAGACAGATACTTCAGTATATGTCTACGGTGTTTGTTTATAAACCATAAACTTGTATTCTTCTATTAGCTATGATCACCAGGAATGATACAGGGTAGGAATTACATTCATCATTAAAAGCAGTACGTGCAATTGTACATCTCTTTGTGCTAATGTAGATTTTGGGGGTTTTCATTGATGTCTTCTGAGATCTGATCAAATCGTCATTGTGTTTACTTTGTAACAGATGAAGGGCTCATATTAGAAGGAGCTGAATGATGCCAATTTTTTTTTTTTTTTTTTTTACTGCTTGCTTGTATTTGCATTATAACTATTATCTTCAAATACAGGTCTCTTTGCAGAAATCTTTTTAAGGCTTTCGCTCATTTTGCGATGGATGCTTTAGTTCAAACCAGATCATCTAATGTCTCAATCCATTTAGCTAAGCACACATGGGGAAACCAGGAAGCATTTTCCACTGTTGAAAACCCACAAGGAGCACAGGCTCTGCCATGACCTCGTGCCTAGGGCAACAGCCATTCTGATTTCAGAATGCCCTGCCTCTGGCTCCTTCTTATCAGAGAAACGGGGAGGGTACCCTTGTCAACGTATCTATGTAATTTTTGTAAAGATCAATCTTCTTTATTGAGAGCCTATATCATGCTACAGTTAAGAGGAAGGACCAGGAGCTGGACCACCTGAGTGGAATCCCAATTCTGCCGCCGCCTTACTCAGTATGCCTGTGCCCTCATCCACAAAATACGGATGATAGGTAGTACTACTTCACTGGATACTAGAAAGAATGATATATGTAAATACATGTAAAGCTCTTAAAACAGTAGTACCTACCACCTGACATATGCATGGAGACATTTAATAACACAAAGAGGAAGTTAATGGATAAATGGCAATTGTAATGTTTTCTTTTGGAACCCTGATGGGTAATTCTTCACATGGTAGAGACTTCTGCTTTTGAGCAGTGCTATCCAACAGGGGGCTCTGCCGTGACTACAATGCTCCATATCAGGACTACCGAATATGGCAGCCATTGACTACATGTGGCTACTGAGGATTTGAAATGTGGCTACTGTGGCTGAGCAACTGAATTTTTTATTTCAATTAATCACTTTTAATTTAAATAGCCACACATGGGTAGGGGCTATCATACTGAACAAAGAAACTCCAGAAGGCTGACTATTCTGATACTCTATAAAATGGAGCTCAGCCCTGTAATCCATCAGTTGCCTCAGATAAAATATGGCATTCTGGATAAGATTAAGCCTGCCTGCCTCTGGGCTCTGAAGCCAAGAGAGTCATCACTTCAAGCCTCTCAGTTTTCTTACATGCCCCATTTTCTTTGTCATTGGCTATACTATCCTGTCTTTAGGAAGGGGCAGGGACTACGGGCACTATTGGGTCAACGTTATTAGAGGCCTCTAATTTGTGCTGGTTGGGCTTTCCCTAGCTCAGCTTGGCTTTCATTCCTGGTGTAGAATTCTGAGTCCTGCCTGTGACCACTGTCCAGGCGCCCGGGCCAGATACTTACACCACTTTATTTGGTGCCCTGGCCCCTGTCCTCAACTTGCAGATGACTGCCCACATTCTACAGATGGCCCTCTGTGTCAAACCTCCTATGACAACGGCCACACGATTCTTGGGAGGTAACCAGACCAATGTCCATCTATTCTAGGGAAAAGGACATGTCATCTCCATTTTTATTAGGTAAAGCACCTTCTTTTATACTGTCAAACCACAAAGAGGTAATTCTCTACAGTAACGTTACTTTTATAAAGTTCATATAAACTAGAGTCATAAGTAAAGATAGCTTTCAACATTATCATGAATGTTATGGCCCAAGGATGAGTAAGCCCAAGGCTGAGTTCGTTCTCTGTTTCCCTTTGTTAAATTTATTTGCATATGTCTTTGTCTTCTCCACTAGATAATGAAATTCTTGAAGGCAATGAATGATCCAAATTCAAATTCAAATCCCTAATGTCTGAAGTAGTGCCTGACACATAGTAGATATTTAATACATATTGGATGGGTGGATAGATGGATGGTGGATGGATGGATGGATGGGGATGGTGGATGGATGGGTGGATGGTGGATATGGGTAGATGGATGGCTGGATGGATTGATGGTGGATGGTGGGTAGATGGATGGTTGGATGGATTGATGGTGGATGGATAGATGGTGGATGATGGAAATATGTATGGATGGACAGATAGACTGACAGTAGATGGATGGATGGATTGATGAATGAATGGTGAATGGATGGATGGATGGATGGAATTATGTAGTGTTGAGCCATATGTTAATCCAAATAGAGAGAAAGGAAACAAACTACTTAGCCCTTCTTAGAAAGATTTGTTTTTTCTTTTCTTTTCCAAATACTCTTACCTTACTGGAAACAAATAGAGCATTGCTAAATCCTACTTATGCTTTAAGGAAAGCTGGATATCCAAGTTTGTGGCTCCTACAGCCATGAAACTCATGCTCCATCGATGATAACAGGTTAATGACTTCTAGAGAATGACAAAGTGAAAGGAAAAAAAGAGGTCATGATGGAAACATCAAAACCAAACGAAATACTGAAAATAAGTAAATGACATTATAGATTCGGCTTACTCAGAAAGGACTTGTCCAGGGGAAGGAGAGAAAGAGAGAAAGAGAGAAAAAAAACACACTTCACCGCCAGAACCAGCTGTCTAGTTTGAACTGGTAGATTGCTGAGCACACACTGCATGCATATTCATAGGTACCACAGGAAACTGAGCACCTTTGGAACCAGCATTAAAACTCTCTCCTGCCAGCGGGTGCAGTGAACCAGTAACTCAACAGCCCCCTTGTGGCCTGGAAGAATTAATGCAGCTTCTGAAGGGATGAAGGTTCTTCTCTGGGTGGGGTGGGAGCTGAGAGGGCATGGAGCCCTGAGTGGAGGGGGATACCATCAAACTATTTGTAAAGGTGTTCCATTCAGCCCTGTTTTGTGAAGGGAGGGCCGTGCTTTTTCCTTCCAGAGTATAAAAATGAACCCCAGTAAATACGCCTGTTCAAACTCACACGTGCTTAAAGAAGAAACAGATCAAATGAGCTCAGTATTCCCATTTAAAAATATCATTTAAGGGAATTTTAAGCTGTCTGAGAAGATGGATACACTGTGTTTGTTTTCTACATTAATGAGCTATAAAAAGAATGGAATAGGCCATAAATACAGTATTTTGTAACAGCCTTTACTAAAAATGCTACTACTTGTGTTTATCATTTATATCCTTGTATACAACCTCAAAATTGATTACACTTTAAACCGTACATAACTTGCTGTGTTTTTCATTTTGTGCTATACTACAAACACTTTTATAACTCAGTTAATATATTCCATATTTTGTGTTCTTATTGATTATGAATATTTCTTTAGGGGATTTTATTGCTTTTAAAATAACAAATGTTAGGTATTAAAAAATAGAAAAACCTATTGCAGCCTTTATATTTTTCTTTCCCCTGGTAATTCTAATACACACATTTTAGCACAAACATAACCAGAATATCTTTCTCTGTATCTTTTATACTCCCCCACACTAAAATTAAAAATCTCCTAATACAGTGTATAGTAAAAGAATCAGATTTTTCAAAGGAAACCCACCATTTAATGTGTTGTACTTGAATTCATAATCCTTTTCTTCTACAATTAAAAAATTAAAGTGCCAAAAGATTATCCGCACGTAACATGATGGTTTTACATCAAGTATATATTATCTTTACTAATTGCCATTTCCGTTTATAGGCTGAAATATGATTTATATATATGATATGATTTCACTATTAATTATCAAATTGAAAAAATAAAATCTCACATTATAAATTCTCTCCTGGAAATTAGTTTTATTATTTTTTCCATAATCCTATCACACAAGCTATAAGTGCACTGCGGCATGAACACTTTAATTTTTCCAGTTAGTTTTAAGCAAGCCCAGAGGTGAGGTTTAATAAGGATCAATGGCACTTTATCTGGGACAGGGCCTCTTCACAGCATGCAAATTACACAGTAACACTTAAAAAAAGAAATAGATTTAATTAAAAAAAAAGTAGAACCACAGGCTCTGGAAATTCAATTAAAGGATTTATGCAAAGGTTTGCTAGGTTTTTATATGCAGTTACTGCTTACATAATGAGCTTTTCATATTAAAAATCAATAGGTAATCTAGACTAGAAGATCATCCCCTTAAATACATTTTTGAAATCAATTTGAAAAATAGTCCATCAACTGCTTGTGACTACTCTTGCTGCTTCGATTACACTAAAAGCAATATTTAGATTGTAAGACGTGCTATGGAATATCTATGCTTGGATATTGCTTTCAAGGGCTCTTATACTTTTGAGTGCCTAAAATGATCATCTGGTAATTCAAGATTGTGTTAAATGTAAAAATAATTTATTTAATTACCAGCAAAAGCCTACAGACACAACCCCATAGTATTTATAATGGTTAAATGAAAGGAATAAGAGAGAAGAAAAGAAGGATCTGAAGGAGGGAGGGTGAAAGGGAAGGAAAGGGGAGACAGAGGCAGAGAAAGAGTGGGGAGATGAAAGAGAAAAGAACACAACAACCTCTTCTGAATTAGTCCTTTTGCTATCTCAATTGCCTATTGTGTGTTGGCTACTTAGCACTTGGAGATATGCATTTCACTTTAAAACTCATTTAGGCCTTCAACTAAGGAAGCAATTAGCTAGTGCTAACTTAAGCTGACTTTCCATTCTCTGTGATAATGGGGGACAGGTCTTGAAATGAAATGAAAGCCAATGGTCCGATTCTGTCAGTAAATTCACAATCTGTCCCTCCCAGCCATGATTTCCCTGGATTTGGTAACAATTAGAACATGTGAGACAGGTTTCCCTGGGCCATTCCTGGCAAACTGGAAAATGATCCTCAGGGATGGAGAAATGAACTTTCATTTAATCAAAAGGAAAAGCAAGGCTCAAGTTACCCCCATCCAAAGTCAGCCTTGCGAAAGCAGGATAAAACTTGACAAAGGACTCATTGACAACAAAAAGACTCTTTACTCTCTCTTGCAAGACTCTGGGAAGAAATAAGCAAAATATCTACAATACTAGATTTATCCATCTACCAAAAGCTCCCATCTCAAGAAAGAGGCTGACACGGCCAACCAGGGAGACAGAGGAGAGCCCGGAACAATCCGAGGATGTCCCTGCGCTAGGTACACAGGGTGGAGAAGACCTTAAAGACAAAGGCCCTTTATGAGATAGGGAAGCAGCTTCCGACTTCTGAGCTTCTGGGGCTGGGCGCTGGGTGTTCTGGTGAAATTGGGCGCACAATTTCACGTATATCCTATTATGAGGCCACCTTCCTGTGTGATGCGCCTACCAAGATGCTGAGGGAGATGTGAAGGCCCAGGCGGTGCAGCATCAGCTTTATCGACCCCCCCACGCATGTACCCGGCTGGCACTGGAAGGATGCCTAGCGTGTGTGAGGCGCTGCCAGTTGCCGCAGGGGCCACGAAAACGAATCCCCAACAGATCCTGCATGCTTACGCGGGTTCGATATTTCTGTGCACGCCAAGTATTCCTCTTAAAAATGTCCTATTTATAAGAAAGAAATAAGAAACAAAGGATTGAAAAAGAAGGCGTACCTCGAAAACGTTACGCCAGGCGAAAGAAGCCAGTCAGCAAGAACCCCGGATCGCGTGACCCCGTTTATACGAAATGTCCCGGAGAGGCGAGTGTATACAGGCAGACGGGAGATGAGTGGTGGCCTAAGGCTGGTGCATGGAGTGGGACGTTAGAAGGTGACAGCTAGGAGGGGCAGGTTTTCTTTTTGGGGTAATAAAAATGTTCTAAAATTGATTGTGTTGATGGTTGTTCTACTTGGTGCATATACTACAAGCCATTAGGTTGTGCACTTTCAATAGTGATTGTTTGGTATGTGAATTATATCTCAATAAGGCCGTTATAAAAAAAAAAATAACGTGCAGTTACGAATGGTAGTCTGGCAAGTAGTAGCTTTAAGGAAAGCAAACAAGAATATCTGAAAAGGAACCACAGGTTGAAAAAAAATATCTATTCCCTACCCCACGCCAATCTGACAAATAATACATCTGCGCTTCCTCCACCTCTCCAGAACATCTTCTGCACCCACCAGTTTATGGCATGCGTCGGGGTAAGATGTGCAAACATAATGTATTGGCTCCTAGAGAAAGGAGCTGAAATCAAAACAAGCAGAACCTTCCTATCACATGAAATGAAAGCATCAGTGTAAAATGTCCCAGGTTAGTATGATCAAAATGTCAAATATGAAACCGTTTGTAGCAATGTGAGAGGTGTTAGTAATGGAAGTTTGAACAATGTTAACACTTAAAATTTCAGCAGAACCATTTCGATCCATAAATGTATAAAAGTCATTTTACAGTGTGCTTAACAGTCACGACCAAGAGCTGTTATAAAAGAAGACGCCCTCAATGTCACTTCATTTTCTTTTATTCTTATTATCACATTTAAATCTCCCTGTGAAAGTGGTCTTGATAGGTAACTTTATTACGCATTTCAAGACTATTCATTCTGAACAGAACTTCCTCCAAGGAATTAACAGATAAAGAGAGACCACTTTCCCCTCATCATCCCTAAATTATCCTGCAACTGCAGAACAGTGAAGCGGGGGCCGGCACGTTACGAGACTGGGTCTGCTATGCCACACGATGGCTCAATAATCTTAGAGGTGACTCTCTGTAGCCTGTAGAGCACCGCTGGTTGGTTGCAACGGTCCTTAGCTAACACCTCGCTATTGAACTTGCACATACCTTCGAGGAAAGAGCAGGGTGGGCAGGGAAAGTCAGGGCTGAGCCCTGCTGCAGACAAAGAACTCCAAAAAAGTAGCCCTATGAACTGCAGCAGCATTGAGGGCAGGAACACAGTCTGAACTCTCCTCATTTCATTGGTCGAGAAGGAGCCAAAATCTCTCCTTCATTGCCTCTGCTCATAGGTAAGTACATCGCTTAAACTAGGTGTTGGTAAATTCGTCTGGAAAGAGATAGTTAGTAAATATTTTCAGCTTTGCGGATGGCACGTTATCTGTTGCAGCTCCTAGACTCTGCCATCGTAACACTTACAGCAGCCCCAGACAATGCATACATGGAGAAGCAAGCCTGTCTTTCAATAAAACTTTATTTATGGGGGCGGGGGGGCGCTGGTGGTTCAGTGGGTTAAAGCCTCTGCCTTCAGCTCAGGTCATGATCTCAGGGTCCTGGGATCGAGCCCCGCATTGGGCTCTCTGCTCAGCGGAGAGCCTACTTCCTCCTCTCTCTTCTGCCTGCCCCTCTGCCTACTTGTGATCTCTCTCTCTGTCAAATAAATAAATAAAATCTTTTAAAAAAATCTGTATTCATGGGCAATCAAATTCAAATTTCTTACGATTTTCATGTACCACAAAATATTATTTGTCTTTTAATATTTTTGCAGCCATTTAAAAATGTAAAAGAACTTTTAGCTTACAGGTTACACAAAACCAGGCTGCAGGACAGATTTGGGGCAAGGCTCTAGTTTGCTGACTCCTGTGCTAAACCACAGACTAGCCACGAAGGAGGTGGACCAGTTATCCACCTTCATGTGGGATGCATTCAACCAATACTCGGATAACAAAAGACTGTCTTCAATCTAGCAAAACCTGATGGCATAAATTCCAAGTTGTGTACACTCTATAGAACAGCAAGATGACTTAGTTTTAACTGACAGAAATTCACATTCTAAACTTTCTGGGTTTGTTCCTTAAGAAACAGTTACCAAAGACCCGAAGTTTTCCATTATTTAAAAATGGACAAAGGCTTATGAAACGGATACTTTTGAACTCTTTGGTGCTAGAGACGTGATGGCCTTGGTTTATGAGCTAGGAGGTTCTCTCTGGCCCTGCTCAGTAATTCCATCGTTAACACAGCTGGTTACAGGAACGGACTATGTGGCCAATCCTCGCCGTGCTGCTTCTAGATGGCTGGGGTTTTAATTTGAAATATATACAGAGACTGATTTTACAGTGTTACTCTTCCCTCTCTCAGCTTTGATTTTTCATCAGCCCTTGACCCACTGGAAGCACGGGTACCTCAGAAAAATAGGTGTGCATACTGGCATCATCATAACTGATGGGAATAATCAAAGGAATGCATTTACTGAGTAAAGCAGAGAGTCTACATTGTATTGTATTTCTAAAGGAGCATATCTGTAGTATATAAAGTACCAAAAACTGGTAACTGTTATCTGGAATAGTTTTTGTGAAGAGGGAAAAAAAAAACAAAGAGAAAAAAAAAAAAAACATTGCGAATTGCTATATGACAGAGCTCTAAAAGTTTATTTCCTAAGTCAGACATCCACCGCCTGATGATGTTTACACAATTCCCTGGCATGGGAAATCATGAGTGGTAGCACCAGTGGTAGTACTGCCCCTAATGGTATTATTTTGGTTAGGAATGCCGGGAACGGCAGGCTGGTGCAGGTCACGTGATGCCCAGGTGCCAGCACCTAGAGACTGTCATCTTCTAACCAAGGTGGCCCAAATACAGACCTTGAAATACCATGAGGCAATTACCGTAACATAAATGTGCTGCAGAACAAAGACACAGAGGACAGGGGGCAATAAGAAGAAGAAAGCCAGGAAGTTCCACTACTGATTCAGGCACTGCACACACGATGCCAAGTTCTGACATCACATCCCACGTCCCACAACAGAAATGCGCTGCTGGGAAAAATCTGAATGGCAGAGAAAGTCTTCCTAGGCTAAAACTTGTCACTTTCTAGAAACAGTGCGCTGGAGTATTTCCCGAGTGAAGCAGAACACAATGATTATTTGGCGTCTGTCCAAGCAGACAAAGGGGTAAGAGATGACCTGCATTCCCAAAGAATTCTTACCCGTGAAGATTTGCAGAATCTCTCTTAACCTGTATGCCATACGCATATCGGTATGTTTGGTAGTGGCTGATTCACAGGAGGAGGGACAAACATACCCTAGCTGATTGTGATGCAGCTGGGGACAGCAGGCTGTGGTCCTAGGCGGTGAGGGCCATCCTCTTCGCCATTCTTGTGACCTTTCCCTTCTGTTTGTGGCTTCATGACAACAAGGAGACAGCTGTGCATGTCACCATCAAATCCACACTGCACACAGGAAGAAAGGGGGACAGAAAATACCAGCAGCCCTGCCTTTTCTCCCAAGAGCAGAAGGTCTCTGAGAAGGCCTGGGTGGATGTCTGCTGACGCTTGCTGGCCGGAACTGCCCTGCAGCCCGTCAGCTGCTCGGGAGGCCGTGGAGGGGCGCAAGAATCCTCCTGCCCGCTCTCTGGGCTGGGAAGTCGGCCCTGGCAGTCAGCACAGTGGACAATAAGAATGGCCTCTTGCATCCCCAAGAGGCTGAGACTGTGGAGGGCAAGAAGCATGGTCACTTTCTCTCTAGCTATCTCCAGTCATCCACATGAAGAACTTTGGCAAAAACAACAACAAAACCCTGAGAATCCAAAGTGATTTCAGAGACCCACCAGTATGTCAACCAGGGCAAAGACCTGCTGCCTATTTACTCTACTGTTTCCTCTTCCTCCTGGGTACACAGCTTGACTACACTTCCTAGCCTCTTACATTTCACAGATACATGCCACTCCCGGCCTGGTCTCTAAAGTGCCCTCACACGCAAGAGCCCACGTTCCAGCCTCTTCCACCAGCCTGTTGCACCAAGCCATGCAGCCTTGCAAGCGAGGGGTGGACGATGATGAACCACAAGATGGGAAGAGCCTGGGTCCCTGAGTCAGCACCCGGGGGAGAATTGCCTGCTAATCCCGAGCAGGGATGGACCTTGGACCTTATGTACAATCAATACAGTTTACTGTGTCTGAGCTACCGTATACACGTAGGCAGCCAGTGTTGCCTTTAATAATACATCGATCTGAGGTGTATCTGTCTGTCCAAGTCCCTGAGCGTTTCCTCCACATCTCTTTGGTTCTCGTGTTGGGTTGTGCAGAGGCTTGTTTGAGAGAAGCTCTGTTGCCCGGCACCACCTCTCCCAGGCTCCTGGGGCACACTCCTCCGGGGGGCCGTTCCCCTCGGGAAAGCACGCCTCGAGACACTTCCGCAGTCCAGGCGCGAGAAAGCACAAGCTGACGACGGTGTGCTACTTACTCCAACGTGTCCCGGCAGCCTGCTATGCTTTCTGAAGTTCAGTTTCTCGCATCTTCTAACTAGGCCCATTTTATCAAAAATCCCTTCTGCCCACTCCATGTTACGCTTCCAGGGAACGTCTGGCTTGATACAGAACGGGTGACTTATGATACTACCATTGTGCCGCACTGGAGAACTCTGTCATCTCCATTTCTGAACCCTGGCCCCTTTTCTGTTTACTTTTTGTTTGCCTTCAGCCCTTTTCCAGGTACTATTGTGAGGAGATGCATTTAGTGACTTCAGAATTTGGCTTTTATAAGTTACTCTGAGCCCTATTTTCCCTTGTTCTCCTGCTCCTAGATGGGAAACAAATTGCATAAGGGAAATGGCTTTATAGTACCAGTCCTTAAATATTTTAGAGGCAGAAATCTTGGTGGGTGGTTTGGAGGCTCAATTACCCTTCTCAGTAGAGGGTATAAATATCCCTGAGGGTTTACATAACAAACCCACGGCGACTCCATGCCACTTAAAACTCTTATTTACGTCGGCCTCTGAAACCCATGACTCAGTGGCATTTGAGCATTTATAAAAGAGTAAGGCCAGCAGGATGGTACAAGTGTTAAAACAAAATCAATCTACCCACCCGTCCATCTACTGAGAGGCACAAAAAAGACAGCTAAGCCGTCTGGATTATCAGGTGTTAGACATGAAAATACTGAAAGCTGACCTCTTAAATACACTTTTTTTTTTTTTGGTGGTGGTGGTGATGGCAGGGGAGCAGATAAAAGGGAAGTGTTTGCAAGGGTTTGCTACTTAGAAGAAGCCAGAGCAGATCTGTTGTGATGCAGAATTAGGTGGCTGCAGAGTGTCACTGCAATCAACACGGATTGTACCTGCATCCCACTCTACGTCATCTGATCCATCCGCAACCCTCCGAGGTAAGCTCTACTGTCCCCACTTTGTAGATGTGAATATCAAGGCTCAGACTGGCTCAGCAACCCACCCTGGGTCTGTGAGCTAGTAAAGAGCAGACAGAGGATTTGTACCTAGGTCTCTTTTATCCCAAGCCTTATGTGTGCTTTTTCCGGTGTCCTCTAACTGTCTGGCCACAGGATTGGTGATGTCCACACAAAAGGGGTGGTCTGGCACCCCGAAGGCACCTTCGGCTCCCTCGGAACTGCGTTCCTTTGGACATGTGGACAAAAAAAGGATGGACCCTGAAGCCGAATTGGAACTCTGATGGGTGGTACTCCTATGCACCATTCTCTCTTTCGCTATTAATATAGGAAAAAAGAGTAAGGCAGCCAGCAGTGTTGGAGCCTCGGGGTTTGGAGAGCCCAGCATTCAGCTCCCCATGGAGTTTTCAAAAAAAGGTGTAGGGGGGCAACCCAGAGAGCATTCCTAAGTTTAAGGAGCAGATCTTCTCTGCAGAGAAAAGATGCAGAAGAGGGAACAGGTTGAAAGCCACAAAAAAGTAAAGATCCAGTCCAAAAAGGAATCATTGGGTACCCAGAGGTTGGGGTGATCAGACAGACCTTCTAAAGAGATCAGATCCAGAGAGGAGTAGGGAGAAGATAGATAGAAAAGAAGACATATGAATAGATACCCCCTCCCAAATCATCAAGTCCTAAACAAGTGTTAGAAACAAAAAGAGAAAATGAAGGCACAAGTGGAGAGAGCCGGGGTGACCGGCTGGGGCTGGAGTCATTGTACATCCAGAAAGACAGGACTCCGGGAATGTTCTGATACTGTTCACAGAGTTATACAAAGTGTGCTCTTCTAAATTCTGAGAAGGGAAGGAAACAGTTTCAGTGCTATGTCTGTTTCAAGCTTTTAAAGCACTAATTCTAGCCCCCTTTTCCCTGAGAATTCTGAACAGAGGGAAAACAGACATTAATTAAGCAAAGTTTTATCTCCTTTTACTCTAATGAAAGCCAAGTTACAGTATATCTTTCCCTAAGATTTTTCTCCACTTAATAAAGACTTTATCCCCGAGTTTTCAAAGTCACTTTACAAAAGAGCATTCGAGAGACATTAAAGTCGGTTTAAACTAAAAAGTCTTTTTGAAGTCAATAAACAATAAAAGAACAATGAAAAAAGAGCTTTTGATGGTGCCTTAGTCTAAAGTCTTTAATTTCTGTTTTAATCTACAAGATGCGTAAGTCTTGTATTCAAATATTCCTCACCTCTAGAACACAGTAAGCTTGAAGCGAGTGTTGTATCATGTTGTCTATGTCTAAATGGGCATATGTGTCTGTATGTACACCACACACACGCACATACATACATACATACCTCATTAACATGGATGGAGGTTAGCAGGAAGTTCTCCACCAGAAAGGGAAGTTTTAAAAGTTTTAAAATTATTTCCATTCTACCTCTTTGAAAATTAAAAAAAAGGAAAAAAAAATGGAATCTTTGGCTTTGAAATTTCATGGTAAGATCAAAGACTATAATGCACACAGATTTTTCAAGGAATATATTATTAATAACACAGGCAAACACATAACTCATCAATAGCGTGGTCAAGAAATGAGAAGGAAAGCACATGGTTCCGAGGCCCTGAGCAGAACCCCACCCAGGGCAGGGGCCAGGCTCCCTCTCTGAGATCTGCTCAGCTGGGCATTACACACAGCCCACGCACTTCCTGCCTGCTGCTATAATGGGGGGATTGTTTAGTGCAGATGGAAGGAAAGGGGAAAATAAAAAAACAACCCAAAAGTTTAATTTGTCCCATGTGACAAGATACCTTTCCTATGTGTTACCCTATTTTTCTTTATCTAGGTGAAACTTACATATCATAAAATTCGCCATTGTACAATTCAGTGACATTTAGTATGTTCACAGTGTTGCGCAACCATGACCTCTTGTCCAGTTCCAGAACATTTTCATTACCCCACAAGGAAACCCTGGACCCCGTGGGCAGTCAACTCCCTAGAGCCCAGCCCTGACAACCACCAATCTGCTGTCTCTATGGATTTACCTATTCTGGATATTTTATATAAATGGAATCATAAAATAGGTGATCTTTTATGTCTAACATGCTAGTCCCTTTCGTTTAAAAAATAAAGCCCATGAATGCAACTCCAAGCCTAAAGATCAGTTCTTCAAAAAAAAAAAAAAAAAAAAATCCATGAAACAAAGAATACTTTAAAAAACACCACTTGAGGGCGCCTGGGTGGCTCAGTTGGTTGGGCAACTGCCTTCGGCTCAGGTCATGATCCCGGAGTCCCGAGATCGAGTCCCACATCGGGCTCCCAGCTCCATGGGGAGCCCGCTTCTCACTCTGACCTCCCTTCTCATGCTCTCTCTCACTCTCTCTCTTTCCTAATAAATAAGTAAATAAATAAAATCTTAAAAAAAAAAAAACACCAACTGATTACACAACTGGTGCCCTCTGATGATGGTATTATTTACCAAGGAGCAATTTATAAAGGGAGTTTATTACCAAAACAGGTTGTGTAATTGGCAAATATTAACACATTCCTGGAAAACATGCTAAATTAAGAGATTATGGGTCCATATGGTTATTAGTGAAAATGCACATTATTCAGGGATATTGTCCCAACCTTTGAGCTTGGGTCATAAGCTAAAACAGACAATTGTTTAGCAAATCTTCCCTCCGGGCCACTGAGGGAAAAGGCAGGGTAGGCTAAGTGGTCTGTAGGTCTAGAATAGTATGATTTCCAACCCAGATTATTCATCCACTTGAGAAATGAGAATTTTTATGATTCTATTTTTCCTTTCCCTGATTTCCTTATTGAAGGTCCAATAGCATGTCCCCAAATCAGATTGGAGAGAACAGTGTCCATGTGTCCCACAAGGGGACTGAATGGGGGAATATAGACAAATGAAAGGGAGGGAACAGCCCTTGCCAGGCCTCTTGAGAAATGATGCTTCCCCGTGAAAAATGGGGTGGGGGCACAGTGAAATGGGAGCAGTGCTCCCCTATTTACAGAGAGAGGGAGAAATGCAGACAGATAGGAGTTCAAATCCTGCCTTGGCTTCTGACGTGGCCTCTAACTCACACCTTTATCCTCTAGAAAATGGGCACTGACACTAAGATTAAATGAGATATGGGCACAGAGTAGGAACTCCACAAATTCTAGCCACTTGGCGCTACTGTTCCCAGGCCGTCTCTGGGTCAGGGTGCTTTGGGTGGGCTGTAAGACCGTGCACATCAACCTCGGGCTATGCTTTCTCCCCTCCCTTTCTAGCTAGCTCCCTTCCTTCCTCCCCTATCTCTCTCTCTCTCCCTCTCTCCATTCGTCTCTCCCTTCCTTCTTTCCTTCCTTCCTTTCATTTTGGTTGGTGTTGGCTACGCCAGTGAAGCTGAACCAGGAGTGCCTAAGGATGGCCTATGCCACGTTTCCCCCGGACGGGTCAGTGCGAGCCGTTCCCAGGCCCTGACCGAGTCCTCACTGACTCTGGTGCGCTCCGATCAGCTTCATACTCCGCGACAGGCCACTAACTGTGTGTCCCGGGTTCTGGTCTCCAGACCAAAGAGCCAAGATTTCAGTTCTGTGGGACGGGGAGCATGGCGACTCTGCCACCATCGCACACTGAAATGACCACGCCAAGGTCCAAAGGCCCACAGTGGGAAATGCACTTTTTCTTATCATCCAGTTGACTGTCTGCAAACAGGGCCCTGATATCAAACACTCTTTCGATTCTTCACCGGAATATAAACCTTAATGAACCTAACACATGGCAGCCCTGGGGCGAAGTAAGCGTGAGAACCGCCCCAGTTTCATGGGTCGGAGTGAGAACCAATGACAAGATTCTACAGATTCTACAGCCACAGAATCAGATAAGATTTGTTAAGAACCTACTGTATCCCAGGTTAGTAAAATGTGTCCAGGACCTCTGTCTCTTGAGCTCCTCTCATAGTTGGCCCCTAGGCACGCTGCAAAGGCTCACCCCACTCAAAACAAAACAAATGACCAGTCACCTGTATTTATGACTAATGACCGCTGCTCGCATGTCTGGACAATGTTGGATAGCTTCTTCTTTTATGCACTTAAAGAACAATGATGCTGCAGAGCATGGAGAAATCTCCAGCCATGTGTAAATTTGCTATTGGACACCTTGTTTTTCAAGCGTTGTCCTTTTTAGCCAGCCTGGCATTTCATCAAGCATCGTAAAGGAATTTCCTCAATTAGCCTTTCCCATAGATGGACACCACCTCCCCACACCTGAAATATCCCCCCTGCATTCTAAAAAGAAGGCCAGTCTCAAATACAAAACTCCTCCGTACCAAGTCCTTATTTTCTTTCCTGTTTTCCTTCTGGCATGGCAAGACCAAATCTGTTACTGTGAACACAGAATTGCAGTGGGATATGGATCTGACACGAGGCAAATACCTCCCCTTAGCAAAGGCAAATAAAACAAAAGTTCAACGAGCCTCAAAGCCAGGGTGCATAAATGTCACTGCGCCTGGCAAGAGGGGCGATCAGAGGACACTTATGAAATCACAGTTCTCCCGGGGTGGTGGGGAAAGGTTACCGTGTCGCGTTCGGGGGGGGGGGGGGGG
>CM052803.1:41599034-41632827 GCA_028533885.1 Nasua narica | reverse complement strand
TGCACCCGCCGCCCCCGCCGCCACCTCGCTTCCCAGAGCTAATCAAGGGAAACTGTAACTAGTGGAGGCGGCAGGGCGAGTTTACAACAACTGACAGTAACTATAACATACGCCAGTTTGTATTAAGATGTTATTGCACCTTTCCAGTTCTAATCACCAATTATGACTCTATTACTCCTACTTGGCAGTTCATCTGCTCCTGCCTCCGCTCAGGGCGACTTGGAGACGGACCTCTGATCTCCTGGTTCCACTTCAGTGGGCGCTCAGCACGGCGGCTGTCATCTGCGGACACTGAAGAGGTAAGGCATTGCTTTCGCTGAGATAACTGTACCTGACCTTACAACAATTTACTAAGGAAATACCTGCTTAATAGCAGTGTGAGTGCAGTTTCCTTTATGCTCACAACGGCACTGCAAATTAGCGACAACAGGATAAATCTATGGCCAGCTCACTAGACACTTCATTAAATCACTGTTCTCTTGCCTTGTAGCGCGCTAATAGAATCACAGCCCTCGTTAGCTACTGAATAAAAGATCAATCACAGACTTTGAAAGCTCTTGCCACCAGCTTCCAGAGGAAACAAGGAAAAAAAAAAAAAAAGGAAAGTGAGTGAGAGAGAGAGAGAAAGAGAGAGATATTTAGGATCATCGCTGAGATTCTGAATGGCCTCGCTGCAAGTTGCTTAAATTACCTTTTCCACGACTGACTCCAACTGCAATACTCAGAGGAACTTGTTAAGCCTGCTTTCAAGAGCAGCACTCTAATATATGACTGTTAGACCCTGGTCAAAAGTTCATAATGTGCATATGTAAAAAGGTACTAAATTGCCTGAGGGCTAAAACCAGAGGAGTTTAATTGTAGCAAAATGCTGAAAATGGTCTGTTGAGGGTCCTTCTATTGGGATACTGCTGGGTCTGGCTGATTGAAGTACAGAACATAAAAGCCTTGCAACAATATTTCCTTAAATGCTGGGGAAACTGCCAGCAGTTGGTATTGCATGAATGTTGTGGTTGAAGAAAAACATTTTCCTCCCCTAAAATAAATAGAGTATTAAGAACCGCTCCGGCCCATAATTCTAAAGCATGACGGAAAAAGGGAGGGCTCAATGATAATAAATAAAGTATAATTCATAGGGCATGTCCAATCTCCTCCAAGTGTATTTTTACATGGGGCGCAGTGAAGGTATCCAGGCATGACCTGCAAGGGTTTGGGGGGCTGTGAACGGCTCAGACTTGGAAAACAGCTTTGTGCGGCTCCTGGCTGCCGCGCCAGTCTCTGTGTTAGGCGTACCCAAGTGGGGATCCTTGCAAAGGGCCGGCCTGTTTGACTTGTCTTTACTTCTTCTTGCATTAAATCAGATCTCGAGTTCCAGCTACACACACGTTTGGCTTCTGCGGATGGGTTTCTCAACCCAGAATTCCCCACCTTCCCCAGATACACTCCCACATTTTCCCCCTTTCTGGCCTTCCTAGTTAATTCCTCATTTGGATGAGTGACAATACGAGTTCAGTGGATGGTGACTCAGATGCTAGGAGGGCCTGCGTTAAATATAGGGCACCCAGGAGAAACTACAATTTGCTAGGTGAGCTTTCTGATTTATAAGCAGTGTGTGTGAAAGGTACCATTTTCGTTGAGCGTGAAATACCCATGTGCCATTTTAATCAGGTTTTAAGAAATCCGTATCAAACCTGGAATTCCACATATGTGTCATGGCACCAAACTCACACAGCGTGGTTGGTTTGACAGCCCCCAACGCAGCACTAGGCAGGTGTGAAACTTGAGCTGCCTCATGGGCTACATCTGTGCCTAGAATTTGACAAATGAGATTAGCAATATCCATATCCTCACTGATATCTTTGATCAGCATTATTTTCCAAGAAAAATAGTTCCCAAACTTAGAGGGAAATGAAAGTGATACTTCCTGATATAAAAGAACAGACTTAAAAACTCAAATAAAGCACTCATTTAATGTTGAACCCTGCATTGCTCCAAGACGGCTCCACCTCACGGGTCCCAACTTCAAAGGTCACCTGGATTGGTACGGAATACACTGCATTTCGTACTCTAAAACGGGGCAAACCTATTCTCAAGTGCTTCAAAAGCAGAGACGCAGCAGGTCATTGGACGTGCCCACCCTAAGCTGCACCAGTCTCTTCTCCTGCAAAACGTAAATTCGAGTTACTCAGGCCCACATTCTACAGAAGGAGAGGGCAGCTTCCGAATGGCTAGTCCACTTGACCTCTGGTTTATTCCCCGTAAGTGCTGGGAAATCATGTGTACGTGAAGCACAAGTATTCAAGGAGGAAAGAAGAGCGCACAGAAGGAGCACACTGCAAGGTGGGTTCTTGAGTAGAAAACAATAGAGCACAAGCTGACCCCACAGCCCTCCGGAAGGAATGTCAGCCCTGGCAGCCCTCTGGCACTCCCCATCCTGTGATTCCCTCCAGGCCTCAGGCTGCCGATCTCAAAGGGCAGGACTGGACCTACCCTTACCATGCGCCGCTGTCTGGTTCCTGACCACAGGCTCCTTTGACAGCATTACCATGCTCCATCCACAGTGCCTCTCCCAGAAAGCGCTCAGCCCTGGGGTTGGGGTCCGAGCCTGTGGAAGCCTTGGCACACTCTGGAGTGCATCTCAGGGAAGCAGCGAGATGCAGTGGGAAGGGCACACATATCAGATGCTTGGCTCCACCCCCTTACTAGCCATGGGACTGACTCAAGGCACTCAAGTCCTCGATTTCCTCATCTCTAAAATGGGCATAATAATCTGTAATTCATTAAGTTCCTATGGGAAGTAAATTAATTGGGATGACATATAAAACATAGCTGGCCCATTGCCTGGCACTCAGCAAAATGCTTCTTCTCTACCGTCTTGTCCCTCCCGTGTAACCCTGAAGACAATCCAAAGGATGCTCAAATGAGAATACTACAGATAGGACCATCCTAAAATATGGATGCAGATTTCAATACAATTGCAATGAAAAACCATGTGGACTCTGTCAGGATGATTGTATTCCAAAAAGGGCTTTATCTGATATTGTGGCCCAAACTTAAAGTCAACTCAAATATCTGAACAGATGAGACTTATTATAAGCTAACCGTGTGCATTTAGATGCACGTTTACAAGCTGATCACCTAGAACCTATAGAAAAGCATGAACATGATATCCGTGACTCACTGCTTCCATCCAAAGCCAGCTTCTTAAAGACAAACCAAAGACTTCAAAGGCTACTTTGAGAATTTGTGGGCAGCTTTCACTTTCTCAGGTTAGTAACTGACGCCTTACCTATATGATATGCATTTCCATTTCCGTTTGCTCCAACTGCACCCCATCCCCACTCTCATCCCCGCCCCACCATGTGAAAAGAATGAATTCATACAAAATGTCACAATGAATGTGCAAAGGGACAGCAGAGAGGCCAAAGTGACAGAGGCAGAGTGACATCTCGGAGAACGATGACACTCAATTTAATTCCCCCCAAAGACGCCATAATTTAACACCATGTATAATAAAAGTGTGTACTAAAATATCCTTAAAAAAGAATAATAAACTATCCCTGATTTTAGAACCATCAGCAAAATCTCCATCACCCACAGATAGAGCTGCTGTGTGGACTGGGTCTTACGGACACTAGAGAAACAGCCTGCTGCAGGGTTACCTTCCTGGGAAGTCATGCAGCCTGACTTTATGAATATTCTGTGTCATTTCCATACTCGGGGGTCCCTGTGTTTAACTCATCGCATGAGCCTGGAGTCCTACAAGCCAGTGGTTTCCAGCTGAGCAAGTTAAGGCAGCAACCACACTTGATTAATTCAGAGAGAGAGAGGAGAGAGAGCCAAAGTGTATATTTAGTACTTTTCTAGGAGAAAATTACTTTGGATTTGCATAAAGAGAAACAATTAGGTATTTCTCTATCTCTCAAAATACTTTGTAAAAATCTGGCTTTCTTGAATACCCCTGACTGTAAATGTCTATAGTACCATGTGTATAGGGCACATGTCTTGTATGATGCAAAATCTACCTATGAAATTCCAAGCTCTACCACCCCCAATACAGACCCCCACAGAGCTCCAGTACCAACCATAATTAGAGGTGCAGGAGTTGTGGCTTTTTGTCCTAATAGCCAGAAGTTACTGAAACTGAGAGGTAAAGACATTCAAAATGAAATAGCTTCTAAAACTGATGAGTTAAGATCTCTATAGGCATCAAAGCCACACTCATAGTTACTATGCAGCTAAATTTGGGGTCAAATAATAAACAAGAAAGGCAAAATAAGGGGAAGCTAATCAAAGATGATCCTGAGATGTTCTGAAACTGGTTGAGAGAAGCCCTGCCATGGACCAATAGGGCCAGGAGAGTCAATCGCTATTCTGTTATGTATCATTTCTCAGGACTCTGAAGTTGTGTCTTGCAATTTTTCATCTGTAACATCAAGAAGGAGTTTGGAGGGGGAGAGGGCAGCCTGGTTGTCTCAGTTGGAAGAACGTTTGACTCTTAATCTTGGGGTTGTGAGTTCGAGCCTCACGCTGGGTGAAAGAATACTGAAAATAAAAATAGTAATAATAAGCTTGGAAAAAAAAAAACCCACAATGTTTAACTCCGTGGCCACTTTGAAATAACTGGTTATGCAAGAAATACGCATCCATTCGAAACACTGGAAAGGCCATGTCAGTTAAAACATGAAATATGTGAGAGTCTCACAGTGCCATGAACACTCTCTCAGCGTGAACTTGAAACAAGTCTCTTGACATCTCAGGGTCTGGTTTCTGGATCTCTAAACTAATGGGCTTGGCCTGCATAATCGCCAAAACTGCTGCAGGACTATGGCCACCTGAGACGACCAAAGGGAGCCCTGCTCATCCTACCAGGCCAGGAGCTTGTGGATCAGTTCTTCCAAAGTCATCTGCTCGCCTCCGTTTAGAAACTACAATCCATTAGTTTACTAATATTATCCCTCTAGGTTATAATTAATAGTAGCAACTAGCCTGGGAAAACTTCAAGTAGTCGTGTAAGTGAAGTCAATTAAATACCAAGGTGACACAGGGAATGGAAATTGTTGGAAATAAAGGGGTTTCTTCTTCTCCTGTCCCAATAAGGATGTACTAATCAGTCCATTGCTTTTCCCCCAAGCCACATACAATGAAATATAGCGTCCCCTATCAGCAGCCACCAGTGTTCACATGAATTTATGTATCCCTGTGTGTGTGTACATATAAATGTGAAAACACATTCACTTTGTCAGATTGTCTTCCTTGTATTAATGCCAAAAAATTAGGTGACTGACATTCTATTTATTTTTGAAATGTAGCATAATAATATAATTTAAAATGATAATACATATGAGATAAAATAAACATTTAGGTCAAACAATGCTATATCAATAAGACAAAACAATCTGTTGACGGGGAAGGGTAGACGATAAATCCTGAGACAGAGTCTGGAGGCCAAGTTCAACCAGAGTGAGCTATACACCCTTCATCTCTGGGTGGACTCCTGAGTTTCCTCATCTAAAAAAGGGGACCATTCATGTGGCCTCCAGCATGGAGAGTCAGGGAAGTTGATGAGTCCAGCAGAAGCTGCTAAGTTCATGTTCCTTTTACACATACTTT
Source organism: Nasua narica (assembly GCA_028533885.1). Lineage (NCBI taxonomy): Eukaryota > Metazoa > Chordata > Mammalia > Carnivora > Procyonidae > Nasua > Nasua narica. The sequence continues at coordinate 41,627,217 of CM052803.1, read as the reverse complement.
TTGTGATCCTCACAAATATTATAAAAGCAGAAAGTCTTATAGGAAGGGCTATCAAGATTTTCTGAAAGAAAATTTAGCACTGGGGAAAAAATAATTGGGAAGGGAGGGAGGGAGGGAGGAAGGAAGGAAGGGAGGGAGGGAGGGAGGGAGGAAGGAAGGAAGGAAAAGGAGTTTTTGCATTTCCACCCACTAACTTTGGTTGAATTCACCTTCACTCGCTCAGGACAAATGTGGAAGTCACGAAGGAACACCTGCAGAGTGGAGCTCTGTGCGCTAAAACCTGTGATAAGTTATTACTTGGAAAGAACCAAGAGAGCAAGGAGCAAATCTGGACTGAATGAAAAAACTTTTTGCTGTTTTTTCCAAAGTGGTGAAATGGCACATCTGCAAGAGAGCTTCAGCTACCCCTGGATAATTCCACTTCAGAAGAGCCGTCATCTGAGAACCGAGGAAGGCCTTGGAAAGGCCTTTAATGAGGACGGCAGTAACTAAACGAACAAAAAGGGGGCAGACAGACACACACAAAATCACAGAGAACATTACCAGCCAGTCTGAACATATGCCAACTCCCCTAAGTGCGCAGCAGATTAGAATCGTAGGATGGGCACACGTTGCCTGACATTTCAACATCGAATAAAACCATCCTGCCAGTGGCATCGCTTAAGAAAATGCTTGCAGAAATGCTGCCAGCCCACAAGGGGATGGGCATTCTTCTCTGTTCACAATGCAAACAGCTCTTTAGAAGGATCATCAGTCAATGCTGTGTGTGCTAATTTGATAGCTCCGTCATCAGATGGCATTGCAAATTTCATTACATATTTGAAATCATGTTAACATGGTTTGTTAATGTTGGTATTCACTAAAAGGCCACAGCTATTTATATAATGAATAGGCATGATAATTTTTATACATTATGGAAGTGACACACGGATAGTCTAAATATTCTTTTCTTAGAATCTGTCCTATATCATTCATTGTCATCACTAGAAAGATATATCAAGATATTTCTGAGTCACCGCAGATTCACAATTCTAATAGTTGTTTATAGAGATAAACAACATACCTATCCGAAGGAGAAATACTTTATGCTAAAATATAGTCCCATATCATCTCTATCCGACACCCCTAAGGCAAGAATTTAATGCTACTACTTTAGAAAAGAAAGACAGGGCAATATTTTGTTAAGCACTAAACAAAACTTAAACGTCAGCTATCTTTCTTTACTTATTTGTTTATGTATACATGCACACATGGGCATATCAACAAATCCAGCCTCAAATGTATACACCCTTGCACCCCTTCTGTATTCCTGGCCATTGACCTCCCCTGTTCAGCAAACACATTAAAAGCAATTTCTCCAAAAAAAAAAAAAAAAAAAAGTTATTTCTCCTTCGAGTTCTGCAACATTTATCTCCAGGCCTCTGTAGAGGTTCACAAAATTTCCAAAAGTCCAACTCTTTCAGCCTACCTATTGGTCTCTATGGTAAAAAAATCTCTTGTTCCCAACTCCCTTTCTTGCAGCCATAAAACTAGCCTCTCTGGAGCCCAGACACAATCCACAGCCAGCAGAGGCCGTCAGTGGTAGGGATTTGAAGCTTGAGCACTTGAGCCCATTGGAAAGAGCTCGAATCTCCACTATACTGCCCTTGAGTTATGTGGCCTTGAGCAGGATATTTATGTATCCTGACAAGCTTCCTCAGTAACAATAGGGAATACGGCTCTTGGAGAAACAATGTGAGAAACAGAGAAGGTACACAGCATAAGTCCTGCAAGACACAACTGCTTAATAAATGATAGCTTTTTGTGGGTCATTCCCCTCATCACTGTCTTATCGCCATCATCACCAATATTAATAGGACGCTGTAATATCCCAAATCTTCAACCAAGCCATTGGTGGCCTTTTTTTTTCTGCCTTCACCTTCTGCATGGATCACCACAAATCCATGTTCATTAATGGTGTATTTGCTATAATACTTTTTGTTTTAAAATTAGAAATTTTATTCTTCATGATTTTTTGCATTACTGTTTTAAATTATTTAATTTTTTAAAAAAAATTGCATCTGATATTTTTTATTTGATTACTGAAGGTTTTGTTTTTTTTTGTTTTTTAGCACATTCTTAATTTTGCCTCTAGTCCTGGCCTCCACCCTATATCACTGCTACAAAGTCTACCTGAAATAGTCTCCTGCTTGTGTCTACAATTTCACCTCCCACGTATCCTTTAAGACTCAGTAAAGATGCCATCTTCATTCTGCAATTTTATGTGACTACTCTTACATCAATCCCCGAAATAGAAAGCAATGGAGGGGCAGTGGTGCCCATGCCTCCTCACGTCAGAGTTCTTGACATCTCCTTTCCCCGTTTAACATAAGCACCCATCGGCCAAAGATCATGATTTGCTCACTTTTGCATGTTCTACCCCCTTGAGGCAGCCCATGACTCATTTGATGAACATTTGTCAGATGGGAGCAGATCCAATAGTTCTAGAGCGGCAGTTTTCAAAGGAGAGATTGCTATTTAGTGGGCGGTAAAACTGGATCACAATCAGCACTTTAAAAAATGAAATACAACCAAGATGAAAATAGCAGACAACACTGTTCATAGTTAGAGGACTGCTTCATTCAGACACACACATACACGCACATGATGCACACAGACACGCACACGTACATAAGCTTAAGGAAACATGCACTGAGTTGTTGACATAAAAAACTTTGGTGGTCATCAAAAAAAGTTTGAAAGACACTGTTCTGAACCAACAAGAAGACATCTTGGCCCATCATTTACTACCTACCTGGCCACAACAATACACAGGGCAAGTGTTTCAAAGTCATCCAACTCTTTCAAAGTTTGTAAAAGAATCAGATTAGCAACATCCTCAGAGACCAATCCTGGATAAGTGAGAAACCCTACGACGCCGGAACAAAAAAAGACTTGCAGAGGAATTTCTTTTACGTATTTAGTATTAGGTATGAAATGAATACTGGTCTTTTATCAAATAAATAACACATATTTCTGGTTGAAATAATCATCACAAAAACTTGGGAGACAAAAATTGCACGTGGTGAAATTGAGATTCACCCAACCTAAAAGTGCGGTTTGGTGGGAATAATTGATACAAACAAAAAACTCATGTGACAAAAGGTGTAAAATTTGGTGTGTACAGAAAACAGATGATGAAATCTTCACTGTACCATGCATCTGAGCAGGGGGAAAAGACCCTGGTGAAAAGAACTTCAATAAAATACTTTCTTTTTTTTTTTTTTAAAGCCAAGCTAAACTATCTATGTATCAAGTTTAAAAACTTGATCAAGGCATTTAACTGACTTAATGGAATTCACCCTCTATTAGATGCCCACGAAAAATTGATCAGTGTTAATATAGCTCTGATTAAAATGTTTTATTCATAAACAGAGTTTAAAAAAAAAGTCTCAGGATCAAAAGAGCAGGCTGAAATAGCTGGTTTTATCTTCCCCACCCCCCCAAGCAGAGTTTGTAAGGGTGCATGTCTATCTACATGATATAAGAAACCCATTTATTGAGCGCTTACTGTCTGCAATTGTCCATGGGAACTGCAATTGCTAGCTAGCTCTTGTATTTATAAACCATCTTAAAGGAATTAAATATGAATAAATTTTTCACAAAATCTCACAATATATCTTATATTTAAGATATAAATAGCCAATTGGAAAACAATAACGGGCATAGGAGGGAGAAAGCAGTCAAGAAATAAAAAGACCAAAAAAGAAGTAAATAAATGCTTATTAGGCCCTTGAAGAATCGTGATTACATGTGTACACAGACACAAACACATACCTATCTGATTAAAAGGTTTATTCTCCAAGAAACTGGTGTACTGCTTGATAGCAAACAGTATCCGGTGTTAACCATACGAGGACAGAAAGTGGAAATACAGGTGAAAGCTTCCCCAAATCCTGAAGACAGGGTGGTTTTATTAAAAGATTCATTTTGTCAAAGGGTATTGCATCGTCTCTTTCGTTGGGCATGGACGATTCAGAAATATGCCTGAAAGTGCAGACCAAGACAAATTTGCTTTTGGTCTGGTGTTATTAACAGATTTAAGGGGATATTCCTGTACTTCAACCAAAATCGCTTTATTAATTCATATTTGACCTGCTTCCAAACACGGATTTAAGGTGACTAAAAAAGGAAAAAGACTAAAATAAGGGGAACAAAATGCAGAGCCACTAAAAACTAGAGGAAGCTGACATGCTCACCATCAGCATTAATATGGTTTGAAAAGGCACAAAATTGGACCACAACTCCAGCAATATGTCATAATTTCATCACCAAGTGGAAGATAGAATGGTAGTTGCTCAGGGGTTCTCCTTGGGATTCGGACTGAAAGGGCCCTTCTAACGTGCAGGGGTACAGCTGCACATGTTTTAGGGTCAAATAACAGACGACATCCCTGACAACAGCCTCCTGTGCAGTCTTAGAAATCAGTAAGACATGAGGAAGAGGTCTTACTTCTCCCTCATTTCAGAGAGAAAAAGAAGACCTGAGATCCAGAGATGTGTGATGTGCCCACGATTACAGATGTCCCTACAAGGAAGGCGGGGAGACTGGGAGCCTGGCGTCTCCGACGTCAAAGCCCAGGCATGGCCTCCGCGCTAGCATCGCGAGACACTCTCCTTCCACACAACAAACGAGCGTGTTCTTCTCAGTTCCTACACATCTTGTACCGTTGGTCATGGACGGTGGGAAAGAGAGGCATGGACACGTAAAAGGTACTTAGAACAGATGAGGCCCGATAAATGTGAGCTGTGGCATTTGTCATTATTGAGCTTTGTCCTCTTGGTTCACAGAACATATGCTCATTCGGGGAAAACCCATACTGTGCCGAATACGTTTCAGATCTCAACACTACAGACTAACATGGAGGCACAGTAATAGGAGACATGGCAAAGGTCAGCCTAATTTTTTTTTTCATTTTTCATTTTTTTTAATTTGCCTTTGAATGAAAAAGGCCTTCATTCTGGACTTAAATATGAATCCCACAGAGCCTTGAGCCTGGCAGTGAGACAAAATGGCACTAGAAGATGTGGTACACAAGCTTAAGATGGAAAGGAGAGCAAAGTGCAACAAAGAAAAGACCCTTCCAGGTCCAGGATAAAGGAATTCGGTATGTTCCCTGATGTCTAATGCATAAGAAAGACGCCGGTTCAGTCCTAATGGTTTTAACAGAAAGAACAAAAGGAGAAGAAATCTATATTATTTTCACAACTGGATACATTCCAGAAGCTAATTCTTTTGAAATATGCTGTATTTCTTTTTTTTTTTTTTTCTTTTCAACATCTTCTTAATGTCTTCTTTATAGGAAATGTGCTCAGAGTTAACGCTGCTGAGATTTTGGTCACATTAATTTCATTATGTGGCCTTTTATGGTTATAGAGTCAACAAAGAGACAAACGACACATCGCACACACAAAAGCCAAGAAGAGATGTTATGCTCTGAGAAACAAAAACAGACTTAGTGCATTCACCTGCCCAGGAATACTAAAATATCAGAAAAAATTTTAAGTTCCAAGATTTTACAGTTGGGTTTTTTTTTTTTCTCTTCTAAAGAGTGAGAATACTAAGAAAACATTATGCAGGTCTCAGTAGTTGATATACAGTATTTTTTTTGGATCTGGTGAATATACTTTTTATAACTTTTCTGTGAAAGGAGGGACCTTCTAGCTCAGATTACTTGGACACTCTTACTGTTTATTCTTCCCTTTTTTGAGCAGTCAGAAGAGATTTCTCTCAGTACTTCAAATAAATAAGATATCCAGCTGAACAAACACCATACATTCCCGTGGATTACTTTGGCTTCTTAAAGAATATTTCACTTTCTTTTTTCGAAATGTAAATGATTAAAGAGACCCCATGATATGAAACTCAAAGATGAAATGTTTCCAAGTGCTGCAGATTCTCTGTAAGGTGGTATGTGGAGAAACAAAAGCCTCAGCTCAGTAAAAAAGCTTGATATTTCACAGGGGAAATTAGAATATGACTAAATAAGATACTTCACTTATTATACATTTTGAAGGAGAGGTTTTTAGAACATGAATACTTTCAGAATCAATGTGTTCAACATTCAAAATCAATCTCTAAGATATTTTCTGAAAACAGCAAAATAAAAGTATGTTTTCCCTCTTACACTCCTACTTAAAAAACAAACAAAATAAAACAAAACAAGCAATCCTGAAGACTGTACATTATCTGGAATAAGAATAATACTCTACATGGGCTTTGAAATGATCATTGAGCCTTATCTAGCTTTACGGCTTAAAAAAAAAAAAAAAGTCCAGGGTCTCTGGCCAATTTTTGAAACTCAATCAAAACTCAGCAATACATGTTTCTCTAGAAAGAAAATTTGGGTCATCGATTAACATGGTCCCCTCTACTAAAGCAGCAAGAAAATAAATATTTGACTTTAGGAAACATAATCCACACGTTTCTTTATTCTTTTCATAAGCTTTCTTATTAAAGGTCTAAATCTTATCTCCCATCATGAGGCAGAAATGCATAAATAGAGAAAAAACAGAATGGGGGCATCTGATACCTCTCTCAGCCCAGAAAGAGGGAAGACGACAAGAACACAGAAAGAACGCCAACAGGAGAGCAGCAAGGCAAACATCAACATGTCAGGAACGCATGCTACGGCATGAGGCCAAGAAATAGCAAAGCCTGTGAGTAAATCTGCCACCACATAAGCCTACCAAAAGGCACTAGAAAAACCCAACAAATTGAACTTCTCAAGTGCTCCCTGCTCCCAGTCTCTGCGCCACTGTGAAATCCTCTCCCTGTGAATGTGGGTCACACCCAGTGACTTGCTACTAACAAACAGAATGGGCAAAAGTAGCAAGATGTCACTTCTGCAGATAGGTTGCAAAGGGTTGCCACTTCATCCTGCTGGTAGACCATTTCCTCCCTAGCTTCTAAACTCTGATAAAGCAAGTGCCATGCTGGGGAGGCCCCTGTGGCGGGAGACTGAGAGAGAAGTCTTTAGCTAACAGCCAGAGAAGAACCCAAGTGTCCAATCTACTGGGCCACAGGGAGCTGAATCCTGCCAATAAGCACGTGACCTTGGGAGCGGACCCTTCTCCAGCTGAGCCTTCGGATGCTTTTAGCCCAGTTCACACTGTGAGTGCAGGCTGGGAGCTTATCCAGAAGCAGAGGGACCAGTGAAAACACACTCGGGGTTCTAGACTTACAGAAACTGGAGTGTAAGTAGATGGAGTGTCATATTTATAAAAGGGCATAGGCTGAAATTGGTGCTTATGAGAAAAAAGAGAAAGTCTGTATGCCAGGTCAGTTTACATCCTAATTCAAACCTCTGATCCCTTCACTCTGCTTCCCTACACTATGGTGAGTCTAAACAGGTCTGCGTTTCTGATGGCCTCGCCTCAGGCTCATGACCATCAACTGAGATGCAGTTGGCTTTACTGCAAGTTTGGACCTTTGGGGTCTTCTGGGCCACTCTCAAGGGTAGGCCCAGCACTTTGAACAACACGACAGCGACACTGTCATGGGTTTTCCAACAGTTGAATGTATTCCACAATCAGGTCCTGTTTATAGTTTTTGGCATTAAAATACCCATTCCTTAACAGTCAGTGGTTATAGTTAACAGTGGTGGGTTTGTTTTTCCTGGTTTCAGAATTAAAAGGATGAATCTATGTTAGTGTCCATTTCTTATTTCCATTGGAATTATACCATTCTCTAATTCCATAACCCACAGGACCACTAATTTGATCAACTGACTCATTTTACAGATAACAAAACTGAGGCCCTGAGAGGGTAAGCGACTTGCTCAGAGATGCTTAACTGATTACAGCAAACCTTAAAATTAAATTGAGTGAGACCAGAGATAGGGGTGTAAACCGGGGTGCCTAGGGCCTGGCACTGAGTAGGTCTGCACATGACATGAAAACTTCCGCTCATTTTCAGTGTGTCGGTTTCTCAGTGCCCGAGGAAGGGTCGGGGTGGGGTGGGTTTCAGTTTCTGAGCAATCCAGAGCACCAGCTCCGAGTTCTCTTTGTTAGTACTAAACACACGCATTATTGTCCATCTCGCAAGGAACGATCAGCCCGTATGGTGAGCCCTGCAAACATCACTATCGGCAGAAGACACAGGCCAGCAGCACCGTCCCCGGGCCAGGGCAACGCAAGCCCCTGGCATCTGTCTCCTCGTGCTGGCCTCTGATGCCTGCGCGGCACTCCAGCCAAAAACCACCAGAAAGAAGCATGAAATTGGAGAAAAGGAAACTGAGAGGGGAGGATCAAAGGCGGCACCATAGACTTAAAAGCAATAAAAGAGCTTGTGAGGGAGTGGGGACCAGGCCGCGCATTACCAACACTCCGGCAGGGGTGCAGGAGAAAAGAAGGCGAGCGAGATAAAACTAGAGGAATTTCACATCTTGGCTAAATGTTCATTAAATAATTTGTCACACATATTAAGGCCAGATAGTCACTTTTTTCCCTCTCGGGTGCTCATTCAGGAACAAAGACCTAACCAGATTTAAAACGCTGAAAAAAAAAGGCAGAGAAAATGGCATGATGAGAGGCTAAGACCCCACAGAGCCCTGTATTTCCCTTCCCTTTGTCTTTAACAAGAAAGGGCTGATCTTCCCTCAAAGCTAAGGTGTGGCTTCAAATAGGCAGCTGGTCAGGGAACAGGGGCACCTAGATGGCTCAGTTTGTCAAGTATCCCACTCCTCATCTGGGCTCAGGTCACGATCTCGGGGTTATGGGGTCGAGCCCCATCTAGAGCCCCGAGTCGGGCTATGCACTCACTGCAGTCTGCTTGAGATTCTCTATCCCTCTCCCTCTGCTCCTCCCCCTTCCCTTGCGTGCTTAATCTCTCTCTCAAATAAATAAATAAAAATCTTCAAAATAAATAAATAAATGTTAGTTTTAAAAAAATAAAAACACACGCAACCCGGAGGGCCTGCATTGTGCCCCATGGAAATTTGTCCAGTCCTAGCTACCTAGTCTGCATGTTACTCGGGATGGAATATGGTATTTCTGTGCTTAATAGTCACAAGAGGCATGTGACCTTTGGTGACCCAGAGCCATCACTGGGAAAATGGGCATCGACTCACTGGAAAGAGGAGCAACCTCTTGTTGGCCTGAAAACAACAATGACAGCAGCACCGACAAAAACAACCATAGTGATAAATATTTATCGAACATCTAGTGTGTTCGTCAGGCTATAGAGTCATGATCTTTAATTCTCAACATGGGTAACAGTAGCAATACCAGGTAAGGTTTGTTGAGTATGGAGCCCATTCTAGATGCTGCGTATTCCTTAGTTCCTTCAATTCTCAACACAAGCCCGTGAGGTATGTATAAAATCCCAGTATTACACATGCGTATTAATCAGGTTATGAAATGTGCCCAGGAGGTAACATGGGATGGAGCCTGTCCTGTCTTACCCAAGCCTTACGGTTCTCCCCTTACACTTTTCCTCCGTATACACCCTACTGGCAGATCCCTTAACCGGCACTTGCCCGGGAATATGGGGGCAGGGGGGCTCTGGGTTGTGGTCCCAGCTCCCCTGTGTACTAGCTGTGGGCCGCCAGCCGGGCCCCCGGACTCCTCCACTTCCTTATCTGCACATTCTAAACTGCGGGGCCCTGCCCACCTCAGACAAACTAATGGTAAGGGATGCCTTAATGGCTGCCATGCATTAAGCACCTAATCGTCTTTCATTTATTCATTTACAAATATTTACTGAGCATTTACTTTATAGACCAGGGATACAGCAGAGTGAATGCAAAAATGGCACTTTCAAGAGAAGGGGAAAAAGCATTAAACACAAAACCACAGAAATTATTTTTCTGACCTGCGTTTGTGTTCAGTATTATAAAGAGAAATTCTGGGGTCTTTCCTTCGTTCATTCGGCACCCATTTATAGAGTGCTAGTATGCATCAGACAGTACTATGAGCATCAGCTCTCAGGAGAGCACAGAAAGGGGGGTCTTGAACAAATCTTGATCTGATGCTTCCTTGGGGTGTGATGGATGGAATGGGTTTTGAAAGATGAGTAGAAAGTAACTAAAAGTGGAGGGAAAGGAGGGTTTTAGACTAAAGGACAGTATGCTTCAACATCTTGGAAAAGGAAAGAGAATGGGGCGGCATGTAGCTTGAGGTGAAGCTGGTAGCATAGAAGGGGACCAGACAAGGCCAGATGCCCCCCACTCAATTCTAACTTGCTTTCACAGTGACCCCATAAAATAGACAGCATTTCTAATTGACAGATGAGAGAACTATATGCACACTTATTCAACAGTCTCCTCAAAAGCCATTATCCCACCTTTTTTTCTTGCCACCAGATCTCACCTCCCACCCTAGAGATACAAAATGCCAGAAATGTACTTTCCCAGTCTCCCTTGTACCTAGGTTATGGATGAGGGATGTGGGAGCTGAAGGCAAGTCTGCTACAAAGGACAGTTCTGAGATAGTATGTCCTCATCCTTGATAAAGAAGGGAGACATCCAAAGAGGAATCCCATCCTTCCCATCCTACCTTCAGACTTCATCACAGAGGATGCAATGGTTGGCCCCACTGCAGCCATCTTATAAGCATGAGGGAAAAGCCAAGACAATCACAAAGGAGCTGCCCATACAGTAGCTAAACATACGCCTGGCAGCCTCTGGATTTCTGGATATATGAGAAAAACAAACCTCTATTACTCAAAACACTTTTAACTGGGTGTTAACAACTCACAGCCCAAAACATGAAAACTGACGTAGAATATGAGCCTCACAGAGACTGAAGTATTTCAAAATTATATAACAAAAAGAGGTGGAAACGTTGCGTTTTGAATACAGGCCTAATGATTTTAAATCCTTTGCTCTTTTTCACTCTACCATTTCCCTTGGACTCTGAACTGAGCAAACACTATTAATTTTAAAGCTCTGAACAGAATCAGAGGTGACTAATAAAACCAATGCCAATGATAATCCTGGAAAGTAAGAAGAATGTGTGAGGCCACAGGGATGTGACCTCAGCAGGAAGAACACTGCCTCTAGGTCCTTCTGTGGGGTTCTGCAGGAAAGGTCAAGCACGGCCTGACCACAGTGGGGTCTCAGGAGTCTAGTTTTCCAACATATCTGCACTGGCGAGAGCAAGCCAGCAAGAGAATTCAACCCTCACTCGGGAGTCCCAAAATATTTGGATTAGTGAAAAACATGCTGAAATTTCTACATTGAAAAGTGTATCTCCTCCTCCAAACACAGAAAAAGGCCCCTGCATTTTACTCCAATCTTTACTCCCGTAAAGACTCAAACGGAGTTTTGTCCTTGATCATATCTAGAGTGTAGTCAGCTGCAGGTATTTAAAGGGGAGGGGGCGAAATATTTTTCTAAAACACTAATTTAAAGAACAAATCAACATCTATTATCTCCTTCATTATGTTTTAAATTACACAACTATAAATCACCCTGCAGCGGGTTATTCAAGGGCAGAATTACTCAGCTTGGCTTTCACGAAGGTTAGAAGAATGACATCTTGTGCTTTTTCTAGTTGTAATTTATAACTTTGCAACAGAACCAGCGTTGCAGGTCCATCCATTAGCGGGGTAGCTGCACATCTGTTAAAACTCAGCACAAAGACGGGCTTTACACGGCCACAGGAAACATAACTCAATCATTCCAGAAGTTCTACAAACTCAAGCCATTTTTTAACGTAAAATGATTTGAAAATGCAGTTCCCTAAAACATCTGCTAAGCTCTTGCTACCCTAACACATGATATTCTTTCTACTGTTACCTGCCAACATAAATATTTGGTCGCACAAAACACCCTAAGAGGCCACGTGACAGCATTCAGCTTCAAATTTACATACCGATCCGCAAAGGGCGGGCTTGGACCTGGGAACGCTAGTTCAGATGTTGTTTACCAGAAATGAAAGTTTTTGTGGGGGGGAAAAAAAAAGAAGAAGAAGCCTGAGGGTTAAGTTCATGAAGGTACTTTCAAACATTTTAAAAAGGAAACCTAACTGCACAAGGAGAGATCTACAGGGCAGGGGCCCGGTGGTGATCCGAACAAGAGCACGCGGGAGGAGCCCCTGAAGGGTCTGCAGGTGGGTAATGCCATTCTCTTGGGCAAGCTGGCCAAGTCCACTGTGCTCTTTAACAAAAGGAGGGCAAGAGTTCTAACACTGCAGAGCCGTTGGGAGGAATCCATGAAGACACACACGCCAAGGCATAAAGCATCACGATGTTTGGCCTAAAGTGCCAAGTCGCATCCCACCTGGAAGCACGGCAGGAATCTAAACTCAACACACAGGTCAACAATCACCAGTAGCCAAAATTACCCTTGAAAATCTTTTCTAGCACCAAGTCTGATTTTATAAATTACATTACTTAGAGAAATACCTATATATGAACACTTACATTGTAAATATTTACACTTACAATGTAATAATTAATTATAAGCATATACAATTTATACTTAAAATGTATATTCATATGTACATCCGCAAAATATAATTTAGAGTAATTTAATGGCATAAAAGAAAGCTAGAAAGATAGGAAAGTAACATATACACATGATGGATGTGACTTCATTGTCAGAAAGCTCCCATCAAACTTTAGTTTCCTTTAAGATGTTTCAAAAGGAGCTAAAGAATCTTGTATGTTTTTAAACAATATTTAAAAACAACCCTATTCCCAGGGCATCTGGATGGCTTAGTAGGTACAGCATGTGACTCTTAATCTTGGGGCTGTGAGTTCAAGCCCCACACTGGGCCTAAAGATTTCTTTAAAAAAAATCCTCTTCCCATTTGTATATATTATTTTTATTTTTACACAAATTGGAGGGAAGGGAGACAAACGTTCCCTGCCCGCCCCCTCCACAGACTCCTCATCCACCTGTCCTGACCTCCAGAATTCAAGGGGACGAGATGTCAAAGCCAAAGATTTACCAGTAGGGGTCGCTGTGCTGAGATTAATCCCTATGAGTTTCTCATTAGTGATTATTATACTGCAGGCGGCCAAAATGGAAAAATTAATTAATTTCAAAGTGATAATGCATTTACAGCAACAATTAGAAATGTATAACTGTAAAAGGGCAACATTTAAAAGACAGATTACATTTAATAAAGTTGCACAAGAACATCCAATTGTAAAATTACTGATCTGCAACAATATTCCTTAAAGAGGCACTTAAAATAGCCTGACTCCATGAAGGGTGACCTAATTACTGTAACTAAAATCACCGTAGTCACAGCAAGTCACAGCAAATAAAACAGGGACATTGATATTAGAATACTGTTGTTTAATACTTCAGGGAGTCAGCTCTGGTGGAGGAGCAAAGGCAGAGCCTCCAAGCACAAGGCTGGGCTGTGCTTTTGGATTCCATGACCTTGTGCAATGGGATGTGTACTCCAGTAAGACTTGTGTCAAAGGAAACACTTCTGGAGTGAAATGGGGACGGAGCTGTGAAGCACAGACAGCCAAGCGGTGATGAGGACACTGCATCCACGCTAAGCTTCTTCAGGGGCGTGTGGGAACCCAGAATAGGATGCGACCAAATGGCTTTTGTCCAAAAACAAATTTGTGTTAAAAAGGTAGAAGTGCGCTCTGTGTTCATCAAACGTCTTATCGTGACAGAAGTAGTGTCAAGCCACGTACAGAAGGATAAAACATCAGAGTGACTTTTCCAGGAAGCCCAGTCTGTCCCACCAGTCACACAGACCCGTTCCGGTTACAGTTATGCCGATGCCTCCCTTACATGTGCGGAGTCCGGAATGTTTACACACGAGGAGTGATTGGCTGTGAGTCCAACAGATTAGTTCCCATTCCACCTCTTTATAAACCTAGTCCTAGAATTCTAATGGCTAAGAACACCACCAAACACCTAAATATATAAAGATAGCATTAGAAATTTCCTAAAAGTCTAAACTTATATACACATTTCATAGTCGTCATAATTTATATGCTTCTCTTAAAAAGTGCATTGGTGGCAGATAAAAGATGCTGTTCCTCAGTTACCAGAGGACAAGAACATGGAAAGTTCATTCTGCTACGGCTTCCTGGGGGACCAGAAGTGCATGTTGAAGACCAGGCTCTCTTCATCTGGACACCCTTCCTCCTGTGCGGATAGCCTTCTCTTTGGGCCTCTGGAGGGGGAGACAGAGGTCCCCCCAAACACCACCACCAGACTCCCGGCTTACAGACCCCCTTAGTTCTGTGACCCTTGTATGCAACACAAACGACGACGTTTGGCAGAAAAGTCCTCTCCAAAGGTGATACAGCAACAAGAATAACAACCATCATAACAGGAATCCTGCATGCCTACTGCACACAGACACCATGCTGGGCACATTACTGGGCACATTATTTAACTGTGTTTTCCAATCTAAAAGCCATCAGGTACATGCAGCTATTTAAGTCTAAATGAATTATAAATCTAAATTAATTAAAGTAAAATCAAATTAAAAATTCAGTTTCTTACCTGTATTAGTCTCTTCTCGCGGGCTCCGTAGCCACATAGGGCAGGTGACTACCACGCTGGATAGTCAGATTAAAATCATGACAGAAATGCTACACCCATTATTATAAACATCATATCCATTATGGTCAATCCCCCCACCAACCCACAGTGCCATCTTAGTTGTGAGGAATCAGGCTAGGATTGGTTAAGTGCCTTACCCACAGTATGTGGGAATGGCCACTGGAGGAAAGAAACTGTATTCAGAGGCCATAGGACCTTTCCCCAGCATAATGATTTCACCTTGTGATACTTGTAAAAGCCAAAATGTATCTGGGCCTTTTCCGAGGATTTGATGTGAAGTTAGTTAAGTGGAATAGTACTAGTTTGCACTAATTCCAAGTGTTTTTAAAGTCCTCTTATTTAGAAAAATACCATGCCAAATATATTGTGTAAAATGTGCATTGTTCATTTAAAAGACTTTCTATTAAAATGTTTTCATGGAAGATATCTCTAGAGTTGGTTGTTATACAACATCAAAAATGTAAAAACTTCATATTTACCTTTGTGAACATTTCCAAATCGAACCACAGAAGTGTTTTATCGAAAAGGACTCACCTTTGGAGAGGTAAAGAATAAAATGCACTTCCAACCAATGAAAGATTCTCCAGGTGAGATTTCCACTCATCAAAGAAGAATTTAGAACATCAAATACACTCTCAGTGGAAACAAAGGAATCACTTTTGCTGATAATTCAGTGGTCACAAATCCATGTTTTTCATACACTGACCCAAAATACCGTTATCAAATACTATGCTTTCTGCCTAATAAATAGCAAGAAAACAATCGCATCAAAATAAAGAGAACCATTCCCATCAAGACTTCTAGCCATCCTTAATGCAACACCTGACAACCACATCTACTATCCAGCCCTCCAAGAGCCTCTAGAGAAACAGATGCCATCTACGTCAATCAAGAGCCCTTTCTGATGGCTCTGACAGGCCTGAGGACGGGACTGTCAAGACCAGACTCATCACTGTAAGAGGCAAGAAGCTGAAGAAAACACATGTGTCCATAAAGAGCGCACTGAAGGTGTTTGCGGCAAAAGAAGTCATTCACTTACCATGGACTTGGTGAAAGGCCGGGCCAAGGTAAACAGCAGCGTGTACACCCACCAGTTGCGATGAATGGAGGAGTACATCATGTTCCCAGGATGCACGGCATTGGACGTGACCCCACGTGGGGACAGGCGGCGGTGGAGCTCGTTGGAGAAGAGAATATTGCAGAGCTTGGACCGGTTATAAGCCAGCATGGCCCAATAGTCATTTTTAGATGGAGAGAGGCGGCTGAAGTCCAGTTTACCCGAGGAATCATTAATATCTGTGAATCTAAAAAAAAAAAAAGAAGAAGAAAAAGAAGAAAGAAATATGACATGAAGCAGCCAATCTCGACTTCTGATACTAGCATTTTGATTTAATCAGAAATCTGAGGAAATCAGAGACAACGGAGAACAACTGAGAACACAAAAATGCAAACGTAGAAACAGTCTCCCTTAGAAACTGACAATAGTGATTTAACACAATAAACCAACTGGGTCCAAAGACAGAGTAAATAAAGGCCCAAACTCAGAAATGGGGCAATCTTAACCTGCTGAACTCCCCCTCCCTCTAACGTGGATTTTTCAAAACCTCCAACAGGAAGTTCAAGGATAATTAAATTAAATGGGAAAGCATCTTAAATAAAGGGCTGCTGCTTTTGGAAGCAGAAAGATATCACATTCCTAACCTTTGACGGGGCTTTCCTGGGTTGTTTTAGCCAACAAATGCATGAGTCCTGTATATTTTCATTTGAGCATCCAAGTAAATATAGATGAGTCTTGCTGCCCCCAAGACTCTTTTCCAGATTAAAAATTAATGATTATAAAGGGGTTATAACCTTGGTGAGATGCCATCAATAGTCTTATACGTTTAAAAGATAAATGTAAACAAAGCCAAAATGAGTTCTGGCACAGTCTACTGTTTTTAAGTATACCCATGGCATGGATACACACAAATCAAAGTAAGTAGTTGATGTTTTATAATTGGGTCTGACGGAGTCATTAAACACCAGCTGTTTGGTTCTTTCCTTTCTTTCCTGTTCTTTCTTTCTTTAACAAAGTAGTGACTGCCCTAAAAGAAACGGGGGAAAAAAAAAAGAATCATAACAAAAGGAATTTTCTAAATGATGATCTCAGCCTTGTTAAGGACCCCTCATACCTTCCTTCACTAAATTAACTCTGGGCATTTGCACCGAATAATAAGGAAACATAAGGGGAGTACTCTGGATAACTGCTGTGGAAAGAGAAGCAAAAGGAAAATGAAAATTATGGAATAATCTGGTTGTTCCTTAACATGAACAGTTCAGATTGAGCTATGACCAAGGAAAAGCATCACAGGGACAGATGAAATTCATGCTTTAATGGAAATTAAACCTCCCTCCTGCAGGACTCAGTCAGTGACATCCAATCTCTGGTGTTAAATGACATTGCTGCTCTAAAGGTATCAACAAGGCCAATGGCCAGATATGTTATCACAGATATAGCAACAACACCTTGAAACCAATTGTTGGCTGCCTGTTTCCAAATCCCAAAACCACAGGAAGGGCCCAGATTTCTGAGCTTAATCATCTAAAGCAGAAGAACTTGGCGGGAAATTTGAAAATTTATGGGGGCCTTTTCCTGGTGGTTGTAATGATTGCCGGCAGGGGCCAGGGGTGGTAGGTGTCCTGCAATGCGGACAGAGTCTTGCTCAGTGAAGACTGGCCCACTGGACATTCACGCAGATGAAAAGCCTGTATATAATGATCTGAGCCTGGAGCCTGGCTGTGTTTTACATACATGCACAGTTTTAACATCCACTGCATTTCTAGGAGTGTAGTATAACAACCATGCAAATGAAGAATGAACGCACGTTCATGTTCTATGGGTTTTGGGGGGAGGTGAGGCTTGAGTACATGCTGGTTTTTGGTATACCATGCTGGTATTTGAGTCTGCAGTGCCACACACCGGTTAAGAGACTGCGTTTGTGAGTATCCCAATGGAGGTGATTTATGCATGGACACGCACATCTGATTACTTACCTTTCCTATAGTCCTGCTCAAGTAAAAAACAGGCTATTTTGTTTCACATTTATTTTTTCTTCCCATTACAGTTAAGCTAGCATATTGAATTAAAATATATTTATGCAAGGAAGTTACATTATTTCTGAACTTTATTTCAACGTGTAATATGGTATTACAAAAAGAAACTGTTGAAAATCCAATGATCCAACATATGGGCCATGTCTTAGAAATTCTACCTACTCTAAGTAGAAAGTAGCATCAAGACAGCATCTAAATGGCATGGGATAAAAAAGAGCATCCTTCTCTCATCCTCCACTCTTCTTTCTATCAATTTTGCTAAAAACCATCCTTGGCATATTTATTTAGCCCAACCCAGCTTGAGAGCCATTTCTTCCAGGCAACTCGCTCCAGCTGCTCGTTGTCATAATGATTTCTTGGGTGGCAATGGGGACAGATTGAAAGAAGCCATGCAAAGACATGTTTCCATGGAAATTAGGTACCCACTTGCCAGGACCCAGGCCATGATGTCCCTAGGGCTCAATGACCCCGCACTGACCCACTCCAACATCAGTAACAAAGCAAGTCATGACATCTTTGACTTTTATCTGTACACTGTGCCTCTGTCCTTACCACGCCAGACTGCAAGCCATTTATTCACCTGCT
The DNA here is from genome assembly GCA_028533885.1 of Nasua narica. Taxonomy (NCBI): domain Eukaryota; kingdom Metazoa; phylum Chordata; class Mammalia; order Carnivora; family Procyonidae; genus Nasua; species Nasua narica. The sequence continues at coordinate 41,609,012 of CM052803.1, read as the reverse complement.
TCCAACTCTGCACTGTGAATTCCTAGAAGGTGGACAGTAAGCCCCTTGCATACTGCCTACCACAGCGCCTGACACATAGCAGGGCAAATTATAGGATTAGAGAATTAAAGTTTGGTGGTGGGTCTGGAATTCCAAACTAAGGGCCAAGTTTCCCTATTTGAGCCTTATTCCAAAGAAAAATTTGGCATTAGTTTCAGGTCCTCTAGGTTCTTTATCAAAATGTGTGTGTGGCACTTCAGGAGTTTAGAATGAATTCCCTGCTTTGGCTTTCAAGGACAACACAGAAAGATCTCATGACTGGGGAACACTGGGCAGGTTAAGAGGGGGAAAGGAAACCATTCCTAGCCCTTAATCTAGAAATAAGGCGAAACACACACACACACCCCCACCATGCTGTGGAATTAGATGGAACCCAGTCAAAGGAAGTTCTCAGGATGGAGAAGCACACCTACTACATGGCAGGCCCACCCTTTGCAAGCAGCCCCCACTCCACATGAGGACCCCTGACTTCCTGCCCTGATCATCTCCTGAGCAGCAGACCCATTTTTAAGGTCTGATTTGCTTGTACTGACAGTCCTCTGGGAAACGGGAAGGGCGGACAAGCTTTCTGATTCCTCTGAAGTAGGGCAGGCTTCCTAAAAAGTGACCATGTTCACCTCTCAGCTCCAAGTGGCAGTGAAACAACTCTTCAAAGGGTGCCTATCCTATGTTCAAGTTGAAAAATTGACAAAGCCACACAAGAATATCTTAATTATTCTCCTACTGATTCAGTAAAATGCTAACCTTTGCTCTCTGGACATTAACACTTGCTGTTTGTGGGGACCTCTATCTTGTATTTCTATATATCGCTTACTTTTTTTTAACTGAGGACTTTTAAATTACCAAACAAAAATAATTAGGCTGGATTCTATGTAGACAAAAGCTCGTATGTTCAAAGAATAAGACTGAATTTGCGTCAGAAGCTGTGTGTGTGTGTGCGTGTGTGTGTGTGTGTGTGTGTGTGTGTGTGTAGCAACTTGGCATTCAACACAGATGCAGCCATTCAGAGCTGTACAGTCAGCCCTCCGCTCTTTTCATTCTATTTTAATTGTTATCTGAAAATTTTTCACAGCAAGAAAGTCGAGTTCTCATTTTAATATGATGTATTTTGGGTATGCAAAAAACCTCATTCACTTGCTCAGACTCCAGATAAGTAACTAAAATACAGTGAAGACATGGGGAGGCTAATAAATATTTTGCCTGGGGGCAGTCTGGCATAATATTTTTCTGCAAACATAGGACTTTATTTTTCCCCTAACAGGGGGTCTTGACTCCAACGAAGAGACTCTGCCAAGGTTTATGGAGGTAATTAGATATCAACACTTCCATTTTACAACATGGTTTAGGGCTCTGGGTCCTTGAGCAGTGAGCGAGTGCTTTCCCAGGACTGTGCACCCAGTATTCACATTGTCTTCTCGAGCACCATAGGAGACAAAAAAAAGTGTAATAAACAAACCAGCTCGTGGGAATTAGCATTTTGCAAAAATACCCCCTAACAGGTCCCAAAGATGACCAGAAAGCAGAAAAACCAGCGCCAATAAGCAGAGAGGAGTGGGCCCGATGAGACATTTCAGGAAGTCTTTGTCTCTAAACTAAAATGGGACTAATTCAGGAGACCAAGGCCCTTCTTTCCAATTCGTCTGTTCCGTGAAATTAAGATTCAGATCTCCAAGGTAGGCTCGAATTATGCGGCAGTTAAGAAGAGAACAAAGACGTCACATGAAATACCATTTGAGATACAGATTTACAAAGGGAAGCAAGCAGCTGACAATTCAACATAATCTCCCATTAAATACCAACTCATTTAAACATATCCCGTGGTGCCCTCCACATCTGGCAAACGATCGGGGCTGGCAGATTTATCTCCGGAGCTCGCTCTCCCGCGCCGGCCCCCACAGTAGCCTCCCTCACTCCTGAGCAGGGCCACTCAACTCCCCGCCCCCTCCCCCACAAACCTGGTGTGATTTGCAAAGATAAGGCTGTCCAGATTTTGTTACCACCTAATTACTAGATGTTTCGTGTCTTTTAACACAGAGGAGGATTATTACAGGCATTTTCCTTTCATTTCAGCCATCATAAATTTAAAATGGTAAAAGTAAATCTATCTGCAATGTGTCACTTATACCATAAGCCCCTGTGTTTGGGAGTGATAAAGGGTTCAGGCTAACCCTTGGCTGGTCTCTCTCTTCCAAGTCCCAGGGGTTACATTTTATGGAAGCATGATTAAAAAAATAAGCTTCATTCTGGGTCACTAAAACATTTCAGGACTTAAGACGGAGAAGAAGGGGAAAAATGGGCCCTTGCACATTATTTTTTTTCCAGCTACTTTGCAAAGGGTGAAAGCTCCTAACCACACCAGGAAAATCTCCCTAACATGCATTAAATCTAGCCCCACCCACGAAGTCCTTTGTCTTCTCCAACTACTTCTCCTTAGACAAATAGTTGTTTATCCAACTTCAGAAACAAATATGCCGAAAATACGACAAAATTTTCAAATGCCTTTTCAGTCAATTGGATATTCTCCTAATGGTAATAGAAGAGAAGTGCCATCTGATGTTTTAATTGAAATTTTAACCAAAAGAGGCATGGCCAGATTTCTAATATGTTCTAACTACAGTACTTTCCCTTTCTACAATTACACAGCTAATGTCTGCATTGAATTCCCTAATTTCTCATTATAAAACAATTGGATTTCATCTCGCAGTCTTTAATTGCATTGTTTCTCCTGCTAGAATAACTGCACATTCTTCTTGGTGAGGTGTTGAAGTTGTTGAATGACAAATCGATAAAGGTCAGGCATTCAGATTTAATCAATTATTATTCCATCTCAAAGCAAAAATCAATGAGGGGGCTGAAGAATAGTTGTAAAAACCATCTACACTGGTGTAGACAAAACCCCCAAATAATCCTCCACGATGTCAAAACACAAGAAAGACCGCAGAAAATTAAGGAAGCCAGGTTGAGTGCACCTACACTTTCCGGAGGAGCATCACTGAAAAGTATTTTCGGGAAAGGGAGCCTGGGGGAGATACTGGCTGGCACAAGGAGGGGGTCACGTGAACAAAACATCAGATTCTGAACCCACCTATGGGACTCAGACGAGACCACAACTACTCGGGCAGGAGCTGAGCGGCACAGGACATCCTGAAGGAGCTGGACAAGGTAGAAGTGCCCCAGGTGATTCACCTGGAAGGTGGTCTCCAGGCCATCTTTGGTGAGGCTCCAGGGTAGAGCAAAAGTTGCTGCATTGCACACAAGCACGTGAAGAGATCTGAAAAATAAAACATCCAATGTCATGCAAATATAAACACTCTAATACCAAGGATAACCCATGCTCTGACAGGAATAACCAACTCTTCCCTGTCTTCAAGATTCATCCGCCAGAAATGGGAATGTCACAGCATGAGCCTTTCTGCCGGGGAAGAGCTTAGACTGTGAGCGGGCTGCAGGGCCCCAGGAGTACCGTAGGAGACAGCACTTCCAGTGCTCAAACCGGGGCCATACTGGGCAAACTGGTCACCTTCGATGGAACCCAGATTCTAAAACCTAATTTTATCTGTGCAACTTAGTTTAGCCAATTCTTAGCTTCTTCACCTAAAAAATCAAAATAGCCCTTAAAGTAGATTGAAGAAATAAAAGAGAAAATAGTTTGTATAAAGACCAACACAGGAACCAGCATTTAATAGAATCTAAGTAAACATATCAAGGGGGAAATGCTCTGTTTAAAGAGATAGGCACACATTGTTTGAATATATTCCTACATTTTAGAAACAAGCAAGCCCAAGGATGGGTAAGTGGACGTCTATTATAATATTTTCTCCAGGGGCGCCTGGGTGGCTCAGTGGGTTAAAGCCTCTGCCTTCGGCTCAGGTCATGATCTCAGGGTCCTGGGATCAAGCCCTGCATCAGGCTCTCTGCTCAGCAGGGAGCCTGCTTCCTCCTCTCCGTCTGACTGCCTCTCTGCCTACTTGTCATCTCTCTCTCTGTCAAATAAATAAATAAAATCTTTAAAATAATGATAATAATAATTTTCTCCGGTCGCCTGGGGGGCTCAGTCAGTTAAGCATCTGCCTTTGGCTCAGGTCATGATCTCAGGATCCTGGGATCAAGTCCCACATTGGGCTCCTTCCTTAGCGGGATGCCTGCTTCTCCCTCTGCCTGATGCTCCCCCTGCTTGCGCTCTCGCTCTGTCTCCTTCTCTCTCTCTGACAAATAAAACCTTAAAAAAAATTTTTTTAAATAATATTTTCTCCTATTTTGTATATTATAATCTGCTTTATAATAAAATTTTAAAAAGTAAAAGTAAGCCTTTCATGTGAATCAAAATCCTAAATCCTCATAAAGAAATGGTACTTTAAGGAAATCATCCCAAGGTGCTAATAAGAATTGTAAAAAATTAAAGGTTATCCACAGTGTTGGTAATTACATTGAAAATGCAAAACATTACAAAATAAACGAAATATAGAATTGAGAAATCCTTAAATGACTCTGAATATATGCATATGATGGAATACTATGCAGCCATTAAAATGATAGATCTTTTGACCCTGTAAAACATGCATGTTATAGAACAAAATAGATAATATTGGATGATCACACATGATCATGTGTGCCATGCTATAGCAACACACACAAAAAACTAATGAAGGGTACACAAAAATGTGAATACTAGTTGTCTCTAGGGGTGGATGGAACCCTGAAATGTCTTAAAATTATCTTCTTTCAGAGTTTTAATTTTGATGAAATGCAGGTGGTATATATCTTTTTTTCTTTTGTCACTTGTGCTTTGGGGGTCTTATCTAAAAAACCATGGCCTAACCCAACATCACAAGGATACACTTCTATCTTTTCTTCTAAGAGTTTTAGTTTTGGCTCCTACATTTAGATCTATGGTCCATTGTAAGTCAGCATGGAAGTAAGGTGAATGCAAGAGATCTAACTTCATTCTTTGGCATGCAGATATGCCAACTGTTGTAGCTTTGTTTCTTAAAAACACTATTCTTCCCCCCATTGAATAGTCTTGGCATCCTAGATGAAAATCAACTGACCAACTGAAAGAGTTTATTTTCAGACTCTCAATCCTATGCCATTATTATGGTAGTACTAAAGTCTTTATTCCTAAAGCTTTGTAGTAAATTTTTAAATTAGGAAGTGAGAGGAATCCAATGTTGTTCTTTCTCAACCTTGGGTTGGCTAGTCAGGAGCCTTGCATGCACATATAAAGTTTAGAGTCAGCTTTCGATTTCTACAAAAAAAAAAAAAAAAAGCCAACAGCAACTTTGATGAAGTTTACATTAAAACTGCAAACAAGGGGTGCCTGGGTGTCTCAGTTGGTTAAGTGTCTGCCTTCAGCTCAGGTCATGATCTCTGGGTCCTGGGATCTAGCCCTGAGTTGGGTTCCCTGCTCAACGGGGAATCTGCTTCTCTCTCTCTCTCTCTCTCACCCCCTCCCCCTGATTATACTCACTCTCTCTATTGCAAATGAATAAATAAAATCTTTACCAAAAATTGCAGACTAATTTTGAGAATACTGTCTTCTTAACAGTATTAAGTCTCTTGATCCATGAACATGGGATGTCTTTATATCTATTTAGGTCTTCTTTCATTTCTTTCTACAATATTATATAGCTTTTAAAATACAAGTTTATCACAGCTTTCATTAAATATTTTTAAGTATTTTATTCTTTCTGATGCTATAGCAAACAGAATTGATTTCTTAATTTCATTTGGGAATTGTTGCTTAGTAGTATATAAAAATACAATTAATTTTTGCATATTCACTTCTTATCCCCCAACCTTGCTGAAATTATCTATGAGATTTAATTGTTTTTTTAAGTGGGTTTCTTAGTATTTTCTACACATAAAGTCATTTTGTCTGCAAATAGAGATAGTTTTAATTTTTCCTTTCCCATTGGAATGTCACCTTCCCACCCCTAATTACTTTGGCTAGAATTTCCAGCACAATAATGAATGGAAGTGGTGAGACTTAATATCCTTGTTTTGTTTCCTGATCTTAAAGGGAAAGCATTCAATCTTTTAGCATTAAGTAGAAGGTTAGGTGTGGGGTTTTTTGTAGATGCCCTTAATCAGGTTGAAGAAATGCCCTTATAATCCAAGTTTGTTGAGTGTTTTTATCAGGAAAGGGTGTTGGACTTTTTCAAATGCTCTTCCTTTATTGGCATATCCTTTATTTTACTGATACAGTATATCAGATTGACTTTCAGATGTTAAACAAACCTAGAATTCCTTGGATAAATCACACCTTACCATGGTGAATAATCCTTTTTATATATTGCTGCTATTGGATTGCTAATATATTGTTGAAGATGTATACATCTATATTCATAAGTGATACTGGTCTGTAATTTGCTTGTGATTTTCTATCTAGTTTTCAAATCAAAATCATACTGCCCTTATATAGTGAGTTGAGAAGTCTTCCTTCCTATTCACTTTTTCTTAGTTTGCTAAGAATTGATATTAGTTCATTAATTATTCATAATATTAATGATATTAATAATTTCGATGATACTAATTTCATTAAGAATTCATAATAAATGTTTGGTAGCAAGCATGAACTAGAGGAAAAAAGAATTACCTCAGGGTTTTTTAAAAAGTATATTTATGTAAATCTCATTGCCACTAGGCAATCCAAGTCTCACCGAGAAACTATCTTACTTGTTCTGTGGCCTGATATAGCTCCATTCCATAACCTACCTAAGACCTGAAAGTGGTGATGTGGTTGAGGTCAGTTGTGTTTGGTTGGGATCACCTGTTATCCACTTATGGTTCCCCCAGTTGTCAATGCATAGTCCCCCAACAATCGAGTTACTCTCTAAAGAGGTGGACCATTAAAATGTTTTGAGGCATCCGGTCTACCTATAACATTCACCAGAGTCTATTTAAAATCAAAACAGAATCTACTCATTTATAACCAAAATGCAATAACTTGCATTTGTAGAAATGCAAGACCACTGGGGGGGGGAGAACCCTTGAGAGAGAAAAGGACAAAGTACCAAGTGAATATGACTTATATGTGAACTCCTTTCAGTTTTCTTCTCAAATATTTCGGTCACTTTTTCAGTAGTTGGTATTTTATTTTGTTCTTTTTTTATTTTTCCTTTGAGTGATAAATGGGGATTAGGCATTTATTAATAGCTTTGTGTACATAAATAAGAACCTTAGGTGATACGTATTATCAATATTTTACAAACAGAAAAACAAGGGATTAGAAACAAACATCTGGTCCAAACAAGAATCAGAAACAGCAAAAATAAAGAAGCAAATAAATGAATAAGAACAAAACAAAACAAAAAGATCAGGTGGGTTTGAAGCTCCTGTGCAATACTTTCTTTCTTAGAAAAGCTCTCTTAAATGGGGAGAGCCAAGGGCTGACAGAAATTCTAGCTCAGTCATATTATTAAACTTACCACACTTGTGGCCAGTTAGTTAACATCTATAAACCTGTCTCCTCTCCCTGTAAACTTAGAACAGCAGCATATACCCCTCCCAAGGTTGTGATGAGTAAAATCCCAGTATTTTGCAAGGTACATGCCAGGTTAAATCATTGTTACTTTCCTTGTCTCTATACCCTTCCCTTCTATCCATGGGAGAAATTAGAATTCTTCAAAGTCGATTTTTGCAGTGTTTCTGTGTCTTTAGGATAGGCCTGGGTATTCGGAATTTTGACACCATACCTCTTAATAACAACATGGCTTCCTCTAGTTGCCTTTATCCTTACCAGCACATTTTCTCAAGGGAATGCAAAACACATCAAGAAACTTGCTACCAGCTCCGGGGGAAGATCAAGATGGCGGAGAAGTAGGAGGTTGAGATAGAGTCGGATCCCAGAAGTTCATTTAGATAGTTATTAAATCATTCTAAAAGCCAGCATACTCAACAGGAGAGAGAAGAGAGGAAGAAGAGCAACTCTAGGAGCAGAAATTCGACCACTTTCCGAAAGGTAGGACGTTTGGAAAAGTGATTCCAAAGCGACGGGAAGAGAGACGACGGGGGGAGGGGCCGGCTCCCGGCAGCCGCAGAGCCGCGGAGCACAAAATTGGAACTTTTAGAGTCTGCTCTGCTGAGGGACATGGCTCCAGAGGATAGGCCGGAAGTTCCCTCGTGGGAACAGAGTGGTTTCAGGACCCACGAGATCATAAAGAGACTGGGGGTGTCTGAGTGCGGCAGAGCTCCCAGATATCGGGGCGGAGAAGCCTGCGGCAGAGTAAAAGCCGCGCAGTGCGTTTTCAATGGGGGCTTACCCCAGACCGTGGCCACGGCCCTTCGAGCGGGGACCACATAAGGCATTCCGGAAAGACCCCCTCCTTCCTCGTTGGGGAGGAGCGGTGCGGGAGTGCGCAGCAGAAATCTGCTGGGTCTGAAGACTCCAGATGGGGCCGCACGCCAAAGATAGAAACGTGCCGCCACTGGTGGCTGGGCTCGGAGCCTGGACGGGGACTCGGGAGACGGAAGTGACTGACTGCTTTCCTCTGAGGGTGCGCTGAAGAGCGGGGACTCCAGCGCTCAGGGACTCGAACACTCAGTTCCTCCGGCCACAGACTGGGAGCCACCATTTGCATTCCCGGCCTCCAGGGCGGTACGGAAAGCACTAAGGGAACAAAGACTCCCAAGAGCGAACCTGAGCGAATTCCTTGGCCCCTCCCTGGGCAAGGGCGGGGCAATTCTGCCTCGGGCAAAGACATCTGAGAACCAAGTTGAAAAGGCCCTTCCCCAGAAGATCAGTGAGAATATCCAGCCAAGCTCAAGTTCATCAATCAGTGAGAACTGTGGAACTCCAGAGTACTTTTCTCTCTCACTCATCTATTCTTAGCTCGATAAAATGACAAGGCGGAAAAACTCACCACAAAAAAAAGAACAAGAGACAGTACCGACAGCTAGAGCACTAGCTAATACAGACATCAGTAATATGTCGGAAATAGAGTTCAAAGTGACAGTTATCAAGGTGCTAGCTGGGCTTGAAAAAAACATGGAAGAGATCAAAGAATCCCTTTCGGGAGAAATAAAAGAAATAAAATCTAACCAAGATGAAATAAAAAAAGCTATTAATGAGATTCAAACAAAAATGGAGGCTCTTAATGCTACGATAAATGAGACAGAAGAAAGAATTAGCGACACAGAAGACCAATTGACAAAAAATAAAGAAGCTGAGAAAAAGAGAGACAAAAAACTATTGGACAACGAGGGAAGACTTCGAGAGATAAGTGATACCATAAGATGCAACAATATTAGAATAATTGGGATTCCAGAAGAAGAAGAAAGAGAGAAAGGGGTGGAAGGTATATTGGAACAAATTGCTGTAGAGAATTTCCCTAATCTGCTGAGGGGAACAAATATCAAAATCCAGGGGGCACAGAGAACCCCCCTCAAAATCAATAAAAATAGGTCTACACCCCGTCATCTAATAGTAAAACTTACAAGTCTCCGTGACACAGAGAAAATCCTGAAACCAGCTCAAGAAATCGGTAACATACAGAGGTAGGAATGTTAGATTGACAGCAGACCTATCCACAGAGACCTGGCAGGCCAGAAAGGACTGGCATGATATATTCAGAGCCCTAAATGAGAAAAATATGCAGCCAAGAATACTATACCCAGTTAGGCTGTCACTCAAAATAGATGGAGAGATAAAAAGCTTCCAGGACAAACAAAAACTAAAGGAATTTGCAAACACCAAACCAGCCCTACAGGAAATATTGAAAGGGGTCCTCTAAGCAAAGAGGGAGCCTAAAAGGAACATAGACCAGAAAAAAGGAGAGACAATATACAGTTAACAGTCACCATACAGGCAATGCAATGGCACTAAATTCATATCTGTCAATAGTTACACTGAATGTAAATGGGCTAAAAGCCCCAATCAAAAGACACAGAGTATCAGAATGGATAAAAAAAAACAAGACCCATCGATACGCTGTCTACAAG
>CM052803.1:41549143-41589271 GCA_028533885.1 Nasua narica | reverse complement strand
CTAGGCGATTAAAGGACCACTGGGCAGCGTCCTTCAACAGGGGCTCGGAAAGGGCCTTGGTGTTGAGCATGGAAGGAATACTAGTCCTCAGAGACTTGTTTCACTGTCCCCACCAGCCTACCACCCAAACCTTTAACTTCCAAGTATCATGATTTCCCCAAGAAGGTAAGGCACTGGAAATAAGGTTCATGGCAGCATTATTCATAATACCAAAAAGTAGAAATAAGCCCGATGTCCACCGAGTGATGCACAGATCAACAAAATGTGGTCTATCTGTGTAACAGAATATTATTCAGCCATAATAAGCAATGAAGGATTGATCATGTTATAACATGGATGAACTTTGAGAATATTATACAAAGAGAAAGAAGCCAGGAGCAAATGAGACATTATTGCATGATTCCACTGACACGGAATATCCAGAAGCGGTTAATTGGCAGACAGAAAAATTAGCTGTTGCCTAGGGCTGCAGCGGCGGGAGGAGTTGGGAAATGACTGCTAAAGAGCACAGGCACAGGTTTCTTTTGGAGAGATGAAAATGTTTGGGAATTATTAGTAGTAGTTGTACAACTCAGTGGACAGGTTAGGAACTGAGTTGTACACTTTAAAATGGTAAATTTTATGGTAAACAAATTATACCTCAATTACAAAAAATCCTGGGGTGCAGAAAAACCTACCCTAACACTCTCAGAACGAGGTAGGTGGCTTCCAGCTGGGCTCCTTCTCCCCCCTCCCCTAACCCTAACCGGGGCCGCTGTGGCCAACCACTCTCCAGAACCTGTCCACCTTATCTCAAACTTCCACCATGAACAGAAAATTGAGACTAAAGCAAGATACAGCAAGTTCAATGAAAATAAGGTTGTGTGATTTTTGGCTTTTGGTTTTTGGGTTTTCTTTGGTTTGGACAATTGATAGGTTACACAAAGCTACATCATTTAAGTTCTGACATTATTTCAGTCTATTATTAGAATTTTAACATGTCGGGTTCTAACAACTACATTTTAGCCATTTTTTAAAAAGATTAGGTTGAAATTTTTACTTTTTTTTTCCTTTCTTTGACATATTAGTCCCTAAATTTTCTAAAACTTGTGGCGTTATTTAGCATTTTAAAAGACTGGTTAAGTTTACTTATATGCAATGCATTCCTGTAAAGCCCTTAAAATTCAAGTTATAAAAATACATTAGATGACCTAAAAAAATGCCCATGGTGTTCTTAGAATGAAGAAAAACAGATTACAAGATAATGTATGTCCCATAACCCTTTGCTACCCACTACGGTGACTACAACAAAAAAAGATGGCTTTAATTTAATATGAAAACACTAACAAGTGTTGGTAGGGTTGTGGAGAACCTGGAAACCTCAGACAATGCTGGGAGGAACATACAAGGGTGCAGCAGCTGCGGAGAAGTCTGATGGTTCCTCAAAAAGTTAAATATGAAGTCACCACCTGATCCCGCAATTCCACTTCTGGGCATATACCCAAGAGAAATGACCCACACAGAACCTATACACGAATGTTCATAAAAACATTATTCTTAACAGCCCAAAAGAATAAACGGCCCAAATGTTGATCGAGGCGATGAACGGATACAGCAAGTATGATATGAGTACACTGGAATCTTATTTAGTACTAAGAAAGAATGGAGGACAAATACGTGTAGCACATGGAGGAATCCTGAAAACGTTACGCTAAGTGAAAGAAACCAGACACGAAAGGCCACAAATCGAGAGACAGAGACAGGAAGTAGTTGCCAGGGAGGTACTGGGAGTGGAGAGGAACTGGGAAACGACAGCTAATGGGTTAGAGAGTTCTTTTTAGGATGATGAAAAGGTTCTGGAATTCAATCATGGTAATGGTTGGATAACCTGGTGAATGTACTGAAAAAAACAATGAAGTGAGCGCCTTAAAGGGGTTAATTTCATGATATGTGAATTATCTCTGAATAAAAAATGAATAAAGAATACAGGTAAACAGCTTTTTGTTTTTTTAAGAATCTGTGAACACAGAATAAAAATGGGTACATCAAACTATCATCATGGACTGCCCTAGATGGTGGAATTATGGTTAACTTGTGCTTTATTCCGTATGTTTCCCTATAATTTCAAAAATATGTTCCGTAAGACTTATATAGTGCTTTTAAAATCTACCAAAAAAAAAAAAAGTGGTACATTTAAAAGAAAAAGTTACCACCATATCTTCTGTGTGAAATACCCCTTCCAGAGAAGCGGTAAGGCCGCATTCAGGAAATAGGGTTCAACCTTCCAGGGGTCTGGTCTCCGAGCTGCGTTATCTGAACAGTTACATAAAACACAGAAAGCACAAGACAGGCCCTGGGAGGAACAAATGTGTGTGGCAGGGAGAAGGGCTACCTTCACTAACTTAAAACCTCAAACCTGGCATCGTCTATCAAACCCCTAACATAAAGGGGCACATCACATGGGGTGGACCTCCGCCGCTGGTCCCTGGCTTCCTTACTCTGAGGTCCAGGAGCCTCCCTGCAGGTGCCCCACCTCCTGACCTTTCTGCACTGGGCTGGGGGTGGGGGGCGGGCCAAGAGCAGGCCCAGGTGCCTTTTCCCATGGATCCGCTCTTCTCCAGACATGCATACACCCAACATGTAAACACTACCGCTTTTAATCCTCAGGATGCAGCTCTGACCCTTCATGATACTCTATTTGCCAGATGAGGAAACTAAGGTTAAGAGAACCAAGTAACTTACTCAGAGTCCGAAGCTGTCAAGACAGGACTTGAAGCTGAGCTGGTCTGAGACCACAGCTGATGGTGGTCTGTCAGAGATCTCTGTCAGTGCTCTGAGCTACGTTAGGGGAGAGGATGACAGCAGAAAGGGTGAAGCGATTATCCCTGCAGAACTCCGGGTGAGCAAAAAATAACCAAGACTCCAGATGGTAGAGTCGGAATAGGTGGGCGGTGCTCAGTGCCCCCACAGGGCAGCTCGCTGAACCACCAGGGAAGTTTCTAAAAGTCCAAATGCCCAGGGGACATCCCAGACACGGTGAAAGCAGAATGGGAGTAGCAGCCAGACATGAGCTTTTTTAACAACCGAGCTGAGAACCACTGTGAGAGTCCCTTGGGAGCTTGGAGATCTGATGTGGGAAATTGAAACACTTCCATCTTTTTAGGCAGGAGACATTTTGCCCAGATCTGCTTCCCAAAGCTACATCATTTGTCAACTTCCCCACTACCTGTACTTCTCAAGACAACCAGAAACCTTTTCTTCTTTCCATTTTTAGTTATCGATTATTACACAGTGTCAGCTAAAATATCTACTTGATTATCAGTCAGTGACTTTTAAAAGGCAAAATAAGAAGTCTGCTGCTAATTGAGAGCATCCATTTATATTTTTCCTAAATGACAATATCTTGGGTAGATTTTCATGGAATGAAGAAAACAAAGGACTCCCAATATTAAAAACAGCACGGTGACAACTAGTTCAACTGAAAATACAATCTTCCTTGGAGATTTTCAGCAAGCTGCCACAGTGTAGCACCGTTGACTTATTTCAAATGTATACTCAAGTTTTTAGGCTGACAAGAATTAGCTTCTCGATAACATACTGGGGAAAAGAGATGGTTCCTGTGTTATTAGAATGTGATTTCGTTGTGGCTGAAGCACAAGTCCCCAACATGTCAATTATGTAAAAGGAGAATTCCAACGTGACAACGGGAGTGGTTGGAAAGCGCAAGGAGTAAAACCAAGCTGGAGTCACAAGCCAAGATGGGACATAAAATTCTCAACCACAAACACTGAAATGCTCTTCCCAAGTTTACATAAACCAGAGCTCTCTGAGGGTAATCACAGACTTGCTGTGTGGATGGCTAGGGGGGCGGTCTCAGTGTGGGCCAAAGAACAGGCGTGGCGGAGCCCCGAAGGGTCGGTCTCTGTCCATGCCAAGCGATGCCAGCCTAGCTCAGCCATGTGGTCTGCAAACCCCTGACTCCTAACAGGCAAGGGTGTCCATGGTTTCCTAGAAGGGAACTTTTATGCGGTGTTTTGCCTGAAATAACTACTGTACATATGATTACTTCAAAATTTGTTTCCCAAGATCTGTAAATGCATAACCTCTATACCACCCACAGAAGTATCGGTTCAAGAACTGTAAATGGCTGAGAATCAGCAATATAAAAGCAAAGTTCAGGTCACCAAGTGAAACTGTGTGTTTCTGTTTTAGTCCTTCTGTCCTCCCTCCCATCCACCCACCCACTCATCCCATCCGTCCACTTCCATGAACTTATTAAAAAGAGGTATATGTAATAGGTGGAAAGGATGATGATAATGATAACAACAATGATACTGCTAAAATTTATTAAATGTGTATTAATATCAGGTAAGTACTATGTTTTAGAAATATTATATTATTTAATCCTCTCAACCACCCATGATGGTATTACCAAGATCTCCCACTTTCACTGATGAAGAAACTTAAGATCAGATTGATAGAGGGACTTGCTAAGGTCCCCGTTTGAATAAGGTATGGAAGAGAGATCCAGAACTAAGACAAAGACGAATTAGCCAAGATTGCTGCCTCTGTGGGGCTCAGCCTAATGAAGAAAAATCAATGAAGATAAAAGCATCCCCAAATATCGGGGCAGGATGATTGGGTGTGTTGTCGACACTCCACAAAGTGACTTGTCAATCCAACCATGGAGGGGACGGGAGAGGAGGAACATGGAGGCTCTGTAGAGGATGGAACCAAGTCATCCAGTGAGCAGGTAGTAGACAGGTAGGAGGGGAATGGCACAGGTCAGGAGCACAGGCCGAGAACCAGGAGGCAGAACCTCTAGGCATGTCCATAAGCAGAGTACAGAGACACGGGGCTGGGAGGACATAACCATAAATGAAGGTGGAGGAGAGGCCAGACCCCACAGGACTTGGGGGGCCATACCATCAGATGCTGCCTTTGCAGCTCAAGGTGGCAAGACACCACCGAAAGCTTCTTCCACAGGACAGTGTCAAGGCTGGGTTTGGGTTTAAGAGTGGTCACTGGGGCAGTTCAGATGCATAAATAGCAAATGACCCTTTGGTCTTCTTCTGTCTACCTGGCCAGCATCATTATAAAGAAAAGTAGGAAGGGGAAAACTGATATTTGGAGTAAATGTGCAAAGACAATTGCAAACGAGAGTAAATAGCTGTCATTTCTGCTTAAACTGACTCCACAGAGAGACACCTCACATATTTGGTGAAAATAGTCCTCAACTGAGGGGAGGAGCCTCTCTTCCATTGGGTTTGTTTAACCTCCTTTCCACATATTTCAGCAAAACAATTTCCTCTTAGTGATAGAAAATTGGCTGGAAGGAGCATCTCCTTCAACCTTGAAGTGACCTTAATAATTGTCCCTGTAGGCAGGGGTTGTCATCCATCCTATTAATGGGACAAATTGCCTTCGGAGACAATGCGTCCTACATGATGCATTTCCCAAATGAGACAGATCTTTCTGATTCTCCAAACTACTGTCTAAGCTGAGCTTAGTGGCAGCACACATTTTTGGACCAAGTTGTAGCCTTACTACCTAGTAGCTAGCATGACCTTGGTCAAGGTCCTTAATTTCTTTAAGCCTCCATATCTTGATCTAGGAAATGTGGCTGATCACAGCATTAGGCTGAACCATAAGACAATGCCATTCTTCTACCATTTTTGACTTACCCTCTGAGTTCTAGTGAGGATAAAATGTGATGACATTTAAGTGCTTAGTTTTGCTTGACACATAATAAATAGGTAATAAATATAAGCAATTACGATCAACAGCAGCATTATATGGTTCCAAGCCCAAATTAGGACTTCAGTGTCTTCATTATTTACACAATAATCAGTTGTCTTCGTTGACCTGCTTTCCCAAACGGCGGTATTTACAAACCCCACACAGCACACCGTTCTACTCAAACTCTTATCTCTTCTCCCAGCCTCTAAGTATCAAAAAATACTGCAGAGTATCTGCATAGAGTTGAAATTAACCAAGTACACAAACATTGGCTACACACACTTACATATCCTGATCAGGCCTAGCATAATCCATTTCCTAAGAAAAATTCCACGTATTTCTCATAATAAGACAAGATGCTATTAAAATGAGTTACATTTCAAGGGAAATGGGTTCCGGTCCAAGGATTAGCAAACCACAAATCCCAGACCAAATCCCAACTCCAACCCACTTCCTGTTTTTGTAAATAAAGTTTTATTGGAACACAGAAACAGTCATTCACAAGTTCTCAGTGGCTACTTTCTTTTTTTTTTTCCCCAAGATTTTTTATTCATTCATTTTACAGAGAGAGAGAGAGATCACAAGCAGGCAGAGAGGCAGGCAGAGAGAGAGGAGGAAGCAGGCTCCCCGCCAAACAGAAGAGCCCAACGTGGGACTCGATCCCAGAACCCAGAGACCACGACCCGAGCCGAAGGCAGAGGCCCCAACCCACTGAGCCACCCAGGCGCCCCTCAGTGGCTACTTTCGAATTACAAAGGTCTCACTCAACAATCAAGATGCACTCAACACTAGCTGCTACAGAAACCATCTGGCTCATAAAGGCAAAAATATTGACATAGATATTTATATATGTACCTGATTCTTTATGGAAAAACTTTGCTGACTTGTTCTCTAGTCCAGTATTTTAAGTGGTCATTGTTGAGCACGAGCAATAAAATTAATAATATTTGCTAGAGCTAAAGACATAACTGGGTTATGTATACATTGGTGGGATGGTGAGTGTAGGAAGAGGCAGCCAGAGAGTAATTGTATCTGTCCTCCAAAGCTGGGTTTTTATTCTTCCTGGAAGGGAAGTTTTTTTTGTGTGTCTTCAATTAACATACATCACTTTGATGTCTTGAAACATGATAGTGATGGTTGAACAGAGAATTCTGTTGGGAAATCAAAAGTGTTTATTTTGCAAACATCGTTGTGGTTAATTCGAACACAGTTTCATGTATTCCTTAGCTGTGATGACTTTTAATGATGCCAAAAGGCTCACTGAATTTTTTTTTCTGACAAATTTACTTGCAATGTGACCCCTAATTAAAGTAATAAATACTCTTCTCCACTAAGTATATGTTTTTGAAGATAGTCATCACGGGAAGCTAGCAAAAAATCCTTAAGCTTCATGACTATTCTAAGAGAGAAATAAGGCAGGGGAGAGGTGAGATGGCAAATGGTTCACTTCTAGTGTCTAGCCCAGTTCCTGGCACCGTTGCAAGCATTGACTAAATAATGAAGTAAGGGAAAAAATGAAAAAAAAAATATACAGAAAAGGGGGGAAGCAGAAGGCAGATGAGGTACTTCAGTGACCTAAAACACACAGCCTAATTATTTTCAGTATGTGCCACTATACCTTCCCAATATACCTGTATATTCAAAGCAAGATGTTCTTACGGCAACACTAATCATCTGGAAAAAGTGCCGAAAGCCAAGGGAAACAGATGTAGCAATAGCAAAGAAAATAGAGTCTAGGCATTTACTCCAAAAGGGAACTGCAAAGCATCCCTCAAATCAAGAGCTTTGTATAGAGTAACAAAGAGCAGAGGGAAAATACTCAGTAGAGTAAGAAGTACACTGAGATCCTCTGTGGAGTATCACTAGAGGTGAAGATCATTTCTGCTAGGCTCCTGTGATGCTTCTAGTTGGTGGGCAATATGAAGCTCATTTTCCCTCTGCTCTTGACTACCAGGAATCTCAAAGCTCATTCTTAGGTCCAATGCTAAGGATCGCAGAAGTCCTTACGAGATCCACACTTTCACTTGTACCACATCTTACAAGTCCACTTCATCCCCCTTCCCTGTTCAAGTAGATTTTTATTTCTATATTATCATACTGTATGTATTCTTAAAAGCCTCTCAGATCATTTTAGGATCTAGATAAGAAAAATACATGTTAATAATACTCATAGGCATAGCACACTGAGGTGTTCCTGGTTATTCCATGCATTATGGCGCTTCTCTCCAAAAGAATGCAAAAGAAGAGTTAGCTACACTTCGTGAGAAATTCAGGAGACAAAAGAACAAAAGAACACGTTTGATGGCATCACAGGGATGCGGTTCCACAAGTACAGGAGACGGAAAACTCTCCAGGGCAACCCTATCACTTCAACAAGCTGCATGAACTAAAAAAAAGTATGTGATAATCTAGATCACATCGATCTGGAAAGCAAGGCACAGAGATGCCATAGTTTGCCCAAGGCCACACAGCTACTAAGATAGCAGAGCTGGAATTTAAATCTAAGTTCTGCTGAGCCACAAAACTCTATTCTTTCCACACCATGAGCTGGCACACTGTGGCTCTTGTGCAAATCTAGCTCGTCTCCTCTTCCTCCAAAAAGTTGGGTTTTTTTGGTTTCATTTGTTTTGTTTTAAAGATTTTATTTATTTATTTGACAGAGAGAGAGAGAGATCACAAGTAGAAAGCGAAGAAGCAGGATCCCTGCTGAGCAGAGAGCTTGATGCAGTGCTCAATCCCAAGACCCTGAGATCACGACCTGAGCCAAATGCAGAAGCTTTAACCTAAGCCACCCAGGCACCCCCAAATAAAGTTTTATTGGAACACAGTTATGGTCACCCATTTGAATATTGTTCATGGCTGTTTTCATGCTACAAAGGCAGAGTTGAGTAACTGCAACAGAGATCTTACAGCCTGAAAAGTCTAAAATATTTATTCTCTGGCACTTTATAAAAAAGATTACTGACCCCTGCATTACACTATAGTACTGTGAGTTAGTATATTTGTTTAATAAGAAATGACAGTATATAGAATGTTTCTGAAATTTTAAAAAAGAATTATATTAAAACATACCTAAAGAATTAAATTTCAGAGGGAAGAAATTTATTTACAAGGGAACCGTTCTTCCCTGATATTTCTAGATATACTAAATGTTTCACAATATAATTTTTTGATACCCTAACAGGGAAAATGTATGGGATGGGGAAAAATTAACTTGTAGACTTTTTAAATTTTTCGTTAAAAGTCGTAATTAAGATCTAGATTTAGAGAGTTCATTACAGCTAAAATCTGCCTCTCCTTTTCTCTTTTCTTTTAGATTTCATACTGTGTAGAAAAGCAAAGCAATATGATCCTTTGCTAGGCAAACCAGAAATGGATTTCTCGTGTCGAGCAAAGAGTAATGCAGATATGTTGGCTAAAACATTATTCTTAAAATTGAGCTGAGAAGAAAAAGATAGATTAAGCTGTAATTTACACATCGGTCTTCAGGGTAATTTATCCCTCAAAATGTAGAATTTATTTATAATTTATGGCCCACCCACTTCCATAGAAGGATTTGAGACAGCAAAATTTGGAATAAGGATCCAAGAATATTATATCTGGGATTAGTAGATTCAAGTTCTGAAAGTAATTTAGTAAAGAGTAAAAATAAATAACTTTGCTAAAGACTGTCCCCCTCGAATGTTTAAAAAATAAAGAAAACTGTTCTCTTAGCAGATTTTTTTAAAACAACACTATTTTATATTATTTTCTAAATGAAACAAAGTCTAATTTCCTTAAATTATACTGGAGATAGAAAGATGAGAAGGTAAAGGAGAAATCCATGACCAAAAATGAAGTTCTAGAAACCATCAGAATTGTATATATTATTTTAATATGAACTATCAATTTCAATTAATTTCCAAAACAAATCAAAACACTTGGTCAACATTGTAAGAGCTGATTCGTACCTGGGTTCCAAGCTAAGAGTTTCCTGTATTATGTGCCATTACCAATTTTTAAAACTCCAGGATTGGAATCCACATGTCTATTATTTCAGGAATATCTGGAACTCAAACTTTATAATATCTTCTGAAAAATGCAAAATGTCTAAAAGAGCTTCTAGTTCTAGTAGCTGTCAAGCTGTTCCAGGCTCTGTTCAAAATATGCACTTTTCAGGGAGCTAAGCAGCTAGGAACTAGGAATGAAAATGCACAAAAGTGTCCCAAACAACAGACTATGGTTGCAGAGCCCGTTTCAGAAAATGCCAGTATTTGGTCTGCATGATGAGTAAAGGTCCCAGCTCTTCATACTCTAATGGATGCCTCCGCCTGCCAGGCAGTGGTAGAGTCTGGTTGCTGTCCAGGATTGCAGTTTAATCAAAATTTCCTTCAAAGTTCAGTTTGGTTGGGACTTACCACAGGCTCAGACGTGGAACTTTCCAGTAATGCTCAACATAATTCGACCTGAGACACACTGGCTGACCACTACCACCACTAACTCTGGGGAGAATTGCCTGCAAGCAAACAGAGGATTTCTGGCCTGACCACCCGGCAGAGTGAGTGCAGAAGAGCAGAATGAATGAACGCACATGGAGGTGGGCAGAGGAGTGGAGTGGTCAGTGTGCCACGCCGAGGAAAGCTGGCGCCAGCAAGTAGCTGCGTATGTCCTCTCAATAGCAGACTACCCCACCACTTCCATAGCACTCCTGCCCAAGAATTAAATGGGCATTGGACCAAGATCTAGAGTTAGCTACACTTCACAAGAAATGCAGGAGACAAAAGAACATGTTCAATGGCACCACGGGGATGCAGTATCCTACACTTGAGGAAGAATAGGAGATAGAAAACTCTCGAGGGCAACCTTATCACTTCAACCAACTGCCTTAACTAAGAAAAAAAAAAAAAAGAGGGGAAAACTACAGATTAAAGTGTATTCATTGTGTTTGAAAAAGGAACTGATTTAAACTAACTGAAAGAGAGCATGGGAAAGTTTCTTGTTTTCAATGGTGCTGAGCTGTGAGACTGGAGAAACGTCTTCCTCAAGTATGTCCCAGTACAGGAACCTGCGCTGAAATGTGGGACTAAAGGGTGAGACACAGCCAGAAGAGCTGTTCTATATTCAGACACACTTGGGTTCAAACTGCGGCTACACCAGTGGCTAAAGTTGGAAAAACGATTTAGCCTCTCCGTGAAAGGCTGGAGCCTTTCAATTGGTAAACTAGAGAGAAAAATGACTAACGCCTAGAGTGGCCATAAGAAATGAAGAGAGAATTCGTGTCTAAGTGCTGAGGGCCTCGCTTTGCACAGAATAAAGAGCAAGCTGGCTAGCAGCTATTATTTTGTTTAACCATTATTAGAGGCACTCTTTCTAAAATAGCCTCCTGCCCTCCACCTCCTCCCCTGCCCGGCAAAGAGAAGACATCCCAGAGCAGGCTGAAAGCACATCTCGTCCCGGTAGAAGGCAGATGGAGCATGGCACTAGGACAGGCTGCCCCCTCCAGCAGGGTTTGCATCTAGCATCTGTTTCTACCTTCCCATGTGTCGGGCTACACAACGCGCCAGCTCTCCTGGTGCAGGGAGCCGCACGTGAGCTAGAGCACGAACTGGGGGGAATACACACAGGAGCGAGGGGGCCAACAAGACTTCTGGCGTGCTCGCATGCTTGAAAGCAGAATAGTAAATGGGGGTGTCCACATGGAATTTCAATGCGAGGGTTTTTCCTCTCCTCAGTCCAACAGCACAAAAGGAGATCGGTTCTGAACTGGCAGGCCTTCTTTCATTTGTCATTATGTTTTACACACAAGGAAATTTTCACGTCTGAAGATGGGAGGTGATGAGAAGCAGCAGGCTACACGTGGGTTTTGGCAGCCCAGCCACCTGCACTTACATTCACTTCTGACAGTGCTCAGAACCTAAAGACCCGTAAGTGGTAAACTGTCATCTGCCTATCCAGGAAAGGTTTCACTTTGGCAGTATTTCAAAAGTAAAATCACTCATTTTTTAATGCATATTTTCGCCACAATATTTCTCTAAGCCGTGTAAAAGGCTGAACCTCAAGAGCCATATAAAAAGAGGTTTGCGGTACAGGGTTTTGCTAAAAGGAAAATCGCCTTCGTTTCTGAACCTACAAGTACAAAAATTCAGTCATTTGCTAAAATCTAGGGTTCGGACAAAATGAGTGATAGCTTTCTCCAAGAGTTTGAGGTTGGTGATTACAAAGGGCAGTTGAATTTGATTTTTGAACTACGTGAACTAACGGTCTTGCTACAACTTGGAAGACGGTCCTGTTGTGTAACCGTTGGCGCGCCTGCTGCTCCCAGTGCAGTCTGACCCAGGGCCTGGAGGAAGCACAGCGAGGCCGTGCTGTGTAAGGGAGAGAGTAACAGTCAGAGCTGGAGGGAAGTCCCGTGCCTGCTCCCAGTCTGCCCTGTGACCCTTCAAGAGTCACTCACTGTCTCTGATCTCGGTTTCCACTCCATTTCTAGTGAGAGACAGGGCCGCATGGCAGGTGAGCAGGAGGCCAGAAGGGACTACTGCAGAGGCTCTCAGCGGGGGGAGGGGGGCCTGCTTCCCAGCTGTGGGCCCTCAGATAACCCACCTTTCCCTGCTAGTCTTGCTCTCTTCGTCTGTATAACAGAATAAGAAATAGCAGCAAATCAGAAAATGCATGCAAAGGGTTCTCGTGCATGGCCCATAACAAGCCTGGATACATGAACTGCTACTGCTCACGGCTGCTATTATTATTATTACTATTCTTCCAAACAACCCCACAAATAGTAGGTTGAGGAGTCAGGCCTGAGCAATAAAACTGCTTGCTGACCCCTGAGTTTCTGGCTTCTTGTCTGAGGGGAGATGGGCTTTCAGAGATACCGTTCTCTTCCAAGAGCCCAGAAGAGGGGCTGGGGCTTTGGAGGCACTCGCTCAATGTGTGTGAAGTGAATGAGCAAGTGATGCAGTTATACACAAGCAAATGTCTTCAAAGCTACCACCGTACCCTGATCTGACCTTGTGTGGGAGCTCTGGAGGGGGCTGGCAGCCACCAACCAGCGGACGCTGTGGGGAGCACACATAGCAGGCTTGCCCAGGTCTGCAGGCTCACTGGGGACGTGACCCACTATTCAGTGAGTGCAAGGCCTGCATTTACAGGGAAGAAGCAACTCTACTCAAGACTCTGACTTTGTATTTCAACCTCTAGGACTCGGGCCACTTGCTAAAAGGCTTTAGTTTAGAGAACAAACTTCCTCACAGTATAAAAGAGCAGAATGAGACACTGAGGGAGACTCAAGAGGGACTAGCCCCTGGCCAGCATCGTGTGCTCAGATTTACATAGTGCCTTCTGAGTATCTGGTTTAAATGTCTCCCCATACGTCTGTCTTCTGCTAAGAGAACTATAAAACCAACGCTCCCAACACAGCCTAACGCAAAGACAACTTGTCATTTATCAGCATTCTCCCAATTTCAGTCATCCTGGTGCCACTTCTGGAAGTATCTTATCCTTGGCACCACCTGTACTGTTATTAACTTAATCCTCGTGTTTAAATCAATTCACTGAAAAAAAAATTAAATGCAGTTATTTTTTTTAAATGAAATTCAAACTGCTATGTTAAATGAGAAACCAGTATTGCTTGCCCTTAATATGAGGGAACCATAAAAAATAAACACTTGGAAACAAAATATTGTAATTAAAATGGAGCTGGCCACCACTGCTTTTCCCCAGCTCAAGTCCAGGTCTGAGGTCTTTCTCTCTCTCCTCTCTCTCTCTCTCTCTCTCTCTGTTAGAAAGGGAGGTAGGCATGTGATGGCATAAACACTTGCCAGCCCCTAGCGAAGGCATCCATCCTCCTTTGGACATTTTGAAAGACTAAAAAAGAAGGAAAGAAGAGTAACTTTCTCACAACATGAGTCCGTGTTTTGGAGCCATGTTCACACAACACATAAAATCATCACAGATGTGGAAAACGGTAGGCCCTTCTCGTGCTCTGTTGGCCCCCTTGGAGGACCGGATAAGGAAGGCTACTCATTCCTGGATGAATTAAAATATGCTTTTCCTCGATTCTGAGATGTACTGCAAAAATGTCGGCAATCCAGATGCGCCCTACAGTCGGCTGGTTTTTATGAGTCACACTTACTAGTGCCTGAAAGTATCTCTCCTTTTTTATTGGGGGAGCTGTTATTAGACTGATGATACGTCTAGTAATGAGGGTGACTCAAGAAGTCAAGAAAATACGGTACAGTGGGACCGGGCCAAATAAAGGAGCCTGCTGTGTAGACGCCCGACAACATGACAGCCTCATGTCTATGTTCCCCCAACTGTGCTCATCTGATAAAGACATTACAATAGCAAGATATTATGATCTATAACCCTCCACTGGAACACTCACAGATTCTTGGCCTTGAACGCTTGAGCAAAATGCTGCACGCTACGGAGCAGAGCGAGGTCCAGGGTCATTGCTTCTACCTTGGCTTTGTGCTGGAATGAGAGAAAATAAAAAGAAATGATAAATAACAGCAAGTTTAGTTCATGGTATCAAGTTACAGTAAATGTGTTATGGAACATGTCGGAATTCCCCTGTTTAATATTAGACGCCCAGAGAGAATATAAATCATCTGAATGAATGGAAGAACAGGGCTTTTACTGCCAAGTTTGGGAGGATGTGAGGCTGGGAATCTGCTAAAACCACAGGCTGGGGGTTGTGCTGTTTCACTCAGCGCATCGAGGAGGCTCCAAAGGGTCTTCGGGCTCAAGCATCTCCTCTCAATCTGCATTCTAAAAAAAACCATAAAAATAGGGGAAAGCCAGGACAAAGCCTGGCTCCTGCAAAAATTCAGTAGATGATATTTTCATCTCAAAAGCGGCCATCCAGGTTCTGAAATGATTGCATTGAGTCTGTGTCAAAAATTAAAGACTATTAATTTAGAGAAAGTACCAAAGCAGGCAAAACTCATTTATTCCAGTGGACCCTGAATGACCTAGATCCCAGAGAGACCTCGGGTTTCACAACCCAGAAAACTCTACAGATTGGGGGAGCACACTTGGATAATAAGGGCTGACCGTGGCTGGGCGCTTACATGCTCCACCTCGTTTCATCTCCACAGCAAATGAATGGGTTCTGCTTTCCCTATTTTACATGTGGCCTCCTGTAAGAGATCCCAGAGCTAAGAAGGGCTGGGGGCAAAGATTCACCCCTGTCATTCTGACACCAAAGCCCATGTTCCCTCCTTGACAGAAACCAGAATGTCAGGAGCATGAGGATTTGAAGCAATCATGTTCCACTGGACAGTGTCCTAGCCTAATTCTGGAAAGAAGAGGGTTGCCTTTCAGACATGCCCCATGTTTATGGGGGGCACTCCTGATTTTTAAGTCTGGCTGGCCTGCAGGGTATGCGATTAAATACTATCCCTTCTTAGACTATGTTCTCTGAAGCACATAACAGCCAAGAGTGCTGGGGCCACCTGCCTATTCAGGTAAGCAAAGTCCCAGAAAACAAACGGCAAGCCTGGGAATTCTCGTCTGGACTGCGATGCTACAGTGAAACCCGGGAGATGGATGCTATGAAGGGGGATGCCAACGGGACTGCCCAGCACTTGCTCCATCTCGGCTGTCTTATTCAGGGAGAGACACAAACCGTGCTGAGACGCTTCATCCATCTGCAGCACTTCGTCTGGGCTGTGACCCAGGTCCTATAACCCAGGTCCTCAGCCCAGAACAACAAGCATAAGGCAGTGGCAGCTGGGAGGCCAACTAACTTTGGGCCATTTAACATTTCTGAGCTTCAGTTCCCTCATTTGTAAAAGGAAAATATTATAGCCCCTCACATCCAGCCTGCAAGAAAGAAAGTATTTAACAAACTTAACAAGAAGTAGATACAGCAACTAGTATGCCAAATTCCTTCCGGTCTGCAACAAACGGTGGTTTGGGTGGGCTACAGAGCAGCGTGGTAGGTGGAATGGTATTACTGAAGACTGCGTCAGACCAGCTCGCTGTTAGATCCCGGACGTTCCAGGGCATGTCTCCTAACAGAGCCCATGTTTAGAAAAAGGGGTGTCGGGGTGCCTGGGTGGCTCAGTGGGTTAAAGCCTCTGCCTTCAGCTCAGGTCATGATCTCAGGGTCCTGGGATCGAGTCCCACATCGGGCTCTCTGCTCAGCGGGAGCCTGCTTCCCCCTCTCTCTGCCTGCCTCTCTGCCTACTTGTGATCTCTCTCTCTCTCTCTCTCTCTCTGTCAAATAAATAAACAAAATCTTTAAAAAAGAAAAGAAAGAAAAAAACTTTCTCAAAAAAAAAAGAAAAAGGGGTGTAAGGTAATTAAATGACTACCCCAACCCCAACAGGAGTACAGGTGGTGGAGGCAAGTTGACTAACATAGACTGAATTCCCTTGGGTAACAGTGGCACGTGCACAAGCGTGCCAACTGTGGGAGAAGGAGGAGAAACATTTAACCTGAGCCAGGAAGAGGGGAAAATGTCCGACCACAGGGGTTTTGTTAGGAGCTTCCTAAGACCAGAGACTAGTAGAGCTGGAGGATCCACAGTGACTTGAGGCGACACCTCTCATCCTATAGAGAAAGACACCATCAACGTCAGAAATGAATGCACTTGACTGAGGTTGTATCCTGGAGACAGCTGGGGCCTCCAGACTAGGAGGAAAACCCCGCTCGCTTTCTGTCTGCATGGCTGATAACTATCCAATGACTAAAATCTCTTCAGGGTACCAAGTCTGTCGATGGCTAACTTTTATTCCCCACAGCTTCTTACGCTTCCTAATCTCTTGACTACTCCATTTGACATTAAGAGTTAGCGAATAAAGTGGACTTTCACCCTCATTCTACGGCCTCTGGCCCAGCCTTACTTCACTTAGAGCATCATGCTCACTGCCACACAGAGAGAATCCTACAGAACTTTGAATGCATCATGAAAGGAAATCCAGATACTCATTCTGTTGGGGAAGCGGTGGTAAACACTTCGTTCCTCTCCGCCAAGCCCCTTAGGGAAACCCCATGGGAATGCAGGCTACGTATCATAAACATGCATACACATATTTCCCTCATAAAACAGGGAGAACATTCCCAGATGGTGACCCCAAAGCAATCTTCCAAAGAAAATGATGGCTCAGCCGAGTGGGCCAGTACATCCTTCTGTATGTGAAACTTACAACTGGTAAGTTGTCTTTTGGTCCTCCCCCTTCACTTTAAAATAAAGTACAGAGCTGCCACTACCAATAAGAACAAAATCAGAACATACACATCCAGAGGGAACAAGGGGTCACAAGCCACCGAGTAGTTCAACAGACTAATCCACAGGCTGTGGGTTACTAGGCTCCTGGGGACGGTGATTCAAGTCCACACACTACTACTCAGGTAATTCTCCTGCCCCCGGCATCAGGTTTCCTGTTTCTGCTACTGACCCTGTGAAATGCGGAGAAACTGTGTGCAATCCAGACAGTTCAGGGAAGAAAAAACACACAGCTTTTAGAATCAGGGTGTGTTTGCGGGGCGGGGGCGGGCGGGGGGTCGGTGAGGGCTGCTCGTCTGACTCACATGCTTCTCACGGGAAGGGCTCGGAAAGGGAACACAGCAGCCAAGGCACTGCACACAGCGCCCACGAACTGCTGCCCGCCAGGAGGAGGCAAGGGGCTCTTGCCCACCAGTGTGAGCTCTCCTCCCACGTCTGGCCAGGAGTCTGGGACTGACCACAGTGCACTTCCCCACGTAACTCACGAACCTTCTGTTGTTGCTGTTAACCTTGATTTGGAACCAGTTACATTCTGTTGTTGCTGTTAACTTTGATTTGGAACCAGTTATAGACTCACAGGAAGTGGCAAAAACAGCACCGAGATTACTCTGCCTTGCAGCAGCGCCAGTGGTGACATCTTGCCCGTGTCTATAGCACATTATCAGAAGCAGAAAATGCAAACACAGTTCATGAGACCACAGACATTACCTGGGCTTCGCCAGTTGGGGGATGCATTCAATGTCTTTTATTTGAACTATCTTTGTGTATAGTTCCGTAACAATTTATTCTGTGTATAGATTCATCTAACAATCACCACATTTAAGATGCAGACTGCTCCACCACCACTATGGAACCAGTGGGTTGTTAAATTAAGATACGTTAAATTAGCATTTGCCATCTAGAACATAAGAAGCTCAGGCTTTCTTCGGGCAGGGTTTGCCCTCTGGCAAATCAAACATATACAAAGTCCCAGCATAAAACCCCTTTGTGGGTTGGAATGGCCAATAAGATTCGGTGCAGCTTCCTTAGTGTGGCTCCCACAACTGCCTCCCTACCGATCAGGAGGAGGCGCCTCAGTGTCCTCCCTGAACAGCTCCCAAACTTTGGTGTCTTAAAACCATCAAGGATCACTACTCGCTCACACCTCATGCCCATCCCCGGTCAGTATAACGATGTTCATCCTGGATAGCCAGGGGCCCAGGCAGATGGGACTCCACATTCTGTCACATCACGAGCCTCCACTGGGTGGGGAGGAGACTGTGACCAACTGCTCAGAGGACAGATGTGAAGGCCTCCACCCAGCAATACACATGTCACCTCTGCTCACGTTCTGTTGGCAGAGCAAGTCATGCGGTTATGCTTAGCTTCAGAAGGTACAAGCCTCCATGTGCTCAAGACTATATATAGAAATACATACATAAATACAATATATATAGTAGATATATAGAGTATACATACATACTATAAGTATTTCTATATTTGTACTTCTATGTACATAGTGGAAGAAATGGAAATATACGTGTGTGTGTGTGTAAAATGAAGAACAGTAATGACTAACACACAGTCCATGACTTTGCCCTTTCCAGGGTTATTTAAGGCTACTTCCTACTTCACACTTTCATTAATTACAGAAAAATTTAGAAAAGGCAGATGAATATGGACAACAAAAATCCATTCCCACCAACTCCAAAATAAACTGTTAACCTTGCATATGTCCCTCGCTTCTTCTTTGCCATCTGGATGGATAGATCCATCCTTCCATCCATCCACTCAGCTTTGTTTAAGAGGAAGAACTTCATACCAAGAGCTTTGAATCTTAAAATGCTATAAAATGCCTCTCTCAACCTTTCCCCAAATCCTTACTCTTTTCTCTAATCACACCAGTACACAATCTTCTTGTCTCAGGCAGAATAAGAATGTAAATTTATTTTAAATTATGTATACAGATGCCGGTACCCATCATTTTAAAACAGAACTGCACAGGTGGCATCCCACACATGAAGCATCAGGCAACTTCTAAGTAGCTGAGAAGTGCACCTGCTCCCAAAGCCCCAGGCTCAGCCAGAAAAGCATAGTAATTAAGCGACTCACTCACTCTTCCTCTGAGATCTGAGGATCTGAGGACACTTGCTGGTGGCACAGTTTATGGACACCCTCATTAGGCCAAGTCTTCTTGGTCTATTCTTTTTTTAAGTTCCAAAATCTGCCTCAGTGATGGAAGAGTCTGTAAATGCCCAACCAAAGGGATTGCTTGCCGCCGTGATGTAAGAGTGATCTCTCGTATCATTTTATAACTATAAACTAGCCAAGTGTGACTCAGATGTGATGCTGCCTGAAACCAAAAGCACCACATGGGGACCATGCGGTATTTAAGCAGAGAAGTGGGGAGACGTTGTCATCCACAGCAGAGAGAGCAGAGCCAGGCTGATCTGGAGCCACAGTCCGGCGCGGCCACAGCAACGGTGGCATGACTTCAGGGCAGCCACGTGAATGCTCTTAGCCTCAGCTGCCTTAACAGAAAATGGGTATTTGCCTTATGTGTTTAGAGTAAAAATAAGGTATGCTGTATATAAGGCCTGGAACACGTAAATAATGACTACAATAACCATTATGTGGAAGGCCATTGCTAAAACGTACCCACGGTTTTTCAATAATAAAGCATATCATTAATTGTGGTCTCCTTTCCTCATTTCATAAAACTAACAGAAGTAACTCGGAGAGAGTTTGAATAGCAGTTCAGCAATGGAGGATGATAATACCCGACCCCAAAGCAGGAGGAAGGGGGCTTGCTGAATCCCCGTGAGACCATGGTAATCCAGTTTCCAAGTTCCACAAGTGGCTGGAATCTAAAGGGTGTTGGGGAAGGCCATGGACTCAAGCTGTATTGCCTAGGTCCTCCACTGACCAGATGGGAAAGTTAGGTCTCCATCTATGCATTCGACATTTCCTTCTATAAAGTCATGATAGCACCTGCCTTACCAGGAAGTGAGGTAATATATGGAAGGCACTTAGAATAGTGCCTGACTACTTGGCAAGGATTCTCTAATTGTTAGCAATGACTGTCTTTATTGTGATTGTTTTTGTTGTCATTCCTACCACTGTCAGCACCACCATCATCATCAACATGACTACCACCATCATCATCCTCATCATGACTACCACTATCATCATGAACCTCCACCATCACCATCATCACCATCACCACCATCACCACCATTATCATCATCACCACCACCATCACCATCATGACCATCACCATCACCATGATCACCACCACCATCACCACTATCATCATCATCACCACCATCATCACCACTCACCACCATCACCATCACCACCGTCACCACTGCCATCATCACCATCATGACCACCACCACCACCATCACCCTCATCACTGTCACCATTGGCACTGAATCGCTTCACTCTTCACTGCAAGGGCTGAACGGGACAGAACTGGCCAATGGGAGTAATCTCAGAACACCAGCCATATGAGCCCTCGGCCGACAGCACCTTCTGTCCCTACCTATCACAACATGATGGGGGCAGTTGTCACCAACAATTTCATCGATGTAGAAACTGAAGTGCTGAAAGCTCTTGTACAACTTCACCCAGATAACAGTGGCAGAGCCAAGGTTCACACCAAGCCATGATTATAATCACTCTATGATACTTGAAAATGTCCACACAACCCACCTGTCCTCTCCCCCTCAACCCTTCTCCTCTCTCCAGGCCCTCACATCAAGGCCAACCCTGGGGGAAACCTCGAGGTCTGTAAGTGCCTCATAAAGCAGCAGCATGCTGACATTTACAACCATGAATTCATTCACTAACTCTGCCTCTGATGGTAAATATATATATTCCATGGATTCCATCTCCTTTACTTATTTTCTCCCCCTCCCATCATTGCAATAGGTAAGAAGAAAGATCTCACCCATAATCTACTTACCATCAATGGAAGAACAAAAAAGGTAATATCTCATGGCAAGAGGCATTTAGAAAACTGTATATAAATAATTCAAGTGGCCAATCATACTTAAAAAACAACTTTTACTTAAAAATCATCATTAATTATAAAGTGCCTATGAATTAGCTGGGAATGCATCGATGTTTTTGCTCCATAGTCTGATTTCTCCCTGTAATGAATCCAAAGTATTTGGTAGGGAACCAAGACCCATTGGGCATTATGGGGCATGTTCAGTGCAATCAAGCCAAGTAGACTTCAAAATGCTCTCAGCTTACACATGACCTTTGCTTCCTCCACTCAGCTTGACCACACAAACTTCTGACACAGTCCTAGGGCAGCAGCTCTAGTGAGAACAGCCGTTCATTTTGCGTTGAAAGTACTACCTCTGAGTTGGTCAAAAAGAAGAGTACATAGTCCAGCTGGAGGTAGAAGGATAGAGAAACCCACACGTGCAGAGCGAGTGCAGGGAGCCCAGTCTCCAGCATGCCCAGAGGAAATTCTCCTTCAGCAGTGGGGACTCAGCACATGCAATGGCGGATGCAAGAGTTACCCTTTAAGGGCAGTTAGCTATTGCATATCCTAACCTGAAGATGCCAATCTATGAGAATTTGATGGGTCTGTGGCTATCTCTCTCTTACACTAATGGAAGAATTCATTTCTGTGTTTCCCTAAAAAAGTTCTCATTTACATATATTCATTGATGATAAAAACCGAAAAAATAAAGAGCCCCCCTATGATATGCCTGCCCTTTTCCTTTAAAAGTAACGTGAAAAATTTTCAAAGTGCACATCAGTTCCCCCATTTTACAGAGTAGAAAACAAAAGCTGATAAAAGGTTCAAGCAGCACAGCTAGTGAGACACAGACCCAGGTTTCCAACGGAGATGCGACCAGCTCTAAAGCTCATCTCTTGGCTGGACACCACACTGAGCTGCACCCCTGTCGTTACAGTCCTCAACACAGAACACCAAGAAGCTATAAAGAAATTAACATCATCTATATATTCTTGTTTGTGTCTATTTTATATCATATTTATTTTATATATTTAGAATTTACAAGAGAAGCCTACTGCTGAAGGAGAAAATGTAACCAAGGCAATAATCTACATTCAGAGCTTATCGCTAATGGCATCCTGCAAATTCTAATCCAATGGGCCTTAATTGCATTATGCTGATGTCTCTCACCCTTCCACTTTACATACTCTCAGTCCTGATTTTATGTTCTGAAACCTTAAATAGGAGTTGTCACATTTAAAACAGCAAGAGACACTGGCGCTGAGCATACTATTGACATGACATTATTCACTGAACTATAATACAGACCTAACTAAACTGGTTTAATAATTCATCAATATCCTATGTGGGACTTCACAGCACTAATTTCTCCAATATTATTTAAGTGATGTTAATGGCGGCAGTGAATGGCAGCCTCTTCACTGGGGAACGTGGAAGTGGAGAGACTCTTGCATCTACTTTCAGCTCTGGTGCCTTTTGGTCAAACAATCCACATCAGACCTTGAGTAAATCCGATGGGGAGTTTGCCCAATCCTGGCCAAGCCTAAATATTGGAAGGAAGCACTGATAAATAAATGCTCTTCCAGATAGGGCCCCCAAGAGAAAAAGAGAGTCTGAGAGTCTCTTCTGTGGCTCTAAACATTGCACCACCTGCGTACTACCATGCATTTAACAAGAAAAATACTCTTAGAGAAGATTCCACAACTCCAAGTAGGGAACCAAACCAAAACCAATCCTAGGCAAAGCCCAGGATTTCTGTAAAGACTTGAGGGATAAGGGCTACATCTGTAATTCCTAATCTTTAGATCAACCAATGGCACCAATTCCCACTCCAGGGCCCCCATGAGCACCGCCTAACCTTGCCCTCCCCTCCCCTGCAAAATACACAAACATCCCTAATAAGAAAATCATGACAACTCTTTCTTCATTATATACAGGTCAAAATTTTTGCCTTGTGTTGCTGGAACTCAATTTATAAAATAACTGTATCAATATCTATAGGTAATTGTGAGGCTGATTCAAGGAGAAATTGCACTGGGTAACGGCTTATTTAATCTGGTGTATGAGTTACGTGCCACGTAAAGCAAAACTATTAAAAATGCTTAGACAGTAATTGGCAATATCTCGCACTCTGGATAAAAAATGCTTATCTTGCCAGAAACTAACAAGAGAGTGAAAATATTCGAAAACCTTCCAATTTCTCTCTATGCAATGCATTCACTTTGCAGCTTAAAAACAGTTTAAGGAAGGACAGCGGATGGCACAGGAGTTTGGCAGTCAACATGATTGTGCATTTATGCCTTGCTATTGAAGAAAGAGCCTTTTTTCATAGTGAATTTTTCATTCTAATGTAAGTGATGATTTACGTTAACTATAGGTAAAGCATGGTTACATTTTCCTGAAGGATTGCAGGCAAGTAAAGAGTACTACAATAAGTTGAAGCATAAAAGCTTTCTCTGTCATAATATTTATTATAATGGCATATAAAATAGCTGAAATAAATAATAGATGACTAAAGGTAAATTCATATGATAAAGAATCCTTCAGCAGACACCATTACTTTTGACTGCTCTAGTTTTATACACAGTTGAAGACTCTTAATAAACAGGCCCTATATCTTATGTAAGTACTG
This sequence comes from Nasua narica, assembly GCA_028533885.1. Classification (NCBI taxonomy): domain Eukaryota; kingdom Metazoa; phylum Chordata; class Mammalia; order Carnivora; family Procyonidae; genus Nasua; species Nasua narica. Next base: position 41,565,733 of record CM052803.1, on the reverse strand, counting down.
GAAACATCAAAGATGTGCTTAAAAGGCAACATACTGGACATGAGCTAATTTACTGTATAATTATATCTCAACAGGAACAGGCTATATATTTTGAATATTTAATAGCTGTGTTCTTAATGAAACTTGTTAAACACTGGAACCCCCTATTTTGGTGAAGTCTCAGATAAAAGAAGTCTCAGTGCCCTCTCACTTCCCCGCTGCACAAGGAAGTGCGTTGCTGAAACTACAGAGATCTGGGGCCCATGGGTTATCCGGTGGCAAGTCAAGAGTGCTGAGTTAAATGGAATGGAAAGAGAAAACCAAGATTTGTCGGCTACGGTTCTGAGCAGTCTGAATTCCCTAGGAAGGACTCATGAAGTTTGGAGAACTTTGGATGGAGAGATGGGATTGTTGTGACAAACCTGAGTGTGGAGAGAACCACGCACAGACTGGGCAGCATCTATCTCAAGGGTTCTCAAGCAGGGCCACTCCACCCCTGAAGGGACATCTGGCAAGGACTGGACGAGTTCTGGCTGCCACAGCCTGGTGGAAGGGTGTACCCGCAGCTAATGGGTATGGTGCACAAACAGCCCTGACAACTGGTCCCAGAGGTCAGTCAGCAGTGCAGACCCGGGTGTGTGAGTTTGCTGAGAGGATCTCTGATCGGAGCTCAGCGGTCTTAGGCTACTGAAACGTGTCATGGGTGGTAAAAATCCAACTGGCTCGTGACCAAAGTGCAAATAACGCACAAATGGATTTTACAAAGTGGAAACAACTCCCAAATCCCACTGCCCCAAGATGAACAGAGTGACAGCCTGACACAAATCCTTCCCGAATACAACTTCTACACATCTAAAAACATGGCCCAACAACGTTTTCCCACAAACACAGCATTGGAGCTCACGTGTTATGATATTGTTTTTCCCCAACTCATACATAATTGGATATATCTCAACAGAACTCTACTCCCACTAATTCCAACCAGGATGTTTAGGCCATTGAAGGGGCTGCTCAATCATTTACTAAAAACTGATCTGCTTAGAAGGACATGGCCCTCCACATCCTTCACAAGCTGTGAACTTACTGCTTAAATGTCTAAGCTTCCCTGTCTCTAAGGCCAGAATTCATGGAAGCCCCTCCTCCTCAGGGATTGCTGTGAGGACTCAGTGAGACAGCGGCCGGGTGTCTTCTGCACCTTCTATAGATGCTAGGGGAGCGTTCACCATTACTCTTGCTGTAATTAATAGTATTTTATATCCTAGCCAGTTTTTTGTTACTGAAAGCAATGCTGCAATACCTGTCATTTGCAACACTGGATTAGTTCCTACAGGATAAATTCCTGGAAGGAGAGTTGCCAGATCAAGAGACGCCCATACTTTAAATTTTGACGGATTTTGCTGGGTGTCCTCCAAGAAGGTTATAACAATTGCCATTCCCAAGAACGCTGTGGGAGACTAAGAAAGCAAAGCCAAACAACCAATAATTCACATTGATATTTACAGTAAATTAAAATGCACAGTTTTATATCTTGATCTCACATACCTGGTACCCAGAAAGTGGCACCGAGCAGATTTTTGAGACAGGCTTTACCTGAGGAAATGAATGATTGAATAAGAGATCACCTAACGTGGGACAAACTCAAAAGTCGAGACAAAAGTAGGCTGGTGATATTAGCAGCAACGGCTTTCTATAAGCCATTTGGGAAGCCAGGCATTTCTCCTGGGGCTTCAGGCTGGCAGGCTCAGCCACACTGCTGGATGGTGGAGACACACTCGATACACAAAGCATGCAGTAAACACGTAACAGTATCATCATGCCTGAGAAGTGACCACAACCGTTATTTTTAGTTTATGGATGAATCCAAAGAGAGAAACCTTTCCGAACTTCTACAGAAACAAGGCAAGGCTTTCAACAGATAATATGGAAAAGATAAAACACACACACACACACACACACACACACACACCTTGGAGGAAAATGAGGTATCCTGCTTGAAGTGGCATGTGCCTAAGAAGCCTCTTCCAGGTTCCAATCCAAACACCCATAAAGGCAGAAACAGATGAGAATGCACACAAAAGAGAGGTCACAGTCAAGTGATCCCCAAATGCTATGCATCTTTTACATGAGCTGAAAGACCAAATAAATTAGACTTACAAAGGACTTGGAAAAAGAATCAAAACAACTACAACAAGGAAGGTATTTTTTATAGGAGGGAGATTTCACTGAATCGCTAAATCATGGACGGTCTGGTTAACAAGAGAGGCATAAAGTAGCTTTAAACTTTGTAAAGAGAAAACTTTAGGTACGTACGTAGAAATTCAAGAGTGACTTTAGAGAGAGGAAGAAGGATCTTTAGCTTCCAAACCAACATCAGGGGAGGGAATGAGGTATACGATGCATGGGATATAGAGAAACTGGATTAATCTAAAGAAGTATCCAAAAAGAATTTAACATAATAATAAAGGAAAACACTAAGTAGAGAGAAAACATGAAATGAAACTCAGAAATGAGTATTAATATAATGATATTCACAAAAGCTATAAATGTACTTAAATCCACATATTAAAAGGCAGAAATCAACAGGCTAGAATCTAAAAATCACCTCTAGGTTATACAGTGAAGATACACCGTGGACACTGAGAACTAGCATCTCAAACAAGCACTCCCCTTTCCACAGTGCGGGGTTTGCAGAGAAGAGAATGCGGCCAGAAAGTACACTCAGCACATATGGGGGCGGGGGAGGGGGCATCCAGGCTTCTACCACAGGCCTAGTAAGTGGAAGCGTGTGTAACTCCTGGGCTGTTCCTCTTAGGAATGAGGACACGAGTATTTTCTTTCTCCATCCATAAGACGAATGTAGATGGTAAGGACTCCCTGGGGACAGTGGGACCCTAGGTGAAAGAAGCTGGGATATTTATTCACCAAGTGAACGACAGTCACCTGTAGATCAGGGACACACATGTGGATCTGTGTCATACACTGGGAATCGCTTGGTAAAACTGTTCTCTGTCTACCCCTTGGAAGGCCTGTCAAGCCCCTGCCAAGCTCAAGAGAAGAGCCAGAATGTCAGCTCTGTGTGGACCGCTGCCACCGCTTTACCGAGACGTGACAAGGCAGACAGGTGCTTGGGGAAGAAGAATCCTCCGGCCGGCAGGCACGGCAGGCAGCAATGAAATCTGGCACATCAGAGAGCTGAAAAACACCAATGGATTCCGGAGCCCAAACAGCATAAAATAAGCCTGAAAAAGTCTTTGAGAGACAACAGCCATTGTGACCTCTGAATTCATTCAAAAAAAAATTCAGCCCAGTAGGATATATCGGGTTAACGATAACTACTTTTCCATGGAAGGCGGCTACTCCGGATAGTTTTATGGTAGTTGCTACCGTGGAGACAGAGGGAGAGAGGGAGAGAGAGAGAGAGAGAGGGAGAGAGAGAGAGAGATGGGCCTGCAAGGGCTTATCTGACAGTGGAACCAGGACTCCTTCAGGAAATGAAGTCCAAACAGAAGCTGAGGACAGGGGAGCCCTGCGGAGGGGCAGAGGGAGGCCAACACCTGCATGCACAGTCCAAGCAGCCAACGGATGTCCTGTCCTCCCAGAGCACAGAGCAGAAGGGTTTGGGTGTCTGCACACAGTCACAGGCACATCTGACTTGCTCTGTGGTCTCTCTCGTAGCCAAATGGGACGAATGAATCACATTGGGTAATTCTGTTAAAAGCCAGTTAAGTTACAGACTGCATGTTTTCAGAAGAGCATCTCAGACAGCATTAGAGTGGGGAGGGGGTGTGGGGGACACCACCTTATAAATGGCCATTAGAAGCCACTCCGGGACAGCATGTTAAAGCAGCTTGGCCTTAGTGCACGCTCTCCCTGCCTCTTCAATATTTATAAACGGCATCTTCCCCTTTCCCTTTGGCTTGACAATACCCAAGTTCCCTGTAGGGGCAGGGCTCCTGCTGCTGCAGTGTGCTGGGGTGACCCTGAGTTTCACCTCTGGAAACGGACGCCCTTGCACATTTGCTCCTTTTTCCTAAAGCCAAGCACTGGTCTTATAAGGCTGCACTCCTTTCTGGGATACCAGGCCCGCAATGCAACCCCCAGAAGGACTTGGGGGCATTATGGCTGAGAGTCATACTTTCTAATAAACCAAGTGTCAACTGTCATCACACACGTAGAACCTTAAGACATCCTTCCCCTGTTTAAATTTACAAAATTCATTCCATGAGGCAAACTCTCCCTGTGAATTAAACACTTTGAGGACCCTCCTCTCTGGCAGATATCATTCAGGGAAGGGACCATTACAGATTTTGCCACATTTCACCCTGTGGAGCCCTTACAAGGTAGACCTAATTATCAGTATTTTATAAATAAAAGAAAGGCCGAGCAAGTATGAAAAACTAGATCAAAAATCATGTAATTAGTAGCAGAACTGGGATTTCAGTTTTGCCTCCACCCTGATAAGTCAATTCTCCTTATAAGACAGTAATACTGTCCTGGCAGCAGAATTTTCTTCCCAACCCTGAAATTATCCCTGAGTCCAGAAGAGTTTAATATGGCCAAACATATCTCATTCCTAAGAATGTTCTTCCTTCTACGAACCCAAAATCTTTGACACTTTGTTTTACTTTGACCGTTAAAATTTTAACATTACGATGAAAAAAAAACAACGAACTTCAACCTCTTCTCTATCCACACGCCCCAAGCTTTGGATTAACCAAATTTGATAACTAAGTCATGTGTAATTTCAATTGTTTCCATATGTGTGGAAATAAGATATGAATCAAACCACCTGCTCATTCTGATCTAGCGGAACAGATTTTTCGTACCACATGGACACAAGTTTTCTACAACAGGGGTCAGCAAAGCTTTTCTTGAATGGGCCAGATAGGAAATATTTCAGGTTTTGTAGGCCATATAAGCTACTGGAAGTTTGCAGCATGACAACAAACCACCCCCGCCCCCCCCACCCCGGAGATAATGTAAACAAATGGGCAGGGCCACGTTCTGATAAACCTTTATTTACAAAAATAGGCAGTGGGCTCAATTTCCTCCCAGCAGAGCACACTTTACTGACCTCTGTTTCAGAACACAGTCAAGAAAATTGGGTGTGCTTCCTCAAGTCTGACAGTCTTATAACTGTTATGATTTACAGATTCCAACAAATGTAAGAGAAAAAAGAACATCAGACCATACCTTAAAGTGTATGTTGTTTCTTTCACAGAACATTTGATAACAGTAGAGAGAACACACAGCATAAAGAGTCTCAAACTATGTAGAATTAAGGATGTCAATGGACTTAGCAGTGAGCATATGTTAACACTGCTCCTTCCAAAATGTGTCTAGTATTAAATGATCTAAATTTTGAAAGCATCACACTTTGTGTCAGCACTAAACGGTCCCCGCAATTCCACCCGTCTACTTGAACCTTTTTTGAAATATATTTCGGAATCTCTAGAAGTTTATACAAACCAGTCAAAAATTGAAACTGGGTTTTCTAGACATTTTCTAAGCATGCAAATTCTTAGGCATTCGGGGTCTGAAGACTTGACATTTTTCTCCCACCAAGCTCAAAGGTATGTTCCCAGATCTGCTCAAAATTCTCTCCAGAATCCTAAAAACAAGCATCAAATCACAAGTCCCATCTTGGACACTGGGCATGTGGACATGATATTTCTGTCCTGTTCATACACATTTATATTTCAGAAAAACAAAAACAAAACAGCAGCAACAACACAACCACGCTTCTCTTAATGAAAAGAAAGCCTACACATCTTGTTCTTCATTGGAAAGAAGAGAGGTGCAAATGCAGACCCTGGGGTTAGGTGGGGGGGGGGGGGCAGGGGTGGGACAGGCAGAAGTACACCCACAAAAACAAAACAATGAGCCCATGAAATTAACAGATTGCCAACAAGAGTCATCGATGAGGCCATTCCTCCCGCGTCCTAGAATTTTTTCTAATGCAAATGACACCAGTAGATTAAAGGTGATTGACAGACTAGAGCCATTTCATAAAGTAGTAAGAATTAAGACCACATTATCACTCAGGAGAATTCATGCCTTCTGCTGGGGAAAGCAAAGATGGTCCCTCCAGCAGGTATCTGAATCATTTGGCCATGGGTGAGGGTTTAGGTCCCTCAGCCTTGACAGAATTCAGTACCAAGCCCTAATGGGAACCAGTTTCTTACTGGAATGGAAGAGGAAGAATGTTCTCTGAGCCAGGAACCCACCAAGCACCTGATTTACAGGGATATAAGCATTTCAAAATAAAGACAAACTCCTCTAACAGGAAAAGATGCAAAAAAAAAAAAGCAGTATCATAGCCAGCAGCTGGCTCATGGCACCAGGAGCCCCAACTGGTCTCTGTTTCAGGGACCGCAATAGGCCAAGCAATCACGTGGACAGTGAGGAAAGGTGGTAGAGCCCCACCAGTTACTCTGGGCCAGGTTCCCAGCCCGGCACTTTGCATCCACACAGATTTCTTTCTTCACCCACAGCACCTTTAAGAAGTAAGTATTAGCATCTTTATGCCCTAAGTGAGAAAATGAAAATTAAGTAACGTGAGGTCATAAAATCAGATGGATGGAGAGTATGAACCAGGTCTAAATGACCTCAGATCATCTACTGCTGCCCACCCCAGTACACACAGCCTATTACTATGACCGTGACCATGAACAGGAAAGGGAAGGTGGCAGACTATCAGAAGCCTTGCAAATGATGACATTCCAGGTACCCTAGCAGAATGGGAGGAGGATAAGAACACTCGAAGAGTCCAGAAAGACCGCACATGTAAGAAAAAAAAGCATAGAAAACACCCTGTTCCCCTCTCTCCCAAGATCCATAATCATATGCTACACGATTCCCTGCAAGTGCAGACACACACAGGGTAGCACATTAATCCTTCAAACACTAACAGATGCTGGCAGGGATTTAGACTGGAATGTATTTACAAAGTGACAAATTATGTTCTGTATTATAGAGAGAGAGAAAGAGCACCCACAAACGGGCTGATAAATGTCAGCTGCAGTCATGACAAACGGTTTATTTTTATTATACTGTAACCACAAATGTTTTTTTTCTTGTTTTTTTTTTTTTCAGGGAGTCCCAAAGATTTATTTGTTGCAGGGAAAAAACAAGATTATATATGACACAAAGTAATAACTGTAAGATCACTGATATTCCGGGCACTCTGCCCTCGTGGAAGGCTACATCCAAGCTGAACAGTGCTACTAAAAATGCTACCTTCTCCAAAGCACAGTAAATGGTTAATAAATCAGAACCGATACAATGCCTTGTAATTAGATATAGCCCTAGTTCACAGACTAGCCAATTGATAGACAATATCCAATTCCTCCTTTACTGGCTATCAGGAGGGTAGAGTAACTATTAAAATAAATTTAATGGCTGTGACAGGTAAGAGAATATACCAGAAGCTAAAATGTAATCAGTATATCCAAACTCAAAATAAAATTATAGTCTTTGCTACAAACACGGTCCCTGGAAAGGAGGCTTATGGACAGAGAGCGACATCCACAGGCCGAAAAGGGCAAGGTCACTAACTCTAAAGGAATGTTCAACCTTGAAAACAAGATTGAGAGGGAGGATTTGGCCTGGGGCCAAGAGAAAATGTAAGCATTTATTATTAAGAAACCATTCGGAAGAATTCCTTTCAGCCACTCGTTCAGTCAAATGTTGGTAGTAATAACAGGTACTGTTGAGGAAGCACCATGGCAAGATGGCGGAGAGGTGGCCTAGAGTGCACACCCCCAGCTTCTCAGTCGGGCTCGCCCTTAAACTCCTTGTGACCTTGGGTGAGTTCCTGTGGCACCAAGAACCTACACTATCTCAGCTGGGAGCCAGAGGGTTTGGATCTCATACTGCCCTCATCTCTTCCAAGGCCCAATTCTTTGTTTCTAACGGATTGAGGGCTGGTGAAGACAGGAGGGATAGTAGAAGAAAGGAACAGTGGTGGTCAAGTAGATTCACTAGAAAGAGGGACATTTTGTGTTTTGGGATTCTCAGGTGATGACTTGTGAAATCCCTGCAAATTAAAACTTCCCACAGTTGCATGTTCTAAAAGCAAGATTTTAGAAAAACGTGGCAGGAACACATAAATACATTCAAATCCACAGATTACAAAGAAGGGTAAAGACACACACACACACACACACACACACACACACACACACCCACCAGTGATTACTGCACAGAAATGCTGATTGGTCTCCCCTCCCCCCGATAATGAATAAAAAGATTTTTGTGGTGGGGAGTAGGTGAGGGTAGCAGTGTCATCAGAGAACAGGCAGGAAATTTTTTCTCCTAAGTCTGTCCCACTGCTGGGCTAGAAGGAGTTTGTGAAAAGTGCCCAGGGATAGTCCCAGGGGACAGGGCACCAAGATGCAATCCTGACTCTGCCACTTTCTTTATGTGTTTGGACCTCTTGGAACACTAGAACCTCTCCTCCATAGTAAGATTCGGGAAGGGTTGGATAAGATTATGCTTGTAGCCTGTATGGCTCAGCACCTGCTTGGCACACAGTATGCTCTTAATGAACTACGCTAGTCCCTAGAAGCCCCCCCAAGACCCTTCCAATCCTGAAAGAAATAAATGCCTTTCCTGCAGGTCCCACATGTCATTTAATTCTTTCTTTATCCTGCTTCATATCCCCATCACCATTTTCCTGTGTCTTCTCTCTTGTTATTTCTAAAGGTGAGGGACAAGACACAAATTCAGCACTAAACATGTTTCCATGAATCCCCTTCCATTCCCTAGGCCAATGTGTCCCAAATATACAACTGTTTTTGCTAGCCTATGGTGTTATGAAATGAAAAATGGGGAGCTGGGAGGAATTCAGTGAGAAAAGAAATTCACTCAATGAAACTAGCAGTCCATCATAGAAGATAGTCAAAAGAAGATCCTATTGTCTAAGCTGGAACAATTTGAGCAACAAAATAAATAATGATAATACTGGTTATAAGCCATACGATAAAATATATACCCATGAGTCTACACTAATATAAATAATTGACTCAATAAATGGAAAGAAGGGATAGCTCTTACTTCAGGAGAATTCCAATTTAATAAGTGGAAAGAACATGAGGGAAATACAAAACCATTATTAGGCAAACATCACAATTATTAATTGCTGCTGATGAGATCTACTCATGGATGTTAAAGGTCAGTGTGTCAACATTTAAGGATAAAAAGATAGACATTGGGGAGGGTATGTGCTATGGCAAATGCTGTGAAATGTGTAAGCCTGATGATTCACAGACCTGTACCCTGGGGTAAATAATGCATTGTATGTTAATAAAAAAATTAAAAAAAAAAAAGAACATCTGCACAGTCTCAAAGCATCCCCCCCCCAAATATTTCTGAATTATGAAGAAAAAAATAGTAACATTACACTGGAGAAACTCAGCAGATACCACCTTTACCAAATGATCTAGCTTACTTCACTGTGAGCATCACAAAGTGATAAAAGTGTCAACATCATGGATACCCTGGTCTGATGCACTAAGGGCACAATATCCCTTCTATGATAGTCTCGCGGAAATATGCTTAAACTCAATATAATCTTGAAAAAAAACATCAGACACACAAGATTCTCCAGATCAGGAAGGACAAGAAAGGAATACGGAACTGTCAAAGATTGAAGGCAACCAAGGGGACACAACTAAAGATAATGTGGGATCCTGAACCAGATTCTGAAACTTAAAACAGCTCCCTGGGAACATGGGTGGAATTTCAGCAGGGTAGTACAGCGGATGGCATGGACCAATGTCAACTTCCTGGTTCTGATAGTTCCATGATGGTTAGATAAACTGCCAAAATCAGGGGAAGGAAGTGAACTCTCTTACTATTTTTATAACTTCTAGTTCAGTCTAAAATTAGTTCAAAACAAGAGTTAACAAAATGAAATATGCCTTTAGAGTATGCATATGTCCTCACAAATTTTGGTGTTAAAATATCCTTTCTTTTATAAAGTAATGTTGATTGTTGATAGAGGCATGTTGCTATATTTTGCTGATTTTTTGGTTGCTGTTTTTACTGTCCTTTGGGGGAAAAAAAATAATCCTTTAGCAAGCTTGAGTTCACATCCTCATTTTTGTCTTCTTTTGAAAAAGTTTATTGGATCGATCCTGCAATTCAAACTTCTGGGAACTATTAACCAAGCTCGTTGAAAATTATTTACTAATGATTGAATACGGAAGCAATGAACGTTTGTAAAATCAGTACTATCACACTCATAGAATACTACTGTTAGGGTCCGTGATCAAAGGAACGAGACTGATACAAAGCGAAGGTCAAGCAGAGCTTTATTTCACAGCAAACACTGAGAATCACACTGGCCAGTCAGGGTCGTTTCTATGCAGAGAGCGACCCTGCCTAGTCTTACAGGCCATCTTTTATAGGGCAAAACCGCAAACCGACTGTGAGTTTATCCTTATTGGTCAGAAGCAGTGGGGTCAGGGGGGGTTACATATGTGTTCTTCACTGGTTGGACGTCTCCACCTGACCTGATTTCAGGAGCAGTGGGGTTGAGGGAGGTGGCATATGTGTCCTTTACTGATTGGACACCCCTACCTGGCCGGACTCGACCTTATTCTTCTGGGGGACTGTCATCAGGAGCCAACAGACCACATTCCATGGGTGTCCTGGACTTATCTTTCTAAGTAAGTTCCTCCAGGCTGACTTTGTTCCCTTAGGGCAAGGTCAGCTTGTGTTCACCACAAAATGGCTGCTTAGACAAGATGGAATCACTTAGGCTGAACAGGTCCTAACACTATCAATACCCCGATGACAAAATTAAGTCCCTGTGATGTTGTCATGTCAAACCAAAATCAAGCTCGTGGTCACCTCTTCCAAGAAGTCTCCCCTGATCACCTCAGGTGGTATAGGGCCTCATGCTACGGACTGCCAAAGCTCCCTGTGGGAAGTAGGGATGAGAGAATCGAGCAAGAAACTTTGGCTTCCATATACCAGCTTATGAGCTTCTTAAAATCGGGGTTGGTCATGGGCAGCCTTTGTGGTTCAGGCACTCAAGCATTGGACTCTCGATTTCGGCTCAGGTCAAGATCTCAGGGTCATGAGATCAAGCCCCATGTTGGACCCTGCACTCCGTGCAAGTCTGCTTGTCACTCTCCCTCTCTGCCCCTACCACTACTCCCATGCAGGGTGTCTCAAATAAATTAAAAAAAAAAAAAAAATCCAGGGCCTGTCACATATCTACTAAGAGATTGGCTCCAAACCACCACCAATGAAAATTCAACTTATTAAAGGAAAAGTTTATATACAACTTCTCTAGTTTTTGAGACATTTAATGCAAGTTAAATATATTTTTAAAATCCTCTTTCAGTGTATAATCTATGAAACGCCAAGAAATTCACAATCTAGTCCTTCTAAGTCTTTCAGCTCCGAGGTGGATTTAAAACAAACAAGCAAAAAGTTGCTTCATTTATTTCCTAAGTACCAGCTATCGATCTCTTATGTTTCCTAAGCACTCTCGTTATAGCAATTTTGGGGCCCTAATGATTGGTGCTTTAATAAGGATTAAGTACAGGAAAAAAACTTAATTTGCACATACTACATTACAGATTAGCCAGGGAGCTTTAAAGGACTGTATGTAAAATGTGAAAACTTTTTGTTCTACATTCTGTTCTTTGAAGTTGAAAAGGATATTGGGACCAATTGAGGGGCTTCTTTGCCTCTCCATTACCAAAGAAACAAAGATAAATGCTGATTCTGAGAGTAATACAAATCATTATAAAATGATAACCACACTGTGATGCTGAAGGTGTAGGCAAACAGACCCTCAACACACTGCTGCAAAAAGAGTATAAATGGGAACAACCTTTCTGAAAAAGAATGATCAATTTGCATTTAAAAGCTTCACTTAGTCCAGGTAAATCAGCAGCATTGCTCATGGCTGCGAGAAATTGAAAAGAGCATCTGTGCCCAGCATTAAGGGATTCATTTAATAAGTGATGAAGGTATAATGTGGAGTCACTAGAACCGCACACCAGAGCAGTTATCGATATGGAAAGATGGCCAAATTATGTCAGGTTTGAAAAAAAAAAAAGAAATCAGACTACAGTGTACTTGGCATTTTAAGAAAAATAGATAAACATATTTGAATTTTTAAAAGATAAAAAGATACACACAAAGTTAATAATAATTGCTTCTGAGACTCCAAAGTACTTCCTCCTCCTTATTTATGTACGTGTAACTAACCGTAATTGTGAAATTTATAAAAATAACTACATTATTTTTTAATCAGGAAAAAAGTATCAGCAGAGTCCCAATTTGATTAAATAGGCATATATTACATGTGGATATATAATATACACGAATGAATTTACTACTGGTGTAGGCTTCTTTTTTTTTTTCTGGAAGGACACGCAATAGGCTATCTTTTTGGTAGACGACTATGTTTAACAGATATTGGATATTGGAAAGAGATCAGTTATTTAGATGTTTCTGTACTATTTAAAATTTTATCCGGTGCACCTTTTTTTTTTTTTTTAATAAAGCAGTAGATCCTAAGAGTATCCACAAAGATAAGGGAAGATCACCTTGTGTGTGGTGAATGCATGCGTACTATGGACAGCCCGTATCCATGACTCAGACCCTCAAGGAAACAAATCCCCAGCTGTGCGAAGGACAAAGAGGAAAAGCAATGACCTCAGTACCTCAGGTGAGAAAGCACAGGCAGAGAGTCAGACCTGACCAAGTTCAGATCCAACTTCTGCCCTTGAGTAGCTATGCGACGCTGGATAATTCACCAAGGTTTCTGAGACCAAGTAGAGTGGGGTAATTATATATACTAACCATTAGAAGTGCTATGAGCATTAAGTTAGATAATGAGTATAAAGCATCTAGCACGATGCCTGGATGGAGAGGCAATCAGTAATCAGGGCAGGTAATAATAATAATCATAATACCAATCATTTATAATATCACCAACCCCACAGAGCTGTGTTGAATATGAAGGATAACATGCATGGAAAAGCTTTAGTATAGAATAAATAGTCCATAAATGTGTTCCAGGCCCCATGTTTTTTCTGATTATGCCTAAACCCATCCCCCAAATCAAGGTTAGGATAACATCGCAAAGATAGCGTTTCAGAGGGGTTACAGGTCGAAGGCACCAAGACATGCTCTTGTACAGACTGACTTATTCAGCCAAATACAAGCTTATGGGGGAAAAGGTGGCCATCCAGAGGAGGGGTAAGATGGCTCAAATAGGCCTTCCACATCAGGCAAGCACGCATTTGTGCCTCTATGTGTTTCCGTGCGTGTGTGTCCTCGTACGTGCATGTATGTGTGTGCTGAGAAGTAGGATGGCTGTGGTCTTCCCTAGGTCAGCTTTCAGCAGAATCTAGCATAGTCTCTCTACTGGTGGCCTCCATGTTATCTTTTTTTTTTTTTTAAGATTTTATTTATTTATTTATTTGAAACAGAGTGGAGAAGAGAGAGCAAGTTCAAGCAGGTGGAACGGCAGGCACTGATCTCGATCGAGTGGATCAAGACCCACTCGATCCCAGAACCGTGGCTGGGATCATGCCTGAGCCAAAGGCAGACGCTTAACTGACTGAGCCACCCAGGTGCCTGGCATCCACGTTACTATGACAACACCAGCCAGAGGATCCAACTACCAACCCAAGTTCTTCCTACCATAGGCAGTACTGTCAGACAGCAGGAACTTTTGCAATGATTGAAACTAGGGACCACTGAGGCCATTTCTGCATCAAAAGACAGAAAACAAAGTCTGTGGTCAGTGTCCCCTGACTAGTAGGACTTCAAAAACCTGCTCCCGTATCTCCATAATCAAGTTTTGGGAAATGCAAATTGAGTTGAGACAAGGACGTACGTGGCCACAAACAGGGCAGGCTTTCTAGAGAACTCAGCCACCTAACTTCCGATTGGGCTAAGTGCTCAAGCCATGTTGCACACCCCACATAGGAACTTCTGTCACCGCAGGGTAGTCTTTCAAAGAGCATCTCTTTGCCCCACTGCTCTGCCCCTATTTCTGCTGCATTCAGAGCGCTGGACGCTAGGTTTAGGGTAACGAGACCTACAGAACTAGAGACGTACAATGCCTCCTCCCACCCCGATGGGGGACAGAGATTCTCCCACATGCCCACAAACCTAGGAGAAAACCAAGCTTTACATAATGGAGTTTTTAATTTTCACTACTTAGATGGGTTTTACTCTTATTTTAAAAAAAATGTTATTTGAACACATGAAACACAAAGCAATATACACTAGAAAAATATGTATAGATATATGTACGTGTATAGGTACATACACACATATACACGCATACTTATGCACACACACACACACACACACATGAACAATGACTGAACAAGGAAAAACAGTTGTCTAATTGTTGAAGCAGGATGATTGGCATATGGGGGCTCATTATATTATGTTCTTTACTTGTGAGTATATTTGAAATTTCCATAACCAAAGTTTTTTTTTCTTTAAGACAGGCCATAGAGTAAAGCACAGAAGAATGAAAAATGAAAAACATAAATGAAAGAGAACTAGAAGGGAACACATCACTAATTACAAAAACATTTAAATAGTTTACATAATTTAAATAAGAACATTCTTACAGTGAGTCAAAAAACAAAATCCAAATAATAATCAGTAAAGATTTAAACCATAAATAATTCAGAAAAATTAAGAATAAAATGCAATAAAAAGCAAAAACAGTGGCTTGCTGAGTATTTTTAAGGATATGAAAAATAATGGTCCCTTCAAATGTTTTCCAGTTGTAATTGTTGGTTTATACGGTATTTCAATACATCATCAGAATCAGCGTCAAAATTAAACTGCAATAACAAGCAGATTAACCAGGCTTCACAGCCATTAATGAAATAAAGTGCCGGATTCCCTCTCGAAAGTCATTTGGCAATATGTGCCAAGTCTATGGGTTTCCGTTAAATAGTTGCCTACCTATGCACCTGACCAAAAAAGAAAAAGAAAAAAAAATCAGCTGACATTCTGTCTTAATCTCTATGCCAAACAAAAAGAGATGAGACCCTTTATTTCTGGTGGGGGTGGGCTGGGCACCAGCAACGTTTGCAAACAGATGTTTACAAACAGAAGGTAACTGATAAAAACCCAAACACAATGCTGCATTGTCTTCCGTGATTCACAGATGAACCCATTGGAACCACTGCAAAGAGCCTTCCTGGAAAACATCCAGAAATTAAAAGGTGCAAACAAGCTGCCTAATACCCTTGCGTAGACTGAATTCTTATGAAGAAAATAAAGTTTATTGTCTGGAAAGAGAGAAAGCATGAGGAAAGCACTAAAGCAATGGAGGTGAACAATTAGACAGATGTTCACTTAAGGAAATAAAGAGAACAGAAGAAGCCATCACCGAGGAATGTTACGAGAATCCTGACAAGTCGGCACCACATCAAGGGCATGGGTAAAGTGAAAGCCATCGAAGCTGAGGTTGTGCAACTTCCTGCTAACTGCTGACCTTGCGGAACCGGCCTGCAGGTGAGGTGGCTCTGAGCAAAGGCAAATTGCGCTGCTCCTTTTAATAAGTCTTTAAGTTCTTCTCAAACATGAGCTGCAGACTGGAATTCAAGAGCACAGAGGGCTGTGTTTCTTATTCTTAATAATATCCTCCCAAAAAATAATAATTTTGTATGCTCATGTCTTTGCACATTGGTAAATGCACCCCCCCCCCCTTTTTACTTTAGATCTACAATGAATAAAGCACAGACTCTCAGAAAGGCACTGGGCTGCTGTTATTCCTGCCCTCACTGGCTTGAGCAGGAGGAGGAAGGACAGAAAGGTGACTACTGACTGAAAAACTCACGACTGCTAGGCAATTAATCCTCATTGATGGATTCAGTGGACCGTGTTTTCCTCTTCCCTTGGACCCTAGGAGGCTCTCAGGGACTCTTTAGCCCACATGAAGGATCTACTCACAAAGGAACAAATATCTTTCAGCCAAGATATTTGGATGGTGCTTTACCCCTTGATTTACCTGATTTTCTGTGTTCTTTTTCTCTTCTGATTTTATACATGAATCCTACCTAAGCCATCTCAATACTCTTTGCAAAGGGGCAATCAAGTTTGCCTAGATTGATGATATGACAGAAGGATGGAAAAAGGAACAATTAATTCATGGTCTGGCAGGCTGGTTGACTAGAAAGGTTGATCACAGGCCTAAAGAAGGGAAAACAGGCCTTATTTTACTTAACTTTCACACAAAAGTCTTAGATGGTTTAGTTTACAAAAGAAGAAATGGAAATAAATTACCCATTCCATTTAACTTCTAAGATTGCTTTTCTTTTCTTTTTTAATAGTTTTTCAATTAAGTGAAGGAAGTAAAAGAAAAAAATATTCTTTAAAGAATAAAATAAACTACAAGCTACTGTTATAATTGTTCTCTTTTGTACACTCCTATCCAATTCCTTGAGGGGGTGGACACTCAACTACCAACCAATCCAAACAGATCTGTCGTCTCTGCTGAGCACTAGGAGGATACAAGAGGAATGTAAGATTCAGGCATGCTTTAAGGGGCATATACATCATGGGGACTGTGGTAGGCAGGGTAATGCCCCCAACCAAAGATGCCCA
>CM052803.1:41491886-41548643 GCA_028533885.1 Nasua narica | reverse complement strand
GTGGAAGAGGTGGGAGGAGGTGGGAGGAGGTGGAAGAGGTGGGAGGAGGTGAGAGGAGGTGGAAGAGGTGGGAGGAGGTGGGAGGAGGTGAGAGGAGGTGGAAGAGGTGGAAGGAAGTGGGAGGAGGTGGGAGGAGGTGGAAGAGGTGGGAGGAGGTGGGTGGGAGGAGGTGGAAGAAATGTGGGCAAGGATAATATGACAGCATGGGGGAGGGGTTGTTGGTGAGAAGGGGGAGGACAAGACCTTGCAGAAGATTCCTGCAGGTGTAAATAATCTGGGAATAACAAGCTAGACACAGATATCCAGAAATGGGCATTATCAGTATGGGAGTCCGAATGATGGTTGAAATTTTGGGAGTGGTATCATCTCCAGGGGAAAGAGTAGAGGCAACAAGAAAAGAACAAAACCAGAATTGTGAGGGACACTTAATTTAAATGGTGGGAGAAGAAAATGGAGCTGGCAGTAAGTGAGCGGGAATGATTACAAAGGCAAGTGTCAGTAGAGATGCAGTGTGATTGTGGAGATGGCGGCACAATCGTGCAAATACACTAAAAACCGTTCAGTGGGTGAATCATATGCTTTGTGACTTATATATCAATAAAGTTGTTGCTCCCCCCAAAAGGGGGGGGAAATATAGCCAATAAGCATATTTTTGGTATTCGACATTATTAGTCATCATCAGTGATTTACTATACAAAATAAAACCACAATATACCACTAAACTTTAGTTTTAAAAAACTAAAAAGTCTGAGAGTATCAACCATTATTCAGAATGCAAGGGAACTGGAATCTGCCAAGAACATGAAATGGTCCAACACATTGGGGAAAGGCTTGCCAGCCCCTGAAATCTTAAACATAGCACTACTACTGATTACCTTGTTCTACTCCAGGGAATTAGCCCAAAAGAACTGAAGACATATGTCTGCATAAAGCGGTGTGTGTGTGTGTGTGTGTGTGTGTGTGTGTGTGTGTGTGTGCCTCTGAGAATATTCACAGTGGCTTTATTCAAATTCATATCCATGTACAATTGCAATACTGGAAACAACCCAAATGTTTATCAATAGGTAATTACAAAAACAAAATGTGACAAATACAAATAAAGGAGTACTACTCAGCCCTGAAAAATGAGCTACCAATAAATGCTACAGCATGGGTGAATCATAAACTCATAATATCGAAAGAAGCCAGATGTAGCATACATACTGCATGATTTCATTTATATAAATTCTAGGAAATGCCAATTAATCAAGAGGACAAAAAGCAGATCCTTTCCTAGAGCAAGCACTATCTGGACTCTACAGTGGCATGGATAGCAAGATAGCCCAAGAAATCTTTATAGGGTGATGGCAATGGTCTATTCCTTGATTGTAGTGATAGTTTCATGACTACATATCTGTCAAAACTCACTAAGTTGTATGATCTAAATGGGTGCAGTTTATTATACATGAATTATATCTCACCAAAGTTGACAGAACTAAATCAGGCAAGCAAGCAAGCAAAAGACATGTGACAAACGCCTCAACTTTTTCCTTTAAAAATTATCAAAGTGACATTCAGGGGCTCCTGGGTGGCTCACTTGGTTAAGTCCGTGACTTCAGCTCAGGTCATGATCCCCTGCATCGGGCTTGCTGCTCAGCAGGAGCCTGCTTCTCCCTCTCTCCCTCTCCCCTCCCACCCCACCTCCCACTTGCTCGTGCATGCTCTCTAATAAAAAAAAAAATTTTTAAAAATAAAAATTATTAAAGTGACATCTAAATGGCCCATTTGGTTTTCAGAATTAACAAAAACACTATTAATGGCCACCTTTACTGAGTGCCTACGTATATCACAAACTGTATAAGGGACTTCTGTACATTATCTCATTTAATTTCAGTATTCCCCTAAAGTTAAAATCCTCTATTTGCAGTTGAGGAATGTAATGTCCAGGAGGTTGGCTTCCTTGAGATTCCACAGAAGTTCTGGGTCTCTGAGCTCAACACTCTATAGGCTCCAACTCAGTTTTTCAACCAGTTGACTGCTATGATAGCAATATGAGTGGTAACAGTGATAGTAAACGTCTATGGGGTTAACGACATGCCAGACAATCTCCTACGCACTCCAGGTACATCACACCATGTATTTTCCACAATCACCTTGGGAGGTCAAACTATTATTAATCCCCTTTTCCACCTGAGGAAACAGGAGTTCCAGGAAGGGAAGTCACTTTGCAGAGATCCCACAGCGAGGAAGTTATCAAGTCAAGACTGCTACACAGGCAGTCTGACCCCAGAGCCCATGTTCATCGAATCAACTTTACAGAGGTCTTAAGAAGTTTTCTTTTGGGGTCCGACATTAGTTAGAATTTGATGTGCTTTTATCCATTATAAATAAGAAAAATGTAAGGAAGAGTAAAGCTGTACCAGACCCAAACACCAAGTGAGCTGGGAAGCTGGGTAAGAATCCTTTTCACTCACTCACTGCTTTTCAAATGAGTATAAAGAGCAGGTAGGTGCCCAGTATGTAAGTACTCATTAACAAGTGTTTTCCCCTTCATGTAGGCTGCATCTATGGACATAGGGTAGTAGTGACCGATACTCTGCTGATTCGCAAGGTAGAGTCAGATTCCTAGTAATGGTAAAGCCAATAGATGTTCGAGGTTGGGGGGGGGTACCATTTTCTGTGTTCATTTGAATAGAGTACACTAAACATTCAGTCACCTAGGCAGAACTATAGGAGAACAGGTTCATTTGGGTAATCCAATCATCCTTGCTGGAAATTACTCAAAAACAGACATCATGAGCTGGGTTTATATGGCACATTTCTTTAAGCAAGGACCTTCTGATTAAAAATAAGCATATATATATATAATCAATAAACGCAGATTTTAGAAAAAATAAGCAGTGAGTCCCATCACTTACCAGACCACAAAGAAACGCTCATCACCAGAAGTCCTCTGAGCCCAGCACATTTATTCATCATCCTGTCAAAATACTGCCATTCATTCATAAATACAAGCCACTCTCGCCTGCACCTGACCAAGGATTCTGTTCAGTCTGGTGAAACACACTAATTGCTCACCGTCTTCCTCTGCGCTTAGGACAATAAACTTGACAGTGGCGAGGAAGAGTAATGATGAGTTCCAGAAAATTTCTTGATAGTGGGAAAAAAAAAGTGGGGTGACATGGGAGGAAGAGGCATGATGGGGACGAAAAGAGTAAGTGAGGAAGCCTAAGAGAAAAGAAAAAGTATGCAACCGGACACAGACTTCTCTGCTCAAACCAGCATGCTCAACATGGTCACCATCATCACCACCATCATCATTCTTAGCCAAAGGAAAACTTTCAGAAGCCAAAATTAATGCCATACCGATATTAAAGCAGCTTAATGACAAAGAGTTTACAACAAACCACTCCTTTCTCCATTAGTATGTTAACCAGAGAGACAGAGCTCTTTGGTCTTACACCTTGGGAGCCAAAGGCTATACCCTGCCTAAATGACCAATAAATAGGCCCTTAACCGGGTGCATATCCACACACAGATCCACTAAAGCCCTGTCAAGAAAGTCATTTTGCAATGTCCTGTCCCTTTAAAGATCTGCTTCCCTTCAGTACCTGCACTAGATTTGCCATTATGAGAGCTCAAGGGGGCTGCACCCAAAAGCATTAGGACCCTGCTCAGGGCACTGCTTTACACAATGAGATGCGAGGAATCTGAAAACAAGGGATATACATCATCAGGTCCCACCAAAAACGGTGCCTGTTGACAGCTGGCCGTCAGTGATTGATTGAGAATTAATATGGAAATGGAAGTTTGAGAAAAATGAGGGCCCGCGCACCAACCGTTTAATGTGCCTAGAAGCAAGTATCCAAGGAAGTGGCTGTGGATTATGAATTAGTTTACTCAATCAACAAGGCATCATGGGTGACAGGCGCCTTGAGGAAAGCTAAGGACATGTACCTGAAGAGGATCTTCCACACTGAGCATGCTCTGAGGGCACACAGAGGACACCCAGAAGGCACACAGGGCCACAGGGCCATTCTACAGCCCATGGTGACTTGTTTTCAGATATCAGTTCAAAACTCAAGAATAAGAAGCAGTGGGGCTCGCCCTGGAGTGCAAATGCATTCAATGAATGCAATAAGAAGCCAAAAAACAAAAACCCAGATGCTGGAAAGCAGGTGGACAACTTGTAAGTGATTTAACAGACAAGAAAGCTGAGTCTTAAGCTATGGGGGGAAAGCCAAGAAGTAATGCACAGAACACAGATTTCATAGCACGGAACCACCAAAGGCCCAGAATCTGGTGGAGACTCATACTCCTCGAAGTAGAAGATTTCTGCCCTTAGCCAAGGCAGGGCTTTGTCATTTCCTAACCCCAGAGAAAATATAAGTTTATTCTCTGAAAAGAATATAAAGAGTTGAGAACAGTGATGCTACATTGAAAACAGAGATTATCAAAATGCTTATGTACTGAATGCTGACACTCAGCCCTCCTCCCTCACTTGGCTCCCAGAACTCTGGCAGCCAAAACTGTGGCCTCCTCAAACACCATACTGGAAAATTCTTCTCCAGGCAATTCAGCAGGCCAACAGGAAGAATCCAAAGATTCAAACACAGTGATTTCTCCAACAAAGAGTCTAGCCAGATCACCCACCAGTGGAATCCATAGTCAATTAGCTCTTTCCATGTGCTTAGAGTTGCCAACAACTTTTTGGGTCCTAGTCTTAAGCACAAATAGACACTGACAGACAAAACACCAAGGGCAAGACTTTGTCGTCACAGATAGTGACCAAAACAAACAAACAAAAGCAATTTTGAGAAGACAGAAGCTATACAGAGAGAAGAAAACCTAAGGCAATTATTATTAATATCAGATGTAAGAGTAAACTTCACCCATTAAACAAGAATACAATGCTATTAAACAACAGGGAATTTTAAGAAAATCAACCAAACATACAAAAAAAAAGGTTTAGAAATTTAAAATATGCCAGCAGAAATGAACTCATGGGGAAGCAAGAAGAAATCTCCTAGAAAGTAGCACCAAAGGCAAAGATGAAATATAGCAGAGAAATAGAAATATAAAAAAGTCTGGGAAGTCAAAGTCCTGAATAATAAAAGTTCATTAAAAAGAAAACAGCAGGAGCGACTGGGTGGCTCAATGGGTTAAAGCCTCTGCCTTTGGCTCAGGTCATGATCCCAGGGTCCTGGAATCGAGCCCCACATCGGGCTGTCTGCTTAGCGGGGAGCCTGCTTCCCCCCTCTCTCTCTGCCTGCCTCTCAGCCTACTTGTGATCTCTCTCTCTCTGTCAAATAAATAAAAAAAAATCTTAAGAAAAAAAAAAGAAAAAGAAAACAGCAAGGGGTGCCTGGGTGGCTCAGTCAATAAAGCATTTGCTTTTGGCTAAGGTCAGGGTCCTGGGATCAAGTCCTGCATCATCAGGCTCCCTGCTCAGCAGGGTATATCCTTCTCCCTCTGCATCCCCCCATGATCTCTCTCTCTGATGTTCTCTCTCTCTCTCTCAAATAAATAAAATATTAAGAAAACCAAACAAAACATCAAGGAGCAGCTGGGTTGCTCAGTCGGTAAGTTTTCAGCTCAGGTCTTAATCTCAGGGTCATGAGAAGCAGCCCCTCGACAGCCTCCACAATGGGCATGGAGCCTGCTTAAGATTCTGTCTCTCCCTCTCCCTCTGCCTCTGCCCCTCTCCTCACACTTGCATGCGTGCTCTCAGAAAGAAAGAACGGGATACAGTGGGGAGAAATCACCAATGAAATACTGAAGAAAATTTCATACAACAAAAGGACATGTGTTTCAAGAGTAAAAGGTCCCACTGAGTGCCCAGGAGAAAGGACAAAAATAGATTCATATCACAGCATATTATGTAAAACTGAAGAACAGTGAGAACGGGGAGAGCATCTTTTTCAGGGCTTTTATTGCCTATTTGGAGAAGAGCAAAGGGAGGAAGATAGGCCTCCCTTTGCACTTTGAAAAGGGAAATGTAGAGAAATAAAAAGACTGAAGATCAAGTGGCTTTGTACTTTCCAAGAGCAACACTAAAACCTACAAACCATTAGAGTGATGTCTTAAAACCCTGAAGTTGTTTCCAAATCTATGATTCAATACCTAGCTAAACGTTAAATAAAATTAAGGCAGCAATTAAAACCTTTTGAAACACAAAAGGTTCTAAAGTTTTCAGAAAGCTACTAGAGGAAGTGCTCCTACAAAAGAATGAGCAAACCAAAACAGGAGAAGACATGAAACAGGAGCTCAAACTCAGGACAAAGATGATTGGATTTTCCAGGTTCTAGAATGTAAAGGTAACTCTACTTAGAACACAGGAAGGCATACTTGTGTACCAGGTGTAGAACACAATCAGCCCAAACTGCTGGTAAGAAGACTCTAGGAGAGATTTATTTTTTTTTCCTAACATGACAATAATGGAATACTTGCTATGTTCTGAACCTCTCAAAAAGAGATATATGCAGTCGGATGAGAATCTGAGGTTGAATCGCTGACAGATAAATATGAAACTAAGCAAATGAAATGTAAGTATTAACTCCAGGGAAAAGATTGTGTAGGCAAGAAGAAAGTAATCTTGGCACACTGTTTGGCTTAGCCATGAACATTTGTGTGTTCGTAACAACATAAACACTAAATTGTCTGCTTTAAAAAATCATGACAGAACTCTAGTGAAAGGTTGCAGATGGCAAAAGATGTGCCTTGACTCAAGAGGCGTAAGGATGAAGGAAAGCCATACTTTCTTTTTTGTTAGTGGAAAGCTCCCAGGCAGCATGTAAAACTAGAAAATCAAGAAGTAAGCATGTAAGTGTGGTGAAAACTACACAGAGAAACAGCAGATGAACCCATGAAAGAGCAAGTAAGAGACAGAGCTGGTGTTAAGGAATGCTTTAATTTACTATAAAAAAGCCTAAGAGAATTTACCTGATTGATTTTAAGTCATGTGCATGTATAATTTTCACAAAAAGAGAAAGAAAAAGGAAACCATGAAGGGAGCAGAAAGAACAAATAACAGAGCAAAATGGGGGAAAATGAAAGACGAAAAGACCAAAAAGAGAAGCGATGAGGGAAGAAAGATAAAAGTGGGAAACTTTAAGTTCATAGACAACCACACATTATGCTTCAATTATGACAGAACCCAATCAGAACTCCTAACCCTGTTTTCTAGAATGGAATCATGATAGACTATGAGGGCATTACTGCCCTACATGCAACTCAAACAAAATACTTTCTGGGTGAAAGGGGCATTAAAAAAAAATTATTCTCTTCAATGGAAGATTCTCTGGTCATTTCTGTAGAAACTATGGAAAGTCTAAGAATATTCTGTAAGAATACTTTATGTGTTCTTAACTCCTTTAAGGTAACAATAATAAAACAATTTCAAATAAACTCATTTTATCCCCCACAGGGCAGAAAAACACCACACAATCTTGCAGTGATAAAACTGCTCGCTGTTTTTATGACTGGGGAAAACAACAACTCTGTCTCCATGGATGAAGCAAACGATTCAAACTCTGAGGAGCTAGAAATCCGTAAGGGCACTGGTGTGTGTATACCACTATCTGCTCACCAGGCAGTGTTAGGCAAGCAATAAAAATTGGGTTTTTCTGTGAGATTATAAATTTGTATGGTGCTTTTCTTTTTAATTCACAAAAGTAAATTATTTAACATTTTTTTATATAGGAGGATTCAATAATAACGAGTACACTCTGAATTCAAAACACGGGACCTAAATTATTAGCCACCCCTCCTTTCTAGAAAGCTTCGATCTCTGTCATTTTGGATAAAAATAATTTTATATATGTTTAAGATGAAAAAAACAAAAAAACAAAAACACTCCACCCTCAACAACTTGGTTGCTGGGTGACCTGATGTAGCTAGCATCTGGCAAGATCTCTCTCTGAGGGAGACCCCAGCAAGAAGTGGAAGGGAAGGGGCGCCTGGGTGGCTCAGTGGGTTAAAGCCTCTGCCTTCGGCTCAGGTCATGATCTCAGAGTCCTGGGATAGAGTCCCACATCAGGCTCTCTGCTCATGGGGGAGCCTACTTCCCCCTCTCTTTCTACCTGCTTCTCTGCCTACTTGTGATATTTCACCTCTCTGTCAAATAAATAAATAAAATCTTAAAAAAAAAAAAAAGTGGGAGGGCAGAGAGAAAGGATGTTCCATGTAGAGAGGGGGGCACTTCTATATTCCACCTTATGGACCTGAGACTGGTGATGTGGGCCTTACCTCCTTCCCTAATAAATGAAGGAAGGGGAACAACAGTAGCCAAGAAACTGTAGCTTCAGGATTCAATTATAATTGCTAGAGGCATCTTGAAGTATGTGGATGCCTTGTTCTGAGCCCTGAGACCCTCCAGCCTATAGTCTTAATTCTCAAAAGGACATCACTAGGGGAAATGGTGACATGAATAGATGCAGCTTATATTTTTTAATATTTATTTATTTGAGAGAGAGAGAGAGAGAAAACCGGTGAGCAGCGGAAGGGGCAGAGGCAGAGGGAGTGAGAGAATCTTAAACAGACTCCTGGCTGAGCATGGAGCCCAACGTGGGGCTCCATCTCACGACGCTGAGATCATGACCTGGGCCAAAACCAAGAGTCAGATGCTTAATCGAATGAGCCACCCAGGCACCCCAACATGAATAGATGGAGCTTTAGAGAACAGTTTCGGGGGGATTTTTAGGACAGTAAAACTATGCTGTATGACACTGTAGTGCTGGATACATGTCATCAAGTCTTGGTCCAAGCCCACGGAATGTACCACACTAACAGTGGACCTTAATGTAAACTACGGGCTATAGTTAATTCTGTACCAATATTGGTTTATGAGTTGTAACAAATGTGCCACACTAATGTGGGATATTAAAAATAAGGGAAATAGTGTGTGTGGGGGGGTATCAGGTGAGTATATGGAACTCAATGTACTACCTGCTCATCTATTTTCTAAATCTAAAATTGTACTCAAAAAAATTCCTACAATGTAGTCTCTCCAGGATTTCTATAGGCTCCCAACCTTATTAACATACTTAGAAGACTTGATAAAAGATAAAGTCTTACACAGTTTACACAGATTACTGGCCGCCTACCACAAGCATGTTTTTTTTGAATTGCAGGGTGGTTTTGGTTTTGTTTCTGCTTTAAAGAATTAGTTGTCATTAATTTAACCTCAAGAAATATTTAAAAGAGCCGGATTTTAGTCTCTAGTTAAAAAAAAAAAATCAGAAATCATTCCCGATGCAAACAGGTGGCTGGAGCTGAGTGGCCCTTACTTCTCAAAGGGCAGGTCAGATGGTGTCCCTAGTTTAACACAGGTTCTCACCACTCCCTATTATCTTCCACAAGTTCCCTTTGATCACTGTGTTATCTGCCCAGCAACTGCAAGCTACACATTTCATTGGCCAGGATAAACAGCATCACCAGCACATGGGCTCCTTCTAGAAGTGCAAATTCTTGGTCCTCATCTCAGTCCTACAGAATGTGAACTGCAGGTTCTCAAACATGAGCATATATCAGAATCCCCCAGAGGGCTTGTCACAACTCAGGTCACAGGGCTTCACCCCCATTTCACCCCTCTCCCTGACCTCTACCAGACCTCAGATTCTAATTTCAGGCCTCTGGGACGAGACCTGAAAATTTCAATTTCTAACAAGCTACCAGGTAATGCTGATGCCACGGGTCTAAGGACTCGGTGGAGAACTTATAGTTTCCATCTCTAGGTATGTTACAATAAATGCCCACCTCAACTTCAACTTCTGTTTCCCTTCCTTACAAAAAAAAAAAAAAAACTTGTCCTCTCCTCGATGTAGTTTTTCTTCGTCTTGTTTGGTATGATTATGATTTTTTTTTTTGGAGGGATTTTCCATTTTCCTGGTGGGTGGTTTGAGTTCTTTGGAAACCTCTCCCATATGGGTGAGCATTTTGTTTAGTTAGCTATTTAAAAACAATGTAGCTTTTTCTCTGTGGAAACTGGGTCATTTAAATTAATTCTTGGATTTATAATACATATAATTAGTTCCAAACAATATACAACTCTATGCTCTGTTTGGGAATATCTTGATTACACAAATGTGAAAATAATTGAACAGAATGATGGTGAGAAAAACAGCATAAAAGAATCCCCCATTTCTGATATATATATATATATATTTTTTGCCATTAGGCTATGAATTGTGTGACACCTAACCAAAAGTGCTTGCTGTATTTTTAATGGTTCACCCATAGCTCAGAGTAAAGTCTGAACTATTTGTTGTTCGCTGTTGTTATATTCTGCTCCAAGGTTCATAATTTGAAAATCGACTTTGGGGACTTTTTGCTCGGTCTATTAAAATGATTCATGTTGCATTCAACATAAATTGTGCATTCACAGAGGAGGGTGAGAGCCCGTATTCACAGCATAATAACTAAAGTGAATTTTGTACGAGCTGCAGTTTGTGGCAGCGATGTGGTATCATTTGTCTTAATTTTTCTTTGGCATTACATTAGGCGAGTGCATTTACATTTCCAGGTATGGCTAACCACTTTAAAAACTTTGTTTTTACAGCGTGAGTAAAGGGGGAATCAAATCTGCATGTTTATGTGATGTAACATCAAATAATGCCGTTTTACTGTCTGGAGTACGTGGGGATTTACATTCCATTTACCTGACTTCACAAAGGGAACTCGGGCTGATATGCAAAGTACATGAAATATTTACCACCAGTGGATCGCGGGAGGCTTCTAAAAGAAAAAGAGGGGGAGGAGATAATACCTTTCTGCTAGTGCCATGTTTTTCTTTCAATAGTACAGTAACTAATTTCTTAAGTGGATTAGCCATTTAAAATTCAAATATATCTCAAACAAAACCAAACTCCAAATAACTTAAACCAGAAGTTTAGGTCACATTTGCAGAAGACAGTAAACATTTGAAACTTGGATGCACATTTATGTATCTGATATCTATACATACACACATACAAACACATACACACACACACACATATATGCTTCCTGCTCATGAAATATTTATTCTGGAGAACTGAGATGGAGTATTCCTACATTTCCATTAGTGTCACTTAAGATACATATATGTTTATGCATGTATTCATATATTTTTATCAACGAAATTCTATAAATGATGTACTGAATTATTTCAGTTTGATGGAAAAAGAAAAAATAATTTATTTTAAATTCTTTCTATTAAGGATATTTTTAGCAATCAAACCAAGTGTCAGAAAAGAGGAGATTATGGTCACTAAACTGCAGGATTGTAATGCTTAGTAATAAAGTCATTATTTTTTTAACATGAAAATCAAATTTTGAAAATATTACACCTATACAAATATGGTATTTTTTCTATGCTGTTCAGAATGTCCATGTGGAAAATCATAGTTGAAATGATTTTTTTGTACTTTTATACAGAGGTTACAAACAAAACAAGGTTACCAAGGATATGGTTAAAAGCATGGGCAATGGAGACAGCACTGGGCTCGCATCCAGACTTCTACATTTCTTTTTTTTTTCTTTTTTTTTTTTTAAGATTTTATTTATTTATTTGACAGAGAGAGAGAGAGAGATCACAAGTAGGCAGAGAGGCAGGCAGAGGGAGAAGGCTGAAGCAGGCTCCCTGCTGAGCAGAGAGCCCGATGTGGGGCTTGATCCCAGGACCCTGAGATCATGACCTGAGCTGAAGGCAGAGGCTTAAACCACTGAGCCACCCAGGCACCCCAAGACTTTTACATTTCTGAGCCTCAGTCTCTTCATCTGTAAAATGGGAATACCATTCCCTCCATAACCCATGAGAATAACGTCCGCCAAGTTCTGAATGCACAGAACAAACGGTGCACTTCGCAAATTAACGCCAGTGATCCTCATCAATCACAATGATTGCCATGATTATTAAAATCATAATGAAGGCGATAATTTGGGCAACTGTGGATGATCACATCCAATCATAATGACATAGAGGAAAAGCAACAGCTCATTAGCCACCAAAAAAATTAGTTTATCAGCCCATTTAATTGAACTACGTAAATACTTGAGATAGACGAATGGATGTGCTTCTACTTGAGCGAACAGAGTGGACCCAAATCTGATGAGCTCTCAGAGTTGCTCTAAAACCCGTCTTTTAGCTTGTTAGCTCACTAACTCATTAAGCCCCTGCGCAGCACAGGCCACTCTGCCCCAGAGAGCAGAGAAGAAAACACCAGCCCTTGCCTTTAAGGAACTTGCAGTCTCTTGCGATGCTTCTTGAACTTTAACTCTCCAAAGAATTAACCAAGGGAGGATTTTAGAAATGCACAATCAGACATTCTAAACCAGTAAGTCCACATGGAGCCTGCAAGTCTATATCACTAATGAAGTGCCCAGGCTCTCTGGAAAAAGAGGTGGCAAGCAAGGGTCATGGTGGGGGAAAGATACAAGCCAGAGTGGAGGCAGGGACGAGGCAAGGCAGGGATCCAGGAGACCCAAACCTCAGTTGGCCTGGGGGACTCACACAAGGTTTCTCAGGGGAGAGGGTTTTGAACTGAGCCTAGACAGATAAATAAAAGTCCAACTTCCTTACGGTGCTGATGGCATTCCAAACCATCTTCTTCCTCTCTAACATAATGCAAAAGGCAGAGCTTTGGAAACAGATCACCTACTGCAAATTCTAGCTCCACCGTGTGTGTGTGTGTGTGTGTGTGTGTGTGTGTGTGTGTGTGTGTGTGTGTCTCAGTAAATTATTATGTAATCTCTCTTACGTCTTGGCCTCTGTGAGGGGCGCCAGGGTGGCTCAGTCGGTTAGACGTCTACCTTCAGCTCAGGTCATGATCTTGGGGTCCTCGGAGTGAGCCTGCTTCAGGCTCCCTGATCGGTGGGGCGTCTGCACATCCCTCTTCCTAAATCCCTACACTCCCCCTGCTCATGCTCACATGCTCTCTCTCTCAAATAAATAAAATATTTTTTAAAAAAAGGGGGGGTCTTAGTTTCTGTGTCTGTAAAAAGGAGATGATTATAGTAGATAGCTCAAAGGTGGTTGGGAGGATAAAGCAATGTTAAGCACAAGGCTAGCACACAGTAGGCAGTTTACAGAATACCAGTAATATAGACCAACTAAAGCCCATGGAATGAATGAGGGGCATTTATGGATGAGTGTATCAGAATCACAAAACTTCACTCCATTTCCATAGGCCCGTGTCATATATTCAGTCATTCTATGCCTAATGCTCACACATCGGGTACAATAAGCAGGGATAGGCCTATCATTGCCACTTTACACTGGGCAGTCACAGAGCTGTGTCTGCACATGTGCAGCTCATTCATATCTGTTTTCGTACACGGAAGTCAGGAAGAATGAGCAATAACTGGCTGCGTGATGAAGACCGTCTCCAAGGAATCTCACCTTCGAGTAAACTAGAAAAAAGGACATTGTCACGAGATTTTGTAGATTAGTATGTAACTGCCTTATTACCTGGTTATCCAACTGTTTTATTTGCAGGGAGAGGGCTTATAAGTCTGCAAAAAGCCCACAAATAATAAAAAATTACGTTGATATTACCTTTACCCTTAGCTATAGTTTGGGGAACTGATAGGAGACTTCCAGCTAAATATTTTATTTAATAACATATGCCAATAAACTCAAATATAAATAAGAAAACTTTTTGTGACGATTTCTCAAACTGAAAAAATATTTTAATTGCAGTATAAAGTCCTTCCAAATTTTGGACACATACCCAAATCAAACATATTCAGGGACTGTAGGTGTTAACAATAATACAGAGTCTGAAAAAAAATCTATATTTTAATCTTTTTGGGGGCAGAAACAAATTATCTTATTTACTACATGAATGGTTTCCTCAATTTAACGCCAATCTTTAGCGTCAACTTCCACCTGTCTGAATAAACAGGCTGCACAAGAAAAGACTAGATTATTTATATTGTACGGTAGTGTTTAAAAATAAAGTGGAGAGATTACTTTACCTATATTGAAAATAAGAATAACATGCATATCATCTGGGCTTACAAAAACCTCATTTTATTTTCTTCTGTTTCCAGGAGGAAGTTTAAGGGGTATACATGAAGTAGTAAATTAAATTCCTCTTTGAAGGTGAATGAAAGGAGGAAGGAGAATCTTTAAATTTTACTGACACATTCAGAAAAAAGCACCCATATGTAGTGCATACAAAGGCTGCTCTAAGTCTGCTTCACACTTGGTAACTGGAATGGAACATCTTATCCATAGTGAAATCTTCCTTCCAGACACATTAATCTAGGATACTTTTTTTAAAGATTTTATCTATTTATTTGAGAGAGAGAGAGAGAGAGAGCGAGCGCCCAATGCTGGGCTCGATCTCACGACCCTGAGATCATGACTTGAGCCAAAATCAAGAGCTGGACGCTTAACCGACTGAGCCACCCAGGCACCCCTAATCCAGGATATTTTATATAGTGCTTTGTTTTGTGTAGAACCAGTTACTGTTTTTCTTTTTTTCAATTTGTGGTAAAATATGCGTAACATAAAATTTAACCATTTTAACCATTTTAAGTGTACAGGTCAGTGGTATTAAGTGCATTCATATAGTTCTTGGGTTTTATTGAGTTAAAACAGCCATTTGTTAACACAAACATTTGTTATTAAGTGGTAACTTCAATTTTTAAGGAGTGTTTTCAAATGCCACTCAGGCTTCGGGGATAAAAATCCACAGAGACTGTCACTGGGGGGAAGAAAGGTGTTTAACTTTCTGCCTGGGCTGCATGGGCAGGGAACAGTAGAGGGCCCTTCCCCGTGACTGTGTCCTCTTCCTGTGAATGGATTCAGGAAACTGCTTCTGCTTTGCAGGGACTACCCTTGAGGACACTGCCAAATGCCAGAGAATTCATCGGAGGAACCCGCGCCTGGGCCTTGTGTGCCACCATCACACGCTCCCGTGAGAACTGCAAAGCTAGGTCACGCTTGCCACAAAGCCCCAAGAACTATTTTTGCTGCTATTATGGCCTTCTGGGCAGAGGGTTGGCAGATGCTGAACCGTCACTCTTTCCAGAACCCGCAAGGCGGGAGGCTGTTCTAAGAAACAACACCTTTTTTCATCCTTTTATCACGTCCTATTTCTTTCAGAGAGCCATTCTCCAAACACCCACAGGGGAGAACTGGCTGGACTCCAGTAGCCAGAGGAGCACATTCCACCGTCTCCAGGAAACCAGAACCAAATGCTCAGCCCACCAATGCCCCGAGGTTGCAATTTCACCTTAACTATTTCTTATGATGATTAAAAATACATTGGGGACGGTCAGCGGCCCTGAGACGAGGAGGAAGCGGCAGTGCTTGCAGCATGGAAATGGTCTGGCTTGCCGCGGGAGCATTTCCCAACAGGAAGTGCGGACCAGCTGGCAGGGTCCGGTCACCTGCCCTAGCAGCGCTGCATTCTTGCTCTTCCTAGCAGCTCCAGCCCTGGTGCTGAATTCCCCTAACTTCCTCCCCTCATCTTCTTTCTGTATCTCCTTCTCTTTTGCACTGAGTGCAGCAGGCCTCCAGTAAATATCCGTTGTCTGAGGGAAGGCCTAACCCTTTAAATGCTCGGGTAGGACTATTTCTGTTATCATCGCCATCATCTCATTTGCCACCAATTTGTAGAAAAGGGAAAATTCAACAACTGCCCAAGGCCCCACAGATAGAGATCTGTATTTCTCTATGCCAAACCCATGTGGTGAAGGAAAGTGAGGGTTCCTTTTAAGGACTTAGCGTAAAAGAGCTCATGGACCGTGTGCCGTGAAACCCCCAGCGGGGCCTGGACCCGCACAGAACCCAAACACACCAGTACTTCTGCGGCAAACGTACTAATACTCGCGTCAGACAGGTGGGACAAATGAAGATCATCGACAGGTAGCCACTCAAGTTTAGCTGCCACTTGAGTCGGCCACCAACTTAAGGAACACTTTTTTGTTTGCTCGCTTTTAAAGGTTTCGGATTTTTGAATCGCAGATGAGGGAGTGAGGACCGACTGAAATCAGGACTCATGTAGATTGGCTGACGCCTAACCTCTTTCTTGCTCTTTTAAAGCTGCTGAGAGCTTTGCCGAAGCCCAACAAAGAATCACTTTAGATTAAATAATGTAGGCACAGTCGAGGACCTGAAAAAGACGTTAGCTATGTGCTTGCAGAAAAAAGCATCCCCACTGGACAGACCAGAGATCACTCTTTAAGTAAAGAAAACACAAGTCTGTGGCAGCTCCGTGTCATGCGCAAAGACAGGGCTCCCAATGGGGGTTTCGGGGGAGGGCGCAGTGATACTCTGATGGAAAGAGATGGGCCATGACTCGTGCTGGCTGAGTGCTCCTCGCTCTACAAGTGTGCCTGAGTTTCATTCTCGCTGAACCTCTCGTCCTGCCCTGTGAATCATGTCCTCTCCATCAACCCTGGGTAGCCAGTGATCAGAAAGCCCAAGGAAGATGCCCCAGACCCATCACTGGGGAGGTGCAGAACGAGATGGGAAGTGAGTGGGCCTTGAAAGCCTACATACTTCGCACCCCCATCCGGACTTTTAGGGACACCAGCACAAACAAATCAAGCCAGCCTGTCATATGATGACGGAGTGATTTCTTTCCCAATGTGACATACTCATTTATCATCTTTCATAAGACAGACCTGGACTATAATTTAGTCCCATTGCTACTGCTTAAATGAACTCCAGGTTTGGATGGGCTTTCAGAGATTCTTCAACATGGGTTCACTGAGGGGCTCCAATGTTAAGAGGTCAGGATTTGAGCCCTGAGTGGAGGCTCTGGGGGACAGGGGCAGTGCCCAGCACTGTGCCAAGGATCCAGGATGCCAAGGATGACAATTAATTGATGGTGCTGATAATAGTGGGCCCCTGTGGGGCCCACTATAAGAAAAAGCAGCAAGAGAAATTTGGTTGGGAAAGTATGATTTTTAGATGTATTTTCCTCCCCATAGTGGGGAAGTTACACTCAATATTCAAGTAGAATACGACCTAAAAAGCTTCAGAAATCGCCTTTACTGGAGAAAGACTTTTTTAAAAAAATAAGTATGCTTTGGCAATGAAAGTATCTGCCCTTTAAATAAACTATACCTTTAAATGTCTAAATAAAATAGTTAAGCCCATGTCAGTAGCAAGCAAGAATACAAAAATCCGCTGGTATTAATGACAAAACGAAACATAAATCATAAATGGAACGTGTGCTGTGTGCCGGACACGGGGCGTCAAGTTCTTTCTCAGTAATACAAAGACCCTGCCAGCGATTTCCAGGTTACAAGGAAAATAAAACAAAACAAATGAGATCAGAGGGGTTAAGGAACTTGTCCAAAGATACACAGCAAGCAGCAGTGAGGCGAGGATTTTAATATTCATATTCCTTCACTAAGCCAAGCTTTCCCTACGTGATTAGAACATTCAACTGCCTATGACTCCAAGCAGATGACTGCAACATAGCATTTTCACGGAAAGCTGTGATGGAGCGGCAGACGTGAACAAGGTAAGGGACTAGGGCATCCTGTGTATGACCTCACCATTTAAGTTTCTACAACTGGGGCACTTGGGTGGCTCAGTCGGTTAAGTGTCTGCTCTTGGCTTTGACTCAGGTCATGATCCTGGGGTCTGGGATGGTGCCCCACGTTGGGCTGCCACTTAGCAGGGAGTCTGCTTCTCAGTCTTCCTCTGCCCCCCCATCTGTGCTCCTGCTCCTGTGCACCCACTTTCTCACTCAAATAGGCAGATAAATATAATCTTTAAAAAGTAAAATAAGTTTCCACAACTGAGCAGATGGGCACTTCACAGAAAACACAGATGACACCATGGGCTGTGTTTTGCTCACGTTCGTTTAGGTTTCCTCATCGCAGTGGGGCTGTGTGGTCTCAGCAGCTGTGCCCCTCAGCGCTCTGAAAGAAGAGGGCCCCATTCCAATATAGCACAAGCAGGGCCACAGGCTTCTAGGGACCCGAACTTCAGAGGCAGGTGGGGACTGGAATTCCACCTCCCTACTTCTTAACTGTGTCGCTCTGGGCATCTCTCTGCACCGTGGTGTCCTCGCCTGTACAAAGGGCCCAGAACCTCAGGGGGCTCAGAGAACGAGAGGAGATCGTGCATGCCAAGCTCAAGCCACAGGGCCCATAGGAAGCAAGCAATGCTGCGTGCTTAATATGATTAATTAATTTTTTTTTATCCTCCTCATCATCTAGAGCTACTGATGAATGTTCAAGTTAAGGCACAAAAATCAAACAAACTTCTAACTCCGGAACCTTCTATTCCAGGGCAACGGACTTGCTTCTTTGCCTGAAAGGCTAATATATCAACAGTCACTCAGGTTACAGTCCCATGAAAAACACAGGGTGACAAAAGCCCCTTGCAGCAATCTCCAAGAAGGAGAAATAAATTAATCAAGCTGCCAAACGGAGAAGGCCGGGTTGACCTCCTTCTGATCTCATTACTTCTCTATTACCCTTTTGAAAAACATCCTCTTACAGAGATCACTAATTGAAGATTATGTGGAGGGAAACCGCACCTCTCCATCACCGTGGTAACTTTGCCTCATTTGTCATTCTAATAATTCACTTCTTTTCTTTTCTGAAGAGACAGAGACACTAATGGACTATCATCAGTTAAAAAGGCAATTTTTCCATTTAATTGCACTCATTAAATACTGCAATAGAACAATTGGAAAAGCAATATTCTCAATATTTAATCATAGTATAGGAATAATGAAACATTGCTTCAAAATAAATCCCGGAATATTTATAAAGTTGTAAAAGAGCTGTTTTAACAACACCTGTGATCAGAGGCAACGTATTTAAAATGAGACACATGATTTTTCATTTCTCCTGATGAGAGCTCTGCACAGACACACCGGGAAGGCTAAGCTTCAGATGGGCTGGTTACCCGAACGGTTCCTTCTGGCCTTCCTTGCCGCCCCAGTCGTGGGACCAGCAAAGCACTCGCGGTCTGCGAGGCAAACTTGAAGGCCTTCACTCAAACCAGCCTTTCAGGCAAGCTTGGCTAAGAAATCTGAAGAATGGGCTTCTGGGCCCAGAGCAGGTCTTGCCTTGCAGGTTTTCTCAGAGCAAAAACCAGTCACCACTGTCACGTTCTTAGCAGCTTTACTGAGATAAAATTCACATGCCATACGTAACTCACCCATTTAAAGTGGATAACTAGAAAGACAAAAGCCCTGTTCCCTGGATTGTGGGAGGCTGCAGGACCTGGGTGAGAAGGGCCCAGGTTTGGGAGTCAGGCAGACGGAAGCTCAATCCCAGCCCTGCCATTTTCTAGCTTATGATAGCCTTGGGCAAGTCCCCTAAACTAGGTGACTTGTGAGTTCTCTTCTCTGTAATAGAGGACAAAGCCACACAGGGTGAAGGAAACACTGAAGGAGCAAAATGCATCACAGAGTGCCTAGTGAGTGCCAAGCATCCAGCCGCTTCTCCATAAAGAAGTATCCATGGTTATTTAAATTACTGGTTGCAGCCTGAGCACCTGTCCCTGCCATCCCAAGCCAGTCAGCCAGCCACCACAGGTCGGGCCTCAACACTTCTTGTGTATTCAGGCCGCACCGCATCACAAGTTGGGGCAGGCCTCCAGTCCTTAGGACTGCACACATTGGACGCCTATCCAGCCCTAAGCCCCGTAACCTCAATAATCAATAAAATATGTGGGGCAGAAGAAAAAAATATATATACACAGAAGTGATGAGGAAAGTGCAACCTTATTTATCAAAGGCTATGTGGAACAAAAACTCGTCTTCCTGATTCCCAAGAGAAAGAGTAAGGAACCCATTGTCCCTTCTTTCATTCTGTGCAGGAGAAGGAAGGTCTGCAGGCTCACAGCCAACTGGGCATGACCCACTTTGAGAGTAGACAGCCCCCTCTTCTCTTCACTGTCTGGTGTGTTCGAATTCAATGCCCTTATTAGCTTAAACCAAGCTCAAAGAAGGTGGCAAAAAAAGCTCAAGCTACCGGGTCTTCTGATAATACTGGCTTCCTCTGCACACTACTGTTTCTTGCTACTAACAGAAGATTCCCAGAGGCACAGGGGGCTTTGGACAAGGACTGTCTGTTTTATTACCTAATGTGTAAACAGTATATGGCACAGCATTGGGCACATAGTAGCTGCTCAATAAGTATGTGCTGAATGAGTGAAATGAGACGGTACCATGAGTAATGCCATGGAATGATTTGGATGCTGCCCCCGAATGATGCTATCATTTCCACCAGTGCATAAAAAGCAACTTAAAAGAAACAAATCCGGGCACCTGGGTGGCTCAGTTGGTTAAGCGACTGCCTTCGGCTCAGGTCATGATCCCGGAGTCCCGGGATCAAGTCCCATATCGGACTCCCGGCTCTGCGGGAGGTCTGCTTCTCCCTCTGACCTTCTTCTCCCCTCTCATTCTCAGTCTCTCTCTCTCTAATAAATAAATAAAATCTTTAAAAAAAAAAGAAAGAAACAAATCCAATAAATAAATAAATAAACAGGTCATGCTTTAAGCCTCAAGATAAATCGCACAACCTTTTCTGTCTGTCAGGCGGTGGACCATCCCCAAGAGTCTCCTGAGCACCCGATTAACTCTTCATTCACATTGTTAATGTATCTTCTACCACGTCTCCACAGCAGATGTCAGCGAACATCAGCCCACCACCCAAATCCAACCCACTGCCAGTTTCCGTATGGCCTGTAAGCTAAGAATGGCTTTAACATTTTTAAACAATTGGAAACAAATCAAAAGAAGAATATTTAGTGACATGTCAACATTATATAAAATTCAAATTTCAGCGTCCAAATCAATGGGGTTTTTTATTACTTTTTTTTTTTTTGCAATACTGTCCCACCCACTCATTTACATGCTGTCTATGGTTGCTTTTATGCTAAAAGGCAGAGTTGAATGGTTGTAATAGAAACTATGACAAAGCTGAACACAATGTCAGGGGAAAAGTTTGCTGACATCCATTCCATGTGCCAACTTTATCTACACTGATAAAAGCACAGTGAGCACATTAGAGGCAGTGTCATACCGTATCAAAAGATGAATTGAAAGGATTCATTCAGACCTACCTGGACTTGAACCCTGCCTCCAACACTCATTCACTGTCTGATGCTATAAGCAAGTCACTTAAACTGTGGGAAAAATGGGCTAATATCCATATCACGAGGTTGCTACGAACTTTAAGAAGTGAAAACATCCGGCATACATCTTGGCCACAGTAAGTACTCAATAAACGTACACTACCATGCTTACACGCTATTACTTTAAAGGAGAAACTCTAGGAAAGTAGAGCAAAGCATGAGGTTACAAAGGGAGTCAAAGACAAAATGTCACGGCTCCACCCCTTCCTGCGGTGCTGGCTAATATGCAGAAGGTTTGGAAGACGTTAACAACGACAGAACAACAAACTATATAATCAGCATATAACCAAATCCAGATGGATCTGGCTCGTTTGCTAGCGTGCATTGTTTGTTCTTGTCGCCCCCACAAACCTCATCCCACTGGCAGGGCAAGTGAGAACCAAATACACAATCATCCCATTTATATACAACAAAACTGAAACCATTTGGCTTTTTGTAAAGTTTGGAGCTAAATGTTTAGGCAAGACATTTGGGTCTGTCCATTCAAGCTGCTGTTTTGATGCACTAATTGGAATTTGTGTTCTATCCACAACCTGTCTTTGTGGGTCTGTCATTTGCAATACGTTTAACAGACACTCAAAAGTGAGACCCATTTACATCTATTTGGTCTGAAGAACTCACATCCCCAGACATCTCTTGAATCATACACCTCCCCAGCGGCCACTCCCCAACCTCCAAAGGTTTAGGACTGAGCTCAGAGCTGGAAACACCGGGCATGGACCTGGCGGAGAGGCCACTTCCTGTGAGCGCCGACGCTAAGGCTCTGGGCGTGCGTCTAAACTGCTCTACCCCGCGACTTCCTCTCATTTACTTTTCCATGTGCTCTGGTGTACCACTTGGGAAAATGACAGAGTAATAAGATAACACATGCATCCAAGCCCTATGTGTTTATTCACTGTGAGGACATCCTTTTAAGGGCTGCACGTTCGGTCCTGAAGGCCCACAGACACCGGACAAGGATTCCCGTGGCAGACTACGAATAGGTTTTATTTCAAGTTTCATAAGCCTTCCAATTATGTTATTCTACTCCAGCCTTCACTGATTTTTTTTTAAAAAACATAAAACTCTAAGTCTTTGCTTAGGCTTCAGCAACAGAAAATCGTGGGTGGGTCGGTGCTGCTCAGTCTTCCAGATTTCTGCTCCAGACAAGATGCATTTTTAATCAAAGCTTAGAAATTCCTATTTACACTAGAAATTTCAGGCACCCAACTTTTTCTCTACTTGGAAAAAAACACCAAAACGTTGAGGTAATATGCAGATTTTAGCAGTGCTGAATGTCAGCATTCTTATATTCCATTTGTAAAGCTATTGGTTAAGATGTGAATACATTATAAATAGAATGAAGCTGCAAACGACTAAGACTGATGGTAAATGAGACAATTAACCTAAAATCTTTTCATTCTGGCACTCACAGCAGGACAACAGCTTCAGAAAACACTAAGTTATTTTTGTTTTCTGCAACTGAATCATGGCTTCAATTAAAGACACCCTACCCTGGGTTAGTACATGCGGGATGACATCAGAATTTTCTAAGAACACAATTCCTCTCTTCCGTTAGATGAGGTATACCATCTTCTGCAAAACATCTGGATCATTTTTCAATAACCAAGAGAACCAGATGGTCAGAAGCATCCAGGATACTTAAAAACATCTGGATATTTCATTTCCCATCCAGATGTCTGGCTTCCCCGAGGGGCAGCCTATCTTTGGTTGAATAACTCCAAAAAAGCGTTTCACCAAGAGGGAAGTTCCCTTCATCAGTTCCTTCTCAGGATCATTATGTCTGGCCAAAGAGGCCCCCATTCTTTGGGAAATAAAGCTGTTGCTGTGATCTACCTTGTCCGTATGAATTAACCAAACTCTGTGAGGAAACAGCTGGGAAAAACAAAAGGACAAGTGCAAAGCTGGCCCACGGTGTGATGCAGGCTCCGCCACGTTAGACCATCTACTGGGAGTTCACAAACATGCACGCAGCCCCAGGCACCAAATCGGAAGCAGAGTTTAGCATGACACCTCACAGAAGGTGATAGAAAAGAAGGATTTGTTGAGCAATTGTGGGTAGAATGCCTTGCAATGCTAGGGCACCTTCCACTCAAAGCTCCAGGCACAATGTCAGCTGTGCGTCTCCAACACTGTCATTGGGTCGTTTGACCCACAAACCTTTACTTGGCTCCTACTGTCTGCACAGTCACGCACATGAGGCTGAGCAATCGCTGCTGATAAGACGGGTGCGGTGGCTGCCCTCAGTTTCTGGGCTAGTTAGCAAGACAAAGATTCAACAAAGAGTTTCACCCAAAGAAATATACCATTATCTATACAGATGATAAGCTAAATATACAGATGATGAGCTCTATGAAATAAACAATATAGTTAGAGATTGCCCTGGGAGGTCTGACTGACTGACATCCGGAGGTCAGAGGGGGGATTACGTGAAGTCTGGAGAGATGAGGAGTTAGCAGAGCGCATCCAGGCCAGAGTGGACCCCTGAAAGACGCCTGACAGAGGAAAAGAGCCTTGCTTCCTGTGGAACACGGATTGTGAGGAAGGCTGGCGGCGGAGGGCGGCGGGGTGGGACTGCAAAGGGAGAGTCTGTGGTGCCGGAGCAGCCCTGTGTTCTAACTGTGACGGCAGTTACACGAACCTATACAGGGTAAAATGGCAGAGAACTTAAGTTGGTTTTCCACTGCTGTGTGATAAGTCACCTAAACCTCCCTGGCTTAAAATAATACAAACTGATGATCTTACACTTCTACACATCAAAGGTCCATCTTGGACATCAGTGGGCTAAGATAAGGATGTCAAAAGGGTGGATCCTTTCTGGTGCCTCTAAGGGGAGAATCCATTCCATCTGCTCTGCTCACTTTCCGAGGCTCGTGGCACCCTCTATCCATCTTCTAAGCCACCAGCGTTTGGCTTACTCCTTCTCAGACTGCCTCCTCTCCTGGCGTTCATCTGATTCTTTCCCCCACTTTTAATACCTTTGTAATTATGTCGGGATGGCCTCTCTATTTTAAATTTGGCTGATCAGTAACATAAATTTCCTTTGTGACCCTAATTCCTCCTCGCCATGTAACAAAGTGTATTCTTAAGTTCCAGGGATCATGACGTGCAGAGCTTCAGGCAGCCACAAGTCTGCCTAGCACAGAACTAACTATACACTCACACTGTGCCAACGGTAGGTTCCCGGGTGTGATACTCTACTATGGTTCCATGAGATGCAACCAT
Organism: Nasua narica; assembly: GCA_028533885.1. Classification (NCBI taxonomy): domain Eukaryota; kingdom Metazoa; phylum Chordata; class Mammalia; order Carnivora; family Procyonidae; genus Nasua; species Nasua narica. The sequence goes on along the minus strand of CM052803.1, from coordinate 41,524,336 downwards.
TGTAGAAAACAGGTAAAGAGTACCTGGGTCCTCTCTAGGCTATTTTCAGTAGCTTCCTGTGAATTTATAATTACAGCAAAATACAAGTTGGAAATACATTTTGAAATAGCCAATACTTAACAGGGAGTATAATCCATGTGTGACACAGCTCAGTGCACCTGATATTTATTACCCCATCTAATCCCCACAACAAACTGACAAGGTGGGTAGGATTCCCTATTGACAGATGAGGAAATAGAACAAGAAGTTTTATGAATTTACCCAAGGTCATCTGAATCCAAATAGGTTGTCTCTAAAGGTTGTATCTTAACATCTGTTTATATTTTATGGACTAAAAAAAATTTTTTTTAAGATTTATTTATTTGAGAAAGAGAGAGAGAGAGAGAGAGAGAGAGAGACCGAGCAAGCTCAGAGCAGGGGCAGAAGAAGAGGGAGAGAGAGAATGTCAAGCAGACTTCCTGCCAAGTGTGGAGCCCAACATGGGGCTCGATCCCACAACTCTGAGATCATGACCTGAGCTGAAACCAGGGGTTGGATGTTTAACCAACAGAGCCACCCAGGCCCCCCAATGGACTCGAATTTTAATAAAGGGACCAAACAGATCATGTATCACAAAGTAAAAGAGAGTAAATTGATGAGAATTATAATCATTAAAAAAAAAAAAAAAGGCCTTAGAAGACAATGACCCTAGATAGACTTTAATAGGCCATTTGAGGGCCAAATAGCTCTCTTCATCTCCTGAAAAATAACTGAGTTATAGAAAGGGTAAATATTGGAGGTAGAATAATCGATCACTATGCTTTGGGATGCGCTGCTTACAAAATAATTTAGAAGGCAGTATACTAAATGTTAGCTACCTTCCTTTTCCTTTCTTTCTTCCAACCCCATAGATCCAAGAACAAACAGGGCTGTCCACTTTAATTCCTCCCTCTTAAAAGTCCCCTTCATGGATGTACGGCACAAAGCCCTCTTGCTCATTTGAATACTTTGGTGGTTTTCAGTTCAGGGGAATGGACAGCTGACGATGACCATGCTCTAAAGACAGGCAACCTGGACGCTCTCCCTCCCCTTTACTTTGTGCCTTCCCCTCTCACCCCTCTCTTCTCTTTCCATGAAAACCAAAATTCTCATATAAATTTAAACACAGAAAGAGAAAGAAAGAAAGAAAGGGAGGGAGGGAGGGAGGGAGGGAGGGAGGGAGGGAGGGAGGGAGGAAGGAAGGAAGGAAGGAAGGAAGGAAGGAAGAAAGGTTAGTTCCTCCCAGGCCCAGGGCTCCTAAAGGATTTTGTGGCTGGTTCTGGGTACAGCAGGCACTCAATTATTAGGCCCTCTAGAAAGAAGGGATCAAGTTCATGTCATCCTCTAACTTTGGATCTGAGGGACAAACTGTCTTTAACACAAAAGGGAAAGTGACTCACATCCCCTCGGTCTTTTCTAAAGGGATATTGTTAGAACCAATTTCTACTCCTGGATCTTTTGTGCTCTGGGGTAGAAGCAGGCAGCGGTCCAAACACTGTGTAACCTTTTCAGCAGCCATAAGGAAAAAGTCACTACCACTTTGCTTTTTATACGGAGGCAGAAGAAAGAACATGCAAAGCCAATGCACGAGGGGATTAGCAACGTCTTCCAAAGAAGAAACAGAAAATGTTTATGGGGAGTGAAAATGAATGATAATAGTCTCACTGTCCACTCTCATTTCCTAGTGGTTCGACCAAGTCCCTGGATGTCATAAACACTGAAGGGGGAATAAAAAGCTCTAATAAATCAAGGTGAGGACATTGTGAAGGGAGCCGATGGTGAGACATACCTGCTGAGTAGCTAACTCTCTGGACAATGAGTCGACAAGCAGAGAGCAGGCTTCCGGAACCCACACGTGGGCAGCCTCCAAGCACCAGGAATGTGGATTCCTCCAACTTCTTACAAGTATATGGGCATGTGTGCGCGTACACACACACACACACACACACACACTCTCTCTCTCTCTCTCTCTCTCTCTCTCTCTGTCTCCCCCCCACATCCTCTCCTGAGAAGGAAAGCAATGCATTCGGCTTAGCCATGTTGCCACTATCCTACCTTCCTACCCAATACTCTCCCATGCTATACCCAGGGTTTCTCCACTGAGTACTACTAACATTTGGGGTCAGGTAATTATTCGTGTGGGGGCTGTCCTGTACATTGCATGATATTCAGCAGAATCCCTGGCCTCTTCCTGCTAGATGCCAGCAGCACCCTCCAACACGCTGTAATAAAAAATTTCCCAGACATTGTCAAATGTGCCCCTGAATGGCAAAATCACCCCCCAGGGAAGAAGAAACTGGTTTACCTGAAGTGTGTGTGTGTGTGTGTGTGTATTTACCCAAAACACCATCAGCGCTCGCGTGTCTACAGCTGTTTACCCCATCCTTCAGTTGACGAACTGCTACCATTCATCCTTCTAGATCCAGCCTCAAAGTGACTTTCTTCCTGAAGCCTTCCCTGACTCCCCCAACCCTTGGAGGAGTTACACGCCCCTTTCTCCACATGCCCCGTTTTCTAGACTGGAGCCCTTATCCCACCATCCCACCCCTGGTCTACCCACTGGCCTGTCCTCCCCTCTAGATCCTCCTTACAAGCAGGAAACAAGTTTATTTCATCTTTCTACCACCAGTGCTTAGCGAGGTGCCTGGGTCATAGTAGATAGTAAAGATTTGTTAGAAAAAACAAATAATGAATGAACAAAAACACAGAGGGAAGCTTCAGCAGGAGACACATCACAGAATACAGAGCTGGTTTCTGGTAGCGCAACTCCACAACTTTTAAAGCAGCCTGGAAGATCCCCATAGCCAAGTCCGTCACCTGTGATGGAATGCCGCAGAAGCGGGCTTACATCATCCTCACCACGCACCAGGCACAGACTTCCAGAGGTTATAAACCTGGAGAGAGCAGGGGAGAAGGCAGTACAGGAATTCTGAAAGCCCTGTTTTCCAGATGAGCAAACTGAGACTCAGAAAGGTTAAATCCCTTGCCTAAGGCCACACGCTGGTGAAGTGAGAACTGACAGTTTCAAGTCCAAAGCTGTCTGCCCTGTACCACTAGGCAGAGAAACAACAAAGCCCTTGGGTGAGAGCCGTCCTGCTCACAAAAGGACTGAGGGAAATATTTTCTTTGAAGCAGAAGGCTATGCTGATAAGTGTGTGAAAAGAGGCGCTCTCACTCACTGCTGGGGCTGGGGGTGGGGGTGGGGAAGAATGACCACAGACCTCTTGGAAAGGAATTTGACAGCATATCAAAAGACCTTGTGATGGTCCAACCTTTGAACTAGCTCTTCCACTTCAGGGAATTTAACCTAACAAAACTGTCTGAGATAAGAGGGAGGGGGTCAGGAGGGCAGGGGTAGCTCAGGGCACAGATAGAGCCACTGCCCACTGCAGTGCCACTTATAATAGCAACAAAGCAAAACAAAAACAAAAGTAGAAACTTCCTAAATACTCAACAATAGGAAAAATGGCTAAATAAATACAAATCCATTCCATTAAATACCATGTTACTATTAAATACAATGTTACAGTGCGTATTAGGAAGACATTACAACAGGGAAATACCTATTTAGAATGTTACACGAAAACACAGAATCTGAACTTTCTGAAATGCAATCATTTATAAGTTGATCTGTAAGTTACATAAATTAAGCAAATTATAATAGTCATACAATGGAATACTCTACAGCCATGACAACGAATGACCTACAACTGTATGCAACATTTGAAGCAAAAATCTCGGAAAAGTAATGTTCACGGAATGAAGCCAGCACAGAAGAAACCTACTGCATAATTCCACTTGTGTAAGATCAAAGACAGACAAAACTATTCTTTGCTATCCTAAGTCAGGATAGTGGCTATCTTTCCTTGGTGGGATCTTGGGGGTTAATGACTAAAAAAGGGTAGAAGGAGGCTTCTGCATTACATTTTCTTTCTTGATTCAGGTACTGATTACTCGGGTATGCTGAGTTTATTTAAGTTCATCTAACAGCAAGTACGTATTATGCACTTTTATGCATGTGGGTTGTATTTCCACAGAGTTTTAAAACCACAGTCACAATTCCATGAAAACAGGAAGCTGCCTCTGGGAATTAAGAAAAAGTAAATCACCACATGAATGGTGGTTGTCTTTATATGGTGGGGCCATGGCATTGTCTGGTCATCCTTGACTTCTGCCTATTTTCCAAATAATGCAATAATAAGTATTTTTATTGGGGGAAGGAGGAGTAAGCAGAGTAAGTCGTACTTAAAACAAGCAAAACATTGTGCAGGATTCCATGGCCATACTAACAGTGTTGGAAGACGCGTCCGTATGTGTGTATATGTGAGATTCATGTGTGTCTACGTGTGTTGCATGTGAGTATGTGCATGTGTGCGTGCGTGTGTGTGTGTGTGTGTGTGTTGCTCTTTCCAAGAGAAGCATTGCCAGTCAAGAGGAAGGACAGCCTTCTAAACCCCACAAGAGCAAAACAAATATTCTATCACATTAGCAAGGCTGTACCAACTACCTACAGAGAGCCAGTTTAAAATCTTCTGAGAATCAGTAAAGAAACACAGAAAGATACATTCACAGTAAAACACCTGAGAGCACATATGCCAAAATACCGTGGGTGGGTAGTTTGGGTGATTTTTTACTTTCTTCTTATCTGTATTTTTTTTTCTTTTCTTTTCCTTTCTTTTTTTCCTTAAGTAATGGAAAGGTATGTATTATTTGTACTTGAGTTATTCATCTGAAAATGGGGTAAAAAGAGAAAACTGAGTAATCACAGGGATTAACAAGCCCTAAATAGTGTAAGCATATAATGGGTGATATATGCATACTTAAGAACTGATTTTTTTGCTTCTTCTTTATCATATAATTATTTTAGTATTGTATACAATCTCAAAGAATATAAGGTGAAAGTGTTTTCTTCCTAAAAAAAAATAAAGGTAGTTGTTTTAGGGAAAGTTCTACTTTTGCCTCATGTTTTATATTCTCTTATGTAAGAGAGGGAGAGAGAAAAAGGGGAAGTGAGAGGGAGGGAGAAAGACGGAGAGATGAGGGATAAAGCGATGGAGGAATGGATGGATGGATATATGGGTGGGTGGATTGGTAGGTGAGGGGATGGGTGGGTGGGGGGGTGGACAGACAGATGGATAGGTAGTTAGGTGAGTGGATGGATGGTTGGATGGGTGGGCGGATGGATGGATGGAAAGATAGGTAGGTGAGTGGGTGGATGGGTGGATGAATGGGAGAATGGATGGATGGATACATAAAGGCTACAATGAAATCTCCAGGAATGGTCAAGACATTCAAGTGAAGGAGCAGCTCTCTATGACAGATACCAGAAAAAACCCCTACCCCATGTCTGGACTGACTTCCCCAGAGGGTCCCCAGCTTATCGTGAAAATGGAAAGACGCTACCAGCAGAAACCAAGGTGACACACTAAGTAAGAATACTAGCACTAACAGCAGAGGTGGCCTCAGTCATTGGAGTCAGGCATTGGTGTCTCCAGGCACTGGAGTCAGGCAGGACAATAACTACAGAAGTCCTACTTTTTTCAAAGTGCTTTCCATTCTTTATCTGGCAAGAAGGAACTGCAAATGGAATTAGGGCTGCTAACCAGCTGACCTTGAGATTACTGGTCATATCTGGGTGGGCCCAATAGAATCACAAGGTCCCTAAAATGGGAGAAGGAGGCAGAGGAGAGAGAACCAGGCAATGGACCTTTGAGAAAAATTCAACCCAAGGCTACTTGCTTGTACACAGAGATTGAGACAGAAAAAGGGGCCACAAGCCAAGGAATGTGGGCAGCTTCTGTCCTTAGAAATGCAAGGAACTGGATTTTCTCCTGGAGCCTGCAGAAGAAACAGCGCCTGCCAACACCTTGATTCTGGCCTAGTAAGATCTGCAATGGACTTCTAACCTCCAGAACTGTAAGGTCATAAATTTGTGTTATTTTAACTCGCTGAATTTGAGGTAGTTTGTTATGGCAGCCATAGAAAACTAATGCTCTCAGGCTACTTATAAAAACAATTTTTATTATATAAGCAATGCATGAACACATTTCCCCCTTTAAAAAAACTCAAGTATCTCAACAAGGCTGAGTCCCACCCCCTCTGCTGCCACTCTCTGCATTGGCCCCACTCTCCACCCCTCTTACAGAAAATCACGAGAGGAAGTTGGGTGTGCACGCTCTCAGCCTTCTGGTCTGCCTTTCTTCACACACGCATGTGAACTGTTCGTACTGCACACCGATTCTTGCAGTGCGCCCAGCCAAGAAAACAGTGCACACCCATCTCCCAGAAAGGAAAACAGCTCAGGAGCGCAAAGACCGCACAGGGCTCGGGGTCTGCCTGTGCTCCTGGAGGTCTGTCTGTCCTCCGTCCCGGAGCTTACGGTAGACTCTGAGTTCCCCAAGAATGAATCTGCTCAATATTCATTGCTCAGAAGATCAGGAAAAGAATTTGTTTATACGCATTGGGCCTTGTGTTTACCAAAAATCTAGCCCAACACGTATACAGGGAACTTGATCAACACCAAAACAACCAGCTCGACCTCGCTGTGCTACCAAGAGATAATGAATGTCTACAAAGCTGCCAGAAATTGCTCAGACCACACCCTCCTCTTTTTCTTTTTTTCCCACCCTCAGGATGTCTGGTATTTTTCACAAGTCTTGTATCTGCCCCCCAAGTCTTCTGGGAGACGGCTCACAAATCAGAAATTAAGTCAGACTTTTAGAACCCCCAGGTCTTTGAAATTCCTGAAACCACAAGTGGGCAGCTGGCACTTGCACACACTAAATGGCCTTTCCCAGCGGCTTCCTGAGGGTCCCCGAGGATGCCACGCCTAACTCTTGTCCACAGCGCCAACAAGGGTGCTCCTGCCCTTACAGCCAGCTTCAGGTCTCCACTAGCGAAGATCGCTACTGTCTGAAATTTACCTGGCTACTCTCTGGGGCTAAAACATCAAAACTGGGGTAGAAAGGGGCTGAAACAGAAATCAAGAACTTGCAAGGCGACAACGACTCCCTTCTCACCAGCCCTCCCCTCTCGCTGGTGGAAGCCAAGTCCCAAGAGCAAGGTTAAGGCATGTGTCCCCCATCCCAGACAGTGCCAATGCCCTGAGATGAGTGCCCAGGGGCCGGTGCACGGGGTGTACTCCACACATGCGGGGTGTGCCACGTTATGATAACCCGGTCTTGTCAGCAGCTGTGATGGGGGTCCTTTCGATATATGGCCAAAGCCATCAATCTGATTTGGCCTTACTCTTAGGAGAACAAAGGAGCTCCACAAGCAGTATAACCAGCATGTGTGTTGGTATTGAGCAAAGATAAATTCAGCTGATCAAAAAGCATTGTGTGTGCTAGTGTGCACGGATGGGAGTGTGTGCTCCCTCCGAATACATGCCATGCGGTGGGATACAGAACCAAGGAGGACACTTTTCTAGAAACCCACCATTATAGTGGGTTCTGTGTGTAGCTGAATTTATACGTAGAAGGAAACCTATCAAATGAATGTTCTTATGGAAAATGCTGTATGACTTCCCTATCTGTAGTGGCAAAAAAAAAAAATGTGGGTTCAACATGGTGGGACGAGGAAGTGGCCATGGGTGATGATGGTGATGGTGGTGGAGATGATGGAGGAAGAGAGGAAAAGGAGGAAGGAAAGGGGGAGGGGAGGAAGGGGGGTGATGACGATGTCCACAAGGATCACAGCTTGGACAGTTACTGAAGGCTTTCTATTGCCAGACACTGACCTAAGCGCTACGCACATTTCACCTAATTTAATCCTTCTAATAATCCTACCATAGGTCCCATCATGGTCCAACCAGTGGACAAGACTCAAACCCACAGCCAGCGTTCACAACCACACTGCTGGGCCCCTCTCTCCTCATTCTCCCCATCACACTGGAGCCACAGGCCCAGTAAAAGACACCTCTCCAGACTCCCCTGCAGCTACAGGTGCCATGTGACCCAGCTCTGGCCCTCTACCTGCCAGAGGAACTCATGCAATGGGCTGGCATGTGCCTCTTGCCCTTCGCTTACCCCTTCCTCTTGCCTGGAAAACAGATGTGAGAACTCGAGGCTGAGCAGCTGCAGCCCCTGATGGCCTCATGGACCCAGGCTCCTAAAATGGACTGCCTGCTTCCCAGTCTCTTGTAATGAGAGAAAACTCACGGTCTGCTTGGTACCATGAGTGCTGATACAGGCACTGTGGGAAAGTGCATCCCCGGAAGTCCAGATTCCACTTGAGCTCCCTTCCTAACATCGGATGCCACAGCTCAGGACCTGAGGAGGTTGGAAGTTAGTCATAAAACAGATCACGTCTGGGAGCCTAAAATGAAGACAAGAGGGCTACTCGAAGATGCACCATACAAGTAAGTTTCACTGAGACTTGGGGGAAGAAGTGGGGTTCACTGGCAATTGTGGGAAGAAGTAGGGTCTGCTGAGGATTGTGAGAAGAAATGGGGTTCAAGGGTCTCAACTTTTTGAGCTAGAGTAAGAAATATACCCTTCTGGCCACAAAGGGAAGCAAGGCCAACATAATAAAGCAACATTATAAACATTATAAACAGTTGAGGCTACACAGGGGGCCTGTCTCTGAGAAGGGTACCCAGAGATACCCTTCTCTAAGACACCCTTACCTAAGGTAACTCTGTGGACTTCTGTGGGTGCCCCCAGGCAGAATTCTGAAAGAGCTATTGCCACAGGGGAAAGAAAAGCCTCCGCAGAACCCTGAGAGCCTGAGCAGCCAACGCACACCAACCACGGGAGCCACCTATGGAAAGAACCAGACTCATCCTTCCAGAATCTTCTACCATAAAATGTCCAGAGATACAAGGCATATTATTATTCCATAATGCATTTTTCTCAAATCCTTTCTACCTCATGTTTTCTTTTTTTGCCAGCTGCTCCATTTTTGGATGAAGGAAAAAGAAAGAAATCACTGATTTGTTCACTACAAATGTACTTAAGCTATAAAAACATGACTTACTAACAGGTAATTCCTTTGGAAGATTTAAGTAGTGACACACAGATGCTTCTCCACACAGTGTCCGTGGGTGGGTGTCTATATATAAACACAGCACAAACCAACTGTGGGGTGTACCACCAGCAAAAGTGGATTGGCCATGAGAAGGACATCTGTGTTAGGACCTGTTCCCAATCAAAGGAAAGTAATTCTTCTTGGTGGTCCAACCACTTAACTTAAACAAAAAGAACTGAGCCAACTTTCATCAATGAGCCTTTCTTCTAACCGGAAAAAAAGAAAATAAAAAATGAGAGTTGGCTACTGGTTATGGCGATGATGTGCCACAAGGTTAATAATGATGGGTTTCAGGTCACTGGCAATTTCTCATTTCAAACTAACTTGAACCATCGGCCCTCAAGGGCTGCCTGTTTAATGTGGGCTGCGTGGCATTCACAGTCCTCCTCGGACACCCAAGCAGTGGGTGAGCGGCACTTCACCATATATCATCACTGAAAACAAGAGAGGAGCTCTTCATCCTTAAAATTAAAAAGTGCCTCTATATTCAATCTCCATGGCTGAAGACCCATAGACTTGTTCAGCTCCCCAATGACTGGAACTTGGACAAGTGACTTGTTGTCAATTTAGGGGAACCAGGCTCTACAGAGGGAACTTGGGAGGAAAAAATTCTAAATTTCCCTGCAGTGATTCGGAAGACTCCTCAGCCTTTTCTTCCGTATTGTCAGTCACTTATTCTCAGATGCCCATCTCACTTCGAAAGAGCCCAAGGACTCATACAGAGGATACATGGCTTTTCCTCCTGCTATTATGAGAGCAATATGGAGAGACAGAAGCATGAATGGGAAAAACAGCTTCAACTGAGAAGGGGGACAATAAAGAGTGCTAGAGATTATGGAAAACTAAAAACCACATGACCTGATACCTTAACTCGGCTCCAGCGAACTAGTGCTTCTACTTCCAGGCTTCACATCCAGGTAGAAAACCAGATTTTATATGAAATGTCTCAATTTGTGTATGTGTCTTAGCAATTTTTTAAAGTCATTGTGCAGGGAAAACAACACACGTCTCCTAGTAAGCAATGTCTATTGTGCAGAGGAACACCTCACTGGATTTTCTCCTCTGGACGTCACGCCCAAAGCCATGGTTTATCCCGGGGCTGAGCCAAGGAAAGGGTGAAAAGATGAGAAGGGGTGGGAGGAAAGTCTGGGAGCTGAAGGTTAATCCTAAGACCTAAGAGTTTTGTAAGTGATATATTTGCCTGTCAAATTCATGACCCCAAGAGGATGATAAACACACTCAAAAACCTCATCTAATTTTAGAGTAAGTTACTTTGACGCATGAACCAAACTTATAGGCATATCAGCCCCCTGTCTGTGACAACGGCTATGGCAAACCCTCTCCCCCACAAAGCATGGAGACAAAGTGCTCAGTTCTACCAGACTGCGTGGAATCGTGGGGCAGGAGACGTGTTTGTCCCCCGGTGCCCCATGTTCCCCAGATGAGCTCTCAGTGACAAGAGGCAGTCCTGATCTCCACTTCTTGTCTCTCCTGCACTCTATTTATGGGCAAGTAGCTCTGAGGTCTTAGAGGGCTTGATTTCTTAACTTGAGATCTGAATCTTTCTTTCCACAATGTTTTTTGTCTTACTGGCTGTAGCACAGAGCCCTGGGAACCTTATTCTGCCTGAGATAAATACAGCACTCTCCCACAATTCTAATTAACAGATTTTTTTTTCTCTCCTCCCAACTTTCCCCAAAGGAAATCCTTCTCAAAGCCAATCTTAGCTGGGCCAGAAGTCAGAACCAGATTTACAATGGTACAACAAAATGTACAGCAAATTAAGTTTCTGTGGCAACATAAAAGTACCAAAAAATAAAGAAAAGCCTTCACTTGCTTTAAAAGGAAATCGGCAGTTTCCACAGTAGCCAGACAGGAATTTTCCCTTTGACCCCCAAGGCCCCTCACAAACTCTATTTAAACCAGACAAGAAAGCTGTAATACCAAATGTCATGTGTGAACCTTGACTGACTGCAGCCTGATTGAGAACAAAGATCTGTGAAGGATATTTTGAGGATAACTGGATAAATCTGGTTATGGGCTATGTATTATTTTATGTTTATGGGGGGAAGGACAAAGGGAGAGAATCTTCAAGCAGATCACCCAGAGTGTGGAGACTGACATGGGGCTCGATCTCACGACCCTGAGCTGAAACCACCAGTCAGACACTTAACCGACTGAGCCACCCAGGTGCCCCATTCACCCAATAAATTCTTTATTACATGTACTGTAGACGGCATTATTCTGGGCACTTGGGAAAATGTATTTCTGCAGCATGGGGCCCCTGCCTTATAAACACTCACACCCTTCAAGTTCCATGCTGGTATAAAGGACAAATCCCTAAGAGCTGCCCCCAAAAGGGTCAACTTCTAAAAATGGTTTCCAATCATTATATCTCAGTGACAGGAGAAAAAATGTTATCTTGATAGTAAAGGATTTAAATTTATTGCATGGCTGAAAATGGTTAGCGGAGTGAAATGATAAAGTAATGAATCATTTCCCAAAAAACAGTTGAGCTGCTGGTAAGGCCAATGCGCGAAGAACTATTTAGAGATGTCAGAAGAGAGAAAAAAAAAAAGAAAGTTATGAAGCCTGCCCAGAAAATTACTGCTAAATGTATATACTCTCTAGATTAAATTACTTTTCCAAAAGAAAAGAAAACAGACTTCATGATTACTGCTGGAAAAAATGAAGCTGTCTCCTAATTTCTATCTGATTCCTTCTGCGTTCAGCACTGTCCTCCGACAGTAACTGAACAATCTGTGCTTCTCACGGCTGCCCTCGGACGCAGGGCCCACAGACGAGCCCCTCCATCCCCTCAAAGGCCCCAGGCCTTTGAGACTTCTCTGCCTGGATCCTGGGAGACACTTCCTGCCTATCTCACCACACGGCGGTGGGACAATGTGACCCGAAACCTTAGCCCAAGTTCTTAGATCACAGCACTGATGACCTGCTTGGTCAGAACTGGGATTTCCAGCCACAGCTCAACAAACAGGAAGAAATCGGGGCACCGTCAACTGATTCTGTGTGTTGGTCCGTACTTTCATGCCCCATTATTCATTCTTCTTGGTTGTTTTTTACAATAAATGTAGGCAACAGGGTTCACTGTGGTCAAGCGATTGAGAACATATGCTACTTAAGAGCCTCTGAGGGTGAGCAGATGCCAGGCATCTAGGGTGGAAGAGCTCACTTCTGGGACTGCAGAACAAGAAGGTCGCTTTCACTTTCCATGGTCCTACATAACACGGGCCACTCCATGCCATCCACAGGGCTTTACCCTGGCATTCAAAATCCTCCGGAGAAGAGGCTTTCTCAGAGTCACTCCTCTGGGTTCTGGGGACACTGATAAAGATGCAGTTCCATCCACCCCAGATCTTCAAGACTATTTAACCCAAACTCAGAACATTTTCCCCGAATAAGTATCTGTTGAGCTCCTAGTAAAGTGGTATGCGGGCTGCAGCAAAGCTCATCTATTCTGGTATAAACCTTTATCAAAAGAAGGAGGAGACGGAAGCACAGGAGGAAGATAAAGGGTAAGAAAGGTAAGAAGAATAACAATAAGAGAGACTGAGCTTGATGGACTATTTACTGTGTCCCAGAGACATTGTCAAACAATTTACATGCATTACCTTGTTCCTTTCTCACAATCTAGAAGGCAGAGACTGCTACTAATCCCACTTTGTAGGTGGGAAAACTGAGCCACAGAGTGATTAAACTAATTCCCCCAGATCACACAGACAATAAGGGGCAGAGTGAGGATTCAAACACAAGTCTACCTAAATCTAGAAATCCAGGAATCCTTGCTCCGCCACAGGTGGCCTTCCATGATGTTCTTTTGAGGAAAGACTTCTTCTCATGTCTTAGCTCGGCATCTTGCCTAAGCATTACAGCCCAGCTCTGCAAGCCACTCTGATCACCCGGGATGAGAAGCATGGCTCCTTCTCCAGAACTCCCACACAGTTCCCTTGTGCCTTGTTCGGGGTTCTTTAAAGAAACAACCTTATGCCTCCTACTGGATTGTAAGAACAGGTGCCAGGACTTTGGTATTTCCCTGTGCATAGGCACCCAGATTATTGAATGAAAATTAATGCCGCACTCCATCAGCTCAATAGCCTGTCACCAACAGAGGTATCAAGCCATGGTTTGTGGAAGGACTTAACTTTTTTAGTAGCTAAAAAGAAAAAGAAAATTGCATTTGTTCCATAAACATTTATTCAGTCCATAATATATTCAAGTTCCTTAGACTCCCGCAGTCTACCTAAAATTGTCTGATTGCCTCTTAGGAGGAAACTAAATGGCGTATCTTTTTGGCATCAGATAGAAATCACTTCTTAATAGGGCTCTACAAACGACAGCCTTAAGGTGCTTCCTCCAAACTCTACCCCAGAAGTCAGGGGGATGCTGTTGAAGGTTCCCTATGCAATGCCGTAATTACCAGAAAATGGAAAAATCCAAGAAACACAGGGGCCGTGGAGCAGGGTTCAGGGACTGAGGGCAACTGTTGATCCACGCAAAGATCAAAGCTGTGTAGAAACCCTTCTCGGGTTTACACAGCTGCATGCTCCGTGCGAGAGCCGTAAAACAAACACAATCTGGACGGGAGGGAAAGGTCTGTGATTGGGAGCGTGTGGGTGTCAATGACTCCCCAGGACATCAAATGAACCAGGAGGCCAGAGACCCACCTCACTCCAGGGCTAGAAAAAGAACCTTGTACTCTTTTCCAATCCAGGACATATTTTTATTGGGCCAAAAAATTTTACCAATTCAGCTTCTAAAACATAATAAGAAAGAGGGAAAAGAATCATTAGCAAATATGCAAAAAAGTTCTTGAGTTTAATAAACACCACCACCAAAAAAACAAAAAGTGAATTGGTCAAATCTTAATAACCTGGGGATGAGAAACTCCCTGCTCCAGCTTATCTTGTTTAGTTGCTGTATACAACATCTGAATGAGACCCAGAGCTCTCAAAACTCCTTTAGGTGCATAAATTCCTAAACTAAATAATAACAAAGCCATATGTTACCATGTTTTTAGATATGAATTGCTGTACAATGCACAAACACAACAGCAGCTCCCTGCTATCATTTGGATTCATTAAAAATAAAATCATCTCATAAGCCTGCAAAGTTGATTTTTATTTTTTATTTTTTTGCACTACAAAACTTTCATATTTCCCTTGTGTAGAGAAGTATAATTTCTTTACGTGGTTGTTCTCAATGTCCTGAACTTGATATACATGTAATACTGGGAAATGAAAATAATATATATGTGTGTGAGTTCCTCATTTTGTGTATTAGAAAACAATATGTTTTGCTCATTAAAGGCGCCAATATAAATGCTATAAACCATGAAATTACCTTTGAGCCCTTCCTGAAATAACCAGTTCACAAACAAATGATCCATGCAAAAAAGGCAAGGGGAGATTACAATAATAAGACTAAGTTACATTTTCATTTCAGGATTGTTTTTTTAATGTAGAAAAGTATTATTACCGCAAAACCAACATCTACAGCAGGTACATCCAGTTTATATAGGAAACACTTGAACAAAATAAGCTTGAACAAAATAAGTTCAAAGAAGGGCTTTTCGTATTTTCCATATGTGATGCTGAACTTCTATTTACAACACATTATCTCAATAAAAGAATCTTACTCTTGGTTTTCCCACTTCATAGGGCTGATTTAAAAGCAATGACGGCAAAAGCACTTTACTAAAATAACTCTGACAGTTCTTATACTCAGAAAGCAAGATTCTACCCTGCTGACGACTGACAAGAGTTGTCCACGGCAGGAATCTTCTCCCACGAGTCAATATTCTGAAGCTGAAATTAGCAGAGCCCTTACTCCAGTGTGATCCCCAAACAAGCATCATCATCATCTGGGAAACTGCTAGGCATGCAGATCCTTGGGCCCCACTCCAGCCGTTCTAAATCAGCAACACTAGGTGAAGCCCCATGATGTGTATTCCAACAGCCTCCAGGAGATCCTGGGGTGTGCTCAGGTTTGAGAACCAATGCCTCAGTCTGATAAGGTCACTAACCCAGGCTTGAGATAATGATGTCATCTCCTCTCAAATTCTGCGTATGGTCTTCAGCACTTACTGCCATGCTGCTCTTCACTCTCCAATGGCCTGACCGTCCATATTCAGAAAACAACATCCAAGCCAACTGATTTACACATTTCTGTCTGGATGAATCCTTGCCACCCTCTCCACTCTAGCATGTGTCAGCCGTGAAGCTGTAGATGATCCAGCTCTTGCCAAGAAGACATGGGACTCCTGAACTTCCTCCGAGTTCTGACCACTGTCCTGTGGTCGCCCGAAAGAAACCCTGAAACAGGCCAGGATGGGTGCACCCTGGGCAGGGAAGTATTTCACACTACTCAGCAAGGGCCACCAGCTCATTTTAGAGCCTTCCTATGTGAGCCCCAAGTAGAAAGTCACCCGTCTCCCCTAGGCCAGATCTCGTTCTTGACTCATTCATTCATTTGTTTATTTAATTGGTCGTTCACACAGTCATGAAACAAACAATGATCAAGCTCTTATTTCTTTTGTTTGTTTTCTTTTTTGCTTTATGAGAACGCAAACTTGGATCCTGAACGAGAAATTAGATCACTCCTAACTTCTCAGTGCATAATCTAGTGGGGAACACACACAGTATACAAGTAGATGAGTGTAATACAGTGAGGTAAGTATAAGATGGAAATCTACATAAGGAACATAAGGAATGGATGACTGAAGAACTACTTTTTTGGCAGGAGGGAGTCAGTCACACACATGCCAGAACTGAATCTTTATAGAACCAGTAGAAACCAACAAGGCTGGAGAAGGGAGATGGGTGAATTCCAGGCAATGGCAGACCATAAGCAACAACCCTGATAAAGGAAGGGACTTCCTCGCTGCAAGCCCTCGAAGGCAAGAAGTCTCCCTTGGTGTCTACATCAAACCGACTGGGCTTGGCACAGAGATGCTGAGTGAACTCCAGAAAACACGAAACTGGACAAGCAGTACAGAACTCACCAGAGGAAGTCAACTCCTGAGGCAGGAAGAACACATGTGGCTCCGTTTGAGTGATATGGACAAGGAGAAAGGGAAGCTGACCTCCCCATGGATCAGTAGCAGGGGAAAGGACGTGTGGAAGGCAGAAAGTCACTCAGGATCATGTGGGGAGCCTGGCTGCTACACGTGAATGGATTCCAAGGAAGGTTATGAATCACCTTTTAGGAGGGTCTGAATGGCAACACAGGCTCTTTTGTGCTTGGATAAGATCCTGCCAGAATTGACCAGACCGGGCTAGAGCCCAGAGTACTCAGTTAAAGGCTTCCACTCTATGACCTATTTAATAATTCTCCCCAGCCTGGGATGAGGAAGAATGTCCAACTGCCCTAGTCCTACTCAGAGAAAGGGACGACTCACCCAGAGATCCTAGAACCAACGTAAGGAAGAGGAAAAGAGAAAGAAAGGGAGGACACACAACCCAGCAATATGGTGCTGGGTAGTCACAGGACTTACGCTAGAGAGGAAGGGACTCTCTCTCTAGGTTTCTGCTTAAGAAGCCTCGATTCAGTTACAGGAGTGGCAGGAGAGGGGACAAGAGGACAAATCCTTCCTGCCTCCTGAGTATACACCTCATGGCTCCTAGGGTGATTTGCCAATGT
This sequence comes from Nasua narica, assembly GCA_028533885.1. NCBI lineage: Eukaryota > Metazoa > Chordata > Mammalia > Carnivora > Procyonidae > Nasua > Nasua narica. The sequence continues at coordinate 41,507,635 of CM052803.1, read as the reverse complement.
TCTCCTTCTGAATCCTTGCGACAATACTAAGAGGTAGGTGTGATATCCCCATCTTGCTGCTGAGTTAACCAGTGGCTCAAAGAGGTAAGGGCACTTGCCTGGAGCCACACAGCTAGTATGTGTACAATGCAAGGTGCATGCTCTGGTCCGACTCCAAAGTCTGGGTTGGACCCACCTGAGTCAGACGGAAGAAAGGCTCAGATACGTCAGAGGCTGAAGCAGCTGCCAAGCCAGGAGCAGGAGACCAGCAAGAAATAGTGACTTTCGAGGGTCCCCATGAGATGGGGGGTGAAGGGGTGGAGGTTATCTTCATGAGGCTTTAGAATTTTCTACCTTCTTGGCAGAAAATCTCTGGCCTACATCATGGGCCTAAGAATTCTGAATTGCAACCCTCTCCCTTCTAAGTCATCCCTGAAAAACTTTACCAAGTATTCTGACAAAGTGCACGTTCAGCTCTGCAACTGAGGTCTGACTGAATCCACTTGGCTTTTCTATGAATCCCTCCAAATACTTGAGGGTAAGGGCAGCACATTTCAACTTTATGGAATTTCCTGCCATATTCTGCAGTGCCAGAATTGCTCCATCACATAAATAAATTTGAGAAGAACTTTCTTCTTTCTTTTTTTAATGATATAGAACATAATCTTTTCAGTAAATCCTAATTTAAAGCATTCTAAGTCCAAAAGATAATTATTTGACCACATAAATACTGCATGTGGGTGTAATATGGATTGCATGCAGAGCCATAAAAAAAAATACTTGGCTCTGTTATTTTCTCAAAATTGCTGTGTTGTTGCCATTTTTATTGGGTTAATTAAAAGACCATAAAAATCAATTCAAACATGTTTGGAAACAGATTTGCAAATTTTATAAACTGTGTTCAGTTGGTTGGGCCAAAAATAAAAAAATAACAGACATCTCTGTATGCATAGCTTTGGTGTGGTCATTCATTCATTTATCCAACCCAAATCCCCTACTCTGACCCCAGCACTAAAATAGGAGAGGCATCTGTTCATGGTCATAGCACCCTTGTTCTGCAAATTTTTTTTTCTATAAAGGACCAGAAAGTAAATATTTTCAGCTTTGAGGGTCACAGTGTCACTGCTTCAACTACTGAACTACACCTCGAGAGCAGGAAAGCAGCCTTAGACGATACCTTAAACAGATGGGTGTGGTGTGTTTCAGTAAAATTTTATTTATAGATGTTATACATTGAATTTCATACATTTTCATATTTCATGAAATATTATATTTCTTCAGATTCTTGTCTTTAACCATTTGTAATTAAATGGTTTTTCTTTTCTTTTAACCATTTAAAAATGAAAGGCTATGCAAAACCAGAGGGCTCACGGACACGGGTTTATACACACAGGGAAAGATACCATGGTATGGCTGACCTAGCTGCCCCCAAGAAGATGCTGGGATTCTCAGCTGGTAAGTGCAGGGGGGCTACCAGTTTACCATGTCAATCCTAATGGACTGGCTAAGGGATAGAAAAGAGAAACTCTCTCCCTCAGCTGGTGGTCATCAGACCTCTCTGCTCATTTCAAAGATGGCTTCTTGCCCAGTTCCAAGCAGTGGTCTTTGGTGACTCTCCTGGCTCCCTGGTGGCCTTGGCAATTTGCTTCAAACTTGATAAAGTGCTAATTTTGCTTTTTATAGCCGTTGTGTAACTTTGAGAAAAAGCCAAGCCAACCCTTTTTAAGAATCTGAAAAACAAGTTAGTCCACAGACTGAAACCTGGGATCCCAGTTAAAACCAGACGGCAATGTTCATGGTCAACCTCTACAACTGTCCCAACAGTGGTCTCCGACAGAAATAATGAGAAGCCTCTGTGTTCCCAGGTTCCTTGCCCTGACTCAATTGCTGAATGTCAGCCCCAGACAGCTCAGTTATAATGACAGGAACATAACGTAGTTCATGCAAGTGGCCTTCAGTGGGCAAATGTTCAAGCACATTAAGGTTTTAATATAATTATAATTATAGAACATGTTCAACCAATTAACCACAAATATGCTGTTTATCTGAAAGGCTGCCAACACTGTGAACTGCAGTCAAAATAACATTAGGCTGTGGTCCTTAAACAAAGAATACACACTGAATCAAAAGAGAGATCAGAAGGAAAAGGCCAAAATAAATATTTTATCTGATATTTTATGAATATCTCCTCAAATGCCAGATTAAAATATGTCATCTCAACTTCCCATATATTTACTTGATGAAATCAGATTAAGTGAGTTCATGACACTGTTGAAAAACATCATAAACCAGAGAGAGGAGGAGAGAGAGAGAGAAAGGGAGGGAGAAAGAGAGAGAAAAGTATATTTTGTAGATCTTGGCAGTCAAGCGTCCCCAAAGCTAGCGTTAAGTATAACGTAAATAAGAAAAGGCAATTAGAAGAAGTCATATTTTTAAGGCATTCAGAAACTTCTCCTTGCTCCTTATATCTTTCTTAGCTACAGCCTCTAGGAGTTTAAGCAAAATTAAACTTTGCCTTAGCAACTAAAGAAGATAAGCCTTCTTCTAACTTTCCTCTGAGAAAGAATTAAAAAAAAAAATCTAGTTGTACAATTTGTATATACACAATTTGTACTGCTGTAAAAGCATATTTTCAAAAGTGCTCCCTAAATAATTAAGCTGCTCCTTTTACCATACTTCCTATATTACAGAAGTCATTTTCCCACCAAGAATCAATAAGTCATTCTTCACGCCAGTCATTTTTCTCCATTTAACAGAATGGACTAAAGTCCGACACTGCAAGTTACATTACCTTTGAATTATGTGTGTAATTTAAAATTCAAAGTACTACACTAAGGAGCTTTTTAGACTGACCACTCTACACTCTCCTCATAAATATGGTCCCTTGCAGACCCTTCTGACGGATTTACAGAACAACAGGAGTTTGAAACGGTGAAGCCTACGCCCTGCAGGAAAGCCGCTCTCGGTAACAATGCCACAGAAACAATTCTCTTTTCAGAGGAAGCACAGAGCAAACTGTCATACATCATTCACCAGGAAACGACTCTGTGTTTGGAGATTAATGGGAAAGCCATTCAAAAGCCTCTTCACTTTAATTACAAATAAACACGTGGGCAGATATTGACATGTCCATCCGGAGAGTGCTCCCTAAGTAAAAGCTGCCAGTCTGATTTTTTTGTTTGAAGAGACCCAAGTCCTCGGATAACATTTTCAATGTAGAAACCAAAACGGGGATGTACTGAAAGAAACTCTTCTTCATCAGTGAGACACATCACAGGGAGAGGGGAAAAAATACAGAGAGATCAGTAAATGAAAACGTGTATGAGGGTGTATGCACAGCAAATCATTTTAGAGAATTAATAAAAGTGACTTGAAAGACCTGTAACTGAATTCATGGGCTGATACGACTCCTGATTACAAATGAAATACAATCACTTCCTCCAGGAAAATAAAAAAAGGGAGTATTAAAAATCTCTGTGCATATTCTCACATTTGTGACAGGCTGACTCACGCTGCAGGCTGGGAAAACTTTAAAAACACCTGTCAAGTAAAGAGTGTTTCTCTTAGTAGTACGGGTTATTTTATTCAACTGGCCTCCTCAAAGGAACCAGACCCCACCCCACCCCATCTCCGGTCAGTATAGAAGAATATGAGACTTCCCTACACCGTCCTTCTGGATACTGGTTATTTAGAAAACACGACAATAGGTTTGATTTGAGAACTGCGATGTGCATATAAACTGAGATCCCTTGTGCTTCTCTTCGTTCCTGAAGTGACTCATTTACCTTTCTGGAAATCTGGGGGTTCCCCTGTCACCTTCAACCCAGGGACAATGGAGCCCACTGGTCAGGAAGGCCCTACCTTGGATCCCCACAGTGGAAGGTTTCTCAGACCATTTTATCGTAAGAGCTGCCGCCCTGTTCATTCTCACTGCCCAGGAGCCTAACCTTTTTCTTCTTCCCCTTTTGTCGTTAGTAAGTAATTCTGGTAACTGTATACTTTCCCTGATGTGGAACAATCTTAGACCACTGGAGCCTTACTAAATCACTCTAGGACGTGCCTTTTTTGGGTCATCAAAAATAAACTTTCCTGCATAGGTTTTATTCTTGCTAATTTAGCATTCCCAAGACAAACCACTTAAAAACGCCTTTAAAAATCATTAGCTCTCATTTATTCAACTTTTAACATCAGCATGGCCCCAAGCACGGGAAGAAACAGACTGGCAAAGTTACGCTGCCAGCACCAGGTAGAGCTCTCCCTTCCAGCGCCCTGCCTTCCCAGCAAGATTTCATCCAGACCTGCCTTCTGCTGCCTTTCAGCCAGGACCCTCGCTCTCTCGCTCTCTCCCAGCTGCCGTTGCACCTTGTGTTAACTGAGAATTTGTGAGAAAAGCAGAACCTTCCCGCTGGGTGTTAGTTTTGCATGGCAACACTCAACAATCTCAAATTGTGAGACCCTCAAGGATAATTTTTTTTTTCTCCTTATATTTGTCTGGATTTCTTCCCACTGGAAAAATGTGGCAACCTCCGCCTAATTGATGGATACTTGCTGGTAAAATACTAGATCTGAGCAACTGTGCACTGATACAGCCTATAAATTACAGTCCAGCATGGTTAGTCCAAATAAAAGGAAATTTCATCTAAGGGAACTGATATTCTGGGATGTTCTCTGCCCAAAGGATAACACCTAGGGAAGTAAAACTTACCAAGAGAGATGTTGTAAATGTATCAGGCATCTCTAGGATATAGAGGGTCAGTATGATTTTTCTAGCAATATGATTATGTAGAAGGATGCATTACTGATGAAAGATGGACAGGAAATATATTCTCCTTTGATAAAAATAAAATATTGCACCGTGAATAGACTTGTTGTTTCCAAACGCATCATATTAAAACGACAACCACAACCATAGCTCCACAACAAAAATGAGACCAACCTAGATCCAAGTGCCAATGGCTAACATTACTTTTATTGCCATAAGGCACCGGCTCTCATCAGAGCTTCTCAAACATTTCCCTCAGTCATTCATCCTATGACTCAGTAATAAAATGCATATAATGTATAAGCTGCTAAAAAAAAAAAAAGATAAACTCAAATACTTCGATGTACTGTCTCCTGCCGACTGACCACACATATAGTTCAGGTTTTACCTGCCATATTAAATACAAATTTAAAAGTTCCTTTTTTTTTTTTTTTCACTAAAAAAAGCAAAAACAAAACAAAAAATAAAAAAATAAAAAAATAAAAAAACCCGGGCTGTACCTGAAGGCGGCCATACAAAGTGTCTTGAATATAGCAGGCTTTCAAAAACTGATTGCTTCAACTGCACATTAAAAAAAACATTCACCAGGAATGATTGAATGACAAAGGAAAAAAGTTAAATCTTAAAGAAGTGTTTTCTTGAAGGGTGTCTCCAAAACTGCTTCACTATAAACATCTCCTTTTGGATGACATAATGAACCTGATAGAGACAGCTTCAGCCCAAACTTAGGAGAGACAGGCTTTGCTCATTTCTTTGGACTTTTTAAAAATATGCTGTCAAGGGGGGTGCCTGGCTGACTCAGTTGGTAGAGCATTCGACTCCTGGTCTCAGGGTCGTGAATGTGATACCCACATTGGGCGTGGAGCCTCCTTAAAAAATAAAATAAAACTGGGGCATCGGGGTGGCTCAGTCAGTTAAACATCTGAGTCGATTTCAGCTCAGGTCATGATCTCACTGTTGTGAGATCGAGTTCCACATCAGGCTCTGCAATGAGGGTGGAGTCTGCTTGGGATTCTCTCTGTCCCTCTCCCTCTGATCTCCCACCCACCCGCAAAAGACAAAAATAAATAAATAAATAGAAAATTTTAAAAAATAAAATCTTAAAAATATGCTATCACTCTAAAACTTCTTTTCATGCCTTCTGCAGATAATTACTACCTAACCTAATCATTAAAATAAAAAAAAAATATTTGAAACCTAGTTCAGTGAAATTATTGAAAACATCTGATATTTATCAAAAATCTCTAACCTTTTCTTCAAAGATGAAAACTTTGAATGACAAGGAGCTTACTAACTCAAAATCAGAGATTTTGAGGGCCAAAATCAGAGATGGCCCTCCTGGGCTCATCTCTGCTCTGGCCCCTGTTATTTTGACAGAGCCAGTCCCTGGTTAAGCCACTGGAAAGAGAGTCCACTTCAAGCCCTTCAAGTACTGTAGACACAGAGAGAGGCAGCAGCAATCACGTGACATCTACAAGAGAACAGCACATACTACTACTTTGTTAAATGGTGACACAGTTCCTTCTGAAGGAGTCTCTCTCTAGACCGGGTGGGTCGAAGTTACGAATACTGTTTGTAACCCCAGAAGAGAGAATTTCCTATTGACCAAGACAAAGGATTCAAAGTGAGCTTGATACCTAGTTAAAGACCATGCTTTAACCACCCGAGCTAATAGAAGTCAAAATGTCAGGAGAGTCATGTCAAAATGTAAGGAGAGTCCTATGCAGCTTAGGCAATTAGAAAGTAAGTTTCAAAAGAAAAACAAAAACAAAACAGAAGAGCTAAACAGTCTGAAGCATTCAGCCTCCTTCGCCAAAATGGAGAATTTTGTTTTCTTTCATTTTTCCTTACAGAGTGAACTGCCAGTTCCCACGTGTTTGCAAAATTTCATGTTATTGTTTTGAAGGCCAAGGCCAGGACTACTGTATCTTGTCCTGTTACATCACCCGATGTCTGACTCTCACCCAGTGATCAGAATGACAAGGTAGAGCATGACCCCAGTGGGGCAGTGACATAAGAGGATGGGTGTTCAGCATGACAAGGAGCCATAAGATGAAACAGACTTTCTAACTCGAAAAAAACAAACAACAACAACAACAACAACAACAACATTTTCTTCCCTAAATAAAGGAGAAATTAACTGTGACTATCTCGAGTGGTAATGAAACTAATATATCTTTAGGATAACAGTAGAAACAACTTAATATTTTTTTCTATGACACTCACAGAGTCATAATTACGGTGGTCTCAGTGGTATGGAGTGTACAATTAATAAGAAGCTGTTCACTGACTCTTTTTTTGTTTTGTTTTATTTTGCTGTTCCTCTTACACATTTAAAAGTCCACCCAAACTTATAAATCATACCAAAAACACATCAATTAAAGCCACAGTTATGTTTTCCTTATTAGGAGGAGGGGGGAAGAAAAACAAGTTCTAGAATCCAACTCTCACACTGTACTTAATTACGAACAAAGACATACTGCATTATTTTTCTGTACCCACGAGAGACAGGCAGACTGCAATTTTTATTGCATGTTAAGTTTTCACTGGATCACAATATTATTAAGCTTTAAATCAGAGGATTGGTTCCTTCAGCTAAGTCTAACAATACTAGAAAGTAAAAGAAAAAAAAAAAACAACACCTCATCTGGGGCTGTAATATTTGCTGAAAAAAATCTACTTCAAAACATTAATCAAATTTTTCGCCTACTGGGCAACCATATGGTATAGCAGCATGTGAATCTCACAAACTTGCTGATCTCCTGTAACTGGGTGCAATTAATTACGCTGGCTGCATCCATCTCTTGGATTTTCGCCTTGTGAAAAAAGTATTTATTGCAACAGCTTTTACAAAACAAGGGAATGAAAATCACAATTGATTAATGAGCTGAATGGAAATATTTCCGTTAGCAGATTTTTAAAATGAATAAGGATTAATACCATGGGTAGAAATGAACCCATGTTGAGATCTCCTTGTACTTTTTGGGCCCCCAAAAAGGTGGCAGGAGAGTGGGTAGTGAAGCTGCTAAGATGTGTAACATGCATAATTCACTAGTAGGCTCTGGATCGCAAGTAATAAAGCCTTAAACTAGTGAAGTAATAAAGAGGTTGGCTTTACAAGATACTATCCTGGGAGACAAAAAGCTTGTTCTTTGATTTGAAAACACAGATATTAAATACTCAGTGGGTGAGGAACATCACAGGCCTGACAAAGAGGGGAAGGGAAAGTGGCCTTTAGAAAAAAGCAATCGACTTTGTCCTTAGCTATTTAGGCCCAAAGATTGCTGCACATATGGTCTGATTATTGTTTTAAGGTCCCTCCATAAAACCGAGCATCTGAGAACATGGAAGGATGGTAACACTGTCCTTACCTGCTGGCTAAAGGTACAAACAATACATAATGGCAGCATCGTCCCCATGGGTGTGAGGCCCTCTGGCATCTGCCTTTTCCAAAGCAGTCAGAACCCTTTCTGGTGCTAAACCACAACTCCTGCCTTCCTGCCTTCCGGGAGCTGGCAGCTTGACAGGCCTGGGGGTCACGATCCTTCCGTCCATGGGAAGTCACAGATCCAGGACTAGAGGGCCCCCAGACAAGCAGCAATCTGCAAATCTGTCTCTTCCTAGAATGGGTCTCAGGGTTGAAGACCACCCAAGCCGGCCAAACATCAATGACACCTACTTCAAAGCATCCGTATTTCAGGATGATGAGGTCCATTTTCTCTAAACAAATAGGAGAGAACGGTCCCAATATTTGCATTTGTTAAATACATATCTGGAGAAAACAGAGCAAATGCTAACTGACCATAAGCAGAAGGAATATATAAGTTAGAGAGATCAAATACTGTAACACTTTCACAACTGGTAAAGAAAACAGCTGCAAAGAACAAGCTTTGTAATGCAACTCTTATGCCAACTTTTTCCTTTCTTATGTGTCTGCTGTATTTAAACATCTACCAGGAAATTCTACAATGGGCTTATTAAGGAGAATTTCTTATAATTTCACTAGGGCCTACATGACGTGTGTGGCCAATGTGTGTTTTGTTTGTGGACAACTGCCTAAAAAAAAAATGAGAGCACCCAGGAAAAGAGGAATGAATTTTTATAAAACAAACAATAAGTGTTATTTTTAAGTGACATTATTTCATCTCAAACAACTCATTTCAAATGTGGTCTACATTTATGCTAACATAAAAGTTTGGAAATTCTGGCTCAGTGGAGAAAAAGAATTCTGCACTTCAAAGTAGCAAGCAGATCCAGATAAATAAGAGATTCCAAAGGCCACTATCCAGAGAACTGAATAGGTAACTTTAAAAACTTATCGGAATCATTCCAGTTGAGAATTAGAAACATGTTATAATCAAAGAAGCCACTGTTTTGAAGAAACCATCATCCAGTGAAAAGTAGGAGGAGGTTACCAAGAAAATTTGGTTGGCTTCTTGAAGAGGGGAAAAAAAAAGATCTAATGGGAACTGAGTGGTCCAACTCCTTAAACCAGTGACCCTGCAATGGACACCGCTCCCCACACCACCTCTCAGACCATCTCTAACACCTCCTACATGCAATGGTTGTTGGCTTAAAAGTTTAAAGAGCTAACAAAATGTTTTAACGAGATACAAATCTCAGAGATCATTAATCAATATGTTCAATGTTATTTGTGATAATTCATCATGACACGATATTAATGGGTTACTGTACCCTTCAGAGGTGAGATTAATGCAAATGAGCCGCCACAATTAACTTTACTGCTCCCAACTCACAGGAATGGACAGATGATTATAAATGACAACTATATGTCAATTACAATATCCAATAAAGTGAAGCTTAGAGAACAATCCATCTCCTTTTATTGCTCTTCCTTGACGTAGCTGAATTTAGCTCAACCCACTGTTGTCACAATGTAGCCATTGTTTGGGGGAGGGGTAAGGGGCTTTTCTATTCTTCTCCTTTTTTTTTTTTTTTTCAGTATCTTAAGAAGTGCTTCAAAAATGCCCATGTAAATACATTTTCTAAAGGAGGAGAGCCACAGGAAACCAGGAATAAATGCCGCATTTATTCTATGTGAGTTAAAGAAAACTGTATCCATTTTCAAATTGTAGCAGCAAGGCCAGCAAGGAAACAACCTACCCAGCTGTGTATAATATATTTACTCAATTAAAAAAGGAAGACATTAGCACAGCATCCTGAAAAGGCTTGAGTTTCACTAAACAAAAGTTATTAGGGGATTACAATGTTGAAGTAAACAGGTCAGAAAGTGGAAAAGAGGTATGAGGACAATGGCAGAATGAGAGTTTTAAACTTGTTATGGATCTGCACTTGTAGGGTCAATTAATACCCAGGTCCAGACACTGCCTGCAAAATACTTTGATGTCAAAATCCTTCTTCTTTCCAAGGGTAGAGTGCACTTTGCGAGAAGTGCCTCTTGCAGATCAGTGTATTACAGTGGTGCCTCCTAACCACAGATCCCCAGGTGCACCTGAGCAGGTGCACCCAGTGGCTTTTGAGTGTTGGCTGCTAACTCATGGCTCCTCCTTTCTCCCTCACCTGAGAGGCTATGCCCATGAAGCCTCCTCCCCTGGAAGATGTTGGCTAATCACTGAATGCCAGCCAGCCATGCCCTTGTCTCAAGCAGGGTCCACTCTGCCGTACCATTCATAGTCCAGAGCTCCCCATGAGATCAGTCTGAAGCCGGTCACATCCTTCCCGACCATTGTCCATACTCTACACCATTCTCCTCCCTCTGCTTCTCCTGAAAGCACAACCTCCCAGATCAACTGAACAAGAAGCCTGCCTTGGGCTTGCCTTCCAGGGAACAAAACCTGCAGAGTAATTTACAGAGACCTGTTCTTTGCCAGTCATCAGTCAGAAACCATCCAACATGCTCCTTTTTGAAGCTACACCCAGAAAGGATTTCTTGTTTCCAGAAACATCTAAAAGTTAAATTATAACATAAGACTGTAAAAGGTTCACAGTGGACTGTGGAAGCTGTAGCTTTGTCTATCCGGGATGTATTGCCATGTCCCTTCTGTTGACAGAAGGGAGCTTTCTTTATGAAGGAACGGGCCTCCCAGACTGTATGCAGGGCCAGGGTGTGGGATTCCAGCCTAGACTAACGAATCTCATCTTTCGGGCCATGAATGATTCAGGGCTAGGGCCCACCTCCAAGCCAGGTTAGTCCTGTTGTCCTGGCTTTTTGTCAGGGATAATGGGGGAAATGGCTTCTTGGTGCCAGGGCTGGCTCTGCTAGTCTATCAGTGGCCATCTTGATCCTCACTTGGGAAGAATATTCTCTTTGAAGAATATAATTTAAAAAAAAAATCAGAATCAAGATGGGCCCCAGATGACATACTTAAGCTCTGGGACAAGCTCGACTCTAAACCCGGGGCTGACAAAGAGACCACTGAGCCAAATGTGGACCTTAGGGGCACGTTTTCATACAACCCAGGGTCTAAAAATACATTTTTAAAGGGTTGAAGAAATAAAGAAGAATATATTTTTAACACATTAAATACTACAAGAGGGGCGCCTGGGTGGCTCAGTTGGTTGAGCGACTGCCTTCGGCTCGGGTCATGATCCCGGAGTCCCGGGATCGAGTCCCATATCGGACTCCCGGCTCTGCGGGAAGTCTGCTTCTCCCTCTGACCTTCTCTCCTCTCATTCTCAGTCTCTCTCTCTAATAAAATAAATAAATAAAAAATCTTTAAAAAAAAATACTACAAGAAATTCAAGTCCCAGGCTCCACAGGGTTTTACCGGTGCACAGCCATACCCGGCAGCTTTCCTTCCCACAAAGGAAGAGGTGAGTAGCTGTGACAGAGACAGCAGGGGCCAGAGAGACAAAATATTTATTATCTGTTCTATTACCGAGAGAATTTGCTGACCCTTGCATAAAACTTTGCATTCACGAGCCGATAATGACCCTTTCCACTTAAGCAAGTTTGAATTCAGACTCTTTCATGTGCAAGAGGAACGCCCTTATCAATTAATTGAGGAATCTATTCTTATCCTTCCCTCCAACCCAGACACCTCTGCCCACCCAGTCTGTTGGGATCCCAAAGATAAAGAATCGAGATACAGGTCCAGATTGGTTGTCTCTTACCTCATCCTTAGAAGTTACTGTATTTTTTTGTTGAATGTTACCAAATGTCGAAATGCTCACCTTAAAACATACAAAATACATAATATCAACTGTCCCAAGTATACAAAACTCTAAGCCAAACACCGAAACATAAAGTAGATTAAAGGGGGGAAATAGACTTTTTTCTTTTTTTCTAACATACTGGAAGAACATACTGAATTTGAGAGGAAATCCCACCACTGCCGAAGAGTTCTCCCCATTGGGGAGAGCCTGCCATGGTGAACTGTAACTGGCCAGAACCTTCTAGTCTCGGCTCAAGAAACTCAGGTGTCTGGTGAAAACACAGTGTGATTTTGATGACTTTTACTGAACACCGCCACGAGGCGAAATAGAATCATTCCCTTCATTTTTGGTTCCCTGTGTTCCATCAGGAGATAGCTGCAGGTTTAAGTTTCTCTTCCCTTCCCCCCCTCCCCGCCTTCGTCTCAGGGCAGGAGATCGTCATGAAAACAGATTCATGCTACCCCTCTTGATCTCCTGGTCCATAAGCTCAGGCTTGTTGGGAAGGTTAGCAAAAAGGGCCAAGCTATTTCCTTTTGTGAGGACTTGAGGGTATCTCCCTTTTATTTTAGTGATATGAAAACAACTTTTGTTTCTTACTGTAACCAATTTGCCACACTAGGTTCTAATAGCTCTATTACACTTCCCATACATTCTCCTGGCATGGGGTATAAACGGGCAAGACAGCACTGGATAAATCATGGCCAGCAGCAGACATTTTCCCTAGGGAATGAAGGCTCCCATTCAGCATCTTAATTCACTGGCTTTTTTTGAAAACACCCTGTCACAAATGAGTCTCTCAAATGGAAGAAGTTGAAATTGATTTCTTAGGGTAATAATTAATCTCAGAAAATAACTATGAAAGGTTGCTTATTATTTTTTGTAATATACTTTGGGAATATTTCCTTTTTTTCCTAAAAGATGGAGACAAAAGTAGACACATTTTATGATCATATAAAATGTTATTGGTTTCATATTTTATAGGAGAATGAAACTCACTTAATTTGCAAAATGCTATGACAGGAAAGAATCCCCCCTCCACACACAGTTTTCTCGAGACCCTTAAATATATCTTTTTAAAACAACAATCTTTCTGTTCCTGATTTTTTTTTTTTTTAGGATCTGTTCCTGATTTCTGAACACATAGCTACAGTAGAGTTTTTAATACATTGTTGCTATTTAAATCTTCCACCGCTTTCTCCTTATTCAAAAAAGAAAGTATTTTTCATCACAATAGCAGTGTACACTCAGAAACTTGTTACTATCCCAAGTAATGAAAAGACAGGGAAACTAGCATCACTCAGGTGATACTACAGAGATAGACTTGTGTCTTGCAAGTAATTTAATACACACACACACACACACACACACACACACACACCCCAAAACTGCAAGACGACTCTTTTTTTCCTTTAGTCTCCTGAAAAGTCCTCCAATGTAATCGCAAACTAACCAAGATACAAGTTAAGTCACGTAATAGACATTGCTGCAGATACTACATGTCTGTCGGATCACCAAGGGAGAGCTCCCAGCATTAACAGACCAAGAAATGCTCCCCAAAACAAGACGTAGGAGGTAAAGATTATTCAAGGGGTTTTATTTTTCCCTTCCTTTGGTGGTTGAAAACATTTTATTCTGCCTTATTTTGGTGGAGGGGGTGCCTTGTTTTCTTTAAGAGACAAACAAAAATAAAAACAATTGTGTGGAAACACGTTATGTGAACAACACGGAACTGTTTCTTGAACCATTCCAAATATACGTTTTTGCTAATTAATTAACAAATTTAAGCTGGTTAAATAAAACCTTCTTCCAACACCTCCTATTTAATTGCAGTTTGGCACCAACAAATATATATCAAAATTATAGTATTTCCCCTGACAGGAAGCTCCTTCCTTCCACACACTATTATGACTCTCTGCAGAGTAAGCCAGATTTGCTGACAACCTTGAACACTGCTACAACAATATTACTATACTTGGCAAAGAAGTGCCCTTGCGGCGAGAGAAAAGCTGTAATTTTGACTGTCACTTCACATTACACTAGATATTATTTCACTGTATACACATGCACACACTCACAAACTCTTAATAGACTACAGTTTTCGCGCTGCCTGCCTTTCCAATATAAATGGCAATATAATACCAGCGAACCGCCAATGGGATCCCGGCGAGAAACAAATGTTTTGCATTATGGAAGCATCGTCGGAGGGTGCCTTTCAAGGCATATTTCATTCCTTTGTCCCCTACTCATGCCGCTTACACCCCAGCATCAACTTCATAAGCTAATTGCTTTATCAAAAGAATTTCACCTTTTTTTTTTTACCCCTATAAAGGACAAGGTTCTCATCAACAAATTCTGTGCTTGAAAACGCCCATGATATGTGGCCAAGGTGGTACCACGTGATTTCTGAGTATGTTGGACAATTTTCAAATCTAATGCCTGATCTGGAGAATTTCCAGATTGCAAAATGTATCCTTCTCATACACGTATTCTGTTTTTTCTGTTGGCAAGGAGGGGTCTGTGAAGCGGCAGTGGCCACCAGCCATGTCACTGCTAAACCCAACTGGCAAACACAAAACAGCCCCAGAAATCCCGTACAATCTACACACTGTCCCTAGCAGAGAGCAGAGCCTGTCTCTGCAGAGAATTGAATGCAACATATGCTTCACCTTCCCCAGCTCACACTGAAGCAGATTGGGCCAGCTTCCCTACTGTGCCCTCCCTCCACCCCAGCTTTGATTTACAAGATGGTATGTTAATATTCCCTCTATTTGTCCAGGGCAAGGAATTCTGTGATGTCAGTGGGAGCGCCAAGTACAGAACTCCCCAGAATCCAGAGCAGAGGTCAGGAGGATTGAAAGCAAAGGTGGAAGAATCTGTGATCTGCCCCAAGGAGAGAGGCTAGCCGTGGGGGTGGGAGAGGGGGCATGGATCCTGACCTCACCTTTCAGTGAGGAGTCGTCCCTCACACACACCTGGTAGCAGAGCCACCCAAAGCTTGAGAAACCAGGCTCTCCAACAAGGAGACCGGAGTTTCATTTCCTACTTAATCTCTTCCATCCGCCCCCACCTCACTTTTTTTTTTTCTCTTCTACTTTCAAATCAGTATTTCAAAACATTTAAAGAAGATTTAAACTCATTTCACTGAATCAAGGGGAACCAACAGCAAACTCTTTGCCCTCCATTAAGAGAACGCATCCAAAACTTCACTGTGTCTGCTGACCACACCAAATTTAACAAGGTTCGCAAATGAACTGGAGTAAGTTTCCCACAGTGACACATTAATAATAAGTTCCTTATCCCATCTATCCCAAGCCATGAATATGTAATGTTATAAAATGAGTCCTTTTCACACAACAGAACCTCAGACGTGAATAAATAAAAACTATCCATCACAAGCCTGTGAAAAATTAATGAGAGTTCGGAGACGCAAGGAAGAATGGGGACCAAGGAGAGATAGCCCAGTTCATAAAAGCCTCCTTAACTTTCGGATGGTAAATACACTCACTCCCGCCCCTCGCACACTGCCAGGTGAGGGTGAGGGACAGTGACGGTACTTCCCCTCTGCTAGGATCTACTCACCGTTGGGAGGCGGTGACGCCCGCACACCACCACTGAGGTCACGGCCACAAACACTTGATTTCCAGTATTCTAACCGTGATCCCCACTGAGGTGGCAGGGCCCGGGCTTCTTTATTTGTCGTTCATGACTGACCTGCTTCCAGAAGGATTTCACATTGCTCATGGCCGTTAGGATAACTGGAAAGGAGTTGGCTGTTGTAGACGCTCCTGAACATCGGGAGACTAGAGAAGTCCCGATGTGTCCATCTTTCCCCCGAGTTGCGTGGGACACACAGCACGTCATGAAGTGGCCT
>CM052803.1:41370886-41491786 GCA_028533885.1 Nasua narica | reverse complement strand
TGGGCGAGCCACAGACTGCTCCCGCAGAATGTGGGGCGAGGGTTCCCAGATCTGCCAGGGTTTGTTTTTTTGTTTGTTGTTTTTTGGGGGTTTTTTGAGAGAAACTAAGAATTGAGGTTTTGAGTAAACATTCTCCATTTCAAAAAAGAAAGTGTGGGGGCCAAAGAAAACATGTTTACGGGTTGGATTCAGCCATGTTTTAGAACTCTCATCATATCTTATTTTAATGCTCTGGGCTCCTTAGGGAACACTGTGTCGGCCACACCTAGGAAAGGGGCTCCCACTTGGGGGGCTCTCACTGCTTGCCAAACTAGATTGGTCCACATGGTGACTTGCAACTAATGAACCAGAAGCACAGGGAATTAACAAAATCAAAGACGGTCCAGAAAAGGGGAAAAGTTATCAAGTAATAATATTCAGAATTCTACTTTTTAATCACTGCAGCCAGTAGGGACTCAGTATAGTTCATGAAGTTCTGCTTGGCGATTCACCAAGAGCTAAGGAAAAAGGAATTTTTGTTTGTCTTCCCAAAAGAGAATGCCCGAGGTAGGGCCAGGTCTAGAGCAGAACTGCTCCAGTGGTCCTGGGGCACCGGTCCAAGGAAGGAAAACAGCAATGAGCAGATCAAACAAGAGGAAAGGAAGTCATCAGGCTAAGAGTTGGCTTAGCAGTTAAAATCCAAGGTCTAAAACACCAGGAAGGACACAGAACCTAAAGCCAAACCACAGGACCAAGCTAGAGAGCACTCGTGCCTCAGAACTCTTACTCTCATCAGCAACACTAAATACATGATGGAATAAGATCTGCTTCTGCCAAAATCCTACAGGGCACAGGGATGCGGAAAAGGGACAGGTCAAGGAAGATGGGAACTATGTACTAGATGAGTTATTAAATGATACCAACTATATAAGTTACAAAATATGCAAAAAGAGGGAAGCCAATATGAATTCTGACTTCACAGGAGTTTACAAAGTAGGGGAATCAAGAGGTGGTCAGAATATACTATAAAACACTATTTGAAGTGATAAATGCACCAAAGACAGAAAAAGTGTTTGGAAGGGGCGATGATAACTCTGAGCAGGTGCAGTCTTGAAACACAGTGGGTTTCAGAGTATGCGCAGGAGTCAGACATGAAGAGACAGGAAGGTGGTGGGGGAGGGGTAAAAACAGGGAGTCTGTTCCCAGCAGAAGGAACAGTAGGAGAGGAACAGAAGCATGACATACTCAGGGAGACCGGGATGTGATTCCAGTTAAGCTGAAATACAGGGTATAGCGGGAGAGTTAGTTGGGCTGTTTGGAATGGATTTGTTTGTAATCTGAAAATAAGCAATTTTCAAGGCAAGCAGATCACCTCGGTCAAATGTGGGGTTCTCCAGGCCAAGTCTGCCCATATAATCACGCCAGGTCAGACTCCACCCCGTCCACACCCCTGAGTGCCAGATCTAAACCTAGATGCCAACCGACCACTTCCCCTTGGACGCCCCACGGGAGCCTTGAATTCCACACAGCTACAACGGAGTCCTCTCATCCCCACCCCATCCACTCCTTCTCCCATATCCCACATCATGGAGGACTGCACCACGCATCCCACAGTCCGCAACAGACGAGCCGTCGTCCTTCCTTTGCCACAGGCCTCGCCTCTCACCCCCTTACCCCAATCATGCTGATTTCACCTTCCTCCTACCTCTCGAACCTGTCTTCTCCACCCAGGACTCACTGCAACCGCATTTGTTCAGAAACTGGTGACCTCTCCCCTGGGCGACCTGACTCGTTCCCCAGCACGCCTCTCCACCCTCGCTCCTCACGCAGCTGCCAGAATGGATGCCTGCAAGCCAGGCCCGGTAACTTCCCAGTTCTGCCCTAAACTCACTCTATGCCCTAAAGGGACCTCATTACTGTTTTGTTTTGTTTTGTTTCATATGGACACAACCAAATCTCTACTATAGGAAGGCAAAAGGCGGCAGGAGAGGAATGGATTTCAGAGGGGACCCTGGGGGGTGAAGAGACAATGTGACATTCTGTCATGGACAAAAGTGAGACAAAATGCCCAGAATTTGAGCGGAGATGAAGGGGAAGTGGATGGAGGAGATGACCAAGGAGAAAACACCTACAGTCAGGGACCACGTACTGGGGTACCTCCGATTTTGAGTTGGAGCCCTGATGACAAATAGTCAACCCTTTAATGTACCTGCTATCGAGGACGTCACCTCGTGGAGGTGAAAGGCAAACATAAACCATGCCGTCCTAGTTCTCACGGGTCCAACGTTTCTAATTGCAAACAATCGGCTTAATAGTGTAGTAAAGAAAAAACAGCATTTTCCGAATTGTACTTAAGCATCATTTCTTTAGTTGCTACTGTGAACAACTGCGACATTGCGGACATTTCTCACCACCATTTAAGGTGGTTGGTGCTTTACCCGCCCGTCTCATTTCATCTTCAGGAAGTCTGCACTTACTCTGCAGCCAAGGAGGTGGATGCTGCTACTACCCATTGGGATGGGTTAGAGATGGCTGCAGTTCTTGGACACTCTGACCTCAGAAAGTGGTGCACATCTGTTCCCCGACAATCAGAGCGGGCTCTGTGGATGCTCTGACGGCAGAAGGAATCACATGCAAATCTCGAGGCCTAGGCCTCAGGAAACTAGCAGCTTCCAAATGTCCTTTAGAACATTTTCTCTGGAAGCACTGAGCTACAACCTAAGAAATCTCCCTCCACTAAGACGGCCACGTTGCCAAGGCCATGTGCAGGTATGCTAGGCAATAGTCCCAGTTGAGCCCAGCATCTTAATCATCCCTGTGAAAGTGCCACACCAATGAGTGACTAGCCTAGACCAAATGAATGCCAGTCAAACTCACCCACCAACAAAGTACCAGTCAGTGAACTCCACAAATGCCACAAGGAATACAAGATCCATCCAACCAAGCCCTACCTAAATTCCTATTTCACAGAAATCACAAGACAAAAAAAAAAAAAAAAGGTTGTTGCTTTAAGCTTCCATGTTTGGGGGTAATTTCTTATGTAAAAATACATAAATCGGAATAGCCTCCTTTAACAGAGAAGCTACCTGTTACTCCAAAAGGTTGACTAACTTACCCATGGTCTCTTGGCTGGGAAACTACACACAGCCTAGATAAGAACCTCACTCCGCCTGACCCAGATATGCACAATGTTTATTATATAATCCCTGAAAAAAAATTATGCCAGACAAGAGCAGTGGACTAACAAAACTCCCCAAGCTGTTTGGATTGCGTGCTCACAAAATTCCTTCCGGCTCTCCCTTGATTAACTTGGTAGATATGGTTAAGGCTGGAGGACCTTAAGCCACTTCCCTACTCTACTCTGCTCCCTGCTCTCCAGGCAGAGCCTTCACATGACTATTTTTACTCCTGGAAAGACTACATTCCATAATGACCAAGAAGTAAAGGTAAAACTGAGGACAAGAGATGACCACTCATCCCAAAGCCTCCCCCTCACACAAATAACTCCCATCACCCTATAAAGAAAACAAGAAAAAGGGGCATTTAATTGAATTACTTTACATTTAATTGAATTATTATTACATGGGCTCTCTGCCTACATCTAGATTTTGAAGAATTGAGAACTATAAAATCCCATGATTGGCTCCCAGGATCTTTCAAGACTTCCAATAATATTCAAATGCTAAAGCAACGCAGGATAGATATAGGCATAAATAGGGAAATGCTTCTAGGATATAACAATGTGAAACTTCAGCAGACTGTGGTTTCAGTGAATGAGATGCTAGAAGCAAGAGTGAGTTTACATGGGCTTGTAATTTCCTCTGACAAGATACACGCGCTCATTCCTTCGACCTAAGCAAAATTCCCCAGACTAAAACAGATTTGAAAGTCAGGTGGATGAGAAGACCATCTGGGATGAGAAAAAGCATAAAATCATCAAAACTATTTTTTTTTTTATAAATAGGAGTCAAAATGACATAGAATAGCAGCCACAGTTACCTGGAAGATAGGATTTAAAGTAATTGTCCTAATAATGGTGTACTTCTAGAGTTCTATGAAATATAAAAACCGTCATTTGATACGAGATTGCTCCAGATTAAACCAATAACAAAAAAGCCGAAACCAAAAAGAAAAAAAAAAAAGCCGAAACCACTGAAGACTGGTAGAATTGTAAGATGACGGGGTCTTTCAGACCAACTCTGTCACCCAAACAAAAACAAGGAATTGAAAAGTGGATCTGTTTAAGTCTCCAAGGAAAGGATATTCTACCTTTTTAGTTCTGCTTCTTTCAAGATCGATGCAGGAGCATGGAGCACTTGAAGATTCCTCTTTGGTTGGCTTTTATGCCCCACTTTAGCAGATACATCATCCTTAAAGGAGTCAAAGTATCTAAAGACCAGATAAATGTCCAAAAAAATACACAGGCCCATCAACATAAAAGAAATGATTTATAATCAACATGAAGTATTAATTTTTAAAAGCTATAAAGTAATACAGCTAGTCACTTTGAAAATGGGCCAAAATAATGGCTGCGTTTGCCATAGAATAAGCTGTAAAAAGAATATCAGTTTTGGGGTCAGACAGACTTGGGATTGAGTCTCAGGACCAAGGCTTATGTTGACACAATTTTGGGTAAGGCTTGAAGCTCACAGGAGTTTCCATCTCTTCATCTGCAAAACAGAAGCCCACCGCAGAGGGCTAAGGGGGCACGGGAAGGCCACTAAGAGGTGCAAGGGAGAACTCAACACTGTGAACATCCATCAGAGTGAGGCCACAGAGTGCTAGGAACGTGGGCTTCATAGTCCGGCAGCGTGGGTTCTAAAGAGTTACCTCTATTTACCAGCTCTGTGACCTTGGGTAAGTTAACCAGTCTCTCAGTGACTCCTCTTCTTTTTGACACTAATAAAGGCACTCTTTTACCCACGTCTATGAAGGTAATGGTGGCACGTACCTCCCGGGACAGCTGTGAGAGTGAAGGGCACCCGTGGGTACAAAGTGCAAATAATTAACAGTATTTCAGTGTTTGTTGTTATTAATGCTGTACCTACTAAGTATTAGACACCGTACTAATAGCTTCTCTCCATCAGGAGTCAGCAAATTTTTCCTGTAAAGGGCACTGAATACTTTAATAAAGATTTTAGTTTTGGGGAACATATATGGTGTCTGTCACATAACCTTTGTTTTTTACTTTTTATGGATCACAAAAAAAATTAAAATATGGGCTGGATTTATTAGCAAGCAAGCCATAGTTTTTGCCTAGCTCTTTATAATCTCTGTTACTGATTTGGTAATTTTCAAATTGTAAAGAGTGTAAATTTCACCCTCCAGGTAAGCTAAGGAGCTAGCTGTCAAGTTTTGGGAGAACTAGTAGAAGACACGAGACCCGAGGCTCAGATACAAAGCACCTGTTACTTACAACATCGCCAACAGTGCTAAGTTCATTTGTGCGTCAGCTCCAGTCACCTCTGCCCCCAGCTCCACAGGTGATGCCTAACAGCCAATGTGGATGCTGTCCTCTTAGTGGGATGGGAGTCACAGCTAAGAAACAGCGAGTCTAGGAATCCAAATATTTTATCAAACAACTCAACCTCAACTATGTCCTACAGGAAGACATTATCTTTATCATACTGGACAGTAAACAACGTTCCCCATATGCTCCCACAGGAAACATCATCTCTATCTTCCCATGTTCTTTGCTCTACAGAATTCTTCAGAATTCCTTGCCTATTGCAAGATGTGCAAAACCAGGAGAGACCAGGGGTGCCTGGATAGCTCAGTTAGTTGAGCATCTGACTCTTGATTTCATAATCTCAGGGTCATAAGATCAAGCCCTGCATCAGGCTCTGTGATGGGTGTGGAGCCGGCTTGAGATGTTCTCTCTCCTTCTCCCTCTGCCCCTCCCTCTGCTCATGCTCTCTAAATAAATAATAAATAAAATAAATAATTAAAATCTGAGGGGAAGCTAGGAGAGGCCAGGGGAACACTGTCTTTGAACAACGATAAACAGAAGAAAGAGCCAAAGCTGACACTACCTTCATCTAAAAATCCTTTCTACGAACTAATCAAGCAGATTCATATTTTTTAAAAAGTGCTCATAAAAAGGAAGGTGGCAGTTTCAAGGCTCATGCCACACTGCGACTAACAGTTATATCTGTGACATCATACACATCATTTTTGCTGAAAAAGTGCCTTTAGTTAAAAACAGAAACCAATTTGTAAATGTGAATTAAATGCATACTCCACAAAAAAAAAAAAAAAAAAATATATATATATATATATATATATATATATATATCTGGTGAAAGGGAAAGAAAAAAAAATCCTTACATGTAGATATAAATGTTTCCTGACAGACGTAAATGAAAACTAATATGGTGACATTT
Organism: Nasua narica; assembly: GCA_028533885.1. Lineage (NCBI taxonomy): Eukaryota > Metazoa > Chordata > Mammalia > Carnivora > Procyonidae > Nasua > Nasua narica. The sequence continues at coordinate 41,485,424 of CM052803.1, read as the reverse complement.
TTCAAATTAGCCATTGGAAAACACTGTGTGTGTGTGTGTGTGTGTGTGCGTGTGCTTTAAACAGCCTAAGCATTTTTCAGTGATGTTGGTCTAGGAAAGTATTTATGAAAAGGATAATAAATAATTAATTCTACTGGCTAGGAGCTACAACTCCTTTCTGTTTCGACAATATACATTGAAATGTTGTTTAAATTATAGGAGCAAATTGATTCAAAAGGCTTCCATTAGTGAGCTGGCAAACAGGTTTGAAGCCGGCTAATAAATTTTAGATAAAGATATAGCCTTTGATGAGGATGGCAACGCCAGAGCACTGAGCTCCAAGTCACCAGTTTGTTAAATCAGTGGCTAAAGTCTAGATTTCTCCCTGTCTCATAACTCACTGTGTTAAGCATCATTGGACTCAAATCGGAGCGCCTGCTGTGTGCACAGCGGCTGCTCACAGGGCTGGGAATCACATACGATCCAGCTTTTCTGTAGTGTCCCTTTCCTAGTCTCTGTTCTATCAGGTTTTCTGGTACATTAATCAAGGATAATTAGGCCCACCTGTGACATAAATATTTCCACCTATGATATGCCATGCAGCATAAAGTCATGCCGGAGATAACTATTAGAAAACTCCTTATTCAAAATCAAGAAAATGTGCAAAGCTCTTGATGCCATTCGGATACATGCCCTTTTAGCTGGTCGCGACCTGCTGTTCTAGGTTGTGGAATATTATGCACCTATAAAGAGAGTAAGTTAAAGTTGTATTTACTGGCTGGAAGGCAGACCTTGTATACTATCTAGGGATGGTGAAGTATGCATCCACCTACTTTAGAGAAAGAGAACGAAATCTACTGCAGGCATATTATACATTTTAACACAAATAAAGATGTAAAAGAATACACCAGCTATTAACTATGGTTACCAGGGGAGAGGGTGAATCAGAGGGAGAAGTCAAGTAAGGATTGTATTTATGTCACCATTATTAAATATACGTACTTTAAAAAAAAGAAAGGGTAAAGAGGGGAGTTTAAGTTCCCCTTTATATAGCTCTATGGTTTTTAAAAAACTGTTCAAATAAGCGTTCACTTCTTTTATAACTGAAAAAAATCTAACACCGAAGAAACAAAATCATAAAACAGGTATGCTGCTTATTCTCTTAACTTATTTCTACCTGGCCCCTTTGGGGAAGCTTCTCAAGGGCTGATCTATCTTTCTATCCATCCTCCCTTCCACGCATATAACCAATCAACCAGTCCTAAGAAACGGTGGGCTAGGAGTATACAGTTTGGGAATCAGCTAGACGCGGAAGGAAATTCTGGCTCCGCTGGCTTGCTCGCCATCCCGGTATGGCTACTTGTGAGCAGAAATAAGCTATGCTTGGCCATCATGTTACCATCCTGGTGAACCGGCTGAGAACTGATTACAAAGGAATTCAAATTTACACAGTCTCTAGTTTGGGAAGGGACATGACAGGGAATTCAAATTTATACAGTCTCAAGTTTGTTCCACTTCCCAATGGGGGAAAATCCTTTTTTTTTTTTAAAGGAATACCACATTTTCCTTTACTTCGTTACATAAAGTCATTTGTGAACTGGAGATTTTGTGTGGTGTTCCAGCCTCAGCCCAAGCCCGGGAGAGGCAGAGATGACAGATGAAAATCCCAGAGCACTTTTCCTGACTGCACATGGATCTGAAGCAGCCTAGGTGAGTGGGATGAGGACCTTCCAGGATCGGTCTCAGAAAGAGAACATGGCCCGCGGGCCTGCTGCTCCTCTTCAGGGGCCTGACTCACACGCCTGGGCCTCACCGCCACGGACTGTGCACTTCTCGGGGGCTCGGGACTCACAGGGCCCTATAAACGCTGCCTCCAGCAAGGCAGACACAATGCATTCCCATCCGACTGGCTTCAGGAAGACTCATCAAAGTTACTGACACTTAAAACTCACTTCCGAATTTTAATGGGCTACAAAACAAAATATCCAGATTGTGAGAATGCAGGGAATGGAGTGAAAAGTTAGAGTTATGCATTTTTAATTAAGTTCTTAATTATATAACAACAAAACAAGCAATTAATTTCCACGTGGCTACATTAACCACTCCACACTTAAGTGAGGCAGAACAACTGAATAGTATGTTCTCTTCTGGCTTAGAGAAACATGAGATACAAAATTCCATGCGGGTACATGAATGAAAGAGAGAGAGAGTGAGAGGGGAGGGGGAAGCGAGAGACGGACGGATGAAGGGAAATAATAACTTGCACTTATCCAGCACTTATTATGTACCAAGCGATGCTCAAAGCAATGTGTCTAGCTACATTTAATCTTCCTACAGTGAATCTTCACACAACCCACGGCAGTGGGTACTGTTGCTTCCACAGGACTAAGGAGGAATCTGGCAAAAGCTCCTGCCCCTAGCCAGGGCAGAGTCAAGAGCGGACTCATGGTCTAGCTCCAACGGCCTTCTGGTGACGGCTCCACTAGCCTGACTCCACAGAAAAGCAACAGGAAAGGGAACAAAGGCAGACGTGCAGAGCTACAGGAGGGGCCACTAAACTTTCTGCAAAGAGCCAGACAGTGACATGTTATGGGCTTTCTGGGCCACATGGTATCTGCCCCAACCACTTAATTCTGCCATCACGATGCTAAGACAGCCTCAGACAACATATAAAGGAGTGGGGGGGGGGGGCTGTGTTCTAATGAAACTTTATTTACAAACACTGAAATTTGATATTCATATAATTTTCAAATATCCTAAAATATTATTTTTTTTTTGTTTTTTGTTCTTCCTCAAACATAAAAATGTAACACCATTCTTAGCTCACAGGCTGTCCAAAAACACATGGCGGACCAGATTTGGCCCATGAGCCACTGTTGGTGGGCCCCTTGCATTAAGGGCAATACAACACAGGGAAATGTGCTTATTTAGGCTTTAACATCAGACAGGCCTGGGGCTGAATTTTGTGACCTTGGGTAAATTCCTGAATAGCTCTATGCCTCGTCTTTCACATCTATAAAATGGGGATGACAACGTCTACCATAGCATTTGGTTTGAGAAATAAAACTACACATGAAATGGACCTAGCATCCAACTGGACAAAGGACAGAAAATTTGTTTGGGTGTCCATTCACTCAACAAAGCCCTTACTGAGTCCCTATTTTCCACCAGGAACTATCTTAGGAGCTGGAGAGGCCACTGTGAAAAAAAGCAGATGAGACTCTCGGCCCTCGTGGAGCTACCCTTCTAGTGCCAAGTTTTCCAAATACAGAAACAACCCAACTTTACGCCGTGGATGGGCCTGGCCCACTGACGGATGATGAGTCAAGACTCTGGGTTGTTCTGTGGTCAGTCGATTCTTCCACGTTACCCATCTGCAGTGCAGCAAGCACTCTCAGGTAGGGAAGAACACAAAGGTGGATACTACATGGATGCCCAACAACTCTCGCTGTTTTTAAGGAATATGTCAACAATTATGCTCCCTTGAGCTCCTGGATGTATGAATAAAAGAAGCAATTTACAACAAGAGGCAAAGAGGAATAGCCAGAGCTAACTCTGTATGCTTTCAAGGCAGAGCACCACGAACGCGACCTGTGCCCCCGGCTGAGCGCATCCCTGCATGTGTGCTAAAGCCCCATTTAGTCTCACTCCTAAACAGACTCACTGGAGTTCCTCCTCCTATCCTATCCTGATGGGGATAATTTGGGAGAAAACAGAGAAGGCTGTCATCTCCTGAGCACGGTGCAAGAAGGCATAATTTCTCCAAACATGTAAGAACAAAACCTCTTAACTCATCTCTCAACACCCTGACGCAGTGGCCTCAAACAGCCTTTCAGACCGGTCACTAGGAAAAAAGCTGCCTTCTGGGGCTATAACTCACCTTATCCCAAGTGGGTCCCTGGGGCCCTCTGTGGTGACGAGTAAATTAATGTCAAATGTCACTTCAGAATGATCAAGACCCAAGAAGTGACCTCCGTTACAGCATTCACAGACACACTTAGGGCAGATGGCCAGAAACAAGTCATCCAGAGAAAAATGCGTATTTCACTGCTCCATAGCAAAAAGGTATCAAAGCCAAACACGCACTTCTCTGCTGCATTAAGGGAAAAATCGTGAGATGGCAAGCAGACTGGATGTTTAAAGGATGAAATACAGCAAGGTTTTTTCCCAGCTCGCAGGCCAGGGAGCAGGCTGGCATGTCCATGGCAGCGGAGAGGTTTCTAGAGCCTGGGAGGCAGCCTTCTTGGAGGTGGGTGGGCAGGGGGAAGCTGACCTCCCTTCTACTTACTCCAGATAAGTGGCAGATAATGGGGGGGGGGGGGGCGGTTCTGGCTCAGGCTTTCTCATCAGTAATTACAAAACTGAAAGTCATGATCTACATTTGAGTGGAACAAAAATGGGCCAGTGGTCCTTCCTCTTTTTCTGTTTCAAGCCCCTACCACCAAGTCTCAGCACAGCCATAAAAACCTCACCTTAACTAACAAATGCACTGGAGCCAACAGGATTCATTAGCGGGCATTTAATTACTGCAGGGCTGTACCGGACATCTGTTGTTTTCACCTCTTCTGTGTCCTGCGTCCGTGCCCCACTTCTTCTCACAACGGCTCCTCCAATCACCTCAGGGCAACCCCTTCCCGACACATACACTTCTTGGGGGGCCTGACCCCACCTGCTGAATCAAGATGTGAACACGTGACCATGCTGGACCAGTCAGAAGCAGCCACCAAGACAGGCTGGGAGATGGCATGTGACTCGGGTTGGCCTGATGCGAGGCCGGGACAGTGACTGGATCCGTGGGGGACAGAGAATCGCACCTGTCTGAGGGGCTGAGAGAACAGGAGAAAAGGGTACAAGCCCCTCACTGCTGGCTTGCTACAGTGTAGAAAATGGCTGCCCGAGGAAGACCAACATGAAGAAAACAGAGTCAAGGGACAGAGAGGGATGAAAGTTTGCACAGTCAAGCCTCCGGGTCCAGCCGAGCTAACTATTATTTTTTGTGGTAGTTATCTGACAGTTTTTCAAAAGCCCTCACAGAACGATGCAAATAGCTTCCCAGGATACTACAAGAATGGCACCAACTCCCACATTTATGACCATCAGAGTGAAGCCATCTACAAACAACTTTTCTCTCGGCCTGTCACCTCCCTGCATCCCAGACTGGAGTGTCGCTGACAGGCCAAGACTTAGTACTCCCAGGAGCTACTGATCACAGACCATCTAATGCAAAGGACGTCTTTGATTTCTCCTGATTCCCTATCCCTCTCCTCTGGCCTTCTCTTAACATTTTCACGGCACGAACCTTTTGTTAAGGGGGATTTATACCTTATCTGTCAGACAGTAAGCATCTTCAGGACGTGGCTGACAACCAGGGACAGCCAAGTGAGTGACTGAATCTGCCTCTAGGATCATCTGTGAATCCCCAGCATAGGGGCGAGGGGTTGCCATATGTTGGTCCTAAATAAAATTTACTGAATAAATAAATGAGCAAGGAGATCTCCTCAAATACACTGAAGATGCCTAGAGAATCAAAGTAGACTTGTATAGCCCTGAGTCCTCCAACAGGACCAGGAAGGATACTCTGCACTTAACAGATGCTCAAAATGTATTTGCTGAATGAAATCAAGTGCTCCAGCACCAATTAAAAGCAACTCTAAGTTCACTTATAAACAACTGGTACTGTTTATAATTTATGGGGGAAAAGGGAGGGGGAGTATGTATATTCCCTATTTCTCAATTTCTTAAAGGCCTAGTCAGATATGATGAGGCCTTGGGCTGTACTGGGCCTTCCAATTTGCATTATTGATCTAAAATATAACTTACACAGGCAAATTCTGAATGCAAACCACCAGAACTGGTGGAGAAAAACATGAGGAGTTACAAGTGTGGGTGTACCAGACCCTGCATTACATCACGGTAAAGCTGAAAATGTGACCACATACAGTTTTCTAGAAATTGTGATATTGCCACTGTGGCCTCAGACTGAGATCCGAGATATGGGGACTTCCACAGTGTCCCTCATTCCCCAGCATGTGGTTTCAATCACAGGGCTTTTCTATAGTCAGGAGGCCCAATGATTGCAATTACATATGTAAAAATACATACCCAGTGTAACTCAAATCAAAGGCAAAACTAAGAGGACAGAACCACCACAAAAGGGGAAAAGAATATGGGTGACTCTCCTGTCATTCTGTTTCTTTCATGCAGTTATGACAACATGTTGTAAACATAAAGCACTCTCTCCCCCACCATTGGCCCCCCATCACCAGGTATTGAGTCTCCTGGGAGACTTTACATAGACGGAGCAATTTTACACGAGCCAGACTTGAAAAGGGAGACTAGAGTTACAGGCATCAAGGGCACAACAAACCTGATAACGTGGACGCCCGATAAGTGTGGACCTGAGAACAGGAAAATAGCCCCCCTGGGGTCTGCCAAGCATGCCAGCCCCGAGATCAAGACCCTGCGACAGAGGAGGCAGCCATGGACTTCCTACTTGAGCTGTCCTCATGCATAACCCTTAAGGGCAGGGCTCTCCACAGCCACTTTTGCTGCCTGGGGTCCAGGAGAAGGTCAACAGACCACACTCAGGAAGACCAGAAAGGAACTACTCAGGTAGAGCGATGGGCCAAAAGCAGGCCCAAAAGATTACAAAAGGGAGGAAGGTATGCCACTTCTGTAAGATCATCTAGATGCGCCAGGGATGTGGTGGGGCCACTGAAGAGTGGCCACCGCCTTCCCAGTATATTCTGACACCCAAGAAATGACTCCAAGTACAAACCTCACTTCAAATTCTAAGCAGTTGTAACTTCTCTGATCCTTAATGTCCTCTCCTGGAAAACTGAGACAATCCTACCCATCTCGTAGGATTGCTAGAATGAGGAAATGAGGATCCCTTTAGGGCAACTCATCCAGCATCAGCACCCAACGGAGAGAGAATAAGTGGGGGATATTAGGACTGCTGTCCCTCGTCATCATCGCGTCACTCAGCTCAGGGTCAAGCTGACTGAAGACCCACCAGGTGAGCACTGATAATCACACCATTAACATGTCATGAATTCCTAACAAAATAGAGCCATGTTATCTCAGAAATGAAGAACCGAATCTCCACAATCCAGAGTGCTCAAGAGCCCCAGGAATCTGTACTAAAGATTTCCCATCTTTTGGCAATACTTTTTTAAACCCCCGTATTTTTCAGAACCAGATGCTATTTCCAGTATATGTCTTTGGGAGCTTTCTGCATTAAAAAGAGAAAAAGAAAAGGAAAGAAGCTTGGTAAAGTCCTAGATCCATCCTAAAGTTTCAAGTGAGTTTTCATGTTTAATTATGTCTCCTTGGAAACATATGGTCCAATGTCATCAAGGCAAGACCTCACTCTGACTAATCTCAATGACTCCATGATATATGAGGGATGCTAAAAAAAACCAAGCCCAGTCTAATGCAGCCCCTATGCCACAGACATGAAAAAGTGAAAACAGGATGGACTTTGAGGTATTCCTCTGGGGGGGACAACCATAAATGCAGAGTAGAGAGTCAGTTTTCAGGCATGACCCTAAATAAAACATTACTCTTCTAGACAAGAGTAGTTTAAATACCCTTCCTATTGCCTCAGCATGGACCACTACTGGTCAGGGCTTCATGTGCAAAGAATCCAGGGAACCTGGGACACACTCAGCATATACATAACACAGAGGGCCAACTTTAAATAAGATGGGGATGTAATGGGATAAGTAGAAGCTGAAAAGCATCCATAGATGACAATAAGGGATCAGAAACAACCATCTCATCAATCCCAGCACAGATGGTATAGAAGAAGAAATTCATGAGCCTCTTAAAAAAGGTACAATAGAATCAGCCAGACAAGGAACCGCAGAGAAACCCTAATGAAGAGCTGTATTCTAGTCACAATAAGGGACTCATCTGCTTTCTTCAATAAGAGAAGCTAAAACTTATCAGAATCCACTGCATACAATTTATGGTAGCTATGAAATTCACGATTAACTACAGCGGGATTCCATTCCAAAACGGAGGTCCCAGTTGGTCCTTTTGTTGTCTTAACATTAAGAACACTATTAGGCACTGTAGACGAGCTATTAGTACCGAGGGTGAGCACCCACCCTTAAAAACTGTGGGGTTCTGACTTATTGAAACTCATCCCTCTCTGAGCTACACATTACACAGATCTACAGCACATGAAAGATGTTCCTGCAGAATAAATCCAAAGTGATTGGCCAAGGCTGAGCCATTGATAAGATAAAATGTATGGAAGGCCACAGTTCAGTCAATAGGATGTGATGTGTATTACCCCGTGTACTCAGATGACTGAGTGACAGTTCCTGCTTCCTAATGCTCACTAATTATGTATTAATAACATCACCAGCTTATTTTAGAAGGTATTATCTGACAGGTAGACGGCTACTAGCTATTTAAGGAAAACATGCACATATGGTCATTTCAATCATCATGGAAATTCAATCATCACGGAAATAAAACACAACTTGGATAGAAACAAGTTATACTTCCCCAACAAGTCCCAGGGATGTGAGATCTCTGACCCAGAAGAAAGAAGATGGTAGCTAATCTCTTTTCATAACTGTAGCACCAAGTCAACCCAGATAAAAAACCCTAAGTGATAACTTTAAGAGAATAATTTATATGTATTGCACATGATATATGCCCTATAACACCTAAACTGGATATGGATAGAGCAATGGACAGCAAGCTCTACAAACAATATGTCTTTATCACCTTCCTTTTGAAATAGTTTTAATCTAAAGGAAATAAAGCACTGGTAAGTACAACCACAGCAGAATACGAGACAGTATTAAATGTTCCTGGGAAACCTCCCAATTTTAATTAGGGTGCCAGTAAAATTAAATTTTCCCAATTTCTTATCCTTGTCACCTCACCAAAAATGCCAACTTGCTATCTTTAATGTAATGCATGGAGTCATGAAGCCAAATACTTGTTTGTTTCTGTACATGTTGTCTATCAGGACCCAGTCCTATCTGGGTCAAAACAGAGGTCAGCTGTCTCCATGAACTTTCAGGTTTTAAGACTCTCAACTTAGGAACATTGGTCCATTTTGCAAACATTACCATTATCTTTGAAATGACTGAACAAAATCAATTGGCCCATTTGTAAGTGGATAAAGAGAAACTGAAATAAAATTGGTGAGTCTAGAGTAATTGATGCAACCAACTGACAAAGCTTTGGTCTAAAAAATAAACTTTTGTCTCCATTTACCAAGACATTCATCATAAGAGTCCAGTATTTAAAAAGGTCCAGTATTATTTAAATTTAAAAAAGTGTCCTCCAGTAGGTCTAAAACTGATATGATTAAACTGCAAGCTTTCAAATTATTTAATTAATATGTTATCCTCATAATCAATTGAGTAATGAATCCACATAATAGTATTAAATAAATCTTGTTAAAATCCTGTCCTAAATGGACAATTCCTTATTCCAAAATATAAATAAATAAATAAATAGTCCCTACTCAAAAATAAAAACCAAATAAATAAATAAATAAATAAATAAATAAGCAAAAGAAGTCACTAATTCCCCTCCAAAAGTTCATATTCCCAAAACAAGAACATAAATTTCTTTCCAGGTGATCCCAACCTACTTCCCAGTTTTCTTGCACATCCCTCGGAACACAAGCTCTAAAACAGGGGGTCTTTGTTGCATTTACTGCTACATTCCCCATGCCTACAATTGTGTGTAGCCACACTGAGTGCCACGTTCGGCGGGACGGCTGAAGGGGTGTCTGGATGCAGTACTGCCCTGAGACCTACAGGACATGCACACCTGTCCTCGGTCCCAACCTTCAGAAAGCATGGTTTATCAACTTGCAATGAAATACGCTTACAGGAAAACGCACTGGTGCCTCTGTGACTTGAGATCCGATGCTCAACGTTTGTGGAGCGTGACATGTCATCCTAAACATCCACTCTGGTGACTGCCACTGGTCAGGTCCCAGAAAATCACTGCTCCATATCTCTCTTACCCTCCATCTTTGAAACAAAAGACCGCTGTGTATCTGAATGCCCTTGTGGTTTGTGGTGAGCTGCTCCCAAGTTTGAGCATGGAAAATGCTTCTGGGTATCAAGAGTATTTGAGTCTTACAAGCTTTTAGATAACAGAAAAGACAAATTAATTAACTTGTCAAATCCCTTCTCTCAGATAGCCTGAATTGGAAAGATTCTTATATAATAAAGTATCGTGTGTATACCAGAAATACAGAGTATCAGTTTTCTTGTGTTACAGTTTGTGATAGGAGAGGTCCTTACAGATTGGCAGATATTCACAAGTACAGGTAACAGCTAATATTAAGGCATCCTCATCATTCTTAAATGTGTATATTTGCAAGACTCAATGAAATATGCACAAAACATGGTATCAGTCCCCTTCATTGGCCACTGGATAGATAGTCCCTGATAGGATTTCATATTTTTTATCTTTATAAGAATACGTTATACGATTTAATTTTTTTAATTAAACTTTAAATAATTTCATGTAGTCTTATAGTCATTGTTTGAAAAAAATATTTTACGAATCAATAAACACATTGATAATCTTCATGTAGTATTCATTAGATGTTTTTAAAGAGAAACAATATGGAAGTATATTACCATAATTTGAAATTTTCAATTTATTACATTTGCTTTAGTTTACATTTTTGTGAACTGCATAGTATTTTATGCTTTGGATCATCATAATTTAACTGAATTGTTAATTATTTTAAGTGGTTCTTTTTTTCATTGTATTAATATTATGGGCATAAACATCATTGAACATAAATCTGTGGGTGCATCTTTAAATATCCCTTTAAGATATTTTTCTAGTATAAAAATCCTAGGTGAAAAACATTTCTCAACTTTTGAGAGACACCTCCAGATTAAACCTGAGAACAAAGATGAGCAATAATACTTCCCGCCCACAGTGTTTGAGAATGCCCACTCTGTGCTACTCCTACACAGGGTATTAACAGTTTTCACCTCTCTTAATTGGACGTGCATGAACTGAATGCAGTTTCTATTCTAAGTTGTTTCTTCCTTGCTAATAAACCTGAATGTTTTCCAAATATTTATGGGTCATTCGAAGGACATTTTAGACTTTTGCCAATTGTCCTACTACTGTTTCTTTTTTTAATTTAAGCTCGTTTATTTGTTGGAGCTGTTTCTTTATTAGGCAAATGAAATATCTGAGCAGAGAGCTAAAAGAAAATCCTATGACTGACTCAAATACGTACTTACAAAAATGATTCAGAATTGTGCTTCTCTTATTAATGTGGTGCTAAATTACTTCATGAGTTCTTAAAGATTCTTATTTTTGGCACGTTTGAGGTACAGAATGAGCAGTTCCCTGCGTTTCCATCTGTGAACACCAGCATTCGCAGGCCAAACACAAGTTTAAAGGAGACAGGGAAGTGAACTCTGTAAAGTGGAGATTTGTAGAGTGTGATAATGAGGCAAGTCGTTATGTTCTAACTGGTCTTAACTGTTCCATAAATGTTTCCTTTACCCTGTAAACTTTAAGGTCAAGATAATATGAGGAGCACTTAAAGCAAAGAAAAGCCATGTGGGCCTTGGCTAGGGAACATGCCATTTTGGGGGTGGGAGGGGGGCGAGTGGAATCTGGAATACTCTTTAACTGCCCTATGAACATATAAAAAATATATTTTCTCCTCTGGCACTAACGGCCAAACTGAAACAAGGGAACAACTGGGCTGCATCACTCATCTTCGAGGAAGTTCCTAGGAATGGCACGGGAGGGACAAGCCCCAGAGAGGGTTTGTTGTGTTCTCCAAAGCAGGCCCCTGGCAAACAGGCCAGGAACCCACAACAGGCTGTGGAATCTGAGGGACAGTCTAGCTCTCTGGAGAGCAAGATCATCTCTGCACACATTTGGTTTCACACCATTTGTGACATGTTAATACCCAAAAAGTGAGTGTCATTATTAAATCTCCCAGCAAAACTATATTTAGATTATCTAGCCTATTTTGTAATCCTCCTTTAATCCCAGAAAATGAAGAGCTAGCAACATACAGTAGAACTCACTGGCATCTTAAATTAACAGTGGAATTGCTCCTCATAGTTATTAGCGCGGTGATGCGACTGGTTTCCCTTTTGTAAAAGCGGCTAATACATACTTTTCTGAATTTCCTTCAGACCTCATTAGAGAAGTCCATGAATTATTGGTTAGTGTCTGGGACATCTTAAATGTCACAAGCCATGCCTTTGAAATAAAGTACTTTTAACTATATGGAGGATGTCTTAAAAAATGGGCAAGTCAGGATTCATAATTGACACGATTAAGGTTTTCCTAAAGCAGGATTATTATACAATATGGCCTGGGTTTATATATGGCTCTTTAGTCTAGGAAACAAAGTTTAGGACATTTTGTATACATCGTCTCTGATTTTTCAGGCAAATAGAAAATCAGTGGAAATATATTCGGCTCCTATTCCAAGGCAGAAAAAAATCCTATGGCACAGAATGGTTATTTGTCCCAGGTCACAGAGCTGGTGAGGTGTTGAAAGAACCAGAATCTAGGTCTTAGAACCCCAAGAGTTCCAAAAGCTGTCAAATGACTTTTCCAGTCCAAGCATCAGAGGATGTGTGTGTTAACTGTTCTAGATCTTTCCAAAAGAATGAAGATGCTTGGTCTAATTACAAAGTCTCCCAATGAAGAAGGAATGGGAGGCAAGAGGAAAACGCCCTGGCCCGACGTGGTTCCTTCCTTTTAATTGTGTGGTTGCAAGGGGCTGGTGAGAGTAAACAGCAGTGCCTCCCACTGGGCTCCCTGCAGGTTCGCCCTGCAGGAGTGAGATTCTGCCCATGATTTATATGGTTGCAGACATACAGGAAGAGTCTTGTCACTCAATCCCCCCTTCCATCTCTGGCTCCGAGGAGCCTGCAATGCCTCACAGGAGCCTGTAACTGTCAAACGGCATTCCCCAAATCCATCAATACTGCCTGCTGCCATATAAATACCCTGCTGCTCTACAGGTTGCAAATATTTCAATCTTTCCACAGACCTGCAGCAGCATCTGAGCAGACGTGGGAGAAAACTCATGAAATCTGATGGCTTTATTTACTCTTCCAACCCAAGAGAAACACACATGCCTAAACCTTCACTTTCCAAATGTTTACCGGGAGATTAGAAAAACAACAGATGACAGCCAGTGTGTCAGCCTAGAAGAATCACAAAAATCCTTCTTTAAACAATCTAGTAACCAGATGAAGACTCCAGGCCAGGAGCCCCTGTGTGTGTTTAAGAAGTTCATGGGGCTGGCATTCCTTTGGATTATAAAGAAATGGACACGGACTCAAGTCTAAACCCAAAAGTGCCAGGAAGCAAAGATTTCCTTGGCCTCACCTGAAGCAAATGTATCTAGATTTGATTCTTAGAATCAAAACCCAGGAGACCAGGGCTGCATGTATGGTTGTTCAGTTTGCAGACTAAACAACTCAACGGGTCACTGTTTACATAGACTACAATGTGAATGGAGTCTTGCATTGGTATACAATCACAGATAACACCTACAAGATTGCAGAGAGGGGCATCTGGGCCAGTCTATCACTCACTAGTATCCTACTCGGTTTTCTATCCATATTTAAGAATGAACTCATCAATCATTCCTTTATTTAACAAATACTAACTAAATGCAAATGAAATGTGAATCTCATTCAATCCTGCAAACACTTCTTTGGGTAGACACTGTTCTTCCCATTCAGCAAATGATAAAACTGAGACTGAAAGAGATTAGTTGTTTAGAAGTGGTCACACATTGATTATGGATTTATAGGGACCAGAAAAACATCTGGCTGTCGCGGATGCTCAATAAAGCACGGATACAATTATTACTCACTGTTCTGGGACGTATGATTCTTGGCTGGGTCTCCAGCATCTCAAGGTGTTCATTTTCCTAAGTGGGGTGTGTAGGTACAGGAAGAATTTACTCTTCCTTCATGCCTACCTCCCCCAAAAAGAAATTAGGAGAATAAGTGAACCCCCAAACAGGAATATAACCTCGCCCTCTCTCCCTTCTACTAAAGTAGCAAAGAGAGAGGTAACCACAAAAGCTAATTTATCTGAAAGAATTGATATTTTTCTCTTTCCGCCATATAGTTTCTTAGTGACTTCCAAGTTTTTAGATCCTTTAAGCTGATTCATTTTAAGTTTCTTTTTCTCCCCGCTTCTAAAAGGTAGCTATCCCTGCCCACCGTTTTGGAAGTAAGAAAACCTGGGGACTTTTCTATAGGCTCATAAAGACAGCATGCCAGAAACAAGAAGGTATGGCAGGTGGTGAAGACGGGGGTCGGGGGGTGTGGGGGGAACTGAACGTGCCAAGACAGTCACACCCTTATTGGTTATGGCAAATGTGAAACAGACTAGAAAATCAGAGGCCCTGGAAAAGACTTATAAAAATAACAATGTGAGAGCTTACTGTAAAGTCAAGGAACATGAAAAGGGAGGCTGTGGGTGGCATCTGAAACACGTCAGAGATCATGCTGGAAACTCGCCCTGAGCTGCCCTTGCAAAGTTATGCCTCTTTGGAGGTTCTTCCAATTGCCCCCATAACAGACAGGCCAAGGTGAGGCCCCGCACACAGACACACGGAGAGTTTTCAATCCCGATTAGAACTGAGAAAGGAGGGGCACAAGTCGCAGACTGTTCCTGATGCTTTCCAACAGGGCTCTGAGAGGGGGAAGTTGGAGAGCTGCCTGAAACAAATGTCTGAGTGATGGAGTAGAAGTGGCGAGTTTCTGTGCAAGAAGACAAAATGGATTTTTTTAATGTTCCAGATAATTCTTTATGGAATATTAAGAGGAAAAAAAAAAAAAAAAGACCACCACACACCACACAGAGATCCCTCACAAGCAACCCCTAGCTAAGGGAAGAGAGTAGATCAGATGTCCTGAGGACATGGCTGGATGAATTCGGTTCTTGCCCAGGATCTGTACTAGAAGGGGAAATGCCCGTTGAGTCATCCTGGGGGACGGTGAGGGCAGAGCTGGAAAGTCAAGAGCTGGCCCCGCCTGGCACTCTGCACACAGTGAAAGCACACTCCAAATTTTACCACCTTAGCTTTCTCATTCCCAGGTCACTATTACATAACTCCTGCAATTAGTCTCTTGGGTTTTAGTTCTTAAATTCCATTCTAGTGAAAGTAATGTTGTTCATTCTACTCTATGATTATTTAAAACTAAAATGAAGTTTTATGTTTATGAAGTAAAATATCATATTTCCCTGGCTCTTAAGAAATATATATTAGACTAACTTGAATCAACCACTGACCCAACAACTGCTTACATGTGTTCATGAAATCGTGGGTGCCTGTGAGTCAGTAGGAAGAGATACTCTACGAAAAGCACTAAAATTATGAAAGTAGGACATAATGGTGTCTTTCACGATCCCAGCTCAGCCACTTACTAACCCTGTGATCTTGAGCAGAGAACTTAACTCCTTAGTGCCCCAAGCTCATCAACTTCAGTAACATTTATTCATCGTTTTCATGCAAAGACAAAACACATGCACAAAAGTTAGGACAAGATCTGGCAAAATAAGAGTTAACTTGCAATATACATATTAGGATGATGATGATGCTTATCACTACTTTTATTAATGAATCACTGGTCTCTGGCACACTGGTAATGTTATGTATTAGAAAGACTATGACCTTAGGAGTGTGACCTTAAGCAAACTACTTAATCCATCTGAACCTCAATTTTCCCTGTTCTGCGAAATATGGAGAATAACTGGGATCTCGTGGGGATTCAAGGACTTGAGAAAGTACATCCCAATGTGTCTTTGTTCTCTTGCAAAACAGAGCTGGAAAATTTGAACAATTATTCGGATCTAAACAGAGAGTAGGGTCCGATATTTATAAGGGGCCTACGTAAATAGATGATATTACTGCCACTATTTGCGTTTCCACCAGCCCCTATGCTGAATAATCAATAATAAATGTTGTTTAAACAAATGGTGTAATTTTCCAATCTGTGTTGTTCTAAACCGACCTTTGCTCCTCATTGCCATTTGTAATGCATGCATAATTCATTGATGAAGCAGAAGGAGAAACAAGGATGTTGGTCTAAGTGGCCCTTTTTGGGTTGTTTTGATGATTTGTTATAACCCTATAAATAAAACAAAACTTGTCATTGTAAATATGTATTGTGTTATCTAGAGGTATATTTAGTGGGTAAAATAATAAAAACTAGCCTGCCTCTCCTGGAAATCTTAAGGTATAATTAATTGCTGGTAAGATTTATTCTAGAACTTGAGAGCCCTAAAGTAGAAGGAAAACTAAAGGCCACTGTCAACACAAATGCTAAAAGAAATACCTAAAGGGCAGAGCCATTTGCCATTTGCAGGAAGTGTTTGCTAGCATACTTACCTGGGGGGCAAAAAGGAAGATTCACATGGTGGAGTTAAGTGTGTATGTACATATACACATAGACTTTTTAATAAATCATAAATCAAGGGGTTAGCAGGGCTAACTGGTAACTTCAACTCCTATCTGTTATTAGTTCACACACACACACACACCTCTCCACCTAGACAGAAATATGTATACAAAAATGCAAGTGTGCGTATACATACACAAACACACATACATAATAAATCTAAGGATTTTTTTAAATAAAGCATAGATCAAAAGTCTTTCAGAGCTAGCTCCAGTCAACGCTAACCCCAGTCTGCTGTTTGTTCACCAACACACACTCACTGTGCAATAAACCCTTTCAATATGGGACACAAGAGCAAAATGGGTCTCTGTCCCCAAAGGGCACCTCTGTGTGCTCCCTCAGATCATAGCTGATGACATGTCAATGAAACGGTGCTTGCTCTGGTCCCGGAGATCAAAATGAGGGCTTAACCTGCAATTTACTCTACAAGTCCCATGACACTTGCCAGATCTGAAGACTTCATTCTAATCTTCCCTGCTGAAAAAATAATCAAATACTCTAACAAAGATGTATTGACAGCTCTTAATTAACCATGCTAATGGGGGTAAAAGAGAGCATGGATAAATGAAATCCACACATAACCTAAAACCTTCATATGGCCATTAATTTCCAGCTTCTCCTTCACTAAACCTTGCAGGGGGGTGGGTATGAGTGCTTGCTTTAACGACGGAATTACTTGATGTCCACATCTGCACTGGGCCAGTCATTTGCTGGACAAGCTAATGAGCACGGAAATGGCCCAGGGCACCATGTGTTTCAAAGTTACCGGGGTTTGATGGCAATGGTTTTATATCTTCTTGGATACAAGTAAATATATTTCAGACAGCTTTTAGAATGAGGTTAGCTGAAATAGTTTTATAGCAACAGAGGATGACCTGCTGCAGACCTTCCGGTTCCTTCCCTATCACTGCTGCTACTCAAACGGAAAGTAAGGGAAGGGAAGCCTGGGTGGCTCAGCTGGTTAGTCCCGTGCTCGGCTGGGAAGCCGCTGGAGAGGCCCGCTCTCCCTCTCGTCCCTCTTCCCGCTCATGGTTATATTCTCTCTCTCTCTCTCTCTCACTCAAATAATAAATAAATCTTAAAAAAAAAAAAAAGGAAAGGAGAGGAGGCATAGAGATAGAGGCTGACACATGTACAAAGTCAAGTGGTCACTGCTTTGAAATGAGCAGCTGATTGCAATAGAAAGATCTGCAGAAGGGGAAAGAGCTGATGTCTACGAATTGAGCAAAGCAAACGGAAGATGAGAGGAGGTTTCCCTAAGGGAGAACCTGTACTCGCATTAATAGAGCACCTCTTCTATGTCAGGCCCCATGCACACCTACTATGATGAGGCACCATGTAATGAGACCCAGGAGGAATCAGGACAAGGAACAAAAGCGGGCTTCCTCCTCTTTCTTCAAACACCTGGCACAGTCACACCAGGCGGCAGGAACCAGGGCTGAGGGACCTTGGGCAGAGTTACTCCAAATATCTGTGCCTCGGCTGCCTCGGTAGGTCACTGCTGCTCTGCCACACTGCCTGGGACAGCACAGACACCCAGTAAGCAACCCTTCCAATACTAATAACTTGTATCTGCTGAGCACCACCAGCTCCCCGGCACATTCTAGGGACCATCTCAGTTCACCTTGCCAACAAAATGTCCACTGTTACCCCTGTATTACATAGGAAGGGGGGGGGAAGCACAAAGGAAATCAAGCCACGTGCGCAGAGTTACCCAGCTAGAAGACAGCAGTGTTGAGAGTCTAACTCGGGCCCTCAAGCTCCAGAACCACGCTCTTAACCATGACATTGGCATCTTTGGAACTCTCCCTAATGTGCCAAACAGACAACGTGCTCAATGCTCGGAGTGTGATTTCTCATTTAATCCCCTCATGGCCCTATGAGTTAGAGGTTACTGCTGTTTTACAAATGAGGAAACCGATCTTGGAGAAAGAGGGGTAGTAAACTGCCAAGGTCACAGAGCCAGGGAGTGGGGGTGCTTTGCCCAAGCCCAGGTCTGCTTCTCCAGATGAAGGTAATGATTCAGAACACAGGTCTGGAGTGGATTTGAATCACTCCGTGTACAGCTGCTCCCCAGGGACCTGGCCTCAGCCCTCTGATTACCGTAGGACTTTATTACTTTCTGAATTCCTTTTGCTTATCTCACTTGCCCTTTTCTTCCCATTTTCCCCTTCTGGTGCCCTCTCTCCCCAACCAGGCTCCCAACCTCCACCCACAGCCATCTTGTCTCGGCTGTAAAATGTCTGTGAAATGCTCGTCTTTCAAAAGTGGCATGCCAATTTCAAGTTTGAAATTCTTGGGAAGAAAGGGGCCCTATCGATATATATAATCCAGTCCCAAATGTTGTTTAAATGATCATTTTGGTTCACCTAAGTTTATATAAAAGCATTTTCCATGGTCTGATGTCCCCTGAGTGTCAGGCGGTAAGGGAACAGTAGGAATCCACGTGGGCGCGGTGAGGACCGAAGAGTATCCTTAAAACAGTGGGGTGATCCAGGAACCAACCCTAGGCCCGCAGGCAGGGGTGAAGAGGCAGAGGGGACCTGTGTGCCTGAGTTTTAACCAGGGGGTTCACGCCCCACCCCGGAAGGCAGTGCAGAAGTAGGGATTGAGGAGACCTAACAGACATGAGGGGACTGCAGTGGGAATGGGGGTAATCCCCCACTCCCCACATGCATGCATCACCTCTCCTTCTAAACTATAACCTCCTTCAGGACTGGGACCGCATCCCAGGGTCTCTAGTGGTGCCTTCTGCACCCCATGGCAGGAAAAGTGGCTAGTGGCTGATGACTCAGGGTGTAAGCAATAAAGGGGTGCATCGCCCATAGGAAATTTCAAAGCAGTAATAAAACTGACCGAAGTCCAAATGCTTCTTATCATCACCAGAGTCAGCAATCCTCAACAGCATCAGAGAAAACATACCCCTCCCTGCCAGGGGCACTTGTCCGTCACCCCCCAACCGCCACCGCCGCCACCACCCTGTTGGCACCCCACGGCTTTGCACCCCGCACCCACTCAACAAATACTCTCTGAAGGACTGAACCTAATTAAACGGGCCTGGGGAAGGGCAGAAATCCTGCTGACTTCTGGGCACAAAACATGTAAACTGACTGACACTGAGATATACAAAACACATGAAAAATCATGCCACTCTGTCTTGTGTGAAGGAACGACACGTCCCCCCACCCCCGCACTACACTCCACCTGCACAGTCCACAGTTGCACACTACTGCCCTGGGCCAACTGGAAACGGCATCGGCCCGTCCTGGGGCTACAAAGATCACTCCCCAGGACCTAGAATTGATTTCCCTGGCTCGGAAGCCCAGGGCAGATCATGAATCCCCCTCGTCAGCTGACCCAGCGCTGGCACTTCCAGACCGGCAGCCGCCACTCCCCCCTCCACAGCCCCCTGAACAAGGTTAAAAGAACGGACTCCTGAGCCACAGTCAGAGGGAAACAGGCTTCGGAAGAGGAAGCTGAAAATATTAAGAAATCAACATCGGCATTTAAAAGCAAAGCCCTTTCCACACCACAGAAGACACTTCACAATTCATCTTGTTCCCTGACTCTGCTTCACCAACTTGATGGAAGATGGTTTAACTGACATAAAAACCAGCTATACATGAATAGCGGTGATTGATGGAGCCATTCCAAGCATCAGCCAAAAACCGGCACTAAAAGATGCCTCAGGCTTCCTGTTAACTGTTTTATGAGGGGACCAATACTTTTTCCTTCTCTTGTTTAAAGAATAAATTAGCAGAACAACTATTTTCAAAAACAGGGTATTGTTATGCAGGGGGTGGGGGGGGAGTGGAAGGCCTGTGCAATGTTAGTATATGTATGAGGGGCAGTCGGTGAGAACCGTGTTACCTTGGAGGCTTTTGTCATATGCCGCTGCTGGGTTTCAGGGTACATGACGTAACTGGGTCTTATTTAATTCCATGTAATAACAAACTGTTCTATGAAGTAGCCTTACTGTACAATGTTTCAGGGGCAACAGAACAAAAATCCAGTATTCGATGGGAGCCTTAGAAAGAATGCACAGATGCTCCAAATGAGCCCTGATAAAGAGGGGAACTGGGGGAGAGAGACCATGAACCAAAAAAAAAAAAAAGAGAGAGAGAGAGAGAGAGCAGATTTGTAGGACTTGTGGCGAAAGTGTAGTCTCCTTCAATTCAGGGAAAACGATTCCTTTGCAATCCAATGTCCTCCTCCTTGGATTGGTTCTTAATAAGGAACAGAAAAGAGCAGTGTCTTCACGAGTGTGAAGCATTTCGCATTTTTGTTCTCCTTTCTGGACCACAGGGAGCCTTTCACCAGTCTTTCTCCCTTCTCATTTTGAAGAAGGTTAATTATGACTTGGGAGTGTCTTCAGCATCCTGGCCCT
This sequence comes from Nasua narica, assembly GCA_028533885.1. Classification (NCBI taxonomy): domain Eukaryota; kingdom Metazoa; phylum Chordata; class Mammalia; order Carnivora; family Procyonidae; genus Nasua; species Nasua narica. The sequence continues at coordinate 41,464,586 of CM052803.1, read as the reverse complement.
TAAGACTCAGCCGCTGTGAAAGAAAGAGTATTGTCCGTGCAGAACTGCAAGAAGTAACTTCAGAGGCATCCAAATTCGGAACTTTCTTCAGAAGCCTTGGGACTGGTTCCACACCCTGGCATTGTATGGATAACAATACCCACCCAGTTCCCACCCGTCTTTGAAGACAAGCACGTAAGTGCAACATAAAATTCCCTTGACTTTTACAATAAAATATGCTGGTCGTTTGGGCCCATCCAGAGTAAGTCCTTACCTGAACAATCCAGACCAAAAGACCCACTTACTCCTATCCCCGTCCCGGCTCTCCAGGCAAGCCCAAGATACGCTCTCAGTAGCGTGGTGGGGTTCTGGCCCAAGTTAATATGTAGCGCGAGTTCTCAGTGTTTGTACCTTTGACCTAGAAAGTCCACTTCTGGCAAATCCATCCCACAGAAACAGTCTTAACTGGGAACGACTTTACAACCAAAAATGTTCACGACCTTATAACCAACACGGAGCTAGTAACAACCTAAACTCCAGTTAGCGAGGGAATGATGAACTGAAAATCCTGGTTCTTCTAGTTGGTTGACTATCATTGGTATTTGGATTCAGGTAGCAGAACTGAGTTAAACTTAACTTGTGAGGGAAGCCATCGTAAGTGTACAGGCTGCAGTTACAACCCAACAAAATAAAACACAACAATCTGTACATTTTAAAGTGCTCAAGAATACGCACCAAAAACGCCAGCGGTGAACATACTGGGTGACTTGTATTTCTCTCTTGAACGTTTATGTATTTTCCACTTATTTATTTGTTTTAGAGAGAGAGAGAGCATGAGCGAGGGAGGGGAGAGGGAGTGGGAGAATCCTGAAGCAGACCCCCTGCCGAGCACAGAGCCTGACCCAGGGACTCATCCCGGGACCCCCAAGATCATGACCCGATCTGAAGTAACTTCAGATGGTTGCTTAACTGAACCACCCATGCACCCCTACTTTCTGCTTTTTTAATGAGCACGTCCTTATGTTAGATGGGAAGTCACTAATTTTAAGGAAAAGGAAACTCCGAGAGGGGGGGGGAAATGCTTCTTTTGCTCCGGAGAGACTGGACGACGCAAGGCCTACATGTCTTCACAGCCACCTGTGTCTCCAAGCAGACGGGCCTCCTCTGCTCAGAACCCACACCAGAGTGTCAAGCCCTGAAAAAGACAAGAGGGCCCCTCAGGGAGGACCCGGTTTGTCCCGGGATTTCCCTGCTGACTTGGATCACCGCCGTCCTCCCTGCCCAGAGACGGTGGATACTCTGCCGGACAGAGGCCGCGGGACTGGAAAGGGGAGCAGGAACAGGAAGGTCAGCGGGGTGGGCAGTGTGGCGTGTCACTCGAGGCGGGGCCGGTGGAGCAATCCTGGTCCTGACAGGCGCAAAGCTGGGTGGACACAGACACGCCACCGAACCTCCTGGAGTCCCAATTTCCTCACCTTCAAGAGGATGAATAATAGACTGTAAAGAGGTTTCACTGAAGCAATACATGAAATGTGCCTTCTGTGGCCATTTCTCATCCTCTGTGACTCCTCCTAACTGGCCACTGACAGGCCAGCACTTGACGTACACTTTCCCCTATAACCTTCCAGGATGATTTCATTGAATCCCCACAGGGAAGGTGCTGCTATCATGCCCCTATCGCCCAGGAGAACACCAAGGTTTCCAGAGCCGAAGTTACTCGCCCACCACTGCGCGGGCGGAAACCGGGAGAGCCAGGACTGACAGCCAGAGCGGGAGATGTCCCGAGCTCCTTGGAGACCTTCCACCGCTTGCTCAGGCAAAACGAGGTGCTTTCTGAGGAGCAATGGACACAGGAAATCAAACAGTGTGGGTGGGGTCAAGAACAAGGGTTCCTAAAATTCACAGGACTGTACAGCATCACGGGGTCGCGCTGAAAGGAGGGACCTGAGGTGGAGGGGGGGTGCGTTTTAGATGGGGAGACAGCAATGTAGGAGTCCTCCTGACGGCTGTTTCTGCCTCCACTGTCTCCTGCGTCCCCACGGCCAGGGGCCCACAGACCAGAGAAGAGTCGAGGAAGAGAGGGGGCACTCAGGATGTCACCCTGCCCACCACCACTCTTTCATGAACCTCCTCAAACCCTGGCTCCATGTCTCCCTCACTCAAGGATTTATGTCTTATTTTCAATGGAATGTTACATTTGGTCAGACCACGAAGAAAACGTTCTCATTATAAACTAGGAAATGTGTGGAAAGAGAATTATTTACCCAAGGCAGCGCTCAATCAGTGTTGCCCGGGTATTTATTTAGCCCACACACGGAGAAGTTGTGTTAATGTTTGCCAAAGAATGTAGCTTTATAAAGTAACTGGGTCAAAAAAGACAGGATATCATTTTACAAATAACTTGAAAATTGCTCCAGTTAAATGGCCGGCTCTCTCAGGTCTGTCTTTTCAAAACGCTACAGAAACAATATCCAGAATTATGTCTCATAAAATACAGGTGTTACAAAGTGGCTGTTTAGTCCATTAAAGAAAATGTAGAGTGAAATCTGAATTATTTCTACCCGAGGCAGAAGCAGAGTTACCAAAATTATGTTAGGCCAACGTCGCAATCCTTCAAGTCTGTGGGGCAGCGAGGCTAGCGGCTCCTACACCAAAACTCTATTAGGAGGGCTGTATTTTTCAGTCAACAGTGACAGAACTCCATTTCTCAGCCCCAAACCTAGTGTGGCTCTGGGGAATTCACCCAAAACGTTTGTTTGTGGTTGATCAGCAGCAGAGGCATCTGTCTGCCTCAAAGAGCCTGGGGAGGGAGAGGGTTCTGAGCAACAGGGGGCGGAGAACATGGCCTGAGGCTGCTTGTTTGAGGGATCAATTGCGCCCCCTCCACCCCCGAGGAAGTGCAAGACTCTGAGCAACAATGGAGTGATCATCATTAACAGTAATAATGATCAGGGCCGCAACAAGGGTGAGGCCCACTGGTCCTCAAGATGATGGAGGAGAGTGGAGGAGAAGAAAGAGAGGCAGAGAAGGGGAAAGAAAAAACACAATCACAAAGATATTAGCAAAAGACATTTATGGAGTGCTCACAAGGTGCTAGAAATTGTGCTAAGTACTTAGCACAGAAAGCTCAGCTAATCTACTGAAAAGGTTTGGTAAACAGCACCGGCAGCCTCATCCTAATGTCTGTAGGCCTCACCGTCTTCATCAGTCCACTGGAGACACTGCCGGCCCCCAAAATGCTGGCGCTGGGGGAATGCAGTGAGCATGGGCCGGGAGGCTGCAGTGTAAGCAGAGACGGCCGACCAGCTCAGGCCCATCCATACCCATCAGGACGAGTGTCACTTGGGTCCATAGATTCAAAATTGCAAGTTTCCAGCTCAAGACTAAGAGATGTGCGGCCTGACCCTAATCCTTCGTGTCTCCCTGACCCATAGGTCTAAGTGCAAGTTCTAGAGAGTGGCCACGTGGGCTCATTAGAACTCCCACCGTCTTCCCAAGGAAACAGGGAGCTTCTTGAGGGCACTGTCTTATAGATCCTGTACCTGCGATGGCCAGTCGAGCCCGCCCCTGGGAGGAGCTCAGTAAACACGTACTTATGAATAAACAAGAGACGATCATGAGCTCTCTGCTCTAGGACAACAGTGCTGAGGGCAGGAGGCTGCTCAAACTTCTGGAGGCTGCAGATCAAGAACAAAGACCACATGGACTTCCTTGGGAAAACGAGGTGTCTTAGTTCCCTGGGGCTGCCATAACAGATCAGGGCAAACGGGGTGGCTTCAAGCAACAGAAATGTACTCTCTCCCTGTTCAAGAGGCCAGAAGTCCAAAATCATGGTGTTGGCAAGGCTGGTTCCTTCTGGAGGCTCTGAGTGGGAAACCACGCCATGCCTCTCTCACAACAAGGGGTGGCTGCTGGCGATCCTCGGTGTCCCTCCAAGTCTCTGCCGCCACCCTCGCACAGCCTCTTCTCCACGCCTGTGTCCTCTGCTCTTCTCAAAGACAACAGTCTACATCCAGGATGATTTCCTCCTGAGATCCCTAATGACATCTGCAAAGACTCTTTCCATACACAGGCACGTTCTGAGGTTCTGGGGACCCTGGTCAAACCCTCACCACTAGAACTCCGCACCTTGCCCCCTCCTCCTTTCTCCCCACGCAGCTTAGAACCAGAGGGCAGCCTTGCGGTCACGAACTTTAAGAACGCGGACACGTAGTGCTTTGTCCCATTCTGGCGTGACTTTTTGAGGGAAAAAGAGAAGGGGCCTCCAAAAGCCAGAAGAGCCAAATCCCTAAAGTCATAAGCAGAAAAGAAAGAGTATAGGAACACAGGTCGGTCTCAGGGCCTGGGGCTCCATGAGCAGAAAAGCAAATCGTCACCCATGGGCCCAGTTCTTCATCAGTCTCAACCTGAACAAGGCTCTTCACCCCTCAGGGGAACAGGAACCTCCTCTCTCCGGCCCCCCCTTCCCCCGGCACCCACGGAAGGTCACACGACGGCTGAGGCCACGAGATGGGACAGCGCATGCACCACACACCCTGAGCAGCTGAGACAGGCATGCATGGCTGCTGAGAACCCACAGCCAGCTCAGAGAGGCCGTCCAGCCGCCCAGCAGACACAGGGGGTCCACGACGGAGGGGGACAGTGCAAATGTGTAGGCCTTGGTGGTGAAGGCACAACAGAGGACCACCCACCAGGAGTGCTTCCATAACTCAGAATTTGTCCATGTGATGGAGGTAACTGGATGCACAGGCTGTGGGTCATGAAACACCCCAAGCCGGGTTTAGGGTAGCGTCCTGTAACAAACACTGTAGGGAAAACAGGATCACTCACAGGAGAGTGCAAAAACAGGGACACGAAATCAGCTGAAGTCCAGTTTTGCCACCAAGAGAGTTTGCTGTAAATTTACCCAAAAAAAAAAAAAAATTGTTTTTATGAGCTTTTGGGATTTTAGAATAGAAAAAAGGGGACTGCAGCAGGGTCTTTATAAATCTAGTGTTTCAAATGGCATTGCAGAAGGTGTTTCCGGACATGGAAAGGGAAAAATGCAGGCACTTTCTCAATGAAGGCGGCCTAAAGGGAAGGTGTGGCGTGAGTCTGACACCCAGCAAGGCTCAGACACCCCGCTTCAAACAGCTCGGTTGTGCAGCTGTTCTGTGAAGCAGGCTCCCCCCAAAGGGGTTAGTTTGATCAAAGATTTTGAAAGCTACAAAACAGACTGTACATCACTGCTCTATATCGAGGGCAGCAAATTTTTATTTTTTATTTATTTATCTATCTATCTATCTATCCATTTATTTATTTAGGTAAAGAGCCAGACAGTAAATATTTTAGGTTTTGTGGATCAAGAGGCAAAACTGAGGATACCAGGAGGAACTTACACAAGAAGAGAGACAACAAATCTCTGCCTAATTTTACTGACGAAATTTAAAATTATACTTATGGACACTTGAAATATGAATTTCATGTAATTTTCATGTGTCATAAAGTAATATTCTCCTCTTATTTTTTCAGTCGTTTACAAATAAATGAGAAAGAGTACAAACTATTCTCAGCTTGCAGGCCACACCCAAACAGGTGTAAGCTGTATCCGACCCAACGGCAGGCAGGAGTCTGTGCCCGTGCTCTGGGCCACTCGTGGTCAAGCAGGGGCCAGTCCCAGAGCGAGGCCCACTGGCGGCCCACCCCCACAAGGGCACCAAGGGAAAATCCCCTGCTGCGCCGGAGCGACACAAATCTAGCAGCTCCTAAAACAAGACATCCCTCACCTCTTACTTACATGTCATTCTGGAGAAAACTGCTTCCTACTTAATATTTTAAAACCCAAATCCCAAACATGATACAAGCCACAACTTGACAAATTACTTTCCTTCAGCAAACACACCTTTTCAAAAAATTATATACATATAAAGAAGCCAAATGCAATGTTTTTTCCTCTCTTGGGATGGGGTATGGCAGGTGGGCTATAAACATACTTCCATCGTGTTCAGTGGGTCCCATGACTAATCTGAATGCTATTTACAAAATGCCTGGATGAACACAAATCGGCCAGACTTGGCAATGTCCTAGCAGCCTCCGAAGGCTGACCACGAGCTTACTAAGCCAGGTGGGGCCACAATCATCACCATTAGGGGACAGTCCCTCCATTCCCGGACTCCAGGACCCCCTCTAATGCCCACAGTGAAGTTGAGCACATGTTAACTTCTAAGTCTGGACATGCTTTTTGATATACTGATTTCGGTGTAGACTATTCTCCTATCCTGCTTCAGCCAAGAACACGGAGTCACAGATTAGACAAACCCTGAATTAAAACATTCAGTCCAGCCTCAAAAAGGGTTGGAAATAATTACAGAGAAAGCACATGGGAGTACACTACTTCAAGGCAAATCCACTGTTTAAAATGGCAATGCAGAAGGTGTTCCCGGACATGGAAGGGGGAAAAAACCACAAAATGACCTTTAAAGCTCTTAACATTTCTGCCGGAAAATCAAGGCCAGCAGACAACTTGAAAACTCAAAACTTCACAGGAACACCCATTTATTCTCCAGCAGCCTCAGGTCCAGAAACACCTCCCACCTTTCTTTGTAAGCATGCATAAGGAGGTCCTGAGTGAAAGAGCATTTGTTGAGATCTTGCTCTGAGCTTATTGTGTACATTGTTTCATCATTTTGAATAGGCATGCTAAAAAGCCATGTTACCCCATATGACAAAATAGAAAACTGAGGCACAGGATTTTAATTAACTTGCCCAAGTTGCAGGGTTCAGAGGTATCAGATCTGAGGCTCAAAACCTGCTCGACAGTAGAGTTGAGTACACAACTATGGCGCCTGGGCCAAACCTGGCCTACTGCCTGTTTCTGTGAATAAAGTTTGAGTGGCACACAGCCATTCACCTACATACTGTCTGTGGCTACTTTCATGCTCCAACAGCACAGTGAGTACAGCTGACTCCTCAACGATGTGGGGGTCAGGGGTGCCATCCCCCATGCAGTTGAAAATCCACCTATAACTTTTGACTCTCCAAAACTTAACTACTAATAGTCTACTGTTGACCAGAACCTCACTGATAACATCAACATTCAATTAACACATATTTCGTATGCTATAGGTGTCATGTATCGTCATACAATAAAGTAAGCTAGAGAGAAGAAAATGTCATTAAGAAAACCATAAGGAAGAGAAAATACATTGACAATACTGTACTGTAAAAAGCAATGTGTACGTGGACCCACACTGTTCAAACCGACGCAGTTCACGGGCCGACTGCAGTTGTGGCAGAGACTGTACAGCCCGTAACACTGACGGTGTTTACTGTCCAGCCCTTCAGAGAGAAAGGTCATGTTCTTGTTCCCTGTGGAAACCTACTGCCAGCCCTCTGCTGTGGAAACAACCTGCACTCGCAGGCTCCTGATGAGGATGGGTGCCTGGACAGCCCTGGGCGACGGGCGGCCCCAGGATCTCCTTCCTCCCACCACCTGGAGCACACCGTCCGCACAAAGGGAGCACCGGTCATGTGAGAGTAGCCAGGCCACCCTGCCCTAAGTGCTTTGTCCAAAGCATGACAGTAACTACACAGACCCAATCAGATTCAATGCCTTCAAGGGCCTGAACGTTCGAGGGTCTGAAGAAGGCAGCTGAGAGTAGGAGGTAGAAGCAAAGAGGCGCAAGAGGGGAAAGCAGAGGCTGCGAGATGAGCTGGGCCATACTGACGGGGCAGACAGAGCACTGGAGACAAGGTCAGGAGCTCCTGTTGCATGGCAGGATGGTCTGGAGGCTTCTCCTAGTCTAAAAGCAAGGACTACCCTCCTCATCCTTAACCAAGAGCATCTGGCATGCATCTCCTCCTCTCCAGGTCAACGGGGGATCACAAGAGCTGGCCAGGCAGACTTGCTTCACTACACCAGAGGTTTAGGGTAGTGACACATCCACCCCAAAAACAAAGCATGAAACAAACCAAAGAACACAGACCATGGCTGAGAAACACAGACACATGCAGAAGTATCCAGCTATTTAAGGAGAGACATGATATGACCCTTTCTCCACCAATAACAATAATAATAATAATCAGTATTTCATAACAATTTAAAATAAATTCTTAATTATTCATGACATTTTCCTCCATTACCATTACGAATATTATTACATGTGTGTATTTTTTTTTTCTCATTTTAAAGCCAGAAGGTAAGGGGTGAGGACCTCTTTTCTTCTCCCCCTTCTCTTGATGGAAGGACCCACTATTGTTTGTGAGTTTTCAAGGCCACCCAGCAGGAAACTGGAAGTTAGGTTTCTATCCTAATCCCCTAGTTTAAAAAAAAAAAAAAAGGAAAATCTTTATCGAAGTTCCTGCTATATCAACTTAATCAAGTTTTTTTTAAGTTAAATTTGATTTTTAAATCCCTTAGGTGATAACACTTACGAGTTTTTAGCATTTAACTTCTATTTTTAAACTATACGGCAGGCTCCCAACTCCTGTTCTCTCTCGCTATCTGTCTCTCAAATAAATAAAATCTTAAAAAATATTTATTTATTTATTGTTTATGTTGTTGTTGTTGTTGTTGTGTGGGTTTTTCCCAAGCCAATCCAACAGAAAGTAAATTGTGGTCAATGCATAATAAAAATCAGAGTGACTCTTGACTTGGGAAAATTATTAGCATTTCAAGGTGATGGTTTCCTAGCTCTTCAAATTCAAAAATGCCTTAGCAAGTCCAGGACTTCTCAAAATACTAGAGTTCTAGATTGCTCTTTTTCGAGGCTTTCAAAATTCAAAGGGCACAGCACAATAGGAATCCAGCTACTGAGTAATGTGTAAATCCTGCAGAGATATACAAAAACACGGCTGCTTGAGCCAGTGCCTTGGTGAAAGGCATGGGGCCCCACCCTGCACACATGAACTTCTCATGACCCTCAAGTATACTCATGTGATATACTGCAAATACCATAAAGCAGATTTGTAATTACAAGGAGCAAATGATTTTAAAAGGCCTCTATCAAAATTAATGGTCATGAAAATATAATAACCCAAACCAGAGAATTCGGGGGTTAGGGTGTTCTGAACATTATTCTTCAAATGTACAAAGGCTGGGTATTAGTTAGCACTCACAAGGGTTTTGTTTTTTTTTGTTTTTTGGGTTTTTTTTAAGAAACAGAATAGCTGTGTGCATGGTGACTTCATTATAAAATCTAGATATAAAAAAACGAATATGAAACCACCCCCACACCATGTTCAGGACTATAAGGTAGTGACACATTAAGTTGCCCCTAATGTAATTAAAAAGCTGGTCCTATGACCCATCTTCCTATTTATAGGGTTAACATGTTAGGAAGCACAGCATCTGTGGGAAGACCAGAAGGAGTGCCCAACACTTAAATGTCTTCAGGGCCAAGCAATGGGGATGCCTTTTCTCAACGGAAGGAATGAGCATATAGAGCCCAAGGAGAAGAAAATGCTGGCAGATTATGGCAAGATTGAAGCATATCCTGGAGTGAAAACTGAATTGTCAAAGGAAAATGTTTTAAATGTTTTGGTTAAGCTGAAATGGGGCGTCTATCATGGAATCCATTCATGGAGAGAAGCCGCAAATTGTCTGGTACAGGCCATGAGAGCGTATTAAACCCATCCTCCATCCGGCTGCTATGATAGTGGAAGATGTATCTTTTTTTTTTTTAAAGATTTTATTTATTTATTTATTAGAGAGAGAGAGAGACTGAGAATGAGAGGGGAGAAGGTCAGAGGGAGAAGCAGACTTCCCGCAGAGCCGGGAGTCCGATATGGGACTCGATCCCGGGACTTCGGGATCATGACCTGAGCAGAAGGCAGTCGCCCAACCAACTGAGCCACCCAGGCACCCGGAAGATGTATCTTGAACAGAGGTGAATAAATCCATACAACGATGAAACGTAAGCTAAGCATGTTGGCTATTAACAACAGACCCAAGAACATTTCAGAACATTTCAGATATGTGGATACACAAGGAACACCTAACTCTGGTGAACTCGAACTGGTTCCAGCTAAAGTGACCACTTTCAGCCAAAATTAATGAGTATTTCTTTCTTGGCCTTCCTTCCTCAAATCTCTAAAAAGATGAGAGTACTGACTGAGGACAAGTCCTTTAGAAACAAACAAACAAAGATACTCATTCCTTTTGAATCTCTAGATAAATGAGAGTAGGAATCCTGAGAAGCAGTTTTTATTTTTGAAGGATTTTCATAGACCTCGCTAAATCTTCAAAAGAGCCTTTCTTAGGAAAAAGTAAATTCAAATTTTAAAAATTTTATTTCTCCCATTTAAAAAAAAAAAATCAGCCCCTTGAAAGATTCTCCAAGTTTCTCAGATTTCAAAAGACAGTTTTCTTTATCATGACCCCAAATCTGTCAGAACAAGAATTTCTGGTCAACAGTGAGCTCCCCTTTCATGAGAGCCTCATCTACCAAAATTCAATTCTACAAATCCCTGCAAATCCCTACTTGTGAACCCCTAACTGAATCTAGCGCAAACAAGTTCAAGGCTGCTGGGGAGAGGGAGTGTCTGAACGGTTGCCACCAAGCAAGGGATGGAAGTGGAGTTACATGCACAACGTCACATATATTTCTCAGTTTCAGATAAATGAGACCCCATAGCTACTCTCTTTACCCATCCTTACTGCTGGAAGTTAGTGAATAGGCAGCCATGTCCGACGTACTGCAATCACCCCGGCCGGCACCATTTCTCCCTAGTCAAGAACTGAAATTCTTCAGTAGCTAAGTTTTCCCACTCGTGATCTTCAGGAAAGTGATTTTTTTTTTAAAAGATTTTATTTATTTATTTGACAGAGAGAGAGAGAGATCACAAATAGGAAGAGAGGCAGGCAGAGAGAGGGGGAGAAGCAGGCTCCCTGCTGAGCAGAGAGCCCCAAGGAAAGTGATTTTTGAGGCCATGGGTGAAACACTACGTTCTTTTAAGATTAAAAAAAAAAAAGTATACTTATTTTCACTTTCTATCCTCTGATAGGTCACAACAAGGGTAAATTTTGTATCCCCTAATAAAACGTAACAGAGGCTTCACCTTATTCACAGGTGTGCCCTAACTCAGAGCAGGCACTCAGTTAAGACTTATTGAATGACTGAATACATTGGTTTCCATACTGTATTGGAAAAAAAAAAAATCAAAGTTTCAGCCTCTTAAAATACTGACATGCCTTGCAGAACCACCCCCACACCATGGGACATACGGACAAACTTGAAGACAAGTCCAATGGGAAGAACTTCTAAACAATGGCAACGCAATCGAGATAGGCCCCGTTCTAACCCTGAATTTATCTGAATCAGCTTCTCCTTAGGTACGCACATTGCTTCACTCAGCCAATGGCAATTCCAGGAGAGAGGCAATTGATAATAATTATGTTTTCTGCCTTCTCTTGGGTTATGAATTTATCATGATGCAAAAGTTGAGCTACTCTGATGCCACGTTAACAATGATAAACACCATAAAGACAAAAAAGAAACTAAATTTAAGCATTTAGATTCTGCAGGGGAGTTTATTAAACGGATTAACTAAGGAAAGGCAAAACCATGCAATTATGGAAAATAGGGAGCAACACTTCTGCCTGGCTATTTTTGATGGCCACCTGCGAACGGATTTCAAATGCCCTCATTTCTGCAGGTACATTATCTTGTGTTTTATTGTTATTCACAGCCGCAAGTTGATTAATTTGTATTCAGAAATTCTAAGTGGCAAATGTGCGACGCATAGTAATATACATTTTCTTTATGGACACAGTGAAAATGTCTAAGCCACATCTCATGTGTAACTCTTGCTCAACCAGTGAGAGAAATGCATAAAAGAGTTTTACAAAAGGCTTGGAAAGAGTCTGATTTGAAAGAAAAACTGCAAGAGGAAGCCCCTCTACCCTACCCATTCTCTTAAAAAAAAAAAAAAAGAAAAAAAATCAAACGACAACAAAAACCAAAGTCTTAAGGAAAACCAAACGAAGAGAAGAGTTGGGTAACGTCAGGCTGTCAGAATCATCAATGTTGTCAGATCATATTCTTGTCTCCTGCTCTCTAGGCGTTTCTAATAAAACCCAGAAACATCAGTGATGAGTCACACCAACAGACCTGCGCACCACAGTCAGAGCTGAAATAAGAGATAATGATATTTGTTAAATCCATTGCCTAAATGCAATCATGGGAGGTTCTTAAGAATATAAGAATACCAACTCACTCTCCGTTTTCTGCACTAAAGAGATAAGGAGTGGCGTGGCTAACCAAAATGGGTGGAAAATATATAATCATTGGTTTGAGAATACATAGCCTGATCTGTCCCTCTCCTCCATCAGCCCCCTAGCCTATGCCCCTTACTGATTTATTTTCCCGATCACGGTTCCCCTGCTTAAAGTGAGTTGACATTCTTTTGCACACTGAACCTTAGAAGTAGATCTGAGACCATGCTTCCTAGCTGGAGAAAACAACTTTCCCATTTGAGATCTTTGCCAATTATCCACAGCTTTGAAACCAGGTACTCAGCAATTGACAATATTCTCATTGGAAAGTTTCAGTAAACACCTAAGGTCACTTAAAATGTTATAAGAATGGTATGTTACCAGGCAAATGTAGTCATCAATATTATTCAAATGCAATTTTAGTTTACTTGTTCATCATTTCCCATGCTTAAAATTCCAAACTGCCATTAACACGGTCCAGTCAAAGAATTTATCAAATGCTTGCATACATTATGTTTGTGTGGATTTCCACTCAAGATACCATGGACACAGCTAAACTCCTACACCCAGTCTCTTGTAAATTAACTACAGCACCTCAGACGTGACTGCAGATGCTCCCACTATCTGTCACTTTGTAATTCAAGTATTTCCCCAAACCTTCCTTGGCAGCATATATTGGATGGATTAGGAGATACTGAACTGTAAACAAGGAAAGAAACATCTGAGAAGGTGCTCTCGGAAGAACAAATCATCAGCTACTAGAACTCAGGAGGAAGGATGATCCTGATGGGGTCACACTGGTAAGGCTTCACTAATGGAATTCCATGTGGTCTGCATACTTATGGCTTAAATAGCCACAGACACTGAAACACCCCACTTAACACAAAAACAAAAAGTATGGGTTAGGAATCTGAGACCTAGAGGAATTCCAGAAACAGAAATGACTTCTTCCTCATGCTAGATCACTCCAGGTCCTATAATACACACAAGGTCACAAAAAGTCCCCATCATCATTATTATTTTTTTTTTTACTTATTACAGAAGAAACTAAACTTCTAAAGGGCCAGATATAGGTTAAGTCATAAAGTGTTGATAAAAAAAAGTGAAGGTCTCTTGCAGAGTTTAAAAGAAGAGGAAAATTTTAACTTGAGTTGAAAAGAAAAATAATTTGATCAAGAATCAGGAATTCAAGGTTCCAGTCCTGATTCTTTATTTCTTAAAAAAATATTGATGGAGTTTTGCTCAGTATCCACACTATGATCCCTAGTTTTATTTCTGCAAGAGAGAATTAATATTTGCCCTTATTGGTATGTTAAACTCAACTAGTAGGAACAGTTAAGCAGACATAGGATCACATGTTGGATGGATCCTACAGACAGCACTACACACAAGGGACATGCTGGTATTATTTTACTGAGTCAAATGACAAGTTTCTTAGCACAAACCAGTCCTGGCATAATTCAGGATGACAAATAATCTAAAGTATAAGAATAAAAATGAGTAGCCATCAGGTGACCAAGGAGAGTGCTGTTAGATCTGACTTTCTATATAAGCACCACGAAGGACTCACAACGCTTGAGTTAGGATTAACACTGAAGTTGGAACACAGAGCCACCGGAGCCCCACCCTGGCGGAGCCTTTCCACAACCCCAAAAAGGAACAGAGTACTAAATGAGTGATCTGCCAGCTGACACTGAAATGACAAAAGATGAAATCTCAATGTTACACTTATCAAATAATGCCATTCACCAAAAAGCTCAAATTTTAAAAGGCCTGAAATGTCCGTATTTAAGCCATCTGAAACCCTGTTTCATCTAAGAGAATGTGATTCCTAATTATGCCTATTGAGGGAAGGGGAATGATAATGCATCTGGTCCTTTCTCCTCAGAGATGCCTCCTTCCCATCCACAGAAGACAGAGTTGCAGGGGCAAGAGAACACCTGGGACTTCATGGTGACCGTCTCCTGCCCTGCTACCAGCACTCGCTCTCTAATGAAAGGCTGGAAGAGATGGGACCCTGGAGTGGGAAGAGGCAACAAGGTATTTAGGATGTCCTCCACCTCCCTAGAATGGATTCTTTCTCAGCCCACTCTCCCCATGGCCCTAGGCTGATGCTATTTGATTACCATAACTCTATTGGCCAGAGAGATGGTCCGTAGACCATGTTGGTATGGTGTCCTGGTGACATCTTGTGGTGAAACAGAATATAAATAAGCCTAAAATTCTACCCATGGCTGCATTCGGCAACTAGAAACCTGATTTCACCTTTGTTTTTCTACCTGAGTAACTTCTGACTTTATCCCTCCTTCTCTGAAGAGGAGCATCCTCTAGGCCTATAAACTAGAGGCATATACTGGGAGGTCTAGGAGACACGCACATTTAATCACACATCAAAGAAAACACTTCCCAGAAGTGCTTATACACAAGATAACAGCCACTTTCATGAGAGGAATGATAGGTATTGTCAAAAAAATAAAAAGATTCTATCTCCCATTGGTCACCATCTATCCCAATGGACAAATAAAAAGATAGCAGGAGAGAATTACAGCAGTTAGGTGAAAATGGCCAGGTAACACATGCCTAACTGCCCAAACTTGCTAAAGAAAGCCTGAGTTAAAATGGTAAAACTCCCTCAAATTTCCATGAAAAGTTATTCTTATTCAATTATGGATAATTGAATAATGTTAAAATATATACTCCACAAAAGATAAACTTGGGGTGTTTATCTATCTGCGACGAAAAATGAACAATGGGAAAGAAGAAGTTCCCACAAATAAAATGATTCCATAGTAATATTAAGAGCCCACTTGGTTATGACTGCCAACAAAGATGAAAAACATTACAAAGCATCGAGGACACTAACAAAAAGGCAAACCATTTGCACTGTCAACTACAGAAGCAGAGAAGAAGGGTATAGAGATGCTGATATAAATACCTCTTGGCATCCAAAGCAATTTCTTCTTAAACATTTAAGAAGGTACGGGGTGCACATAATGGAAGTGATATCAATGTATCTGTATGAAATCCTTATACCTGGGAACAGCTCTCAACAGACAGGCCTGGGCAGTGGAAATGAGTGTCCTCATACAACACACTGAACGTGACCTTTGATAAGTGTGCCCATCAGCAGGAACCACAACACGGTCGTGCCTGGCCTCTTATTACCTATTCAGTGTGACAATAAATGAGACACATGTGTTACCTAGCGTTGTCTAGATGAGTGGTAGCACAGCAGTGAGGCCTGAGCTACATAAGAAAATGTCACAGAATACAAAATTCTGAAACATTTCTACTCTACTATTTTCTAGGCAATGACGAGGGGAAAAAAAATCATTATTAAGGTTTCTCCAGCATAAACTGCATCCCTGAGAATGCAGCGACTTTAAATGTAAGATCTGCAGACTCGAACTATTAGGGAGCCTTCTCTTAGATGGCAGGAAGTGTCGGGCTTGTTGCCTATTCCAAACCAAATTAAACCTAAACTCAAATTCCAGGGTGGGTGGAATTAGAGCATTTTACCCCATGGGGCTCATGTCTGAGAACCTAAGAATATCCCTCGCCCACCATTTATTCCACTGATGTCTTGAGGATTTGCTGAGGAATAGGTAACTACACAGTATATGTCTTCATTCTCGAAAGGAGCCTAAATGCCAAGTTTTTGTTTGGTTTTGCTTTTTTGTTTTTGTTTTTGTTTTTGTTTTTGTTTTTGATGCAGAAGTCACAATTAAAGGAGTAACAGTTCTAGAACTATTTCTTAAAATCTTGGGTGGGAAAAAGACAATTATACATTTAGATGTGATATTAAGAGGAGTCAAATTATTTTTTTTTTAAAGATTTTATTTATTTATTTATTTATTAGGAAAGAGAGAGAGTGTGAGAGAGAAGGTCAGAGTGAGAAGCGGACTCCCCATGGAGATGGGAGCCCGATGTGGGACTCGATCCTGGGACTCCGGGATCATGACCTGAGCCAAAGGCAGTCGCTCAACCAACTGCGCCACCCAGGGGGGAGTCAAATTATTTTTAAAAAATGGAAAATACTATGTAATCTAAAGAAATGTGCTGGTTGGAAGGTGAAAAACAAAATATACCCCCCCAAAAAAAGGATTCCAGGATTTTTACACTCAATCTAATATTTTATGAGGTAACTCAGAATAATTGCACTAGAGTATAGTTTTCTTAATCAGCTCACGTGTACTTAGTGGGGAAGGAGTAAATTATTCCAATAACTGCTGCTGGGACAATTGACCAATCATCTGTGAAAAAGAAACCAGATCCTTACCTCATTTCCCATGGCAAAAAAAAAAAAAAAAAACAATAAATTTAATGATTTCAAGATCAAACATAGGAGCGTTTAGCCAGTAATAGAGATAAGTGAATAGAATGTTACAGTGGAGAAGGATTTTTAAAGCATAAGCAACAAAAAGCAGAGACAACTTGGCTGCATTAAAATTAACCATAAAATTCTAAGACCAAAAAAAAAAAAAAAAAGCAGAGATCATGAGGAAATATCTATGATACACATAACAAAGGGTTACTATCCTGACCTGAACACATAAAAAGTTCATATCATTTCACAGACATAAAGGCACACTGACAGAAATCAATGGATATGAATAGACCATCTCAAAAGAAGACATTGTTGTTACGTACATATATTTTTAAAAAAATTTGAGGAAATGCACAGCAGAAGTAAGCCAAGGTTCAATCTGGCTTTCAAAAACAACACTTAGTGAAAAAACAAGCAGGTACCCTCTCAATCTTTCCAGAAGACCATTTAGCAATTAATCTCAAAGCCCTCCCTTCCTCTTAGAACCAGTTCTTCAGGCACACTCGGCAATCACTCATTGGTGTGTGCTACAAAGACATTCACTGCAATTCTGTTTACCATCGAGAAAAACTGTAAATAACCTGTATGTCCAACAATAGGGGATCCGTTAAGTAAATGATAATCAACCCGTACATTAGGGCATTGAGCAGCTATTAAAAATGCCTGCTGAAGGATTTAACAGCACAGAAACAGTGTTAAGTGGAAAAGGGCAGTTTCTAGGACAATTCTGTTTTCTTTTTTTTTTAACCTGATCATATTTTTAAACTTTTTACAAGCAATGTATGTTTGTGATATTGGAAACTACACACATGAAATAACCACCAAAAATAATAACTTGTTCCACTTAACAGAGAAGGAAAAAGGATGCAGTTGCAGCTTCTGGTCCCTTCCTTTCCACTGACATTTGATGGGAGCTTCAGCAGTCACTTTAGGTGTTTGGGGCTCAGTTTCCCCATCTATAAAATAAGAATAATAACACCTTCCATATCTTAGACATATAGAAAAGGCTGAGAACACGATTACATGAATATCCTCCCTCTAGATACATAAAAGTCTATTTCGTTGTGTTGTTGTTTTGGAAACCCTATTATCATACCAACCATGTGAAAAAGTTGCTCAATTCTATTTCACAAATGCGTCCACCTAGTTGGGCTGAAAGGCCTTTCTGCCATGTCTCTGCAAGTGAACTCAAACACCCTCTCCTTCTACAAGCCCAGCCTAGCTGCAGGGATAACTCCCTTCTTCTGCTTCCCAAGACACAGTCTCTGCGTTGTCGAGCTGCTCTGACCACAACCAGATTTTCTGTGGCATCTTTTCATGCCCTGCCTGCCCTCATCTTGATGCATCCCTCACTCTGCCTGCCCCACCTTCCATGGGGTAGGAGCTTAGGCACTGCTCACATGGGCCACATCAATGGCCAGCCAAGGTCGAAAAGCACAAAAGGTCATGTTCCACACAAGTACAGGGTCTCTCAGCCTCGGCACTACTGACTTTCGGGGACTGGGCAATTCTTTCTTGGGGCCCGTCCTGTGCAGTATAGGGTGCTTAGCAGCATTCCTGGCCCGGACTCACTAGATGCCAATAACAACTCATTTCCCCCAGGAGATGTGACAACCAAAACGTCTCCACACATTGCCAAATTCCCCAGAGTGATAAGCAGACAGATTGCACGCAGGGAGAACGGTGGTGTTTTCTTATTATTAATGGCCGTGGCCTCTAAGCAGAGACACACAGATCAAATAAATGATCATCTCAAGCACAGAGCCTTGACAAGAGAGTCCATGCCAGCACCTCAACCAAAATCTCATGAGACTGAACAACGGATGACAGGGAGGGCATCGCTCCCCCCCTCCTCAGGTTCCTTCTCAGCCTTGAGCAAAAGGAAGGGGACAACCTCCCTGAACCCAGAGCCAATTTGCGTCTCCTCTGAGAGCGGGTTCTGGAAGCGCTACGGAGCGAGCGTGAAGATCTTTTGTGAGATTACTTATCTCAAGCGTGTGTCACTTTTTCAGCACCATAAAACTGAAATACTTGAAATAGATGTCACTACATTTGTCAGGAACTGACATGGCCAATTAATATTACAAATTCACCATGGAGAAACGCTTCCAGCTCCCAAGGTATAAACTGCTGAACATCACAATTTCATCTTGTAACAATGGGCCAACCTCGCCAGGGCTATAAATACGACGGAGCTGATTAAATGGTAAGGAGCACTGCTCACACGGAGTCGTCTTCCAGGGCTGACACTTGCACTGCGCGCCTAAAGTTAACAGGTGCCACCAGTGTCTTGGCTGCAAAGATACACTTTTTCCCCTCTTTCTTCAGGAAAAAGTTGACTGCTGCATACCGTGTCATTTTTCTCCCCACAGCTAGCCGGTGGAACGTTCGTTATGTGACATGAAACATTCTGGACATGGGCTGTCCCAAGATGTGTTGCCATTTAGCTGGCTGGGCTTTTTTTCTTTTCTTTTTTTCTTCTCTTCCCTCCCTCCTTTCTTCCTCTCCTTCCTTCTTTTATTACTCAAGTGGTACTATAGCCAAACTCCCACTCCTAATGAGGCACCACTGGGCCTTTGGCCCTGAGACACACATGCTAGAAATGAACTGGAAACAAGTGGTCTCCCCTTAACTTCACATGAGCCAGTTTCACCCTGCTTCGCCCCCTGGGAGTGGACCAGCATCTTTTCTGGTGGCATCTTAGCCATCAAGCAGAAAAACACCATTGTTCCCAGTCATACACTGATTTCTGGTGATTTTCAAAAACTCTCCACCCACCACTCCAACGGCAGGCATTTGATGTGAATTTCGCAGGGCATTTAGGGGCTGAAAGGCCTTGACTTTCCTTTCTTGGCAGAAGTTTTAAGTTCCAGTCCTGTGGCTTAGTTCTTTATATTGTTGATTTGGAAGACAGAGAGAGCAGAGCATTCAGGGAAGAGACTATGTATTAAGGAAAATAAGTAGTGGCCAATAAATTACCCAAACAGAATAAACAAAGTCGACTCCAGAAATAAGGTTTTGGAGGAAGGTGAGACCTATATGCATGAGTATATGAAATCAGAGAGAAATGTGTCAAAAACAAATTACAAATCTTCCAAATACAGGATTACACATGAATGGATGGTAATAATCACACATCAGTCAAACTCAGTGTGTGTATTATGTCTTGCATTCCATCAAACAGAGTTATTAGCTCCTGGGTCATTAATTAGCAACCTCAGTACTAGATACCAGCATCTGAAAAAGGCTATATAGCATGATGGTCCTGCCTCAATATTGTGATTCATTTTCTTATCCACGTCTCTTTTTCGTCCTCCATTTTGCAAAAAATGCTTTCTGAAGAAAAAGAAGATTTTTCAAAGGAATACTCATGAGTCTTGCTCATAGAGTTCACCATTAATGGAAATAGGGAGACTGCTTTCTTCGAAGTACACTTAATTAAAGTAATTTACTAACTCCTTTATGTCTAACACACATACATACACACAAAACTCTAAGAATTTTTATGTATTTATACTGTACCTTTTTCCTTATTCTTCTTCTCTCAGTAATGGACTCTTTCTGTTTTAGAAAGCTGAACCACTCCATACAAAGAACAGTTTACTCCAATACAAATAGAAATTACAGAAAATATAAAAATCCCAGTAAACCCTTTAATCTCTAACTTCCTATGCAGGTGAATTAATATAGAGGACATTCAAGATTTATTTTCTTTAAGCTCCAACAGTAAAGAGTGTTTGAAAGTCATTCTCAAAGCTCTGGAGATTTTTAAAATCCAAATGAACCAAGCTTAACTCTGTGGTGTGATATATAATAAAACCTACTCTAGGATTCACCTACTTAAAGATATAACGGTACATTTGGGTAAGAGAAAAAGAAATAAGAGAATCTAAACATATATGGATCTAATGGTTAAAATTTTTGAATAAAGGTTTCTTGCTTCACATAATAAACAGAAGCTTCTTGGTGGGTATTTTGTATCTTGATTTTTCCAGAAAGAAATTACTGGAGCAAATGCCACGTGAAGGGAAGACACTACAAGCACATTTCCCTACAAAAACAAGTTCTCTGCTCTGTAACTCTGGGTGCCTCAGCATCACCAGGTAGCCTGGAATTGCTCTCGCGGTCCTTTTACTCTTCTTGGTTCAAGTTGCTCCACTATCTGTAAATTGCTTTTCATGTCAAAGAAAGTATAAATGGTTTTCCCTTATCCTTAAATTTCTTGTCTTACATAAGAAAACATTACGCATATTTCAAGTAAAAATTTACAATTATCAATAGCTGTGTTAAAGATTAAATATCCAAGCTAAGACAGCTAAGTTAAAAAAAAATTAAATAAAAAAAGGTGATAAAATGGAACAGAGAACTTTGATTTTCTCTTTCTAATCTGAAAATATCACTGGAGACTGTGGAGGAAGCAAAAGAACAGTCAGAAAGCCTTCGGGGATTACTTCGTAAAAGTCATTTCAGTCATACAGTCATGACCAAGAGCAACATTTGTTAGATAATTATTATTCACTCTAGTAATTACCCAAACTGAATAAATAAACCTTTGAAACTCAAATTACGGAGGAAGGGAGAACTCTGTGCTTGACTGTATGAAATCAGAATGATACAAGTTAATGTCATTATTTTGTTAAAATGGAAACATCCATGACAAAACCAGCCTTTGAATCACAAAAAATTCACCCTTATCACATATGAGGACCAAGAAATGGAATCCCAAATCCAAGTAAGCATCTCACAAAAATCCCAACACATTCTACATACCACTGACTAGATCAAGAATTTGAGTGAGGCCTCTAAATAACACACAGTAGCAATCACTGGGCATTACCCAACACACCATAGAAGGATAATCCATTTTATATTACTTTTGAATTTATCAAAACACAATTTATAGAGTAATTATACTGACTACAATTTCCAAGACATTGGTAAAAAAAATATATTACTGCTTGAGATATAGTTCACACACAAGGCAATTCACCCATTTAAATTGAACAATTCTGTGGGTTTTCATGTATTCAGAGTTATGCAACCATTACCACAGTCAAAAGAAGAGAAGAGAAAGAAAGGAAGGAAGCAAAGGGAAAGAAGAAGGAAAAGAGAAGCAAAAGACTTAGAAGCACATCACAGACAACGCATTCCCGTGGTCTTTGTCCCTGGAGGATTTCCCACTGTTGCCCAAGGTGACAGAGTTCCGGTCGCCTGGTTGCCAAATGAACTCTTTTACCAAATAAAGCAAGAGAGAAAGCAAAAGAAAACCGTTCATTCGCAAAACTGAGACTCACCGAGTTAAAAAATTAAGTTGTACAGATCAGAAATGTAATCATGGGAGACAAGCTCTGAGAGTTTTTCAATCACTATGGGGCTGCATCAATTTAAAGTCATGTTGCATTAAAGAGAAAAACGTCTGGGAGAGTCCCCCCGTGTCACTTCAGATTAGATTTGTTGTTGTTATCAGGCTGTGCATTTTGTCGGCTTTATTTTACATTTTAAAGATACTGCTTAATGCCCCTAAATAAGAAACACATAACCTATGACTTGTTCTCGGTTGCCCAGAGATTAACAGGCAGCACAAATTAACATGAAGAGTGAAACACACAGTGTTCATCCAGATTCGTATTAACTAACTTCCTTGGAGCAATCAAACATTAGGCAACTTCAAATCCAGGGACTTTTTTTTTTTTTTAAACTCTGCTCCACTTAATTTAAAAGTTACACAAAAATCAATCTGTGGTCTGTCTCCCTTCACCTATTCGACCATGCAGGAGGGAAGTGGAAAATTCCATCGAGTCTGTCTCCGTGTCTCTTCTTTTATCTCACCAGGATCTTGTTAAATTGCATAAGAGTTTAGTCCTGGGCTCCGAGGATTTCTAACATCAAGTTGCATAAAAGTGACACTTCACCAATTTAAGTGATAAGTTTTCAAATTGTGAAGCATCTAATTGCAACAATAAATTCACCTGGCTTTCCTCTCTGGCCAGACATCTGTATCTTTAACAAACAAAACTGGCAGTTTAAAAACAATTAGACTCAAAAACTCTAATGAATAAAAATCACTGTCTCTACAGATAGCACGTTAAACTTGGATGTGCTTCTGCACAGCATGGCACACGGGCTAAGGACATTCTGAGCCGGGAAATGCCCTGTGCACGAAGTCACACCTATGCACATCAAAAATCTAGAAGAAACCTTAAAACCTCACTGTGACAGTCGTAAACATAGTGACTTTCTCGTTACATTTTGTTTTCCTTAGAGGAAGGAGAGTGGCCTTCATGTAGTTTGACCACAGAATTCCTACCCTATACATCCAACCATGACACCTACCAACAAACCACCTCTTAACTACGAGGGCACCGAGCAAAGCAAAGACAAGAAGCAGCAGAATCTGTAAAAAATTGAGATGGTTGGATAGGGATAGGTCTCTCCCTTCCATGGAAGAGGAGGCTGGTGCTCAATACTGCAAAAAACTGGCATATGACTTTCCAAACTGGCTCTGAGTCGCCAAGGGCGTGCAATCTGGAAGGATCTTTGAGGGTCATCTAACTGTACTCTATTTCCCGCTTACATGCTGACTTCGGAACCTGACCTGTGCAGAAGACGAGTCTCTACGGCCTCCACAGCATACAGAATTATTTATCCCTGTACCCCTATATATTAAACACCCTTTCCCGGTAGGTGACATAACTGTTTGCTGAGTGAATGGATGAATCTTATGTTGAACGTTACAAGCACGTGCAAAACACTTTGTGTGACACCTGGCACGTAATAACTTTCAGTAAGAGATTTCTCCTCTGACCCCTGCTAAGTTTTTGGGTGTCTATTAAAGTCAGAAGCTCAGAACCTGGCAGCACAGTCTGCTGAGGCTCTGATCTCGTCAGGTGGGTCATGCTCAACACAGAACGGACTGAAAAACAGTAGTGCTCTATCTTTAATGGTACATTAGCCCATGCAATTATTTGGGACCTTTTGTTTTCTACTGCTCAAACAAAAGTGATTTTCTCCTTGCCCTCTGTGCTCTTCTTGTATCTTTATCATTTTTTTTCCCACCACGATTGTACCTATGTATGGTTGTACCTACTATTTCTACCACCCAGAAAGCAGAACCAACCAACTATCCCAACTTTGGGTACTGTCTGAACCACTGCAAGAATCCCAAGAGGCAGGGCAGGAAGTTAGAAACAGGAAGGAAGTGCTGGATTTTATTACTGTGTATGTAGGGCAATGTGCTAATATTGTGTAGGAGATCTGGCTGCAAAAGCAAAGCAGAGAGATGCAATGTTGGTGGCTCTGAGGGCAGGGCCATCACCAAGGAGTGCAGCAGCCTTAAACACAGGAAATAAGACCTCCCCTGGAGCCTACAGAAAGGAATGCTGCTGACCCCTGCATCTGACTTCTATCCTATAGACCTGGGAGATAAGAACTGTATGTTGTTTAGCCACTACATTTGTAGCCATTTGTAACAGTAGCAAGAGGAAGCTAATAATCTTGGATACAATGAGTGTAACTCCTCAGTCAACCAACTGGTTGTCTGCTTTTGCAAATGGCCCAGCTAAGTGTCCATCTGCTTTAAAATAATTAAGTCAGACTTTAGGGGTCACGAAGACAAAAAAGAAATTTTATATTTGTTATCCTATTACTTTTATCATGGCTTCCTTATAATTTGTGCTTCTCCACTGTTCATATTTAATGGATCAGAATCCGAAATCTATTGAGATGGAATGGCCCACAAAGGTCACCTACCAAGGCAGACAGAGTGCCTCCTGGATGAGGGCAAGGGCTAGCCACCTGCTCTTGTCTCTGCTATGCCTCTTACTAGCCGTTCTATCTTGAACCAGTTAACCCAAGCCCCAGTTTGCTTTGTTGTAAAATGGAAATAGTAATACTCCTAACACCTCAAGATGGTCATTAGGTTGTAAAAAGATAGAACACTATGCATACAATGCTTAGCTCAGCACCTGACACATAGTAGGTGTTTGAAATGAGGAAGAAACAGATCCATGCGACTTAAGTGATTTGCTAGAGTGGAGTTATGTGGCAAAGACAAATACAATGCAGTCTCCCTTCCCCAGCTAACGATCTTCCCCTACAATACCTTATGTCTAATACTGAACTTTTCATGGACTCAAATTGAGTCCACATTGGCTTAAATATCAAGGACAATCCTCTTAGCCTAACCCCGTTCTCATACAGGTCTCTATGAAGCTGTGTGAATATAATTAAAACCAAACACCATCACACGAACAGGACTAAAACATACCGAGCCAAGGCACAGGTTCCCATCGAGTTCTGAATGTTTAAACCATTTAAACCGAACAGAAAAGAATATGTGTTCACTGACTGCTGACATTCAACCCATTTTCACAAAGATAAGGTGTCTTATTAACAAACAAAGACATAAAATCAAACTATGAAACCAAGGGAGGGTCAAACTGCATAAAGCCCAGCGGGGCATTATAGTTACAAAGAAAGCAAGACCTAGCCTGCCCCTCCACAGGCTCCACAACCCCAGCAGGGACTGCTGACGTGAGTGACAGGAAAGGAAAGCACTGGGTGGGATGGAAGATGCGCTGTTATTTAGAGGAAGGTGCCCTCCCAGGGGGTAGAGGACCAGAAGGGATTCAGGGGAAGTCAGACTTGACTACAAGGGATACGCTAATGACAGCAATGCTGAGCGCTAGGCACTGTGCTTGGTGACCTACAGGGACTGTCCTCCAACCCTCCCACAAACCCTAATTGGTGGGAACAATTATCAACCACGGTTCACAGATGAGGAAACAAGTTCAAAGAGGTTCGTCACTTGACCAAAGGTCACACAACTAGGAACTGGAGGGGCCTGGATTTGGACCCTTCAGTCTGACCTTGAAAGTACTGATACTCCGGCAAGAGGAACAGCAATGACTCTGTGGGACACGCCTGTGGCAGGGACGGGGATCCTGAGACCTGAGGGCCAGGGCGGTCAGTGTGAACTGTGGGACTGGCGTGGCACCAGCCACGAGCCTAGATGTACAGTCACAGCACAGGTGGCTGGGCGATGAGGTGCTCCTGCCCCAGAACACAGGATGGACCTCATTTCACGGCTCCAAAGCGCCAAGGCAGCCCTACCCGGGAGGCATACGGCAGAGCGTGACACGCTGATCAGCTCCTGCGGTGCGGTGGGGCCCGTTCCCCCCACACCCCGGACAGGTCTCAGACAGCCTCCTGAAACTGCCCTGGGGGCCCCAGAGGCCCTGAGGTCTCCAGAGCTTGTCACTCAGGCACCGAATACACTTAGTCTAATTGGATATTATTCCTCCTTTATGAAGCCAAGCAGGTTGTTACCCAGTTCCCTGGGTAAGACACTTGCAGCTTCATTTTACAATTACATCTCCCTGGTATTTGTCATGGCACAGAAGTGAAATCTCTGTGTCGCTGGTCCCCGATGTCATCTTTTCCATCTGTTTAAAACATAGGTGCTATGCCAGGTCTTTTTAAATCTGTAAGTGCTTTTCCATCCTCTCCAAAAGAAAAAATTCTGCGATATCTGACCAATTATTTTCTAACCTACATTAAAAATAGATGCCATTTCCACTGCCACAGTGGCAGTTATTAAAACTGCTTGCAGCTGTCCTTTCTGTTCTTAGTTCTTTGGGGCACACAGTAGGCTTGCACTTCTCTGTCCTTTCAAAGTTCGGCATGGCTATGGACTTGTTTGAGTCAGTGAACTGTGGGGGAAAGTAACACTTCAGGGCGGAAGCTTTTTAAAGGCCAGACACTGATGTGCCATGTCCCCTTCTCTATACTGTAACTAACAGAAGCATGTGTAAGAGACGTGGCCGAGATCAGTGACTTTACTGAGCAGAACACCCACCCCTTCCCAATTCTCATGAGGGAGAAATAAATTCATTGTTTATTGAGTCATGGAGACCTGGGGATTTTTGTTACTGCAGCACAACCTAAGGCACCCTGACCGGTAAAAGCCGTTATAAACCAGTTCAAGTCCTGTCCTTATATTCTACCTCCTCGTCACAAAGCTGGCTTTCCTTTTGCCTCCAAGCAGCATGGGACCACTCACGAGTGATCAAGGGTGGGCTGCGCAGGTCACCGAAGTTGTCATGTGCATCCTAAGTCCCATCCTTTTTGCTTCCTCCCTCTCTATGCAGCACACCAGCACACCCTCTTCCTTGGACCTAGCCCGGATTCAGAGAGCAAGAAAACAGACCTCGGTTTTCTCCCCACCTCGTCTTGAAAGGGTTACAGGTGGAGTCACCAACATTTCAGTTACAACATGCAAATATTGGAACAACTAGCCTATTAGTCCTCTCAAGGTTTTCTGGAATCCAACATGAGGCACGCATGTGGCCAAAGAAGGGGTCATTCCTCTGGTCCCCTGACAAATCACCATGATTCTTGGGGCCTTATCTGAATGCCTTAGTCTCGTTTCCTCTGAGGTTGTCCCACCAACCTAGATTGATCAATCTCTGCCTTCAGAGAAGCATCTTCTATTCCTACTCCTTCTGTAATAGCAGCTGGTGGCCCAAGCAGCAGAAAGCTGAAATAGCCTCAGCTACACTGCTGCTGAGGCCAGATGGTGCTCACTGGAAGAAGGATGCTATCCCTGCTGAGCACCTTACCGGGAAGGACAGTTCACAGCCCAGTAATCCCAAGCAGGGTACTCACCTGCTAGCTACTTTCACACACCCTTTCCAAATACCCCAAAATAACAGAGTATGATCAAATAAATACAGCTACCACGATGGTCCAGAGACCTAATATGCATGATTTCTAATGTCTGCACCAAAGTGAAGCTCAGGGGGGTGAAATGGCAGAGCCCAGATTTGAAGCAGGTTCTTCCAATGCTAGACTCATCTTTCTACCACTCCACCAAACTTCCATCCTTCATGCTTTTTGTTCTGTTTTTGGTTTGGTTTTTTTTTCCTTTTTGATATTTTCTGTATTATTCTTCCTGCCACGAAGACCCTCTCCAATCATATCCATACTGAAAAGTCCTGTTCCTGTTTCCCCAACAGATGTTCCATGTTACCCACACTCACCCTGAACCCCTCCTTCTGGAACCTTTTTTCCCCAGTGTTGATGTCTTCCCTGTTCAGGTTGTTACAACAAAATACCATACACGGGGTGGCTTAAGTAACACACATGTATTTCTCACAGCTCTGGAAGCTGGAGGTCCAAGAAGAGGGCGTCAGCAGATGCGTTCCTGGTGAGAGCTCTCATCCAGGCTTGCAGACAACCCCCTCACTATGTGCTCATGGGCCTTTCCTCAGTGCATGCCTGGAGAGAGCAAGATCTCTCTCTCTTCCTCTTCTTCTAAGAGCACCATTTACATCACAAGGGACTCCCTCTCATGACCTCACTGAACCACAATCACCTCCCCAAAGCCCCCACCTCCCCCATCACATGGGAGCTCAGGCTTCAGCATATGAATCCAAAGGGGACACAAACCTCCAGGCCATAATAGTCAGCAATGGATCCGGTGCATTAACTGTAGGCACACGGTCTAGCTGCCTATTTTTTCTAATTTTTCAAGGTACCACTCTTTTGCTTCATAATATAGGTCTTGACTGCACCGGCAGCGGCAGTGGCAACAGCAACTGCCAACATCCACAGGCAGGTCCAGATGCGGGGACTTTATTAAGCAGTTCACACAGATGATGTCCTATCTGCAGGGCTCTCGCCTACACTCCATACCTGTCTCCCTCCACCCCAATGTCAACTCACCAAAGAAGCCTTTCCCAAAAACCCTAACAAAAGCCATGCTTGGCACATGGTAGGCCCACAATACATATATGATGAGTGAAGGAATGAATGGATGGAAAACGCCCTTCAAAGCCAAGACTGTGGAATCCTTATGATGTGTGAGTCCCATGTGATGGCCATGAGAAGACCCAGCTGGTTCCACCATCAACTTCCTGAGAAGTATCGCCCACCCCAGACTCACCGGAGATCGGCGACACCGTAACTGAGCCCAGACTGACCTGTCCTGTGCCACAGAGTTGGCCCAGGGCCAGAATCAAACCAAAAATAAATGGCCTCCAGCTCTCCAGCCTCTCAGTAGGAATATCTAAAGTATCTTTAATCAAACTTTAGAGGCTCAAATTGCCCACAATTCTAGAAATGCCTCCAGTTACTATGGATTTATCAGTGAAGAGAATGAAATAAAGAAAATTTGTTTCATAGTTAAAGCCAAGGCCACTTTATCCCAGATGTACTTAAATCACTTAGCTCTTAACAGAATCTTTAACTATAAATATACTAAATTTGGTAGTAGGATAGATTAACTACAAAAGGAAATTAACACTGCCTCAGAGAATGGAGATAACATATTAAAGCCACTGATAGGCTGCTTCTGAGAATTATAACTGGGGAGACCTAACATTTTTAAATGGATATTAGAGATGATGAAATAGTATGTGGCCACCCTCTGAAATGCAGTTGAATTTACATTGATTAAAGTAGAAGGAAAAAAATCTAGTATTACAGAAGGCCTTACATTAAAAACTTTAAACAAGCCCCAAAATGATTCTTTAGGAAATAGGTTTTGGTGACTAAATGTTGTGTTATTAGTCCTCCAGCTAGAAACCGCAGTATTTAGCTCCATTATGAACGTGTGTGTGCAGGATTTCGTCTGTGGGTACATTAACACTTGCCTTCCAAAGAGACCAGCGGTAACCCCAGTTTGCAGGGCTCTGTCATTAGCCCTGTTTGCATTCTCCAAAGCAAACTGCCGGTCTCATGATGCACTACATTAAAAATCCTCCATGGTATCGACTGCCCGAAGCTGATGCTTCCCTGTTAAATACAGCACAGCTCAATTAACAGCTCTTCAATATACAATTTAATTTTTCTTTCATCTTGATCCACAGCCTGGCTCAAAATGAGGAATGCTAGAATAGATGTACTTTGAATATTGAAGCAAGTCTTTATAAATAAACCTATCACACTTGTAATGATTTCTGTCATAACATGACAGAAGAGATGAAGCTCAGCGTCTGGCGCTTCTACTCACACGTCATTTTTCCAACATCACCAGAACCTACAATTTTTTTTTTTTTTTGGCTTGCCTTCGCTTGGCTTTTCCCTTACGCTTTTTTCCAGTTATCCCTGAATGGCATTCTGCTGTTGGAGAAAAGTTTATCCTTGTTTTTTTACCCCCCTTCCCTGCGTGACAATTCTTCAGAAGGAACAAAGAAAATTACTATTCTGTTACTTACATGTAAAGCAAGGAATGTAACTTATAAATGAATTATGAAGGTCTTACCCTTGGAAAGACATACATATTTCATCATAAATGTGATCCATAACACTTATCCACATACCGTATTTATATTTACACATGATTATTCAAGGTTTCTTTTAATCTCATCAAGCCCATACTTTCATAAGCAAATCAAACATTCTCCTTTCACCTGTAAGGCACAAAAGAGAATGTACAAAAGGTGCTCCCAATTGACCCTGCACCACATACTCTCTCCCTGGGTGTAAGGTATTATATTTACAAAGAAGGCTGCAAATCCAGTGATTTCGCGAAGGTGCACAGGGCCGCGTTCAAATAGCCCCGTGCACTCGCTGTTGGCCACAAAGGGGCAGCTGTCTCCCTTTGGACCCGAGACAGTTTCTTCCATTTAAACAGATTCATAAAAACAGACTTGACAACGCTTACTGCCGTGGGAAGCAGCAGAGTAGCGGTGACTTGGATTTCTCACGGTCTCTTTCGGCTGCTTGGGGAAAGCAGAGGGCCCTCCCTCTACCGGTGCTTGAAGTATCAGGGGAGACCGGCTAAAACCCCAGTCTCTTCCTGAACCAATCATTCCAGCTGCTCGTTTTTAGGCTACAGGAGAAGGTCTGTCGCCAAGCTAGGTAACGTCATGGCCACGTCACAATGACCAACGACGGATTTTAAATTTACTGGTTTTATCCCAGTGTATTCTTCATGTTATAATTCATAACCTTCTTTTAAAATTCAAAATACATTTCAGAGTTTTCAACTCATTCAATGCCTATTGGCATGAAATAGAAATTACACATAAATGTGCCTAAGTATGTGTTTGTGTGTATATACACACACACAAAAGAACAAGCATTCACAACAGGAACTGACAAAACTACCCATATTTTAAACACCCTCCTTCCATTCTTATTCTTCTTTCCCTGATACTGTACTGCTTATATAATTTAGAGGGAACTACACAAAAGCTGTAAGAGACTTTTTAATTGTCAGAGACAGAACACTTAGAATTTATAGTAATTAACTAGTCATTATTTCAAATAAGAACATTAATTGGTATGTTCAGAAAATCTGCAGCATTGCAAAATTTAAAATAAACATTACAAAGATATCATTTACAACTAATCTATATTTACCATTGAAGTGAGCTTCAAACTATATTTCTTTCTATTATGCTTTTATTGGCTACAGCACACAGCAAATGGGGTGTGTTACGCACAGCTTCCTAAACACCTAAATTTATAAAACCCAATTACATAAATTAATTAGGAATGAACCATACATTTATGCCTTTGTTTGCAACTGCAACATATTAAACATGACAAAGTTAGTAAGTAGACCCTAAAAGAAAAAATAGTGCCATGTATTCATTTTCCATAACAAATTTTTATGAGATTTAATTTGACTTGTCTAGTCCTAAGGGTCATGATTCTTAATAAATATGCAGTCTCTTGCCATTTCATATATATGTAAGGGTATGTTTTTACGGTTCCTAAAGGATCAAGAATGTATAAATTCAGGAGCATTTATTTCCAGATCGAGAGACAGAAGGGCAAAGAATTACTCAAATATTATTTCTATCTTGCTCATCTCCTATGCTGTTACCAAAGACAACATTTTGGTAATCAGAGCAGTACACACACAAAATTAAGTGATTGGCCATCATCTAGCTTATCATAGGATACATTCATTAAAATAAGCTTAGTCTTAGCTCCAAGGGGGAATAAAACACTGATAGGGGGTTGAAGCCAGTAAGAAGAAAATGGCAGGGAACAGACAGAATATAATCTTTCAATGCAAAAATCGGAACCCAAAAAATGCGTAATATATTTTTTAAAAAAATCAAATAATCCTACATCATTGTTCAGAATGGTATTTTCCTTCATGGAAAATGCTGAAAGGAAATAGTATAATTTTTTAAAAAGGTAAAAGGAAAAAAGTCTGGGATGAAAATAATCTCTCCTCTTGCCCCCCAGTCAATGCATATTCCTAATTGAGTCATTCAGATGTGCCCCCAAGACTCCCAGGTTCAGAAACACAAGCTAGTGGAAGTGTGTGTTTGAGTCCACGCTTCTGACCTGCTTTAAGAGTCTTGATTAGAGGAAAAGTAGTCACTTCGTACAAAGCCTGTCCCAGGCCTCTGTTTTGTCACAGGCTCTGGCAAACCAACGCAACTCTTCAGGTCACAGACCACCTTGACAAGTCAGATGACGCTCCCTGGTTCCCTGCCGGATCTGTCCTTGCTGGCTGGAATAAGAGGGCTCCCTCCGCAGAATAAACAAGGCAGCAGAGTTCCTCATATCACCACCAGAGGTGAGGCACAGTCTATCTTAGGAGGGCCTGACATTACCTTCCTAAGGCGACATCCTGTCCCAGGATACTGGGGACGGCAAACAGTGACCAGGCGAAGCAGCCTATCGCCTTGCCCACACCCTTCCACCACGCCCCAGACCCCGCTGCTCCATGTGGCTGCCTCCAGGTGGCCAGCTCAGAGGACACATGCTCATTCCTTTCTCTTCCTCCTCCTCCTCCTGCACTCTGGCTTTCAGGCAATGGTGCAACAAGCTAAGCACCACCTGGAAAGAGCCTAGATCTCTTCCCTCCCCCCTGCGGCCATCCCACTGTCCACCTCAGTGTCTGCTCCTTCTCTCCAAGCCTCCCCTCTCCATCCCCACTGCCCTTGCCTCCCCAGGCTCCCATGTCTCCTTCTGTGATAAATGCAAGACTCCTATACCAATCTCACCAGGCTAGGCTCCAAATGCTGACACCATCAACCTCCCAAACATCCACTGGAGCAAGGACAAAGCCTGCTTAATTACTGACCAGTGCACACCTCACCCCCATTATAAAACTCACACCCCCAGCAAACTATCAGGGCTCTTCATAATATGCACTACCTTTCCTATTTAGCCTCTATTCCCGCCTCACCTCCACTGTCTGCCTATGTCCCAGCTCTCCTGAAGAGCCACGGCCTTCCCAAATGTGCTTCTGCACCATCAGTCCCCAGACCTTTGCCATGGGATGTTGTCAGACTGCAATGCCCCTTTTTTGGTTTGTTTTGTTTATGTTTTGCTTCTCTTCCCTTTGCCAACTCCTACCAACTCTTCACAACTCACCTCTCTGACCACATCTTTTCTGACTCCTCCTCCCCCTGACCAGCTGCGTTAGATATTACGGTGGTGTGCAAAGAGTAGAGTGTAAGTCCCTTCTCTTCAGCGGGACCTGCCTGAGGTGACCCACTTCTGACAACTGTACTGCACAAGCAGCACTGCGGCTTCTACTTCTCTCATTCCTGGATCCCTTGCTCTGGAAGAATTATACGGACTCTCCCCCTGCAGCACTATGCAGAAGTCCCTGTGGTCTCCAGCCAAGAGCTAAGTGGGTGCACCATCTGGGACATGAATCCTCCAGTCCCAGTCCAATCTTCAGATGACACTTTTTTTTTTAAAGAAATATTTATGTCTTTACTTATTTTGGAGAAAGAGAGCAAGCACGGGGCGGGGGAGAAGAGGAACAGAGGAAGAGAGGAACTCAATCAGACTCTGCACTGAGCGCAGAGCTCGATGTGGGCCTACATCTCATGACCCCAGGATCACAACCTGAGATAAAACCAAGAAGTCGGACACTTAATGGACTGCGCCAACCAGGTGGCCCCTCAGGTGACAATTTGATGGCAACCTCATCAGAGAGCCTGTGCTGGAACCACCTAGAAAAAGCACCCGCCCACCAAGTCCTGACCCACAGAAACTCTGTGGGACAATACATGTTGACTATGAGGGTAACTTTCGGGATAATCTGTCCCACAGCAAAAGTAACTACTATGGACACCCTTCCAGCGTGCTTCCACCACACTGGGCATCTCCCTCTCTATCTCCAGTACCCAGCACAGCACCTGGGGCATTGGTGACAAGGCAGACATTTGAGCAATAGATGGTAGATGGCTGAATGAACACATCTATCTAAGATATTCTCACACTAGTCATACGGATGTTCTACTATGATGTTACAGTAAAACATTCATAATCAACATTTATTCACTTTAGAAAGAAGAGAGGCATTGCCATCTATCCATAATAACATTTCAAGAGGCTAGACCATATATCATTTTGGAATCACTGCTCTAAGGGTCTTCTTTTTTTTCCCAATAAAATTGCCTCTTTTTTTTTAAGATTTTATTTATTTATTTGACAGAGAGAAAGAGATCAGAAGTAGGCAGAGAGGCAGAGAGAGGGAGAAGGGGAAGCAGGCTCCCTGCTGAGCAGAGAGCCCGAGGTGGGGCTCGATCCCAGGACCCTGAAATCATGACCTGAGCCGAAGGCAGAGGCTTAACCCACTGAACCACCCAGGTGCCCCAAATTACCTCTATTGAGAGATAATTCATATACTATGCCATTTTCCCAAAGTGTACAATTCAATGGTTTTTAGTATATTCACTGAAATGTGCAAACATTATCACAGTCAGTCTGGGGTATTTTCATCACCACAAAAATAAATAGGCAGATAGAGAAATAAATATTTTTTTTCAGCTTCCCAATTAAAGAAGTACAAATTAAAATAAGATTCTACAGGGGCAAGTGGGCAGTATAGTCGGTTAAGCATATGACTTTTGGTTTTGGCTCAACTCATGATCTCATGGGTCATGGGATCAAGCCCAAGTCCGACTCCATCCTCAGTAGGGAATCTGCTTGAAGATTCTCTCCCTCTGCCCCAGCCCCCGCTCCTGCACAGGCTTGAGTTACTTAAAAATAAAGTAAGATCTGGGGCGCCTGGACAGCTCACTTGGTTAAGCAGCTGCCTTCAGCTTGGGTCATGATTCCAGGGTCCTGGGATCAAGCCCCACTTTGGGCTCCCTGCTCGGCGGGGAGCCTGCTTCTCCCTCTCCTTCTGCCTTTAGCTCACCCTGCTTGTGCTCCCTCTCTCTCTGTGCATCAAATAGATAAATAAATAAAAATAACAAATAAAAAATAAAATAAGATCCTACTTTAAACCTGTTAAAATAGCTAAGATCAAAATAAATAAAGGTAAGAGGATATTTTGTGTTGACAAGCCTGTAACGATACAAATCTTCTTTACTAATGCTGGTGAAAAAGCTACTTGATCCAATTCTGCAAAGTATTTGGCAATATGTATCATGAATACAAAAACTATGTATACCCTTTAACCAAATAAGTTCTAAGATTCTATGGAAATAACCAAATGTGTAATGATTTCCCATCAAAGCATTGTAATTAAAAATGGGCAGCTAACATAAGTATCTAACATGAATAAACAATCAAATAAATTATGGGGGCACTTGGGTGGCTCAGTTGGTTAACTGTCTGCCTTTAGCTCAGGTAAAGATCCTGGAGTCGAGCCCCATGTCCATCAGACTCCCTGCTCAGTGGAGAGCCTGCTAGTCTGCTTCTCCCTCTTCCTCTCCCTCTGCCCTTTCCCCCCTCACTTATGTGATCTCTCTCTCTCTCTCTCTCTCTCTCTCTTTCTCTCTCTCTCTCTCTCTCCTTCCCTCTCAAAATAAAAAAACAAAATCTTTAAAAAAAATAATTCAATAAATTATGGTTTATCTATGGGATAGGACACGTCCGTGTGAGTATTTAAGAGGCCATGTTTTAAGAACTTAAAAGAACTTTAAGAAGTTTCAATGACATGGAAAATGCTCATAAAATAGTTAAGTGATATAAATATGAAATAGACATTATCAGTAGGCACCACAGAATTAATCTCAAGTCCCTCATTTGTTAACCCTATGGGAAAATTACTTAATCCTTCCACAGCTCAGTTTCCTCAAATGCAACACGAAGATCATTAAGGAATCTATCTCAAAGAGACAAAACGAAGATTAATTCTACTGAGGATTCAATTCTACTGAGGATTCAGAAGCTATCACCACACTCAGCAGAAGAGCACCATGACCAAAAGCGGTATCTGCCACAGACAAGGGAGAAGTGAATTATGGTATTGTCAAACTGACAACAATTAATAAGAGCTGCTGTTCCATGAAATCTATACAAATAACTCACCTGTATTAAAAAGAAAAATTGTTATTCATGTGACTAAAAATCCACCTGTTCTCATTTTTTTAAGAATCCATCTGTTTTTAAATTTAAAATTCCATATATCACTTTCTTAGCATGGTCCTACACCTAGATCAGCCATACAGACTCAAAACTTGAGAGTCACCTTCTCCAGCCCTATCTACTTCGGCTTCAACATCCAATCAGTTGTCTGGTTCTAGAGATCATGTTCTCTATTCTTGTCTGTCTCTTACTGCAGCCTCCTCACTAGATCTATGCTTATAGCATTGACCTCCAGTATGGAGGAAATCTCTCAGGCACACCAATTAAAAGCCTTGTAATGTTCCACATTCCCTAGCATAAAAATTCTAAACCCCTTAGCCTGATATTCTAGACCCTACAAAGATTTCATCTCATCTCTTTCCTACTTCCACTAAAATTACCTGTTGACACATTCATTGCAATGGTGAAACTTAAAATACCAGCAATTCAATGGATGGACGGACGGACGGACAGGCGGATGGAATAATGAATGGTTGGTGGGATGGGCAGTTAGACAGACAGATGCACAGATGGAGCTTTCCCATCCTAGTCTGTTGTTCCATATAATTTTTTTTCCATTTGATTGCCGGCCTACCTTCCATCCCTCTTCAATGGTATCTTTCTAGGCCCAACTCTTTGACAAAACCTTCCCTCTCCCCACCTTCCATCCCTTCATTGAAAAAGCCCCATCCGTGTTCTCAACTTCCATAGTTTTTATGTCATTTATCATGTCCTCCTCATCATAGAGTTCTTTTTTTTTTTTTTTAAAGATTTTTTATTTATTTATTAGAGAGCGAGAGACTGAGAATGAGAGAGGAGAAGGTCAGAGGGAGAAGCAGCCCTCCCGCAGAGCCGGGAGTCCGATATGGGACTCGATCCCGGGACTCCGGGATCATGACCTGAGCTGAAGGCAGCCGCTCAACCAACTGAGCCACCCAGGCGCCCCATAGAGTTCTTTTATAAGTAAGTTCCCTGCCTTCTAGATTTGAACTCCGGGCACGTAGGGCTGGTTTAAGCACCAGCTTCGTTGCCTCTATAGCACTTAGCACAGCGTCTATAACAAAATAGTTCATTAATTAATAATTATTCATGAACTGGTTGGATATCCAAAGTCATTTTTGGTTTTTATTTTTCACTCCTAAAAGAAAACTATCCAGAATTTAAAATCCTCTGTTCTACAATTTTAGAAAATTAGTAGTCTAAATGTATCTAACTAATGGTGAGAAGGTAAGCAGGGTCTAGCTTTGCTCTTACCCCAAACTTGCTGTGCAATCTGGAGCAAGTTTCTTCTCTTGTCCCTGCACATTCTTCACCCATACAGTATCCAGGTGTGGAAGCAGGTGATCTGTAAGGGCCTTTCTACCTTCCCAATCCACAGGGCCAAATTCAGATGAGAACAGAAGAGGAATGCAAATTGAAGACCCTGACCTAGGAAACCACTATGAGTCTAACATTGTGTTGGCTGAAATTAGGATTTGAAAGAACAAAAAGGCTGGAAAATCCGTCCACGGATCGTAATAGTGGCTTTTCACATCTGTGTCCCCTCCAGATAAGAAGCCAATTGCAGTAGCTCTGAAAGAAGTGCTCTTCCTACAGACAGCACCTTCCCGAGTCGCTCTCAACAATCCTGTCCAGGATCTGAGGTGGTGGCAGACACATGTGTCCATGGCAACACTGTCATGACCAAGGAGAGCATAGATATCAACTTCCTACCTTCCAACTCCCCACAATTGGAGAGAATTCAAGGCAGCAAGCTTTCACCCTCACCATTAACTCACGCCCACTCTGAAAAGCCATACTTAGGTCTTACTCCAGACATGGTTTCCTTCAATGTATTAATGATAACAGGCAAAACGTGAATAATCTGTCACTACCACAGTAGTGGAGACAATGCTAAGACTGTATCATGCCCAAGACCTTCATGAATACTGAGCCTCGTATCTTACAATCTATACCCTAGCCCTCTCCCTTCCTCATCAATTTTTATTCTCTTACCTGTCCACGAATTCCCCCTAGTTACCCTCCCAACCTGTGGTGGGAAGAATGAATGTTAAAGGTCCAATCTCTTGATCATGCCCTCATCTCATAGACTGAGATGTGGTCGTCTTGATAACTAAGAGAAGTTTGCCTAATTCAATTACCAAATATGCTATATCTCTGCCAAGACAATAAGTATAGGGGCATCTGGGTGGCTCAGTCAGTTAAGCATCTGCCTTTGGCTCAGGTCATGATCCCAGGGTCCTGGAACTGGCTCCCTGTTTAGCAGGATGTCTGCTTATCCCTCTCCCTCTGCCCCTCCCCCCTACTTGTGTGCGCTCTCTCTCTCTCTCAAATAGAAAAAAAAATAAGTACAGAATATACCCCTCAAAATACATAGAATTTTGCCTTTTCCTTTATAAACTTCTATCCAAATACATTCGGAACATATATTATACAACCCAACAAATTTCCCTTCTCCATTAAAATACATCTCCCTTCCAAATCAATCTACCATCAATATTCTTCCTTAATATTCATTCACCCCACAACAACATGAACCCGTGATTCACACTTCGACAAATGCACTCTCTCATCATCTCCTTTGGGACCTATGGTAGTAAAGGGTGGGTAGGGGAGAGGTGGTTATCCTGATTTTGCAGAGGGCCCCATGGAAGCACACTGAAGGTAACTGAACTGTGCAAGAGTCTGGGTTTCTCACCTGTCTCCAGAGCTCCTTCTTCCCCACCATGCAGCCTTTATGGGCTCCACCTAGCCTCCTCTTTCCAAAGACACTAGTTTAAGAAAACTTAGAGGTAGCCATGTGGTTTCATCGCTTTTTTTTCCCACCAGAAACCAAAGCTGATGGGCCTAATTGTACTCCTCTTGTTCCTATACATGGCACACAGCCTGTGATGCACTGGTACCCTGGAGACATATTTTATTTTCTGTTTCAAACTATTCCAGGAGGCGCCTGGGTGGCTCAGTCGGATAAGGATCTTCTTTCACCTCAAGTCATGATCTCGGGGTCCTGGGATCGAGTCTCACGTAGGTTTCCCTACACAACAGGGAGTCTGCATCTCCCTCTTATCCTCTCTCTCTGCCCAACCCCTGCTCATGCTTGCTCTCTCTCTCAAATAAATAAAATCTTTAAAAAAATAAATAAACTATTCCAGGAATTCAGAGGTAAACACAAATTTCTTCATGGACCTTCCATACAAAAATGAAACCCCAAAAAAGCCAGTAAACCAGTAAATAGCAAATATAATGAGGATGGACTATCATTTTTTTAAAGGGGGACATAATATAGAATAGAGATTTGAGGGGCAGGGTACCATTTTAGATAAGATATAAATATTTACAGACAAATGGATAAATTCCTGGTCTTCTAGTCAAACAATTTTTTTCTAATGAAATTTTATTTTTAAAATATTGAAAGGCAAACTATATATGATTATAAAAATGTTTCCCAACCAGAAAGTCGATCTAGGAAGCAGATCCATGACTAATTTAATGAATTTCATGGTTATAACCAAGACCAAGATCATTCCTTTGATATTTAGTTCTTAAAAAGTTGACAAACTTAGCTATGTTCCAACATCTAAACCTCAAGATGGCCAAAGCTCAGACCCACTGAGCTTAAGACATGTAACCAGCTATATTCCTAGAAAAGAAAGGAAACAGAGGACATGATCTAGAGAACAATCCTTCATTCTGGAAATAGAATTCTTTCTGTTTCTATTAATGTCTACTTTTTTTCTTTTATATTTTCTCTTATATTTTCTCCCAGTCTGTTATTCACATAAAAGACTGCTTTGGCCTAGCCAAACATTTCTCATCATATCTCTTAGCTATTAACACTCTGGACATTGAGTTAAGTTCAGATCACTAGTACATTCTCATCACGCCTTCACATGTTTTCAATATTCTTGTAAACTTAGGACATTTTCATTACGTCCTCAACCTTGCCCGCATTCCCCATACAATGATGTTGTATTAATTCTCTTTCTTGAAAAATAATTGCCTTAGCAGACAAGCATTTTGGTTCTTAGTTGAAATTCCTTCCCTTCAGTGGTTGCTGAAGAAAGGAAATAAGCTGCCAGATTAGTGGGCATATTTTTACGCCTTATGATAAAACGTTTTATCGGGGTTGTTTCCCAACAGTATAGCCCACCCTGTGCAGGGCAGATTAGTAGGGGCATCATCAAAAACCAGAAACGATCGTACTGTTTTCAGACCCATGCTCCCTCTAACTGCTTCAGCGAGAGTGAAGAATTATGGTCTCCATTTGGAGGTAAATGTTTGCCTTTTAATCGTAAGCTTTTCTTCTGTTTGCAGTCTGCTGTGCACTCAGACCTGCTCACAAATAAAAATGGAATGAATTTTTAATAGCCTGAATTGAATTTGGGAGTGATGCCTGTTTTCCCCTCCAGCGCTGTGGATCACGAGTGCACACATGCAAAGCACTCCCATCCAGAGAAGGCATGCAAGAGGAGAGAGGGCTGGTCCAACACGGAGCATGGTGACACTTTATGTAAAGAGGCAGGCTCACCTTGGGCAAAGGCCACCACACTCTAAAATTAATTCAGCCCTAACAGACAACAAAGCTTCCCTCAAGCTTTGAACAGCGAAGTTGGATCTCTCAGTACATGGATTAACTGTGAATAAACATCGAGTGAGGGCAAACCTCATGCAGTCACCTAAGAAGCCAAGTGCCCCTGGAATGTGAGTGCAGTAATAAGGATGACAATAATAAAATGCTTGCGCCAATTGAGGCTATAATGAACATTCTGCTAAGGCATCAGCAGTACCACCTTGGGCCCTGACAAAGCAGATACTAATACCGTATTTTACATAGGAAAAAACTGAGGATCAGAGAGGCCACCAAGCCTTTGTTTTTATCCCTTTATTTTTTCTTTCTCTTCTTCCTCCCATCCTCTCTCTGTTACTGTTGTAAGCACAAATGCAGCAACCATAAAGAAAATAAGTCAAAGACATGTCAGCCAGGTAAAAGGAATGAAATCAAACCCAGCTAATTTAGCAGTGACTCAAGTGAAACAGGACAAGAGGAAACTGGAAGTCTGGAGCAGAATTTTTAAATGCCTACTATGTGTTGAGGAAGCATAGTCAGGGGCCAAGGCAATGATCGGTAAATACCGCTGTTCCATCTTTGTAGTTCTACCACTGAGTGCAAGTCTAGCCTTAGATATCTGCTGGTGACACTCAAAAGAAGAGATACTAAGAAATGCATGATTTTTTCCCTTCCTTGCTATCCCAACAAGCTTAAAAAGAAAATTAGGCTGTACACTGGCTATCGGGTCACTGGTGACTTCTTCTTGATCCACTACTTTCACAGGTCCATAAATAATTATTTTTCCTACTTGGAATGGCTCTTCTTACATATATTAGTAATGATCCTGCCATTGATCATTCCATCCAACACGCTGCTCAGTCAGTGGCTCACTTATGATGAAATCTACATACATAAATGCCATCAGCTGCTTGATTCAAACAAGAGACAAGAGAGATCTTCAAGCCTGGAAGTGAGCCTAAGCAAGACACACAACCAGATGTAACTTGAGCGGAGGGGTGTGCGGGGAAGGGAGAACAGGTGTACATGGGCCAGACATCTGAATAAAAGATCACCTCCTCAGGCTCAAAAATCTCAGGTGAGCTGGCACTAAGCTGATTCAGAATCTGCACTCCCAATGGCTCTAATGAACTAAGGGCATGCCACTATGACAGCAACTGGAAAAGCATAAGAAAGGAGAACCCATGTGAACATTAGGTTCATTGTCCAAGGCTCTTAACACTGGAAGCCTAGAAAAGGAGATATAATAGAGCCACACTAATTGGCCCTTGAGTAAGAAATATTTCTATGACCATAGGGATGTGAATATATATTGTTTCTCTCTTTTAGAATCAAGACATAGATATGCACAGGAGGCTTAATTACGGTTACAGAACGGAATGTAAATGTTATTATCCATGACAAAATAGAAGTAGCAGAAGTTAGGGGATCAAGAGGAAAAGGAAAGGTGTAAGGATTGGTAGGGAACACCAACAGGCTCACCTAATAAGGTACACAGTCAAGAAGAGTTCTAGAATAGGGGGACGCCTGGGTGGCGCAGTTGGTTGGGCGACTGCCTTTGGCTCAGGTCATGATCCCAGCGTCTTGGGATCGAGTCCCGCATCGGGCTCCTTGCTCTGCGGGGAGCCTGCTCCTCTCTCTGCCTCTGCCTGCCTCTCTGCCTGCTTGTGTTCTCTCTGTTAAATGAATAAATAAAAATCTTTAAAAAAAAAAAAAAGAGTTCTAG
This sequence comes from Nasua narica, assembly GCA_028533885.1. Classification (NCBI taxonomy): domain Eukaryota; kingdom Metazoa; phylum Chordata; class Mammalia; order Carnivora; family Procyonidae; genus Nasua; species Nasua narica. Next base: position 41,422,510 of record CM052803.1, on the reverse strand, counting down.
AATAGGGAACACACACATACACAGATAAACAGATACGCACATCATAAATGCGTACGCACACGTGTTTATGGTGTACAGAATGTACGATATAAATATATAACATACAATCTGACATTATAAACATAACGAGAGGAAGGAGATATAACTATGGAAGGCGTAAGTGAGCTGAATCCACATCTGTAACAGCAAAATCGTTAGCAAGTTCCTGAAATTGACAGATCAAGAAACAGCAATCCACTAAAACATAGGAGGCAGGGCGCCAGGGGGCTCAGTTGGTTAAGCAACTGCCTTCGGCTCAGGACGTGATTCGGGAGTCTCAGGATCGAGTCCAGCATTGGGCTCCCTGCTCAGCAGGGACTCTGCTTCTCCCTCTTATGTTCTCTCTCTCATTCTCTATTAAGTAAATAAATAAAATCTTTAAAAAAAAAAAAAAAACAAACAAACAGGAGGCAGTCCCGGACGCATCAAAAACACCAACTGTTGAATGTCATTGCCTTTGTTCATCCTATAAGGCAGCATCCAGAAAAGTCCCCAGCATAGAATCCATTCTCCATGGAGAACTACCGAATGAATGAATGAGGACAAAAGCAGAGCGTGAGAACCGTAAGGTAACAGCTACTGCTTGCTATTGTCAGTCCTTCAGAACTACTTGATTTTTCCTCTAATAGTTGCCACCATTACTTCTCTTGTGTGTCAGGGGCAGAGGAGCATGGTTTGTTATTGTTTTTGGTTTTGGTTTTAGTTTAATTTCTCTGATATGAACCTGGTTCACAGGTTCTGGAGAGGTGACCTCCTTTGAATGGTGGAGATACCCTGCATTAAAATGCAAAAGCAGCAATGAGTCTCAAAGCAGCTGCACTACCACGTTAGCCTGGGCTACGACCCCCAAATGCACCTGCCTCAGGAGGAAGGAGGCAGCCTGGGGATGGAGGGCTGGAGTGCCAGCACCTGCAGAATTCAGAATGGCTTACCAAGGGCTGGAAGGGGACAGCAGTAACTTTTTGGTTAATAAACTACAGATTTAGGCAAAGGAGTGAAAATTGCCTATTCCACAATTGCCATGTGCTTGCTGTTTACTTTAAAAAAAAAAAGGGAAGGGAAGACATTTTTTAAAAAATAACTAGTATGGGAGAAGGAAGGAGGAGTCTATGACCTTGACAGTTTACTATATTTAGTTAAAATGCGTGGGCTCTGTTTTCAAATTCTACTTCTGCCAAGCACTCAGCAGCATAGCCTCAGGCAAGCTGCTCACTTTCTCTCACGGACCTTTCCCTCATTTGTCAAATGGGGACACTGATGTCCATTTCGTGGCGTTACATGAGGATTAAATTAGATAATGCCTGTAAACATATGGCAAGAGAAAGGGCCCCTTCTCCCCCTTTCTCCTTGCATGAACTCGGGAAGAACATATAGCTCTCCACCACAGAACGAGTTTATTCACAGACACTTCCTAAAAGGATGGAACAAACGCTCCATGGCAATGTTTATTAAACTCAGATTCAAATTAACTTCAAAGCACGTGGGAAGCATTCATTAAATCCAAAAGATATTTTGATGTAAAATTTTTAAAACATCACAAAATATAAAGCTCAGTCACTAATTAGCTGAATTAAAAAAAAAAAAAAGCCTGCATCATTTATATTATACCTGATGTGAGAGGGGGCTAATTCAATCACTATTCATCCTGTCATCCACACAGTGAGTTTATATTGAAGCGGGATCTCAGTATCCTCTCTCTAAAAAGGAGATGAAATCACCAACCACAGAGGTACTCAGGAATGAGGGGTAATGGAGGTCAAGTGCCTGGTACCATGCTTGGCACAGGGCTGGCCCACAACTCATGCTTACATATCACACGGGTAATTTTCTCTTCTACGTGGGAAGGATTCCACTAGGATAACAAGGAGATCAGAATCATGTTTTGCCCTCACTTAAAATGCTCAACCCAGGCAGCAGTCAGTGGGGGTGATAAAATTGCCTCATGGATCTTACCATGACTTTTGTCCAAAATGATCACAGAGTACATTAAATCATTAGCAGAAACTTTGCTGCCTGCTGATTTTACAATGCAGGCAATGAAATTCATTGCAGAAGCAAAATAGGGCCAATAATATAATTACAGCGCTCTGCCTATGCAGTCAGAGCTAATGCTATTATTTGACATTGCAAGGCTGTGTTTTTTCCCCAGAGTCTCGGTGCAGACAAGGTTCGCCCTAATTGGTTCCAAAGCACAACCTCCCCACTACAATCTTTCCTCAGGACCAGTAATGTTAATTTCCACACGACTGTAAATAGTATTTGCAAACAATACAAACATGGTAATAAGAGGCTAGGTGGGTAATTAATGTGGTTACAAAGTAGCTTATTTGCATTTTTATTTAAAAACGGCCTTCTTTAAAAAGCTGCTCAGATTTCTCTTTGCAAAAGGAGCCTTGGTTAAAGAGTACAACAGTAATTACTCTCTTTAGGGGTTCCTTTATATGTCCTTCAGGGAATTAGAATGAAAAGATAAGCAGAATTATAAAGGAAATCATGTAAAATATGAAATGTACTATAAACACTTAGTAGTGTATTTACCATAAGCTAGGCCTACCTTTTTCATTAATGGAATATTTTAACCAGCTTATAATACATTCAAATTAATTGTAGATATGGCTAAAAGGTACAATCATCTAGTTAAACTTTTTTTTTTTAAGATATAGTGTTATAAGATTTTCTATGCCCTCACAATAAATTCCACATGATCTTTTCCCACCAAAAAGTGCCCTGAATGGGGCAAAGGTGATCATGTAAGATAAAATACAGATCTCTGTTCTTGTCTAACAAAAGGAAACTGGAATGTTAGAATAATAGATACTTCTATCTTTTCTTAGTTTATGTCTTCCATTCCTGGGTACAAGACACAGCAACTGAGGAACAAATTCAAAAGCTGATTTGGAATGGAACTCAGTTTCTTTCTCACACCTTTCCCAATTGTAACACTTGGAAATTGCTAGAAGGTGGCCAGTAGTCAGGACCATTCAGCAGCTGACATACCTGAATTAATCTGGAGGCCATTTAGTCATCCCCTACCAACCAGTGAGAGGGGAACCAGGAGCTGAGTCACAGAGATGATTAGTCACATCCCTATTCCTCAAGGAGTTTAGGCATTCTTCGGTAAAACTGTGACATGGAGGACCCCGTCAGGCATAATGAAGGAGCAGGTTCCAGTCAGTCTTCAAGCCCTAGGAAAAGTTTCACACAGGGCATAATGCTCAAGGAGCAGGAAGAGGCTCAGGGTCTGAACAACAGAAGGATGGAGCTCCCCAGGTGAACTGACAGCACAAACCAAGGTACTGGGGCACAGAACAGCTTGATGGGTCTGTGGACCTGGGTAGGGGAATGTCCAGCAGGATCTTAGTTAGCAGAAGGCAGAAAAAGCTCTAAGTGCAGACGTCAGCCAGGTAACAACTCCAATTCACTTATTCCGTCAATGAACATTTATTGAATAGGGGCTGCTATTTGCCCAAATTAGTCCTCCATGAGAATGCACATCCTACTGGGGGGAGACAGTCAAGAAGCAATAAATGTAACACATGAGAAGATTAAACAAAATGTTAGCACACTGAAGTGCTAAGAATGAGAGAGAAGGGAGTGTAAGAGGCTCCGGAGTGAGTGTGGAACCAGGCAGGAGTCGCAATCACGAAGTAGCAGTAGCAGGACTGAGGGCTTCCCTGCCTGAGTCGCTCCTCAGTCCCAGGCAATTCTTGCCATGTCTTACGGTATTTTTACGAGAAGCAAGAAATTTGGCTTCTTAAGTGATATCTTACTTGTTTTTAATTAAAACACAAACATGTCACCCAGGAAGCAGCTACAGTAAACCTGTCTGTAGGAGACCCAGGTCACAAAGCTCGTGGACGTGAAAGGGGCAGCATGTTGGTTTTCAAAAGTAAATCTTAGTATATGCGCTGCCAAAGCGAGCGCTCAAAAGTAAATCTTAAAAAGGTGCCTCTTCACTATCACTCAGCCCTCCAAAAATTACAACAACAATAACAACAACAACAAAATGAAACAAATTATTTTTGGCTAAGACTGCCTCTCTTCATTTTAGCAACTGTATTCACGCAATTCCCCTGTAACATTGATACTTCTTCACTCCCAGGTCTTGCCATCCTCCAAAACATTCCTAGTTTTCATACTATGTATCATGGAGCTGCAGTCACAGAAGACCAGAAGCACGTTGTTTCGAAAACAGTCACTGGGTGAAATTTATTTATACTTTAGACAGAATTCAGAGGCTATAATGATGTTTTAAATATGATTTCAAAATACTTGAGAAAAGCAGAAAGCAATGAAGTGGAAGAGGAGGATAATAAGTTTATGACATCCAAGTAAATATATCCAGAAAACTGGGTCATTTATACCAGAACTGCAATCTTTTCTGTTAAGATATGCAAACGACAGTATGAAAAATGGTTTGTGATTTTAAAGAAATATAGCACTACAAACGTCAGTGTGAGGGAACTCAATAACACTTAATGAAACTTTGGATTTCAAATTAATTACTGATTGACTAAGGCATCTAGAGGGAAAACAGCCTCGATTAGAGAAGTCTGGGAAAGGCCGTAAATCTGGATGCCTCTTTCGAGGACTATGAGCTGGTATTTCCTACTGAGGCCTTTATTGCTAGGTTAATGGGATGCTGGTCACTGCAAAGACCACTGGTTTCATTCTCAGAAACAAGACTGGTCAACATTTTCCTGACTCTTTCAAATCGATCGATCGATCGATCGATCAGATCTTCCTCCCTCCCTCCTTTCCTTTCTTAGGCATGGGTGTATTTAAGTTTTAACTGCTAAAAAGAGTTTAAAGTAAAAGGATAAACAAATTGGTGAAGCAGTATTTTAGGAAAGATAAATGGTACCAGTGTTAAAGAAACCGTATTTGGGGTACTGTATTTTGGATTCACAATTAGTGTTCCCCCCTTGCCTTTGCTATGCTTTCTTGAAGGTGGAATACACATTCCCACCCCACTGATGTCGGTCTTGGCCATGAGACCTAATATGGCTATTGGAATATGAAGCAGACATAAGCTACATCAGGGCCTAAACAAAAGTCCCTTGAGCTTTGCTCTCTGTCATGAGAACAGCATGACCCTAGTGACTTCTTCCGCAAGCTAGGTCCTAGAATGAGGAGTCATGAGAAACAGCCCAGGGAAGCCCAGCTAAGACAGCAGAACCACAGCCAACCTCAGCCCTCAGGTGTCATGAGCAAATAAATACACATTTGTTTTTGTCAGCCCTTAAAAATTTTCGAATTCCTTGTTACAGAAGCAAAAGCTGACTCATACACTATCTTTGCCACTTAGATTTCTACCACAAGATTCAAATCATACTGGTGTGTTTTACATAAGTCAAAGAATTCATCATATTCAACTATAGCAGCACAAGGACCATAATAAATTCTCACCTAATGGATAAAAGCTTTTTTTTTTTAATAGTTATTGCCACAACATGGGCAAGGAAGAGAACATTTTCAACTATTACCGATAGTGAGAGCTTTAGAGTAACAAATGGTCACTGGTTGAAAACAACAAGAGACCATGGGCACTTGGGTGGCTCAGTCGGTTCAGCATCTGGCTTTGGTTCGGGTCATGATCCCAGGGTCCTGGGACTGAGCCCCACATCGGGCTCCCTGTTCTGTGGGGAGCCTGCTTTCCCCTCTCTCTCTGCCTGATGTTCCCCATGCTTGTGCTCTTTCTCTCTTTGTCAAATAAATAAAATCTTTAAAAAGAAAAAAGCAAAAGACCAGTAACATGCCACCTACTATTCTAAGTTGTTATGAATACCCACTATTTTCTCACAAAAACCCAGGGACATGGGGTTTATTTTTATTATCCTTTTATGTATTTTTTTTTTTAGATTTTATTTATTTACCAGAGAGAGAGAGAGTAAGAGAGAGAGGGATAAAGAGCACGAGAGTACAAGCAGGGGATGCAGCAGGCAGAGAGAGAAGCAGGCTCCTTGCTGAGTAGGGAGCTCAATGTGGAACTCGATCCCAGATCCTGGGATCATGACCTGAGCCTAAGGCAGATGCCTAAGCAACTAAGCCACCCAGGTGTCCCTTATTCTCCTTTTACATATGAAGAAACAGAAGCAGGTTATCTAACACACCCTAAAAGATAAATAGACAGCCTCATCTTTGTTATCCTTCCTACAATTGTGGGCTATTCCTTACCAAATTGGTGTTCTCTGTGTCCTACTTTCAATATAACCAAAGTGAATTAATTAAAATATTCCAGGCACAAACATTCCATCATTCCTCAGGTAAGTTGCTCCTGTGGTCAAATATCCTGGAAATTCTGAGAACCACTCCAGTCCTTATTCCATTTTTCCATACAGCTGCACTTTCCAGTCTTCCTTGTACTACCCTGAAATGCCACTCTCAAATCCGGCCTCAGATAGGCATCCCTTCCAAGGATCAAGAACCTGCCTTGCTGTAAATCCCCATCCACAACCTGCCCCATGTAGGAAATCCATGTTAATTCCACCAAACTGTAGCTATAAAAACAGCAATCATGTACGGGAGAAAAAAAAAAGAGAAATCAAAAGGAATAAAATGTAATTAACATATTTATGTGGGATGTTATATGTAATGTGTACAAAACAGGTTTCCCAAGGTTTTTAAAATGGAAATTTCTAAAATACTGAGACCATATGACATGTTTTTGGACCCTTTTGTGGAAAGTTCAAATACATATATTAGAAACTCATTATTCTGCCATTTTCAATTGGCAGGAGTTTATTTTTCTACATTCCCTACCTGTGACCAAAGGAAGATCACCCAAGCTAGTGACCTCAAATCAACAGCACAGTCCAAGTGGCAAGGGGGCCCGACTGCCAGCATGCACTGTGTTCACTGGGCTGTGCGCCCAGCTGGTGAGGGGCTGTGCACCATGGGACAGGAGAGGCACCTTTCCTAATTCTCACCAAAGATGACATGTGGCCGATGGCACTAGTCTTGATGGGTGATGACCCTGTGGTCCAGCAGCACGATCTCGACCCATCTAGTCCTCATCACAGGGGTTCAGAAGGGAGTACGTAAAATATATTTTATTCCAATTTCATCTTTTAAAGGGGCGTAGAAAATGAAACAAGTAAGCCTGAAGCTGGTATTCATCTTTAGTGTTCGGACATTTAAGACCAGAGGCTCCAGACTCAAGTGAAGGCCCTTGAGAAAGCCATGTGATTATCCGATTCCTGATGGCCTCGGTTCCACGTCAATACCAGGTGGGGTTTGGAGGGACAACACAGAGGGAACTAAAGTATACGAACCTGTGACAGGGAAGGCACTGTGTCCAGAACTCCCCATCATGAGCAGAGTTACTTCAGAACCCATGAGGTGCACAGTGTCATCTCAGAAATTAATTACCTGGCTCAGGTTGGGCATCCACTTAGAAGCAGAGCTGGGACTCAAACCAAGTGGTTGTGACCCAAATTCAATATGCTTTCCCCATGAAGTACCAGTGTGACCACAGGCAGACACCAAAGAGATGCAGGACCTGAGCCAAATCACTCTAAATGGGTCCCAACTCCACCTCCTACCGTATTTGTAGAATAGAATTGCCTGGAACGGACATGAGCTACAGCCTTAAGAGGCTGAAAGGGGGAGAAACTGAGAGTTAGAGACCTACTACACGGTCCTTGGATGGCAAAGAGTCACCAGGTGGACTAGGCAGGAGCGATTTGGTCGCAAGTGATAGAAACCCAGCCAACACGGGCTCACACACAAAGGGGGGGTTTATCAGTTCCATAATATGACAAGGCCAGGGGTACTTGACAAAGGTACTCTTTTATTCTCTCCCATTTCTCCTTGCCTTTGCCCTTCTTACTCTGTCTCCTTGTGGCAGGGAACATGGCTGCTAGAAGCCCATAGGAGCATCCTTCTAGCTCCCAGTGCCTCAGAAAAGAGAGCATCTTCTCCACTGACTACTGATTGGTCTGGCTTAAGCCAAGTGCCCGTCCTGGCATGAACTACTTCGGTGTGATGTACCACAACCGGCCCATAGTAGTTCGTGCAAAATGCTACCAACGCCTTTATTTCCACGGTCCCCCAGGACGGAGCTGTTGCTAAGGCAGGTGGGAGGAGGTGCTGGACAAGACCACAGCTGCCACAGTGGGGAAGCTGTGGCTGGGGAGGGGGCTGCTGTAGAAAGGTTGTTATGTCAGCCACGGGCGTTCCCACTAACTCCTCAATGCCTTCTCTTTCTCAAAAATTAGACTTCGGGGTTGTCATCCCTATTTTATATGTTCTGCGTATGGTTCTACTTAGGACCCTCTTCACATGGCTGTGAAAAACGGACAAACGAGCAGCACCGCAGCAAAGACACACACATTTTCATCATGAACTTGCACCAACAAAAAAGAGGATGGAGACGGGGTACCCTCTTTGCTGTATCATTAGAATGGCAAAAGTATCGATGACTACCAATAAGCGGGAGTGAAGAGCAAAGCCAAGGGGGCTGGGCTACTGGAGGCGGAAATTCCCGGGAGGCCCCCACAGCACAGGTTTGCTCGAGCCCTGAAGGTCTTTCCCATGAACTTGTCACCACTTGCCTCTGGAATCGACCAATTCCTGGCCTAAGAACCCAAGCTCCTTCCTGTTTCTGGCATAACTTAGCCCCAAACCTGCCTCCTGCTAGTCCGTCCTGCAGATGAGCTGCTCCCTCTGAGCCACAACTTGAATCAAATTCAAGCCTCAACAGGACTATCAGGAACTCTGGTACCGACCTCACCTCTGCCTGCCCCCCCAGATTCTTCTCAGCCCCTCACCCTTCTCTCTCTGACACTCCCCACCTCCCTCCCATCCCTCCAAAGTAGTTTTATAGCAGGATCTAATCTAATCTTCATGGTTGGCCAAGCATGGAATCAAAACAGAAGATGTGCCACACTTCATCAAATGTAGGTTCCGTTTTCTCCAATGGCCCCAAGAAAAATAATTTACATGATTTCAAAAGACATGTCTCCCCCGCCCACATACACACACCCACACACACACACACACACACACCCATTATCCATTAGGGATTTTAAAATTCATAGATCTTTTGATACCCTTCTGTAAGCCAATAACTTTTCAGCCTGGACCATATCATAATGGGCCATCGTTTACTACCCTCTCTATAAAGTATTACCGTTAATGTTTTCTAATTTTAGCCCCTCAAAACTTCCATTATACTCCTACTACTCCGGAATTTTTCAAATATGACCCTACTACTCCAATCTGTAGCCTTAAAACCTTATTTTTCCCAACAGAGGCAAGCAAACTAGTCTTCTACGCTTGGATGAAAGCTCTTCTCACCACTTTGGTTACGTTAGCTGTATTGATTTCACATTCATTGACAAATAATAAATTCCATGGAAAACAGCTAGTTGGAAAACCATAAAAAGTACCTTTTAATCAACCGAATAAGAAACTAAACACTCCCAAGTTCTCATAACCCTGGTGAGGAATTACAATGAATGAAGAGATGTTATATTAATTAAACTCTTGGAATGTATCCATGATACTTAATGGAAATGGAAGCCGTAGGAGGTCTGAAATGCCTGGGAAACACCCATCCCTGAAATCAGCTCACATCCACCAAAGATGCTGTTCAAGTGCAAGCATTTACATCATACAAAAAGACTTAAGTGGAAAAAAAATGAAATCAGAAGGGAAATAACAAAAATTCATCTAGCTTCTGTACACTAGTTTATCCATTTTCTGATTTGGTTCAATATTACCTATTAGGGTTATTTCGAGTTTCCTTCAATCTCCAAGAAGAAAGTGAGTGAGGCTGCAGAATTCAAGTGCATTCAATCATTCACTCACTCATTCGACAAACGGGTGAAAGGACGTGAAATGCCAGCATTCGCTGAGTAACCATATATGGCAGGTCCCACGCCGAGAGGCTTTCCCTACTTTTATTCCAACTGCATGATAATCACGTGGGCGAAAGTGCAGCTCACTGAACGTCACCAGCGTACCTCACACTAGACCAAACACCAGATGTTCTACTACCAACATAACGAACCATATGATCAACATCACCATAGGTCTCTTTAATTCACACATGTAGAGACTGAGACTCAAGGAAATTAGATTTCTTGTCCATCGTCACAGGACCCACATGGCCACTAGGGGTAGGTCCAAAACTACTTTTTGTTAGTTTAAGATTTCCTAAGTCAGAAGAGATCCTACAGTGGAAAATAAACATTGCAAATAAGATTCCATCCTTTGGCAGAGTGGGAAAACATACTCCTGGACGAATAAAATATAACACATGCCATGCTAATGTATCACCCACAGAACTGGTGGGCACACTGCTCCTGCTTTGTTCAGGCCAAGTGACACCAAGGAATATTGTGTCTGCAGTTGGACAGTATGTTTAAAAATGATGTGGAAAAACAGAAAGGGACACAGAGGAGATATACTATGTAGGGCTCTGGTCCCTGGGTTGTTGAGCCTGGAGAAAAGGCAGACAGGTGCTTCTCCATGGCCTCCTAGCATGTTCAAAAGTAGGATGCACCCTCCTCCACCTTAACAAGGAACGGATACAGACCTAGCACACAAATACCCATACTAAGAAAGACTACTTTAGATAGCCATTGAAACAAAAATCTAGTCAACCTTATCCTTTAAAAAAGCTTTCCAATGCAAAAATAACAAAAACAAAAATAAAAACAACTATTTCCCAAGTTTTCAAATGTAATTTCTGAGGCTCTTCCTTTAAAAAAAAAAAAAAAAATCAAAACAAGCAAAAAGCAACAACAACAAAAAAAGAGCAACACTGCAATTGTGGGAGTTAGATCCAGTGCAAATTTCACAGAACCCCTGGCTTGGATAAATCACACAAAATGCCTGTTGAGGGGAATGGTGTTCCTTTCTCCTTGAAAACATGGGGAGAAAGTAAGCACCCTGGCTAAGGCGAGGTAAAGGAGGGGCAAGAGACATTAAGTCCTGAGGCCTGGCAAAGAGAGCTGGTGCTATTCTCCTGTCTTCGGCAGGTCAAGGCACCCATTTCTATGATGCTATGTTTCACCTTCCAAGGAAAGTAGTTCTCAAAAGACCATGGGTTCCCTGAGAGCAGGCTGTTCTTCATTGTGTCTCCCCAGGACCTCCTGTAAAGCTTGGCAGAACTCAGCCACGTGGTGAGGGTGGGACAAGCAGGCAAATAAATGAACAGACCTAGGGGCCAAGAGCATGTTTTGCTACTAAACTACCTACGAGTTTTACCCTCAGTAACAGCCCTGGTTAAGAAGTAACTCAAAGAATAAAAATGAAAGGTGTTTCCTAGCAGCAATAGAGTAGTTCTGTATCCTAATGGTGAGTGGTGGGTACACAAATATGAATGTTATGATTACATACGTGGGGTAACATTTCACAGAACACTGCTCCTGCTTTGTTCAGGCCAAGTGACACCAAGGAATATTGTGTCTGCACTCACACATACGAACGAGGACATGTCGGAATGAAATCTGTTTCTAGCACTGCACCAGTGTGGGCTTCCCGGATGTGACTTACAGCACCAGGGCTGGATCGCAGGTTATTATTTGGGGAAGCTGGGTGAGGGATAACCAGAAACTCTTGGTACTAGTCTTTGCGACTTTCTGGCAGTCCAAAATTATTTTGAATTAAAAGGGTTTTTAGAAAAACTAGTAGAAATCTAGTAGATTTAGTAGATTCTAAATCTAGTAGAAAATGCCAACAGGTCAAAGGATATAAATTGTCAGATTAAACAGAGTTCTAGCAATTAGCGATTTGAGAGTAAGACAGCCGATCGTACGTTGTTTTTCTCCCTGATGCCTGCCCTTTAGATCAGTGCTATTCAGGAGAAATAATGCAGGCCCCGTGTGTAATTTAAATTTTCGAGCAGCCATATCCAAAAAAAGGTAAAAAGAAAGAGATGAAATTAACTCTAATAACATCTTATTTAACCTAGTATATCTAAAATATCATTTCAGCATGAAAGCAATATAAAAAATGCTGATATTCTACACTTTTTAAACTAAGTCTTCAAAATCTGATAGGTATTTTATTTTACATTTAGAAATCATTTCAATATGCCCCAGACACTCAAATGCCACACGTGGCCAGTGGCTACCATAGAGGACAGCACAGCTTCACACTGCCGTTAAAAGTCACCTGGGCTGTTTTCAGGGCACCTGTGTGAAGTTGGCCGAGCATCGGACTCTGGATTGCACCTCAGGGCGCGACCTCAGGGTCATGAGACAGAGCCCCGAGCCGGGCCCCATGCTCGGCACAGAGTCTGCTTGAGTTTCTCTCTCTCTGTCGCTCCTCCACCCCCACCTCTCAAAAACAAATAAATAAATCTTTAAAAAATAAAAATAAAACTCACTTGGGGGGGGAAAAAACTCACTTGGGCTGTTTTCAAAATTAAAGCTTTTTATTTCCTTTGAACAAATGGTTACCACCAGCCATCTGCGGCCTCCTTAGTGGTGGCAGGATACACCACTGGGGGGGTGATAACATCGTAAAGGAGTGCAGTCTACTGATGAGCTTCCAGACATGAAGCTATTAAGGAAAGAACAGAAGGGAGGGAGGGACAGGATGGAAGAAAGGGCAAGAAAGCCAAAATCACAGCTCAACTTGAAAATTTTGTGGCCTTGAAATTTTTTTCTGGGAACACTTGTGGCTCCTTTTTATCCAGCTCATCATGAAATGAAGATAAGAGTCTCACCAATTTTAAGGAGTTTGGGTACAGTCAGCAGGAGGGTCTTTGATGCCTTTCCTGTCCCCTTCTGGTCCAAAGTTGTCTCAGACACGGAAGATCAGTGACGTAACTACAGACAGGCTTGAAGCACCCACGGAAGGGAGTGCTGAGGGCTGCCCTCCGACACTGCCGCCCTCCCTCCACCTCCTTCTGCACCGGGGTGGGTGTGCCCCCTCCTGCACCCGAAGCTGGGATGGAAGCTGATGTGACACAGTGTCGCATCCGAGCAGAAGCATGCCGAGCGGAGCGCAGGGTGAGCACGCCTTTCTCTTCCTGTCCCAGCACCCAGCACCGTGGGCTGCTCTGCCAGTCCTCGTGGCCAAGGGAGCCCCCCTGTTAGATACACCCACACACTCGACTCGTGATAGAAACAGAGCTGGACCAGGACATAAACCTTTGTTCTTCCAAGCCCCAGAGATTTCGAGGTTGTCAGTCATTGCAGCATCGCCTGGCCTGTCCTAACACATCACTCAGCTGTTGACTCCGTGCATGGGACATCAATGATTCCGTCCAGGGTGCCTCCCCGAACATCGGGGCTTATCGCATCTGCCATAACCCAGGCTCGCTTTTACAGTGGTTTCATTACCAACCATAAAAACTGTAACAGTGGAACTGTATAAACAAACCGAACAGTGTTTTTACTGTAAAACATGAATGTAATATAAATATTTGTCTTTGCCTTCTCTCAGCATCTGTAATGAGAGCAGAAAATTCATGCCATATGTTTATAGCATGAAGAAGGGAAAAAAGAGATCCCAACGATTCATCATGCGGGTGCCGGCTGAGCTGTTTAATATTTGTAATTCATCCATTTTCTTTCAGATATAAATCCTCCACAAATCATAAAACCCTGATGACTGTAAGTTACCAAATTCATGACTATTTCTACAGGAGGGCCCTTGCTAGGGAGAAGGTGACCGTGGTGGTATGAGGTCAGTTTCTGTGACAGGATGAGGGACGATGCGGTGACTCACTGCATTAGACCGTGGCCTCTCCCAGCCAGCCTCGACGAAATCCGAACACAAAACCACCTCTCTGAAGACTTCTAAAGACTTATCCTACCACCAGCTGGAAGGGCATCTGCACATTTGGGGTCCTGGCACTCCTCCTTCTCTCAGTCCTCACAGGGAGAGGCGCGGGGCGTGGGAAGTGGCTTCTGCCGCCTGGAGGACCTTACGACCTCGTGGGAGGAGGCATTCCCAGGAGCAACGGGGGATGTTTTTATTTCAGAGCCGTGATGGCCTTCTTGATGTGAAGCTGCTGAAGCCTGCCCTGAGTGTCTGGGCAGCCTTTTAGGATACGAGCTGAGAGGCCCAGAGAATGATTCCATTTTCTCCAAACTGGCTCAGGGACCAGAGGTTTCTGGAAACTCTCACTGTCCTACAAAATCCAATCCCACATTCAGGAAGCTTTGTTGAGCGCAAAGCAAATCCAGCCAGTGCAGGCTCTGTCTGGCCCTCGTGAGGCCAGCCCCACATGGGTGCCAGAGGTGCTGGCGGGAAGAGGGGAAGGTAGGAATGCCATAATGGGTCAGAACCCACACACGCAAGGCATGGAGAAGCGACATTCCGAAGCTCTCCACAGAGTGAGCGGCACTTGGCACGTGTTACTGAGTGTGGGCCGGGAGCTGGGCACCGTTCTCTACGCCTGACAAGCCTCCCAGCGCTCGAGGACGCAAGATCGCCATTTTCCACGGTTAGATCAAGAGGTACACGGAGGAGCATCCTGACTGAGGTCACACGCTGCCAGGGAACGACAGCCAGGATTCCTACCTAAGATGGGCTGATTCCAAAATCTGTGCTTGTAACCACTAACCAGATGGCTAAAATCAGAGAAAAACCTTCATACTTCTCACCAACCAGTCCTACACCATCCAAAAGTGATGAGAAACACAGGCCTTGAGTCTGCTCCTGCCCATGTGCCAACTGAGCTCACGCCATAAACCAAGTCTGGCTCTCCTCCCGAGCTGCCCACATACACACGGACGCACCAAAGCGTTTATATCGTTGTTGTTGTTGTTAATTTATATGTCTGTCAACACACCTTTACTCCTGGAGAGCAAGGACAATGTCTTACTTCTCTACAAAGGCTCAAGAGTCTCGTGGGAATGCCTGGCCTATGAAAAGGTGTCAACACATGTCTGCGGCTTAGTAAGGAGACGGCTGGCAAACAACCAGTACGGAAACACAGCCTGGACCGTAAGCTCCCCGGAGGCAGGAACCTCTGCTCCCTTCGTCCCTGCCACATCGCTAGAGCTTGAAGGCAGCACCTGACTCAGAGGAAAGGAGGGAGGGTGGGCAGCGGAGAGGGAGAGCCTCGTGGGAAGGACACCCACGGGAGGGAGCTCGCAGGATGTGGAGGTACTGGCCAGGAGGACGAGCTTAGCTGAGGTCCTTCCAAGCACAGGAAAACATTCTGGGCTGAGCAGCAGACACTGCGGGGTTTGGGAGGAACGGTGAGTCTGAGACAGTGAGACAAGGAAGAGAATGGAAAGAGATGAACCTGCACAGTCAGCCGGGGCCATACCTCACAGGAGCCCCAAACAATCTTCCTTATCTTTGCTAGCGCTTGGAGAGCACGCACTACCACCCAGGTACCATTCCTATGACCCAGGCCGACTGGTTCGTAAAGAGCAGAAAGAGGATTTGAACTCAGGCAGACTGGATCCCAAGTCTGTTGCTTATACCCACGTAACGTCTCTTACAGATCAATCCTTTTAGACAGATGAAGTGAGTTTTAGCCGCCCCTCCAAGCAGGTGCCAAGGTGCTGAATGGGGCTGCACAATGCAAAAGGAAACCTTTCCAACATCCATCATGCTGATCAGGTGAGCTATCTACTCCTCTTCGATGAAGTCTTTATATACACACAGTTTGTCCACTTATAAATTTAAAATATATACTATCTTTTTAAGAAATCTATATTTAATTATACAGCATCAGTGAAACTTCACTTGGGGAATGAAAATCTAACATAAATGAATGTATCCAATAGAAAAAGCTGTAATTTAAAATAAATTACTGTGTTATTCAGAAAAAAAAAATTTACTCTCTTCATAGAAAAAAAATAGCTATCTGGCATTAGGTAGCCCCACACAATTAGAAAGTGGCATCAATACCAAGGAACCAGATAACCACCCTAAATTCCTCCTTCCCAGAGCAGGTTCCACTGTCGAGCCCAACCAGGAAGTGTGCACAGTGGAGCTGGCCTGAGCTTCATTAAGGCTTAAAGTCAATTAAGCCACGAATTGGAACAATCATTCCTCCTTTGCAAAGTATTGATATTTTTTTCCTGGCTGCTTTAGGGCTTTTCCAGAACTCACCAGGAGATTTATGTTAGACAATTTCTTTCTGATTAAAACAAATCATAGCTCAACAATTCTAATTTCCTCCTTTCTAAGCAAGAAATGATCAGAGAATGCTAAAAACAGTGATCAAACCCATCTTACAGAGGCTGGGACTAAGAAACTCCATAGACACACTCCCAAGAGGTGTTCTCTCTCTCCCTCTCTCCTCCTTCCTCCCTCCATCTCTCTTCCACTCTCTTTGTGCCTTGATTTCTGTCCCTGCTCTCAGTGCCCATCTTCTGTGTGTGCCTGTGTCTGTCTGTCTTTCTCCATATGTCTGTTTCCCCAACTCCCTGATGCCTCTGTCTCTCCATCTCTCTCTCTCTTTCAGTATACGTTTATCTTGACAGGCTTCTGGACAATTACTTATTAACTGAAGGGGAAAGGGATGTTAGAAGCAAAGCCAACCCAAGCTGATTTTCTGACCTGAGTAATAGGAAAGGAGAAGGTTCCCATATTCACCTCCAAAAGCCCAGTATCGTCAGAGGCCTTTTCATTTATAAGCAGTTACTGGTTTCTGATCGGCCTTCTCTCTCTCAATCACACACACACATACACACACTCTTTGAGAGAGAGAGAGACTAGAAGTCTCCTGGATCCATGCACTGGCCTTTACCACAGTGCTCACTACCCTCAAAGCTGACCTCTCTATGTCAATGATCCATTCTCCTGCGCTTCAAAATCGAGTTGACTTAGGAGTCCGGTTCTCACTGCTCTAGAACAGCTGGAGAAGCTGGGTTAACCAGCTTCCCCAGATTTCCCAAAGCAGGATCCGTGAATTTCAAAGAACTGGAATTGCAATATGACTAACACCATGTCCCATAAACAATGAGTCTTTCTTTAAGTAGCTAGAAGGCAGCTAAAAAAAAATTGAGGGCACCACAGTAGCATCAAAGTGAAAATCAATTTGCACAGCTCAATACTTCAGAAAAATAATCTGGTTGTACCTTCTGCTGGTCTAGTCTCCAAAAACAAACCAACCAAACCATTCCTCCCCACAGTGATGGGATGCCGCTGCTTGGGTTATAACCAGCAAGGCCCAACTGTCAACCTGATTGCATTCCCATTCATTCCACAAAGACATCTAAATCCCTCCTATTGATGGCTACAGGCTGGGGCAATACAAAGAATAAAACAGGCAAGGCTCCCGTCTTCCTACATCATTTCATCTCTGCTGCTTATATGCCGTGTGAGCTCAGACAAGGCCCTAAACTTCTCTGTGCTTCATATCCTCTTCGGAAAACAGGATTCATAATATTAGCTACCCAACATGGTTGCTAAAAAGACGAGCTGAATTAAGGATTTCAAGTGTTCTGCACAGTGACTGGGCACACAATGCTAGCTACCATTATCATCATTATCGTTATCCTAAAAATAAGGAGGAGACTCAAGCAAACCACCCAACTGAGCATTAAGTGCTGGGCCCTTATATTCCTGTATTACAGGCAATTCTATGCTCCTTTTAAAAACCTGTGTGTGTCTGTGTGTGTGTGTGTGTGTGTGTGTGTGTGTGTGTGTGTGTGTGTGTTTTGCTAGAGGTAAGTTGACAGCATGATAATATGTCTCAAAGAAGGTTTAACTGCCTAAGTAACATTGAACTGGTCAGTTACCCTCTCTGGGCCTGTTTTCTCATCTCTCAAGTGTTAAGGAGTTAAACTGGCTGTTCTCAGCAAATCTTTCCAATCCTAAAATTCTACCATTTTATAAACACAGTATACCCAAATGTGATGTTAATTCATAACTGTCCCTAAAAAGACAAAGAGCTTTACTAACTCACATCCAAATTTCTCATTATGTTATTCTTGCATAAAGCAGCTCACATCTTTGCTATATCCCCTTAAAAGCAATGGCTAAAAGAACCACGCAAAACCCAGTGGGTCATACATGACTACGAAGAATTTTATTTCTAACGTACACTTCAAAGTAATGAAGAATTAGTTTTGCTCTTCTTTGATGTCTCCCCAAAACCATCTGTGTTGGCAGATCTCCAAGGATGCCATGATCAGCGGCTCAAGGCTGTAATACAAGTAAGATCACTGACATCACTGCCAAGTGCCCCAGCATTTCCACCAATAATGCAAATTTACCCAGAGCCAAAAATACACTCTTAACTAGCTCTCAGTTCTCCACATTTATAGTCCAGGCAAGCTGTGAACCATCCCAAACAAATGCAATTATAAAATGACCACTACTTATTTCTAAATGGCATTCTGGGGAGATCTGCCTCGTGAAAGGGTCTGGCTCCGTCTAATGTTGAAATGTGCTCCTACTCCTCAAATATCCACCACTATCCACAAGAGGGGGGGACTGGAAGGTTCCAGACGCTGGGATAAACCAGATGAAAGGAAAGATCACTGAAATAAAAATTTAGCAGACTGCCTGACAACAGAAGACGTGGAGTCGCAGTCACATCTGCAACTGTCCAAGAGACAGGGACAGTCGTGGGCAAGAGGCTGGCCGAGCTTTTGTTGGAGTGGCAGCAGCAGCATCGTGAAAGGACAAGTGCTAACAGGGGACAACCCAGAACTATAGGGACAAAGGCCAGTGCGAGCCTCAAACCGGCCCCGTCAGAAGCTGGACCTAGCCCTGCCATATGGAATCCAGCCAAGCCGGCCACACATGGGTGACCGTCACGCACGGGTGGATTATTAGAATAACGTGCTGATAAGTAGGCTGCTCAGGCTTGACAGTTTCCTTTCTTGCTTAGGCCTGCTCTCCCAGCATCATTATTAAGAGCCCCTCCTCTGGCTCTCAGCATTTCCTGATTTGAACAATGAATTGTCTCATCACCCTACTCCTGAGAGAGGGTTGCAGATAAGTAAACACGTCTCTATTTTCACAGAGTTTCTAAGAATGAGAACCATTACCCACCCCCCCAAAATTTGTTAAAGGTTCTCAGAGCAGGAGACATTGGAAGGGATGATTATTTTTATCCTTTGGGACTCAGTTGATGGATTTAAAAGCATTCTTTGAATGCCAGGAAATAAGCAAGTGCAGTGAGCATCGGTCTCATCCTTTGCAGCTCATGGCTGCCACTTGAACCCTGCTGACCCAGGGCTTGGCTAACGGGGTCTCCGGCCTCAATGCTCCCTCTCTATTTCAGTCTGAGCATCCATCTTACTGCAGCACCGCGTGTGGACCTGCATCATGCCTACTCGGATCCCTGGAGAGGCTGTCAGGACTGAGAGAATAAAGCCTAGTCTCCTGGGAGAACAGACAGAATCCACAGTACTGAACGATCTGGCTTCAAGTGGCAACTTCCGGCCTCCTTCCCAACACTGCATCCAAACCTGACTATTCCCCTTCCCTCTGCTCATGCTCTTCCTTGCACTGGAATGTGCCCTCCCCCCCCCAATCTCAGCTGGCTACAGCCTGCCAATAGTAGCTCCTTCTGCTTCCAAGCACCTAGGGAAAGCATCTTTCATGAGTCCTAGAAGTACCATTCTTATCACGCTCACCGGGTATTGTAACCCATGTCAGTACCCAGTGAGCATGGTAATGACAATATTCTAAACTTTTATCACCCACTATACCAAGTACATAGTAGATATTTAATAAATATTTGTACCATTTTAAAAAAGTCTGAAAATCTTTGGATTTGTTAGCAGACTAGTTTGTAAGAACATCTAATTTTTGTAAGCAAAGATAAAAATCTGTCCCTACTCTTTTATAATTAAAAAAAAAATCAATCAATCAAACAGCCTGAGAATCGTAGAGTGGTGCATCTCAACTTTTGCGTGAATCAGAATCTCCTGGAGGGATTGCAAAACACAGATTGCTGGGCCCCACATCCAGAAACTCTGATCCCTTAGGTTTTGAGGTAGGGCCCAAGAATCTACATTTCAAACAAATTCAATGGTGACTCTGCAGTTAAGTAGCTCTGGGTCAGGGAAGGGGTTTTGAGTGGCACCTTGAAAGTTTTTGCAGCATTGGAAACCACGGGGATTAATCCATGAAACACTACGAAGACCATTAGAGATGTGTCCTCTCCCTTCCTGCCTTAAAAAATAGTATTATCCCACCACCCCCCCTTCATTTTTGTCTCCATATTGCTTACAATTTGATGTAGACTTTAAGCATCCTGTAATTCATCAACTAATTCTCTCCTGGCTACACATTCCAAGTAATTAAAGTTCAGTAATAACTTATTCTTTCTGCTCCAGCACCTGCATTTCATTTGTTTATTTTCCCAGAGTCATAAATCTGAAAGGCTGTCAAAGTGCCACAATATTAGTGCAATAATCAAAGTTAATTAGTCCCTCTCAATAAACAATAACAAAGCCATTACAAAGATGCATTGAAGTTTCTCCCAGCTACCCAGTTTACAGATCACATTGTAGCTGGAACAATTAGACTCTGAGAATTGCTGGGTAAATGAGCGCAGTGTTCTTTAGTCATTTAAAAGGAGACTGTGCTCTTCATTCACACTGATTCATTAACTCCAGGGAAGGCAAAGCGGGTCTGGGCTCCGCATCTGCTGCCCGCTGAAAGGTGCCGAAACAGACGGAGCTCTCCCCAGCTGCCAAGCCTTACCAGGCGCATCCCAGACTCCAATAATAAAAGAGTACAGAGGTTGCAGAGCGGGGAGAAGGGACAGCCCGACTGCCAACTTGTAGTAACCCGAAGTCTTCAATAATTTTTGATTTATTATTTAGGGAATTTGAGAGATACAGGCATCAGGCGGATTCTGATGAGAAGGCAGCCCAGGAAAACTCAGAGGACAGGACCAGGGCCGGTGAGCAGGAGACACTCAGAGAAACATGTTGCCTTCAGTGTGAGAGAGAACTCTGTAATTGAGAGGAGCACAGAAATAGGAGGGCTATCTGGGGAGGGAGGAGCTTACCCATCACTGCATGAGTGCAAACCGAAGTTGGAGGATCTCTGCTCAGGGATGCTGTATGAGTGGTCTGCACATCGGAAAGAGGTCAAACAAGGTGACTGGACAATTGACACCACCCTAGGAACTTGCATTTGGAAGCAATCACTGGACGAGTGTTCAGGTCTTGTCCTCTGAACTTGTCCAGTTCCTCTCCAGAGAGCCTTCTGCCCTTGAAGTCGTGGCCCCCATGAGTGTTACCCACTGCTATGCAACACACTTCCCCAAAGCACAGTGGTTTAAAACGGTAAGCATTTCTTACCTCACCAAGTTTCTATAGATCAGGAATCCTGAGTGGGTCTGACTCAAGCTCTTTCATGAGGTCACTGTCAATCTGACAGCTGGAAGTCACCTGCAGGCTTGAGGGGGCTGGAGGTTTCCAAGAAGGCCCACTCAGGAGGCTTTGGGAGGGAGGCTTGGGTTCCTCGACATGTGGGCCTCTCCACAGTGACGAATGAGTGTCTTCACAACACATGGCAGCTGGCCTCCCCCTGAGGTAGTGATTCAGGACAGCAAGCAAGGAGGAAGCCACATGCCTTTTATGACCCTCCCTGGGAGTCCTACTCCCTCATTTCTGCCACGTGCTATTCATTAAGGTTCTCACTAAGTACGGCCCACATTCCAGGGGAGGGGAATCAGGCTCCACCTCCTAAGAAGAAGAGTATCAAAGAATCGATGGATGGGTTCTAAAACCACCATGGATACTCGTGAGGCTTCATTCTTTAGGGTGTCCAAAAGCCAGTCACATCTGCACCCCCCAGCTGACTAAGCGGCAAGGACAAGTGCCCGATGAGTGCCCTGGGGTGACAGGGTCGGTTTTTCTCGGCTTCTCTTCCTTAGCAAGCCTGGGCTCCGCGAAAAGTCCAGGCAGCTCCGTACCACCGGCACCAGGGAGGTGGACGGCCACCCCTCTACGCCCTGGATATGGGAGCAAACCCCTGCTCCTTAGCTCATCTGAATATTAACTGACACATCGATGGGAAGATGAAGACAGGCTTGGCTACGCCCTAGTACTCTGATCATTTCTCAGGAAAAAGAAAAAGTCAGCTTCCGACAAGATTTCTGAGACTATTTGTTTAATTTAGGGATATGTTGAACAAGTCAGCCTCTCCTGAAGCTACCACTTCCTGAGTCTTTATCACGTGTGTGCCACATTCTGTACAAGAGAGTAAGTGCCTCCTGAGACCCTGAGCACCTCATGGAACCTGTGACATTTTACTCACTAGTCACCAGTTTATTATAAAATGATGTAACTCAGGCACAGCCCGATAGAAAAGATGCGGAGGGCAAGGTATGAGAGAAAGGGCACATGCTTCCTTGCCCTCTGCAAGGGCACCACGTATTCACCAATTCAGAAGCTTTATGAACCCTCTCCTTTTTGGGTTTTTACGGAGGCCTCATTACATAAGCATGGTTGATTACGTCACTGGCCATGGATGACCGAACTTGATCTCCAGCCTCTCTCTACTCCCTGGAGGTGAGGCGGTGGGACTAGAAGTTCTAACCCTCTGATCACACAGCGGGCTCCACCAGAAACCAGCCCGCATCCTTGGGTCGGGTCCAGAACCCAACTCATTCATGTAACAAAAGACACCTCTAGGGCTCCCACCACTTGGGAAAGTCCAAGGCTTTTTAGGAGCTCCTGCCAGAAACAGGGAGGAAGACCAAATGTGTGTTTCTTATCACACATCACAAGATCACAGTGTGTGTCATTTCACTTCATCTTCACCATGACCGAGAACAATCACCAGCACCATTCCGCAGGTAAATAAACCAAGGTTCAAACACAACGAAATCTGCCCAAGGATACCCAGGACACAATTCCAAGTCTGTATGACTCCAAAGCTGAGGCTCCCTGTACCCTGTACTGCACTGTACTGCCTCCCTATAAATTAAAATTAGTCTATTTTTAAAATACACTTGAAATAAACCCTAACCTATTACAGGGTGCACTGCCCCATTCTGAGACGAGCCGCCCCATCTATGCCGTATCTCTGCCTCTGCCCTTGCGCAGGAGGTTTTACTGTTTCTCCTCTCTCTATGATCTAACACCTGCAATGTCTGAGACACTCTGTAAATGCCCATAATAAATATGAAAAACAGTCTCTAGCATGTTTTTTCCCTCTTAAGTAGGGAGCCTAAATGCCTAGTGGCCAGAAGCAGGCTTTTGAGCCACTGGCTGAACACCATCTCAAGATGAAATCCGTCTCTTCAAACTATGTCAAAATCGCTTAATAAGAACTCAGGGGACCCCGTATTAATGAAAGAATGCATCCGCTTTGGATTTCACATGATTGGGAGTGATGGTTTAGAGCTAGCCACCTATGCTTGACTTCCACTCTTTAAAACCCCACAGTTAATCACAGCCCTCGTTATACAAAGGTTACAATGGATATAAAGTTTGAAAGATTCAGTTCAAGACTGTGCGCAGTGACCGGGGGGGCTGGAGAAAAAAGAAGGCAGAATGAAGACGCGGAGATAGTGATCAAAGAACAATGAATAGCACGCAAGACTATGTCAGTGCAAAATGTTCGGAATGAGAAATGAAATGGAAAACTTGAAGGATAGGGCCGGGCACAAGTCTGGGGCATCCTGGAGACCAAGAAAACTCAGAATAGTTTAACGACAGTTATGTCAATGAGGGGGATGCGTCATTTATTATCTGATAAAGAATATTTCCAGAGCCTGTGACAAGAAAGGTCAAATAAGCAACTCAAGTAGAGCGGTAAATATTCCACACACCACTTGAAGTGGAGGTGGGGGAAGAAGAGTGCATTTGGTGAGGTGAAGTTCGTCAGCTCCACCAGATTACCAAAAGGGGCCCAGGAAGCTCCTTCCCGGGCAATCGCAGGGGCCCTCGTTATCATGAACAGAGAAACATTCACACATAAATACGCAAACCTCTATGAGTACAATCTTTGGCTAATACTTTAAAAAAGAGTTTTTTACACAGAACACACCAGGAATTTTGCCTGAGGTTACAAGATGGCTTTGGAGCCAGGCAAATACGGCTTCCTACCCAAGACCCGCCCCACAGCTCCCAGCTGGGTGAGCTTAGGCAAGCCTTTTTGCCCCAGCTAGCATCCAATGCCTCATCTGCAAAGTGGGTTTAACACGCCCCCCATAGATATTTCATTGCTAAATGCTAAGCACCGTGCCTTATAGAGAGACAAATATGAATACCTAACCTCATCTGCAGGGGATAATAATAACATGACATTTTGAAAACAGAAGTATCCTAAGGGGAGACTCTAGAACTTTATCTTTACCTCTGTGTGTGTGTGCGTGTGCTTATTGATTTAAGCAAGTGGTTTATATAGTTCTTGCTGGTCTGCAGACTTATTTATACCATACCTTATTTATTGAAAATCCAATACTACACATAAAAACAATTTTTAAAGCAAAGAAATGAGGAACCAATCTAGCAGCTGATTTAAGATGAATTTTTCCCAATAATCTACAACTATTAGTAATATTAATAGTTTTTATATTTTTTGTTTAGCTAAAGGTAATTCAGAACAACGGGGATGAGCCCTCTAACTCGCGATGCCTTGAATGATGGTCATCTTTCCGGAGCCAAATCACCAGCTCAGGCAGGCATCACGTGCTGCTTGCCTCCCCCCCAACGCTCACACTGCATAAAAGAAGGCATCTTACGGAAGGCCTCTGACCTATAAAGTCAAATTAAGGGATTTAAGCTTTTATTCTCAGAGGGGAAATTCCCACAAACGCCAAAGCTACACCAGATCATAAAGCCACTGAGTACATTGGAGGGAGACTAACAGTAGCTAGATTTCTCCAGTGGTCCTTAAAAGTACAAGCCATTTATTCCTCGGCACCCCACCCCATCACTCTTAATATCATGCCATGAAAACATACGGTGCTGGCGTCTATCAAAAGCACAGCAAAGTGTCAAACCCATGTGACTAATATATTGGTTGGTACCAAGTCGTCCATATCTGCAAATACTACCAAAACCAATATTCCCAATGCTTATCGGAGAGGCTGCAACAGGACATGATACCGTCAGCTTTCCTCATGCCTTCCCTCGAACGAGATAAACAGCCCCGGTACCAACTCTATCAAAGATGGGAATAATTAGGACACTTCAGTCCCGCCAGCATCAAACCGTGTGGTTACAATCAACCGGGCATGCGCTCTCCCTAACACATGCATATCCCATTACCTCCGACTAATAAATCTTTTCTTTTTACCCCTCATCTCCCTGCTTTCTCAATAACCATTTTGGTATAAGCCATCGCTCGCTGTTCCTGATGACTGATCCCTTAATCATCTTTCCTAAATATATGCAAAGTGTATTTCTTTGTAAATACAAAAGAAAAAGCAATCTCATCAATAATTAAGATGGCTTTTCAAATGACAGTTGAGTGCTAATATGAGCTCCACTGGAAAATACTAATCAACAAACTAAATACACATCTAATAAAATGTAGGAGTCCAGACACAGGAAGACAGAGAAAGAATTCATTGCAACTCCATTTGAATCATGCTGATAAACAACCTCCCTACAGCTCCTCTTGCAGCCACTTGGAGAAGTTAAGAAGAGTAAGCATCACTTGTACCCTTGTGTACAAATTATTATTATTATTATTATCATCATCATCATTCATAGCAGCATATAAAATTGAATTGAATACTCAATCTACCCCCAGCAACATGTTAAATACTACACATACATATGGTCAGTGCATTTAATACTCACAGCTACTCATGTCTCCTGGCAAAGATATGATTTGGATTTTACAGATGAAGAAACCACAGTTGGAGAAGTTAAGAAACTCACCCAAGGTCATAGGGTGTATCTGCTTCTACATTTCGCCATTGTAACAAAGCATATTTTATAGCAGTGGTCATCAGCTGGAGACTCTCTGCCCCACAAGGGCCATCTCTGCCCAGGAGGCATCCTGAAGACCACCCAGCCTGCCTTCTCTAGACCCCTTGGGAATCTTGGCTAAAATACCCATGAGAAAATGAGAGCAGCTGAGCTGGATCCCTGCTGCATTCTCCTGGCCAAGAGCATGTCGTACTAACCAGTCTCTAGTAAGACCTGAAGTCTAGGCCAAATAAAATCACAAGTTAGAAAAGCATGAACTTGAAGTCTTCCTTAGGGACCAAAGCTTCTCACCAAACTAAACATAGTTGAGTCACTCCTCCCTTATGATAGAGGAACAAGGCCAAGCCACATGCTGAGGAATCAGGAGTGGGTCACGTAGTAACTCCAAGGGAGGGCCATCAGCCACTCTTCTCAGACCAGGCCACTTCCGCCCACCTGGTTGGTTATCTCCATCTCTAGTAGATGCTAGAGCTTCTGAATATTCACTGGGCCCCACGTTTCACTAATGGGCAGCCCCTACATGTGAAGTCTCTTAAGTGATAAGCAGATTGAGTAAGGGCCTGGCGCATGTGAGGCAGGCTGACCTCCCCCTCTCTTCTGATCCCCCAGCAACACCAGCCATGGCCCCATCCCTTTTGATCCTGCACACAACTGATAGGTAGGCAGGTGACCGCAGGCCCAGCTGCTTTAGCTCTATTCAACCTCCTCGCTCCCCAGGAGGAGAAGCTTTAGTTCCCAAGTTTTAAGAATCTAAAAATCAGGAATGGTAACAAGGTGAGAGAACAGAGAGGAAGAGGGAACCCCCTTAGGCCTTCTCAGAGCTCTACATTTGGCTGTTGGAGTCTTGTTGTGGCTGTTTATAAAACGCATTTTGATACCTGATCAACTATTGTTCTTTGCATACGATCCCCCTGGAGGTCCTCAGATTTCAGGATGGACAGTGGATAGGCCACACCTTCATAAATACAGCAACAGAACTTGCCTTGGATAAATACTTACAGAAGAAAGGAAAGTCTCAACCACACAGCACACAGGAAGGACTCAGACACATCTATCAGTGTCCCAAACATAGAGCACTCACATGGAATCCTAACAGCCAGACAGCGCTGCTAAATAAAAGAGAATCCACCCGATCCTGAAAACAGGAAAGTAAACGTCCTACTCAGCCAGCCATATGGGCTCACTGGCATACCTAGGGTAAAAAACCTAGGTGTTTGTCTTCAAGGGAGGGGACCCTAGTCCATAATCCACTTAAGGCCATGAATGAGGTAGATCACATCCTCCTAAAGAAAACTGCTTAACAACACAGGTACTGAACTCCAGTTCCAGAGATACTTCATTTACATACAATTGGGGAGGGACGCCTGGGTGGCTCAGTTGGTTGGGCAGCTGCTTTCATCTCGGGTCGTGGTCCCGGGGTCCTGGGATCAAGTCCCGCATCGGGCTCCTTCTCAGCGGGGAGCCTGCTTCTCCCTCTGCCTCTGCCTGCCACTCTGCCTGTTTGTGCCCTCTCTCTCTCTCTGACAAACAAACAAACAAACAAACAAATAAATAAATAAATAAATAAATAAATAAATAAAAAATACAATTAGGGAATGATGGGCCTCCTTCCATTCCCTCCTTTTTAAACTATGCTAAATGGTTTGGCCTTTGAAGAGGATAGTTTACTTCTATATTGTCCATGATATCCAAGTTTAATTGTTTTCAATTCTTATTACTAACTTTCAAGCATCCAAAACATCGCAGCAGGAGGGCATTTTCCCATGAAATAATTATTAGTGGTCATAATTACATATAGGCTTTTAATAAAACTCCATACGGAATGTGTTTTCATCTAAGTTGTATTTTACTAAATAGCTAGATTTCCCCCAAACTGGTTTGAGAACTCTATAAAGGATGTCTTGAAGGAAAAGGGATATTGCTTAGAACAATAAGGTGTGTGGGTATTGCTTCCTATGAGAAATTAGGGTTAATCCTAAAATTAATCCCTCAAATAGCATCTAGCAATTCTGAAAGCAAAACCTGAAAAGTCATGAACATGCATGATGCCGAATGTGGTAGAAAAGCCAGGCCATGAAGTAGACAGACCTTCGCTTTGGAGGCCAGATGGACCAACTGTGCCAGGAACCTGCCTCTGGGCTCACCAGCTGTGTGGCTCTGGGAGGGTCCCTTCACCCTCTGAGCCCTCCCTTGGCTCTTCTATAAAAAGGAGGAAACCAGGCTTTTGCACTGCCTCAAGAGGGCTATAAAGTGCCTCACCCAGGACAGAGCACAGGACAGGGATTCAATAAAGGGGGGTTGTTAGATGCCCCGTGGTGACCATGAGAATAATGTCCCACCAACCTGGAGGCAGCCCTGAATGTTCTGGAACACGGCAATTCTAGAATGGGCCGTGAAGGCAGGGAAGGAAAGATCAGGCAGGGAAGAACAAGCTGGGGAAGGAGGCATGAACTCCAACTCCAGAGCCAAGCTGAGAGTGCCCGCAGAGCCCTGGCACACGCAAGCCAACACTGAGCCAAACGGCCCACAGACTTCGGGGTGAGCTTTCGCTGCAACAAAAAACTTTGGATCATTTCGAGAGTCTCCCGTGAGGCGCCAATATGTTGCAGTACCTTCCCAGCTCTGCTACCTATAGGCTTCATCCCAGATAAAGTATGAACGTGCTCAAGCTGGCTAGCAGCTGGAAAAACTGGAGTCAATCAAATTGACCTTGAGAAACACAAGAAGGTGGTATTTAATGGTGTACCAGATTAAGTCCCTGCACAGAGATGAGGTAAGGAAGGGCCTAAAGGAAGCCGGCCCAGCACACCCCGACGATGGGGTAGTGAGGGAGGCTCAAGGCAGATCACAAAGGCAGTTCGCACACACTTGACACTACGGCGATGGTGCAACCGTTCCAAATGGCTTTTGGTACCACATTGAAGTTTCCATAATCCTCATCTACGGCGAGGAGGAAACGGTATAATGGTGGTCACGGGGAATGAGTGAACAGATGAAACATGATAAAGAGATTAGTCCACAACCTATAAAATTTGATTTAAATGTTTGAAACGCCATGTGAGTATTAGTTTTGTTTTTGTTTCCATTTCCTTTACTCATGTGTCCAGCAGTATTTTGGAGTAACTCTTCCTCTGAAAGCACTGTTGGCCAGATGACGTCAAGTGACTGATATTGCAGGATGAAACCAGGCGAGGATGCATTCAGTCATCTGAAACTGACTCCCAGAGACCCAAGGATGCCTTCGAACGCAAGAAAGAAACTAAATGGTGCGTCTTAATGCTCTTACCACTGCACCTTCTTTGTCAGAGGTGAGGAAGTGGAGACACAAAACAGACTGAAAGGCCTGCTAAGGCCCCACAGGTAAATAGGGAACACCAAGGTCTTCCTGCCTCTCTGCCTCAAACAACGGTTATAATGGGTTCATTGCAGATGTACCTGTGCTCGTACATAAAGAAGAAAGAAGATAATTTTTAAAATGCAGAAACATTTGTGTTTTAGTATTACCTTCCAACACTGGCTTAAACATTCTTATTGTTGTACAATATGGTTCTTACAGTATCACTAGGACCACTGAATTCCATTTTTTACACTTTAAGTATAACATTAAATGGGCAAAATGTTACAGGTTTGACACTGTTGCTAGATAACAGTCATCTTCCATGTTGACAGTGGAGATAGAAACCACTACAATCCCACTAGATGACAACTGGGAAGCTGCTAGCAAAATTTTAAATACAAACACCCTTTAAGTCAATGGGTCCACTGCTAAGATTCTGCCACTCATGAAAGCACTTATGAAGAATGCTCACTGCAGCACAGTTTATACCCAATTTGGGGTGAAAATATGGAGACTGAACTTTAAGAAAGCATCACTTGGAATAGCAGAACAACGCAAACAACCTAAAAGTCCACTGAAAGGGAAACTGCTCAGATAAACTGGAGCATAAGCACATGATGGAGATTATACAGCAGTGTAACAAGGTCGACCTATATGCACTGATAAGAAAAGATCCCTAAATGGTATTAAGTGGAAAAAAAACCGAAGTATGTAACAACATGTGTATGTCTGCTAGTATATAAAAGAAATGGTTAATAATATTTACCTTCCAAGAGAAGGACTGGGAGGGACTTTTGCTTTTTATTTTCTACCTTCCTGGGCCTGTGTGAAGATTCAGACCCTATGCACATATTACCATCTGTTCACCTTGGACACCTCTGAAGGTGGCTATTAAACTTAGGCATTACAGAGATACTAAGACCATCAGAAGAAAACAGGCCCCGTATTTTTTTTTTTAATTAAACTGAAAATAAAGAATCCAGAGAACTCAAGACAAGGGTTCATCTGAAATATACTGAATTTGAAATATTTCATTTGAAATATACTGTAAAAAAAGCAGGAACAAATCTTCCTTTCCTTAACTTTGGTAACTTTTTAGCCTAGAACACCAGACATTCTCCTAAAGGAATCATGGTCTGTTTCTTCCAATGGCAAGAAATCTTCCACAGTGTTCAGAAAACAAAGACATCTTTTTTTTTTTTTTTTTTTAAAGGAGGCGGTGTGCCTGGGTGGCCCGTCAGACTCCTGGTTTTGGTGCAGGTTGTGATCTCAGGGTCCTGAGATCGAACCCCATCGGGCTCTGCATTCAGTGTTGAGTCTGCTTTGGATTCTCTCTGACCCTTGCTCTGCCCCTCCTGCTCCCGTTCTCTCTTTTTCTCTCTCAAATACATAAATAAATCTTTAAAAAAAAAAAAAGGTAAGAGAACAAAGACAGACTTGGGAAGGAGCATCAGAAGTCCTTTATGCTCTGCTCCCAGCCACTGGAGGGTCTCCTCCTCTTTACTGCCCTCTTCCTCCCAGGGCCATGCACACAGGCCATTCCCTCTGCCCAGTCGGAACTTCTCCGTCCTCCCCCAAGTCTTTCCTGAGATCTCAGTTCAGTCGCTTCTTCTCAGAGACTCCAAATGTCCCCCAGCTCCAGGCCTTATCACCGTTTTGGAGGACTACATACTTCCTAGTACCTAGTAACATCATTCCAAGTTCACATGGATGTTTCTGTGTCTTTGGTTAAATCTGACTTCCACTCTGGGCTGAAAGCTGTACAGAGACAGTATATCCCCCAGTACCTACGACAGCATACACATCATAAACATGTGAATAAATGACAAGCAAATAAATGAACACAGTCTATATGAACACAGTCTATACTTCACGCTGAAGCCCAGCAATCATGCTACAAAAGTGACCGACCTGGCCACTCTCCAGTCCAGACCCCCCGCTATTTCCTTCCTGACTGGCTCTGAGGCGGTAAGGACACGGCTGCCGCAGCACCTCTGTCACCTCCACCCCTGCCATCTGGCTCCAGCCACACTGGCCTCCACGCTGATCCCGAATCCTCCAAGCACACTCCTTCTTCTGTGCCTCGGCACATGCTATTCCCACCAGCACATGCTGTTCCCACCGCTTAGAAACATGAGCTCGGACACTGGAGCAGCTTGCTACTTTACTTTAGTCAAGTCTCATATCAAACGTCGCCACAGCCCACACTGTAACTGTTCATCCCTCTCTCCGCTTTACTGCGCTTCACTGCGTTTCTGACAACCCGGCAGTATGTTAACTAATCCCTTACAGTCCATTTCTCCATACCTAGAAAGTAAACCCAAGGGAGGGCGGGGATTTTGTTCTGCCTGATATGCTATGTCCGCAGCCTCAAGAGGACTTCAATAAATGTTTGTGCACAGACGTATCAGCACTAACATCAGCAGAGAGAGAGAAAAGTGAAAAGTAAAAAACAGAGAGAGCCCACCACTTCCTAATCCTAAAAACCATAAACATAACAAACTCTTAGCTGCATGCATGGGCATTACTACATTTTATTTTCTTAATAAATGAGCTGAATGAGTAAACATTCTCAAACCTCTGACTATTAAAGCAGATGACATTGACAATGAACAATGTGTGGATAATAGGCCTGCTTGTCCTTTCATTCATAAAATAAACAAAGTATTACTTTAAAAATAAAGAAAACGTTATTCCAAGAGCAATAAACTTTATGCGCTGCACTAAAACCTCCATGTGTTTATCCCAGCATGTGTATTTGACAATTAAAAAAAAAAAAAAACAGTCAAGGGTTTACTTACCCATTCTCCTAAAATCTGTGACACAGCTTCATTGGCCCTTGTCATATTCCTACAGGCGAGGATCACATGGGCACCATGGAGGGCAAAAGACTTGGCAGTTTCAAACCCTACAGTTTAAAGGAAAGTCAACATTAGAAAACACACAGTGACTCAACTGAACGGCCTTTACTGAGGGGCTCTTAGCCAGAGGCAATCTGTCCCCTGGTAGACAGGGGCAAATGTCCAGAGACATTTTCAGTGGTCACAACTGGGGACAGGGTGCTATGAGCCTCTAGTGCGTAAAGGTCAGGGGTGCTACAAGATACCCTACAAAGCACAGGACAGTCCCCACAACAAAGAATCATCTGGCCCTAAATGTCAACACTGTTGAGATGGAGAAAACCTGGCCCAGGAACACACCATCCCCAAAGGCACAGGAAAAACCATGGAAGAGCTCATAGTACAGTCTGCCATACATAATTACTGCCTGATGAGCAGATCCTATGTTAAATATAAAGAATTTAGATTTTTTAGATGACCAGACCAAATGTTGGCAAGGATGTGGAACAACTAGAACGAACTCTTATGAAATCTAATTCGAGAGCCTGAACCCCACATCGCTGCTCTAAGGCACATCTTGTAAGCTGTGTGGGAGACCACATGGGATACACCGCAACAAATGAATCGATCCTACTAGAGGGAGCGGCAATGTAATTCAGCCAAAGTCATGTCAAATGACCACAGATGACTGTTTGCAAGATACTATTTATATGTATGAAAAATCAGAGTACCAGTACTTTACTGAGACTGCCATGTGAAAGAGCCTAGCAAAATTCATTCACTCATATCTTCCATGCATCTAATCTTCATGGAGGCCAGTCTATTTTTATGAACTAGCTCTCAGGGGAAACCAGCACAGCACAGTGGGAAACTCAAATTCAGGAGGTTGACATACGGATGTTGACCCCAGCTCTAGCTATTTTATAAGCTGTGAGTTACGCCTTTAACCCATCAGAAACTCAGACATCGGGGCGCCTGGGTGGCTCAGTGGGTTTAGCCTCTGCCTTCTGCTCGGGTTGTGGTCTCGGGGTCCTGGGATCGAGCCCCGCGTCAGGCTCTCTGCTCGGCGGGGAGCCTGCTTCCTCCTCTCTCTCTGCCTGCCTCTCTGCCTACGTGTGATGTCTCTCTCCCTGTCAAATGAATAAATAAAGTCTTTAAAAATAAAAAAAAAAAACTCAGACATCATTCCTTAAAATGAAAAGTAGTAAACTAACACTAAGAGCCCAATATAACAATAGTAGGTGGAAATGAGTGTTAATTCCCAGTCTTTCTTTTGGTGTACAGTCCTGTGTCTCCTCTCTCACTTGTATGACCTATCAAATACAGCACAGTCAGTACGACGGAAAATTAACACTCTCTTCTCAATCTGCTCCCAGCAGCAACCCAAGAGCTAACTAGCTTTAACATCAACCAGAATTTAAAGAAATTAGCCACAACACCCACCATTCCATTTGTATGGATACTGGGTCCAGAACACATGTGACCTTCGCTGTTGAGATAACGAGTTATTTTTCAGATTATGCCAAGTTCTATATCCCAAGATATCCACTTATCATTATCTAAGGATAACATCCTATACTTGAATCTGATGCTAATATGATGCCCAAAGGATTTCAAGTTTAAATACTTAACATCTGTATCAGTTTGCAACCTCCTTGGTGTATATAGTGAAAGCTCATTTCGAGCCATGAAGCAAGAAGACAATAACCTTAAATTTACTAGTTGTGACCTGTGACATCAATTACACCACTTACCACCACTGGCAAGAGGTACCAACATCATTTGGGGAAAAGAGAAAGAAGTAAAACACCAAGTTTTGTAGCCCAGCTGTTCCAGAACTGGATGGGGGCAGGCATAGGATGAAATCTTGCTAACTCATGTGCTACATCAATCAGACTAATGAAATGCTGACAGCCATATGGAGGGAACGTGAAGTGGCCAAAAATGACTTCCCCTGCACTCCCACCAAGATCTTGCTGAGATGGTGGACACTGCGTCTCTGTGAAATGTCCAGGTCGGAGGAATTATCAGGAATATTTTTCATCATATTTTCATCAGAGGGTATAAAAAGAAAAAAAAGTGATGTTGGGAAAGATGGTAGACACAATGCTTGATCATTCATTAGCAACCATCCTTTTTTTTTTTTTTAAAGATTTTATTTATTTGGGGGCGCCTGGGTAGCTCAGTGGGTTGGAGCCTCTGCCTTCTGCTCGGGTCGTGGTCCCGGGGTCCTGGGATCGAGCCCCACACCCGGCTCTCTGCTCATTGGCGAGCCTGCTTCTCCCTCTCTCTCTGCCTGCCTCTCTGCCTACTTGTGATCTCGCTCTCTGTGTCAAATAAATAGATAAAATCTTTTAAAAAAAATATTTTATTTATTTGTTTGTCAGAGAGAGAGAGAGAGCACAAGCAGGCAGAGAGGCAGGCAGAGGCAGAGGGAGAAGCAGGCTCCCTGCTGAGCAAGGAGCCCGATGTGGGACTCGATCCCATGACCCGAGCCAAAGGCAGCAGCCCAACCAACTGAGCCACCCAGGTGTCCCAGCAACCATCCTTTTAAGGGCCTGTGAGGGCACTGAGACAATGCAGGGCCTGGCTGACCCCGGGCTCCATTTATTGCATTTACCAGTTTAACAGTAAACTCCTGGGGCGCCTGGGTGGCTCAGTGGGTTAAAGCCTCTGCCTTCGGCTCAGATCATGATCTCAGGGTCCTGGGATCGATCCCCGCATCGGGCTCTCTGCTGGGCAGGGAGCCTGCTTCCCTCTCTCCCTCTCTCTGCCTGCTTCTCTGCCTACTTGTGATCTCTCTCTGTCAAATAAATAAATTAAATCTTAAAAAAAAAACCCAGTAAACTCCTTAGAATCTGTACCTTTTTGATTCCCGTGTCCCATGGGATAAACATCCAGTAGGATTCAACAAATATCTGCCAAAGGAACCAATATTTCTTACAGGTTATTGATAGACTACAATTCCAGACCATCGCAAAACAATCCAAGTCATTTCTTTTTTTTTTTTTTTAATCCAAGTCATTTCAAACAACACTGATAGCCCTCTGACTTCCTTTTTTAATAATGAATAAACATTAAGATCCTGCAAAAATGGGGCTCACCGTGGTTTTTAATGATACTACCTAGAAATCTGTAGGGAAGAGCATGCCCATCTCCTATCAAAATTTATTTTCCCAAACAAATCTGTTTAAGTCATGCTATCTCAGTTGACAGAACGACCTACGGCGAAGGACTTTTTATTAAGAAAAGGAAGGCGCCTGACATGATGGCAGCAACTGGCTGCAGCCCCAAGTCAGCACCTCTCGGTTTCACGGAATCCCGGCCTGCGTTAAGGCTCTACCCGAGTCATGGAAAATGACGCTCTGGCTCTTAGGTCTTCCCTTATCTGAGCAATGTGCTCCACGTCGCGGATCCCCTTTTAAAAGCTGTGAGAGACAGCTCCATTTTCTTATCCTTTACAAGCGCCTTCGGAGCCAAAACCAAAGTATGGATATTTCAAAAGATGAAGGCGCAACAGGAAGGAAAATAACACTCCCGCAGGAAGCCACGGCCCCAGCGTGTGGAGTTTTATGGAAAAAAAAAAAAAAGACAAAACAGAAAAGAAAGAAAGAAAGAGAGAGAGCGAGCAAGCAAGAGAAAGAAAGAAAGAAAGAAAGAAAGAAAAAGAGAAAAAAAAAGAAAGAAAAAGAGAAAGAAAGAAAGAAAGAAAGAAAGAGAAAGAAAGAAAGAAAGAAAGAAAGAAAGAAAGAAAGAAAGAAAGAAAGAAAGAAAGAAAGAAAGAAAGAAAGAGAAAGAAAAAAGTTTAATAACGCTACCTACTGCTAAAGTCTTGAAAAAGCTCATGGGAATAGCATCCCTCACGCTCCTAATTCCGCGGTTGATGACCAGTTTAATTAGCTAAATGTAGTAGTGCTGAGCCAATTCTGCAGCGTGCCAAAGTTTGTGCAAAATAATGAAGGCAATGGTTTACTAAATTTAATAACCTGATTCATCTTATAAAAAATTAACTTTATGACAATGTTTAAATTGAACCGGCTTAAATGCATGGAGGTGGCAAGTGCATTAAGAAAAATATTTAAAGCTAATAATATAAAGAAAATAGAAGACATTTTAAAACAACGGGCAGCATCTGCTTTCTAGCACTTGTTACGTCTAATCCGATCAGGAAGATGAAGTGGCCACCGAGGTTTAATATCTCGCTGTCAGGTTTTAAGCTTTGCATACAAACATTAAAGTACCATAAAAGAGAAAACATATCCCCCCCAAAAAAATTAAATACCTGCTGCTCTCACACAAGCTTTCATTCTCGAGAATGGAGGTTACAGACTGGTGATCACAGGATAAACCAAACCCGTGGCCTGTTTTGTTTAACTCAAACATCGTTTCCCTACCTCCTCCTCTCCCTACCTTTCCTTTCTCCCGTCTTCCACTTCCCGCCCTCTCTTCCTCCCTTCTTTCTCAATATGACTTAGTTACCAGCATTACAAACCCAGATTACGTATCTGAGGGTGGACGTCCAACACCTCTAAGAAAGCGTACGCGTGGGCCACACTGGGCCCCCACCCCACTGCTGCCACAGGCTAGAGTCAGGGTCTGCGCCCTCCCGTCGGCCACGGCCACCACCCACACTGCTGACTTCACCTGCCAGACCACTGCAGGCACCTGATGCTCAGACGCACACCATACGGGTGAGATTCACGCTAGAGACAACGCTTCAGCCTTGCCACACAACTGCCACAATCAGAATTTTCACATCCAGATTGTCGCACCTCAAAAAATGTGTCATGCGGACCTCCTCGAGATTTGACTGAAACCCTGTCAAGCCCCACTCAGTCAACCATGAGACGATCAGGATGCCAGCTACCCCATGGAAGGCCTGGCGGCAGCGCTCAGCCCTACACAAAGAAACCCAGGGTGACAATTCAGGGACCCGCAGGAATTAGGATCTACGTGGTGCACGTTTTGTGACCCACATATATCCTGGCATTTCCCAAATGCCACTGAGCAGTAGCAGAAACTGTAGGCAGGAGCTATGCTATGACCAGAGGACGTAAGAAAGGCTGAGTGCGAGTGCATGGCAAGACAAGATCATGGACTGGAGAGGCCCCGTGTAAAGGAAGAATAGGCAACCGGATGGGAGATGAACGCTGTCCAACAAGCGGAAACTGTGGGACCCTGGCAGGCAGCAGGGTGCAGCGCTGTGGATAACAGTAACTACTCTCAGCATTCTAACTCTGTAATTACATATTATACAGCGACACATATTAAATAGTTATAATCATCACTGTTCTATTTAAGATACCTCTGGTGGTCACGCAGAAGGTGGCTGAGCTGAAGACACTGACGCCTTGGGACCGGCCAGGAGGGAATGGGGTACCCTCTGAGGCTGAACAGCTAAAAGAAAAATGAGAAAATAGGGCGCCTGGGTGGCTCAGTACGTTAAGCCTCTGCCTTCGGCTTGGGTCATGATCTCAGGGTCCTGGGATCGAGCCTCACATCAGGCTCTCTGCTCAGCAGGGAGCCTGCTTTCCCCTCTCTCTGTGGGAGCCTGCTTTCCCCTCTCTCTGTCTGTCTCTCTGCCTACTTCTGATCTCTCTCTGTCAAATAAATAAATAAAATCTTTAAAAAAAAAAAGAAAGAAAAACGAGAAAATAACGTGGGAAGCAAACCTCTCCAAAGCCTGATGACGACCTGAGTCTAAGTCTGAGGGGGCGCCCCAAGTCTCCAAAGACGTCAGCGCGGCCACGCGAGAGACTGGCCACTGGATGACTGGCCCAGGCATTGACCACAAAGGAGGACTGGGTTTGTGTGTGGTGGTGGAGGGGCAGACGGAGCAGGGGTCTGCAGCCCGTGAGACTCACCAGCAGGATGGGGGGGGGGGACAGAGTCACAGATTCCACAGGCACAAAGGACATCAGGGTGGGAACCGAGTCCCAACAAAGCTCCCAATCAGGTAGGAGCTAAGAACAAGGCCAGTTCTTTCCCCGGTGCTAGGAAGGCTCCTACTGGTTTGAGTTTTTTAATTTTCTCCCTATTGTGGATTTACTTGGGCAGTGTCCCCATTTACTGTAAATTATGGTTTTAATTATCATTTTTATTAAGATGCCCAAAGGAGTTGGGGCTTACAACACCCGTAATTTCTAATGGGTTGTTATTATTAATTTATAATTGAGAAACGCTGGAGACAAATGTTACTTGTAACTGCACACAATTAAAAGGCCAGGAAGATGGTGACCCCCACCCCCCAACACACCACTAAAGCAATCCTGAGGAACCAATCAACAAGTTGCGGAACATTCCGGCACCAGCCGACTCCCCCTGCCTGGAACTCTATCATGAGGTACGGAACAAGAAGAGAAGCCTATCTTTCATCCTGAGTTATATTTGGGGGAAATTCAAATTTGGGGACAATTTTCATGTTGGTAAACCACTGTGTTCAGCATCTCACACATCCTCCCTCTAAGTACAAGGACCATACTTCCCAAATCCATCTGATTCACCCAAACAAAATTACGGTAACTCAGTGTTGACCGTGACACAGAAATCGAATGCTCTGAGGGCATCTCAGGTGAAAGTCGAGGATACACACTGGCCACCGCTGCAAGGTCAATGCCACGAGTGCCGGGACCAGAAACCCACACCGCTGCTTCTGTGGCTGCCTGAACCACCTGATCGAGCACGTTTACCTACTACGCCGTTTCAATTCCATAGTTCTGAGTTCCAAAGAGTCAGAAAACACACTCACTCCATCCTCACGGCGACTGCCAGCTCTTAATAAATTACAAGACTATCCAGGCCTCTCCAGAGGAAAATAAGTCATAACCAGCCCTGCTTTTAAATGTGTGTATCATACACAGCTGGCAACAAGTCCCACACAGAGGCTCCTAAACAGTCCTCACAACATCGACAGGCCTCAAATATAAATATTTACCAAAGAAAGACACCAATTCAAGAGATGGGGATACAGAGGCAGGAAACGGCCCATTCACATGGGCTATCTTCTTGATATATGGCCAGGCTGCACTCAAGTGTTTGGGGCAGCACAATGCTGAGGCCGGAACTTTTCTAAAACTATACAATCAATCCCGAGTGACTACCTGGGATCTCTCGGGAGGCAAGCCGGAGCCCAGGCTGCCTACTTGTGGTGCCGCTGGGCTGGCTAAGTAAGCTCTCATCCAACCTGCCAGTGACGGTGCGTCCGATTCCCGTGTGCTGGGAATCACAGAGAGAAAAGGGCCCGAAGAGATTGCAGTTAACAGGGCCCTAGGCAGCCCCAGTGAAGAAGACTTAGGAAGGGCACCTTGACGGAGCAGGGTCCATGCAGGTGCGGGTGCCGGCGAACCAGGCGACCACATGTATTAATGGGGGGGGCGCGGGGGTGGAATACAAAGTGACTCCACATCTTTGGGGGCGACTGAGCTACCTCGATCAAAGTGTGCATGGCCACGCCCTTTCGCCTAGTTGTTCCCCATCCAGAAATGTGTCCTACAAATACACCTGCCCACAGGAGCCGACACGTGAGAGGAATCGCTTGCGACAGCCAAAACACAGGAACGCATCTAAAGGTCCCCTCAGTTATGTTAAGTGAACCACATGGCACGCCCAGAACCAAGTGCCGGGCTGTCGTTAGCAAAACCAGGTGACACCAGTGGGAGACACAAGGAAACATCTCTTGTTCTATCATAAAGAAAAAAAGAAATCAAAGCACAGAACGGCATGCATGGGTGATCCCCTCGGTGATGCACTAAAGGAAGGCGGGCGTGTGTCTACGTGTGCGCGAACACTGACCCCCCGGGCACGTGAGTGATCGGTCGGGGGCTGGGGAGACTCATCTGCGTTTGCTCGCACAGATGCTACTTCCATTTTTAACACACACGTGTACACCTGTAAGAGTAAGAGGCTACAAGTGAATGACGGAATGTACCAACTCATCATTTATAGGCCTTTACAAATTTTAACAGAGAGAAAGCAAGACAAGTGAGAAAGGAAAGAAAACACCTACCGTATTTTCTGAGCATCCTGGTTTTTACAGAAGGACCAAAGAAGGCAGCGAGGAGGATGTGGGAGGCGCTGTGCCAGGGGCTTCAGGAAATACGTGATGTAATTCTGAGGTGCTCTTCACAGCAACACTACAATGCGTCACTGTCAGCATCTGTCAGCATCGCATTGCTGAGAAAACCAACAGCCCAGAGGTGCTGGCACGCACAAGATCAAAGGGCAAAACAGGAGGTGCGGTGGCCTGAGTCCAGGGCAGGTGAGTTCAAAGACACACATTTGCAGGAGCCCCCTGAGTGCAGGAAAACCCAGCTGGGAACACCACTCACCTGCACAACGGCTGCCTGTTCTGTACCTTGTTCCACCGACTCACAGAATCTGATGTGTGTTCTTTATGTCTCTCATGATATATGTTTCCATTTTTGGCATTTGTATGACCTAAGCCAAACCTTACTAAGCTGCTGTCCTTCTGAAAGAGAGAAACGGTCCCCATACCACAGGATTCAGTGCCAACAGCCTACCAACAATGCCCATTTCTTTTCTGTGTCATCCTGTCAAGGCAAAGGACCTAGGCCTCTTCAGCTACTTGATTATATGAACGTACTTACTTAATGGAATCTGTCCCCAAACTGTGATGCATTATCAAATTACCTTCTCTCTTATTTAATATTTCATCACAGGGCTCAGAATTAACACCATCCTTTGCTTTCACAAACAGTTCTCTGTGTAAGGCCTACCAGACGGGATAACTAATCTGCAGAAATAACGTTTCTCTCCACATTCTCCAAGGTCAACAACGTAAGAGTACAGACTTCATTGAACCCTGGCTCTACGCTTTCAACCAGTGAGTCCCTTTACAAGGGACGGTCTTAACACCTTAGCCTTACAAGTCATTCTCGAGTTT
This sequence comes from Nasua narica, assembly GCA_028533885.1. Classification (NCBI taxonomy): domain Eukaryota; kingdom Metazoa; phylum Chordata; class Mammalia; order Carnivora; family Procyonidae; genus Nasua; species Nasua narica. The sequence continues at coordinate 41,381,602 of CM052803.1, read as the reverse complement.
CTTCTTTCGTTTCTGAAAGGCTTCAGTGCCGAAGTTGAGACAGGAGACTTTATGAAGGCCAAAGACACAAGACCTCCCTGCCGACTCAAGAAGAAAGTGACGCCACACCGTATTGTTTAACAAAGCATACGTGGTACTTTTATAAATGCAGCCAGATGCTTAGGAAGATAAATAAAGCAGGACGAAATAGGAGAAACAAAAAAACAAAGTCTTCCCCGTTTAAAAAAAAAAATCTTAAATCCAGCCTACTGGACGAAGAAATGTGTGGGACTTGTCAAGGCTCTCAAGGTCGTACAGCCTCTTGACCGCTGGCACTAATACAGGGAAGAACATGACAGCTCTAGAATCTCAATCCCAGGACATGCAGTTTGGCCCTCGTCTATGCTCTTCAGAGGGCAAAACTTTTTTTTTTTTAATCACTAACTAATCACACACACACACACACACACACACACACTCACTCACTCCCATGGTGTCTTTAACTCCACACGCACAGCAGTGTTACTAGGAGAACCAAAGTGTCTCTGCTGTTTGCAAGTGGAAAGGTTTACCCTCAAGTTTGGCCTTTTTCACTTTGATGGATTAATTTATAGCCACTTCAAGAGGAGAGAACCCAACCCCGAATCTGCAAGCACGTGGGATTATGTTACTGAGCAATTCATTGTTTTCGCAGCTGGGCCGGGATTTCCTTTCAAGACCCAGGCCTCAGTCACTCTGCAGTCTGCTCAAGACAGGCTTCTTTATGATGCAGAGCAAACACGGAGGCCACCGGGGTCCCACACCGCACTTCTCCAGAAAAAGACCCCTTTCTTTCAGTTTCTCAACAACCAATGGGGCCAGGACCAGCCTATCTCCCAAGGTATTTTCCACTCCTGTCAATTAAGAAGTGGTTAGGAAGGGATTGTTTGAAAGAAGGAAAAAAAAACAAAACACACAACTTCTGCATTCCACTGAGAGCTTCCAGAAATGGGAAGCCTGCTCCAGCCTGCATCTGCAGGGTGAGCTTTCTAATTCAAGCAGCAACCCCCCCACACGCTTTTTTTAAATTTCAGATCGACCTTGGCTCTCGCCTTCTAAAAAGTGGCGTATTACTTCGCCTCTTTGAAAAGATTAAATTCTTTATGCTCCCAAAGTCATGTGGAGCTGCTCAGAACACCACGCTGGGAAAATTCAGCACTTTTTTGAGGCTCCCTTCAGAAGTGTCCAAACTGACTTTCATTCTCCACAGCTTACAGCGTTGTAAGATGCACCTTCTGGGAAGTATGACTGAGGTTCCACTGTTGAAACTAGCTGCGGCGGGACACAGGCCTGCGAACGCTGCCCTCTGCGTCCACCACGGCCTGTGCTACGGTCACACGCCACCAACTCCTCCTCATGCGGGGACAAACCAGTCACTGGACTCCACTGTGATGGGTTAGGGAGCAGTTACTAAAATGAGACATTTGCTCAAAATGTGCAGGAAGGAGATAAAATGTACTGCACTTTCGAGCAAGCTGAATTAAATGCAAAAACAGCTAATTAAAAAGATAATCCTTACCTTGTAGTCATTAAGGAAAAAGCACCCCTGGTAATCTATGTAACCCAGACCACCCTATAATCTTTAATATAGCTGCTTTTTTATCTTTTATGAAATCTAAGAGGGACTTGACTGTGTGTGTGTGTGTGTGTGTGTGTGTTGTTTCTTTGCTTTCTGAAGACACAAATGCTGATACTATCTCATTTCAACTTGAAAAAAAAAATTTTTTTTTTTTTAACTACGTTGCTACTTCTGGTGAGTCCTCTTCCAATCGCCCAACAGTCCACAGCTGTCCTGTGTGGAACATGCTGGCAACATGGGCTTTCAGCAGAGGAAGTGCACACAACTCACTTCCTTTCACAAACCGGGCTGCACACAACAAAGCACAAAGAATCTTTACTAATTTCACCCTTTCCTTATTGATAACACACTTAGAGATTACAGTTCCTGGGTCCATACAATTTCTAAAAGAAATTCTCCATTTCTCCATCACTTTTTAAGGTGAGATTTGCTTCAGCACAATCAGTCTCACTCACGAGGGGGAAAAGGGAAGGAGTTTTGAGTTTGCTAACACTCTGTTTTGGAATACCATGATGAGGGACTGGTTAAACACACCAATTTTAAAATCTATCCCTCTAAGTAAATGTGCAATCTAACCATCAGCTGTGATCAGGCACCTGCTTGGCATGAATGTCAGAGATGTGCAGGGCGCCTTCCCGCTAAGGTTAGTCGTGCCTGACTCCTGGAGATGTAGCTAGCTGTAAATCTGTGTTGGGCTCCCCTCTTGCCACTGCTGCCTCTGGGCCAAGAGGGTTAGGAGCCCCCACATAGGTAATACACATGATCAGAGATGAGGTTTAACTCGATTTCAAAAAAGGAGAGAGAATGCTCACAGGGGCCGAAACAGAGGACTCTGGCTTACAGAGAGCTTCTGTGCAAACTGAGTGCTTGGAGGGGTCTAGATTCCCAGCAGCGGGAGCCCGTGTAACCGGGAAGCAGCCACAAAAGATTCTGGTGGAGATTTGCCTTTCTAGGATAGATAGCTGGAGGAAGCATGAGCAACGAGATTTTTTTATTTGGCTCAAACTTGCAGCCTGCCCCTCAAGCATGTAACTTTTTAGAGGCTCTATTAAGACAAGGTGTACTAGATTTTCTTCAGTGCTTTGAGACAGAGAAAAAGAAACATGAAATCAAAGAATTTCTTGAAGGAAAACTAGATCAGGAGCTTTACTGGTTATTATGGACTGAACTGTGTCCACTTAAATTCCTATCTTGAGCCCTAAGCCCTGATGTGACTGTACTGGAGACGGGGCCTCTTAGGAAGTAATTAAGGTTAGATGAGGTCATAAGGGTGGGATTCTGAGCCAACAGGACTGGGGCTCTCATAGAGATGTGTGCACACAGAGGAAAGGCCATGTGCAGACAGAGGAAGGAGGAGGCCTCTGCAAGGCAAGCAGAGAACCCTCAGGAGAAACCAACGCTGCCAACACCTGGGTCTCAGACTTCCAGCCTCCAAAGTCAGGAGAAATAAATTTCTGTCAATTCATCAGCAAGTCTGTGATATTTTGTTAGAGCAACCAGGGTAGACCAATACACTGATGCTTTTAACCAGATCAGTTGGTTCGAAAAGGAGAAAAGGCAACAGATCCTAAGCTTCCTGGCCTCAACCACTGGGAATTAAGATCCAAGATTTTATGTCATCCCTAAACAAGGCAGGTAAGCGAGTTGGAGCACATGATACTTCTGTCCGTCAGAAAGCTAACTTCTCTTTGGCGTTTCTCTTGAGAAAACTGAAAAACGTATCTACAAACAAAAGAGAGATCGAAGTCCTTCCTCCTCAAAGAATGGTACTGGAACAGCAGCACCATCAGCTGGGAACTCGGAAACGCACATTCTCAGGCCCCCCGCGCCCCACCCCATGCCTGAAGCAGCAAGCTGGGTTGTGCTGGGCTCCGTGTTCTAATGAGCCCTTCTGGACACTCAGATTCCTGTTCAAGGTTAAAAAATTCTGAGCTTCTTAATGCCCAGAACTCCCTTCTCTAACAAGACGTGCTGTCTATGCTTCCCACGCACACACTACCCTTACATGACGGTCCCATTTAACCCTCAACGCCATGGATGCGTGATGCTACTATCCCTACTGTACAGATGAGAAAACAGGCTCAGAAAGACGAGGTCCAAAAGCTAGTAAAGTGGAAGGGTGAGAACTGGACCCTAGGACCTGCTGCTTCTAAAGCCCCTTGCAGCTTCCTCTTTGGCAAAGCCAGCCCACTTTCCCTCTGAATGTCGGTTACCCCCACCAAATCTCACAGCAGAAAACAATTCACAAGCCACCTCTTCCTACCACCGTCCCATCAGGAGTCAGACAGAATGGATGGAGTCAGGATCCTGCCTCTGCCACTTTCTTGTAACCTTTGGGTCTAGAGAAGGATGCTATATGTTCTGAGTTGAATTTTGTACCCCACCCCACCTCAAAATTCATATGTTGAAATCCTAAGCCTCAGTATCTCAGAATGTGACCTTATTTGGACATCAGGTTTTTGCAGAGGTAATAAGTTAAAGTGGGGTCATTAGGGTGGGCCCTAATCCAATGAGACTGGTGAAACTGTGGACTCAGCACATACACAGGGAGAACACCATGTGAGCATGAAAAGGACTATATACAAGCCCACAAGATGCCTGCGACAGACCCTTCTCTCACACCCTCAGAAGGAGCCAACCCTGCCAACACCTTGATTTTGCACTACTAGCCTCCAGAACTGTGAAACAATAAATGTCTGTGTTTATGCCCTAGTCTGTGGTACTTTGTTACAGCAGCCCCAGGAAATTAATATACTTAACTTCTATGAGCCTCAGTTTCTTAATCTGCAAAAGGGGAATATTAAGAGGTACTCCTTCAGGGTTGCAGGAATGTCAAGTGAGATAGCTATGCAGAGTTCTTGGCAAGTCACACCTCTCAATACATTAGGCTTATTATTCATACGCTATTAGCTAAAACACTCTCCATATGATTTATATCTCAAATTTTCCTATAAAATCTAAAAATCTGTACAGGAGACTAAATAGAATAAATGATTCTTAGTGTTTCTAGTACCTATTCAACAACTAATCACTGGTGCTCCCAATTCTTTCCAAAAAAATACTTAGAATAGGGGCGCCTGGGTGGCTCAGTGGGTTAAAGCCTCTGCCTTCGGCCCAGGTCATGGTCTCGGGGTCCTGGGATCGAGCCCCGCATCGGGCTCTCTGCTCAGCGGGGAGCCTGCTTCCCCCTCTCTCTCTGCCTGCCTCTCTGCCTACTTATGATCTCTCTCTCTCTGTCAAATAAATAAAATATTTTAAAAAATACTTAGAATAGTATATTATGAACACCCACAAACAAAACAGGAACTTAAAATAACATGGAAATCAGTGGTTGCCAGGGACAAGGGCGGGGAGTGGGGGAGGAGGAATAACAAATTACCTGGGGCAAAGAAACAAAAGGAAAATTTCTGTGGATATGTAAATGTTCTCTATCTTAACTGGGTGGTGGGTTATCTGACTGTACACATTTGTCAAAAATAATATGTACAATTAAAATGAATGAGCTTTGTAATGTGAAACTTCTACTTCAAAAAGTTGATTTTTTTAGGTGAATGTGTATGCCCATATTAAGAGAAAAAAAAAAAATTGATTTACCAGGAATGTAGAGTAAGCTGATTACTTATATGGGCATTCAAATGTTAGCTCTGAGCTTCCTGCCAACCAAGGTAAAGAAAGGAAATAGAATACTTTATATTGCCCTCCTTATTAAAGGAGAAAACGCATAGCAAGGTTTTAGAAGAGATGAGCTTTGCTTTCTTAACAACTCTTAAATTTTGCCAGAGAAATCCTTATAGGAGAAACATGTGTTAATAGAATTAACCTGTGGTTTGCAAACTTTTTCTATGAAGGACCCAATAGTCAATACTTTGGACACTGCACACCATATGGTTTCTGTCACAACTACTCAATTCTGCTATATTAAAGTAACATGAAAGCAACCAGAGGCAATATGTAAATGAGTTGGCATTGCTGTGTTCCAATAAAACTTTATTTACAAAATAAGCAAGGAAGGGCTAGATTTGATCCATGTGCCATAGTTTGCTGACCTCTGGAAGAGACAATGCACTTTTAACATTCAATGCTAAGCTGACCTGAAGTCAAACAAGAACAAAGCATGGAAGGACACGAGGGCGACCTTAACCTATAAATACTCTAGAATCCATTGGATAACCATCACAGAAAATTTTAGGCAGTTTACGAGATTCCATGAAAGTATCTGCTAAAGAGAATCTCATTAAGACATATATAAAACAAAATTTTTAAGTATTCAATTTGCATCAAAATCGTATTATACTGCTTCACTCTGAATTTCATTCAAATTCAACTTACTATAACTGCATTGGCTTTCTACTGCAGTGTTGGATATTTAACTATAAACTACATCCTGCCTCTCCCTTTGTGTGTAAAATTGACAAATGTGTTGTTTTTGGATTCCAGAATTCTGGGGAAAGCCAACTTAAATGAATTAAGATGACTAATGTGTTGATTCTGTTTCCAATCCAACAAAATGTTAATGTAAGAACCATGTCATATGATGCTATGTGTTTTAGTTCCAATTTAACATCAAATATTGAATAAGGCAGTTTCTAAGTAAATTACTAAGCTAAAAATATTCCTTCTGCGTAGCAAGAACTCCATCTTGTTTAAAATAAATGGAAACGGGAACATCTTTGCTCAGAGCAGCCTAACTAAGAAATTAGAAAAATGCAAACCTCCATTATAGTCAACAGTATTGACTCCATCTTTCTGGAGAACATAGCACAATATTGTATGTATCAAAGAAAAGGATTCATTTAAATCGTGACTTCGAGCAAAGTCCTCCAAGGAACAAAATGCTCAGACAGAAACAGTGCTGTTCCAGGGCACCAGGTAAGTAATCACATCCGAGGTGAGTAATCACCAAGGCACCGTGGATACAGTTGAGAGACTGACAACCCAGGTGTCTCCCAACATCCAGTTTCTGCGGGGTACCTGGCATTCCTAGTTCTTTTGCAGCACGACAAGGTTTATACAAATGTTTTCATTGCATTTACTTAACATTTGGCGGAGGAGCTCCTGTGGCTATAAAACACTGCCACACAGTTTTGTTTTAAGTAAACTAACATTAGTTTTTCGTCACGTAATATTTGAGTAATTTCTATACCCACAGAAGCAGTAACTATGACACTTTTAAAAGCTGTTGGAAGTATTGCAAAGGCTGACTGTAATTCCATAAACATTTCCCACGTACCTTCCATGAATAAGACATTAAACCTCATGTCTTAGATGGCCCGCTAATTCTAATGCCAAATCTTTCTGGTTTCCTTTAATTATACCTACTGACCAGCAAAAGGGGAATGTTAATCATTGTGAAAGTCAAACCTACTAAGAGATTATTTTAAAAGAGAAATCAATAATTAGGGGGCCCCATCTTTCAAGAAAAAAAGAAATTTAAAATTTTATAAGGAAGAATTTAGAAATCCAGGGTCTAGAAATGGAAACTACATAGAATATATGTATTTTGCCCCTAGGTTTTAGATTCCACTATGACAGCCTGTCAGTAACTGAATTTTTTTTTTCATTACCTGCCAGTTACTTAGGAAATTTCCATTGTTTAGCACAGGATAATTCTGAAATCAATAATTATTAATTACATGCTGACAAATTTCTATCAGAAAAGTAACCATTATAATAGAAAGTTAACAAAACAGCTCTAGGCATATTTTATCTCTAGCTCTACTCAATTCAATGATTTTTTTTTTTTTATGAATAAAAGGACTCTCCAAAGCAAGGCTCTATTTAACTGACACTAATGATTATAGTGCCTTAAAAGTATCAGGATTTCCTAACTCAGTGTCCATTCTTCCCCTCAAAATTATACACAAGTGCCCAGCTACAAATATATTTGTTTTCCCCCTGTGGACAGAGGCCAGAGATTCCACAACATTCTCAAAGAAGTACAGAGGCCTCGAATTTATCTTCTTTTTAAGTAGAAAGCTGTGGAAACATTTTGTTTGTTCCTCTGAAAGGTAAACAGAAAGAAGTATTGTGTACTTGACAAAATAGACCGAGTCCAGAACAAGTCCATCCCTGCAATCCCTTGTCCCCAGCATCAGAAGGGGACCTTAACCATCTGGAGTCCAAAACTGCCTCTGCAGCATCGTCAGGAGGCAACTGCCCGGCTGGTGCTTACGCACCTTTGTGGCCAGGAACTCACTTGCTCCAGGTACCCTGTTCCGCCACTGGAGAGCAGGCAACCCCCACCTGGTTCCTAATAGGTAATAACAAGAGAAAAAGAGCAACTACTTCTGAAAATCAGTCACCGTAAGGGGGCAGGGGGGGCATACTTGGCTCAGCACTGTATCCCCACACCCTAGAACAGAGCTGGGTTCACAGTAGGCACTCACAAAGTATCTGCTAAAAGAATGAGCTGTTGAAGGTCTGCTGTGCCCTGGGCAGCATCAGTACCAGAAGGCAAGGCCTCTTCTAGAGCATGGTTCTTAATGGGCTGAACTGTAACTCCACAAAATTTATGTTGAAGTCCTGACCCCCAGAACCTCAGAATGTGACCTTATTTGCAAATAGGGCCTCTCTGGAAGGTAATCAGGTCAACATGAGATCACTGGTGTGGGCTCTAGTCCAATATGCCCGGTGCCTCTGCAAGAAGGGAAGCTTGGACAGGGAGACAGACACATGCAGAGGGGAGATGTGAAGGGATACAAGGAGCACACCAAGGGAGGAGGAAAAAGACACTGGAATTCTGCTGCCAGGGCCAAGAACTGCCCGGGGCAGCCAGAAGCCAGAAGAGACGAGGAAGGATCCTCCCCTACAGGTTTCAGAGGGAACAAGGCCCTGCACACACCCGGAACTTACACTTCCATCCTCCAGAACCTGGAAACAAGGAACCACTGTTGCTGAAGCCAGCCAGTTTGTAGTACTTTGTTCCAGCAGCCTGAGCAAACTAAGACAACAGTGGAGAAGGTTTGACAGAGACTGATCAATATCCCTGACAGAGAGCCTTTTAGCCTTTGGCAGGGCCATGTGGTGGGGCAGGGCTTATCAGAGCACAACAGATCTGGTCATGGGGCAAAGGGGGACTGTACTGGGAGCCTTCCTGACACTCCCAAGTATCCCAGTCAAACTTAACTCTGGCCGCTACTATGGCCACCAGCTCACATGAGGCAGCTGGACAGACCCACCCAGTGTGGAGTTTCCCTGACACACAGCATAGGGTACCCGCAGAAACCAACCTGGGTTTCATCCATGGGCAACCCCAAAATGCTGGGTCACAAATACCCACAGGGCTACCCTTGTCTGATGGGGGCTAGAGCAGATGGAACAAATGCTCTCCCCTTCCATTCTGCAAGCAGACAGCTCTGAGATGCATTTCATAAGCTCCTCCGAAAGTTCCATGGAACTGAATGTTAGGAGGCCAGAGCATTACCCAACTGATGACATGTCTGCATTTGCCTCCCCTCCTTCCTTGTTTAATCCCCTCATCCCTCTTTCATGCTCTCTGAAATCACATCCCAAATTATCAAATTACCTCCACATCAACCTTTGTCTGAGGTTCTGCTTTTGGGGGAACCTAAGCTAAGGTTAAAAAAAAAATTCTTAAAACATTTGCAATACAGAAAACGTACTTCATTTTTAAGTGAACTTGAATCAAGAGAAAAGCGCCCTATCTCTATTCTTTTTTTTTTTTTTCTACCCCTATTCTAATCATTGAATGCTGGCTCCTTAGAGTATTCTGTCTGTCCACTGGAAGTTAAGCCAGGTTTCTCTCTCTCCTGCATACCCATTGCAAGAACTAACTTATGCAAACATTTTCCTCCACTCATTAATAGGTGCTCCTACCAAAGATTTCATGACTTCACAAGCCCTTAGTTTGTCCATGCTCCAACCAGAAATGAACACAATATTCTAGACACAGTCTGATCCCGGGGCGATTTACCTTTCTTAACAACATACCATGCAAGTTTCAACCAACCAAAGGTATAAATAGGTTGTCTACAGCAGAGCCTTTCTTTTTGCAAACGTGAAGGGTTGCAAGAGAGGTTGCATGGTCGAAACGTCTGTGAGCAGCTGTAGGGAATAGAGATGCCAAACGATGATTGCGATTTGGAAGCCCCGTTTTCAACATGTGCTCCCCTTTCACATCAGTGGAGTGGCACATTAAGCACTTTACTCTTGCTCTCCCGCAGAGGGGAGCACATGGTTTTCGCAAGCTTGATTACGGTCTATGGCAGTTACGTGATTACTACTGAAGTCAGGCAGACGCCTGCTGACATCTCAGAGTGGGCTCCCACGAATGTTTTATTATCATACAGGGAAAAAATAAATAAACGGTTGTGAGAAATACTCACTCCAGAGGATTCTTACCGTATCTTTATCTCTGGGGAAAGGTCAATTAAATCCAGAGACATTTACTCTTGTTTCATTTTTCCTTGTTCCCCATGTTCCAAGAAGGGAAGAACAACACTCATAAGGAATTGGCACGTGGTGCCCACCAAAAAGTAAGCACCAGATTCAGCCTCTCATCCTCCTCTCCCCTTTTGTTTCCACATCCCTGTTTTGGGCTAACCATATCCCACACATCTTTACTGCTCAACTGAGTTCTAATTAAGCATTATAAAAAATAAAACAAATTAGTTGCATGCTGTAAACGTCCGTTGGCAAGTATAATAGCATGGCTCCTAATATGAGAAGTAAATTTAATAAAATTTAAAAGAAATATTTCATCAAAGACAGAATAATTAAAAGGCATACTGTGCTGTCAGCAAAACGGGGTTGGCTCCTCCTGCAGCATTAGCAGAGGGAGCGGCGCTGCTGTGTGCTATTTTGCAGTTTTTGCACAGCGCTCTCACGGGCTCTCCTGAAGATGGCTGAGCCCGCCACTCGGTCGTCCAAGAAACCATCTTCCGGACAACTCCCAGCCCCGCAGCCATTGAGAAAGCTGACTGGTTCAAACGAATCCCCCCCCCCTCCCGTGAATGAGGCACTCCCCCCAGCCGCCCGCAATCCAGCAATGGCTGGTTGACCTGCTCTCTGCTTTTCACTTCCCACTGCGTCATTGGCGATGCCCAGGCACTCTGGAAGAGGTGGAGGTCTACCTGCGTTCAGGGAAAAACAGGCCAGCG
>CM052803.1:41350963-41370786 GCA_028533885.1 Nasua narica | reverse complement strand
GTTGGCATACATATGAAATTATCCACGATAAAAAAATCTTTTTAGAATCAGTGTGAGACTTAGTCCTAGAAACAAAACAATAGATAAGGTGATGCTGGTGAGAGACAAGGTGAGAGACATCACATCACGGTATGTTCACGCTGGCTCACTTCCTACATGAGGCGACAGAGACTCAGGGGTTAAGAATATAGTCCAAGGACCTGGAAAGTAAAAGAAGTTTAAAAAAAAAAAAGGAAAAAGAAAGAAGACATTGTATCCAGTTATCCAAGAAAAGAGCAAGGGTTTACTATCCACAAGAAAACCAGCAAGCAGACTGTGGACACACAGCGATGCTGGAGTCTAAGTTTCCCAAGGTTTAATCATTTTAACCATTTGCTTTTTATTGCTTGAGGGTGGGGGAGGGAGGTAGCATTCCCATTTCAGATACGTCTTTCTGGGTGAAGGGACCTCCATTTGTGTCAACAGCCCAGGGCTCTCGGCGTGGCCCTCACTTACTCCTGTCCGTGGGAGGTGGTGTACTTCACGTGGTAGGAAATGCAACAGGGCTGGCCCCACACCGTGATGCGTTTCCTGTCCTCCTGCTGCATCGTGGTGTGCATGCTGGGGGTGGGGGCGGGGGGGGGGGGTTGCTGCCCTCACAGCAGACCTGGGGGCATCCAGCACTGGACCCATCATCCACCTAACTCCAGCATTTAGGTTTAGAAAGCCCACCACCCCACACATACAAACCATATTCACCAGCATCTGCTTGACTGATCATGAAGGGGATCCTTTAGTCTTCCATGTACCTTACTGTTTGCCCTACTTCTCAATTCCTTCAAAACTTTCAAAACTTGGGAAGGGGAAGGTGTGCAACGTGCTGGGCCCTCCACACCTCAACACCCCTTTAGGGGCTAACAGACCAATCTGCACTTAGATTTCTCTCTTTAGAGTAAAAAGACCTATGTTCCTCAAGTCTCTGTAACAAGAGTGTGGCTACACATTTCAAAACAGTTTAGAGTTTATAAACAGATATGATCTAGCAGCACATTAAAAGGCTTTGTCCCCTAGACCAAGAAGTTTTCACAAGCTGCATGACTGAGACTAGCTCCAGTAAGGCCTAAAGGGAGGGATGGGTGAGGGGGAACACATGATCCTCTCTCACCATGTCCTGGGAGTCCAATAAGCTGATTATAAATCTGAATCCATATCATAAGCGAACACTTTTTTTCTCAGCTATAATGTTATTCTTTGTTTCACTGTATCACTATAATTTTTAAAAAGCATAGGCATATCATGAAATCCCATGCTTTGTAAAAGATTCCATTATAAGAGTAATCATTATTGAACCTTTTAGCCCAGATGTAATTTCTTACATGTTACAACAAGTTTGGCACGCATTGTGAATTTCAGCCAAGGTTGATAAAGTTCAATAACTTGGCTAACCAACCATGTGTACTACTCATTATAGAAGTAATAAATAGATTCATCAAAATGGACATGAAAAAGCCATAAGAAAATCGGATGCCATTTCCAGCCTGCCTCATAAAAGCACCTCTTGGACTTTAATATAATTTTATATACAGTTATCAAAGCTACCCATCATTCAATACCAGGCATATATAAAACAATCATCCAACCACATTTGCATGCTGAATAAATTCCAGTTACACAGGTGAATTCTCTTTTCTAGAGATCTCAATAGTCACATAAATGCACACGTTGCTTATATGTTCAACTTCTAAAAGAATTCCTATGAAGTAGAAAGGAATCAGAAAGACGTGCCTACAAATCTCACTTTCCTTCGTACTATCTTTTTGGGATAGCTTTAGTGGCAGTGCCTTGTTGTTTCCTTTTTTTTTTTTTTTTTCCTTTTTTCTAAGTAACACTTTTGGTCTAATTATCCTTTTAGCTTACTGATCACTGAAACATTTAGCAGCAAGAAGAGAAAGCCTGATTCAGACCAACGTCATCGCTGGAAGTAAGCAATCTCAGTTTACGTAATGGAAGAATCTCCTGGGATCAGAAGAACAGAACTCGACAGAGCTGGCTTCTAATCCTTGAGTGAGATAACAAAACTTGAGTGACAGCATAGCTGAAATATCCAAATTCTCCCCACTGCGTGTCTCTCTGTATGCTTCTACAAGAAACGCAAATGCTACTTCATATGTTCTTTTTGAAGGAAGCTAAAGCCTCCCCTTCTCAGAAAGAAATCCTCCCCGACATCTGGTCAACTAGCATCTGGTGGAGCCGGCTAGCGTCGTGCTCCAAACCAAACATTCAAAGTCATGCTGCCCACTTCGAACGCTGCCCCGTGTCTGCCCCGTGCTTATTCACACTCCGCTAGGTAAAGAACTATTCCTGAGTGGTTGCACATGGGTGAGCTTCCCTCGACCCCAGGAGGGGAAGCCTGAGGGTACAGTCTGCACCCTCTGTCTCTCGGCAAGGCTAGAGCACAGCAGGAGCCCGGTCTGTCTATAATGTAGGGTCTGCTCTGTTACAGCATTTGGATTTTTCAGTGTGCAGACAACACCTTTCCTATCTGGGCCTCACTTCTGCGCTTTGCCATTCTCCCTGTTATCAGCACCATAGGTCACCAGAATCTGGATTTTCTCTCTCCCATAAGTCTTCACAGTGGGATCACTGCATGACAATATTATAAATATCCTCAGGCTCTCCTGGTTCTTTTCACTTCTACTATGAGGGCGGGGGGGGGGGGGGGGACCCACGATCAAGCCTTCTAAAACCAAAGTTATACTCTTAACAGCAAGGAAAATCTCCCTCGTATTAATTACAAACAGCACCTAAATCATCACAACCTTAGCCAAATAATGTGAATTTTTAACTCGGCATAAGCAGAACACTGTCACAGTGGAGTGCTTTATTTTCTCAAAAAGTTGGCAACTGCCAAATTCTTCCAAGAGCTTAAATGCCGTAATGACAGATACTGATGTACAGAAAGATTAAAGTAAAATGTGAAACTAAACAGAGAATGAAAAGATGAGCCAGCGATGTGCTTTGAATAACAGAAGCAATGAGAAAGAGCTTAAAGGAACTCAGGAAAGAGGTGTTTAATGTCTCCAAAAGACCTGAGCACGTCGCATGCAGCAGGCATTACACGCCCCGCCTGCACAGAAAACAGTCTTGGTAACATCCGTACTGGTACTTGCTGCGAAATGCCCAGTACTGAAAGTACAGTTAAATTTGTGAAGAAAGACTTCTGCTGGCCATCCAGAAATGCTACTGATACCAGCTAGCAGACAGTTGTCTCTCACAGGCTTTCAACGAAACCATCCTGCCAGTACACGGACTCCGAGATCCAATACCAGTATTTAAGCACAGTAAAGTCAACATTAAAAACATTTGCTATTTTCTTATCACAAGACTTAATTCTTCCCAACAGGCATGAGCCCGCACATGCTCATGCGCGCGCGCACGCACACGCACACGCGCACACACACACACACACACACACACACACAGAGCCATACAAATACTAAGCTATTAAAGGACACGGTCAAGGAAGGTTTAAGAAAACACAGATGGCTCCCTAATACCTATACAGGATCCACAAAATCTGTTAGGGAGGTGGAAGTACTTTACTATCAACCTGGAATCCCTTATTTCTAAGTGTGACAAGTCTGTAATGTTTTGCTCCCTTCCCAGCTCAGCTTAGCCTTGAAGTGTATCCACTGCTTTTGTAAGCTGGCGTCCCTATGGGTAGCCTCCTATGACGTGTACTTGGAAGCTTCAGCAGTTCGATCTTTATATTCATTTAAAGCCATCAGATTTGTTCTTCAGGGGTGAGTAAGAAATTATTTCATGTTCAGGTACTTCTCTACAAACAGTTTAAACAGAACACGTGATATTTAGAGTTTCAAGAAAGTATCCTTTGAACATTAAACACTATTAAATTCTTCATCCCAAACAAGACCAGCTCTATAATAACTAAAACACGGAACCTCAAAAGTCACTCCTTAAAGACTGAGGGTGCCATCCTAAAATTTAAAAACTCTGAAGTTTAGCTAACTTTTTTTAAAGATTTTATTTGAGAGAGAGAGAGAGAGAGCATGAGCAGGGGGAGGGGCAAAGGAAGAGAGGGAAGCAGGCTCCCGGCTAAGCGGAGCAGGGAGCCCAATGCAGGACTCAGTCTCAGGACCCAGGATCATGACCTGACCCAGAGGCAGATGTTTTACCGACGGAGCCATCCAGGCACCCCAGCTCAGCTAACTTTTAAAGTTTTACATAATAGGTAATAATAATAATAATAATAATAATAATAATAAAGCAGCTTGCTTGAAATTTATAGATCCAAATATTACCCAAAAATGTGACCACTTTCTCTGCAGCCTTGTGAGAATGTAAAATGCTATATTCAAGCTACAATTCTCTACCCAATGTTCCAATACTGCGCACTGCAGCCTCTACCATTCGAGGAGCTGGGAGACGGAACGGAATAAAGAAGAATTATGGCAATTATAAAACCTCACTGGTACACACTGTCAGGTTAATAACCAGCATTAGCAGAGCTCAGCTACACCATCAGCAACTTGGGGAACAGAGAGCCTGGGGCTCCAAAGCTAAGGCAAAACACTGGGCAAAGCACAGAAGCGAGCGAGAGAGACAGCCAAACCTGGAAAAGCAATCCATCCACAAAACAAAACAAGTAAACACGCCATTCAAACCAACCGCTAGTTTTTAGCACAGACTAAGTAGTTAATGATTGCTTAGACTTTTAAGCATAAACATCAAAAGACACGGGACAAGCTTTAAGAACAATCATCAGAGCTGCATGCTTACTACCACAAGGCAAGCAACGGAACCGTGATTAATATAAATTACAGAATATTACACGTGACCACAGATCCACACACTGCTCTTGGGGTTGAAAGCGACTCTTTCGCTCTTGGGCTCACCCTGCACATACTGCAGGCTTTGCTGTCCTTTATGGTTGCCTGGAAGATGCACAGGCAGGAACGAAGCTTAAGAAAAATCAGAGACTGATGGTAAGACTTTTTTTGGTAAAGATAGCAAAAGTTCTCTTTAATTTACAGATTTGCTGCTCATTTGCATATGTCCTCCCGAGAATTAAAACAAAAAGACTGGGGCGCCTGGGTGGCTCAGTGGGTTAAAGCCTCTGCTTCAGCTCAGATCATGGTCCCAGGGTCCTGGTATCAAGCCCCACATCAGGCTCTCTGCTCAGTGGGGAGCCTGCTTCCCTCTCTCTCTTTGCCTGCCTCTCTGCCTACTTGTGATTTCACTCTCTTGTCAAATAAATAAATAAAATCTTTAAAAAAAAAAAAGGCTTTAGTACCTCTACTTTTAAATACAGATAGAGAAACACAGAGATAATTAGAAGCTACCTAGAGGTATACTTGTATACAGGAAAATGTGTGGTTAAAACAAACAAACAACTATACCATAAAGAAAAGTTAAATGCTTTCTAGAAGCACAAAGATCAAGTTGTTAATACTTTTGGTTAATTTGTGGCTCCACAAAGGTCAGGACTGGTTCTACACTGAAGACTTGGCACCTGGTACTCAGTAGTCGATGTTGCTGACTGCACAAATGCTTGACCGAAGGGTGTTTCTGTGGCTATGAGCCAGCCAGTCCACTCCCCACAGAGCTGTCATCACAAACCTTAAACCCAGGTTCTAAGCTCAACAATCCACAAGAACCAGGCAGGTTTGGGACACTGATCATGTAAAGTGGCCTTGCCTGGTTGCACGGAGACAGCCAGCTGGGGGCAACATGTCACAGCCTCAGAGCAATTCCGCTTGGTGGGCACAAGACCCCAGTGTTACCAGCTCTTCTGATTTTTTGAGAGTCAGAAATCAGGATTACTTTTCAGTAAAACATCCTGATTTTAACATGTTGACAAGTAATCTAAAACGAAAACAAACAAAAAATACTACAGGCTACTGGTATTTCTGTCCAGTTGGGAAGCTCTCGTCTTAACTACATGGTCTCCCCCTAGAGGAATGAGCAGGCATAAAAATGTCCCCCTCCAGTAATCGCCATCACGGGATACTGAGTTGCTCAGTGGCAATACGGGAAGGCTCCGGACATGTACACACCACCTACGTCAGACAAAATCAAACTGGAGGAAATGAGGCATTGCAAGGCTGCTCCCCAACTCTGAGGTCTGTGAGACCACCCAGCCCCAAATCACCCAGCCCAAAGAACCGTTTAGGGAGGGAGGAGGTGGAGTGAGGACAGAATTCTTTGATGCTGACGTTGAAAGAGCTCTTGGAGATAATCCATCTCCTTCTGTGGTGGGCTGAATAATGGCACCCCCGAACATGTCCAAGTCCTAATCCTGGGAATCTGGGAACGTGACCTTATGTGGCAAAAGGGATGGCAGGTATGATTTAAGGTAAGGGCCTTGAGATGGCCAATTATCCTGGGTCATCCAGGTGGGCCCCACGGAATCAGAAGTGTCATTGTAAGGGGGAGACTGGACTCTACTAGAGGAGGCAACGTGATGTGGAAGCAGGAAGTGGGGTGACACGGTCAGAACGTGAAAGAAATGACCACGCTCCAAGGAACATGGGCAGTCCCTTGAAGCTTCGAAAAAAGCAAAGAAATAAATTCTCCCCCAGAGCCTCTGAAGGAGCCGGCCCTGCCAACACCTTGAGTTTGAGCCCAGGGAAATGGATTTCAGACTTCTGACCTCCAGACCTGTACATGAGGAAATGTGTGTTGCTTCAATAAAGCAAACATGCACGGGACATATGAATGACCAATGCACACTTGTGCACTTGGAAGGGTCTGGGAGTCCCCCAACAGTGACACACAAACACTGCTGGTGTCCCTTTATTAAGTCCCGCCTTAATCAGGCCAACAGGCACTATAAGCGAAACCTGGGCATGCAGTGATCGCTAGACTCGGTAGGAGAGAGGGCCCTTGTGCACAAGTCGGCTGTTCGGTCTGAAAGGATGGTATCCCTTGCCAAAAACCTGACTCTGCTCCCTGACTGAGATGTTCCCCCGTACGGATCTGTTAAGCCCCGTCTACCTTGTCAAACGCTCCATCTGGTAACTGTACATGAACTAGGAATTGGAACTTACTTCACTAACAGATAAAATTGTAATGGCATTTTTTTCCTTTCTTTTTTTTTTTTGGTAATGCACTTGGGATGCAATGATGATCTCTCGGCTGATAGAAGCTTCTCAAACCCAGATGCTGAATTTAGAAGCCACAGCCGCCTCGCTGTATGACACAGCCATGCAGAAAAACTGAGGGCAGTCAGAAGACAAATCGAAAGATGCACAAAGTTTTGAGATTTCATCCTCCTAACAGGTATCAGCGGCTGACACAGCAGAGTCTCTCCATTTGACGGGGATTGATTATTTTCATTCTTTCCACTCATGTGATCACCAGGAAAACCACGTTTCCAGAATCAGGACGTGGCTGGCAATATTGCCGATGTCATGTGAGCGAGGAGGAGCAGGCAGCTCATTCCGCCGGCTTCCATCTGCACTAGTGGTGCGGTCTGAGCAGAGGGAAGGGCCTGAACTGCTGGCACTTCAGGGAACCAGGAAGGAACTATGATTGTCTGAGAACTGACCACCTGTCCACCCCTGAGACACAGCTCACCCCACAGCTACACCCCGTGGCCGTCCCCCCTCTACTGAGCATGCTGTCCTGTTACCCCACTCTGAGTTTCTGGCTAGAGTCACAACCTGCCAACTCGAGAGGGGACGGGATCTGCTCAGCCTTCCTAAACCTCACCACCAAAATTGACTGCCCAGCGCACGACGAAGTCATTTGAAATCAGTTTCCTTTCAGAACTCTGCATGAGACACTGGTGGAAACCTCCCAGCACATCATCCCAACAAAAAGACATTGAGAGATCCTATTTTAGTCCACCCATCAAAGAATTAAATTACTCTCTTCCTCCCACCTCCACCTTTCTCCAAACTGAAAGCCGCCTCCTCCTAAAGGCTTCTCTTTTCTGATAACCCTTGTTTCTCTTCCCTCAACTGTGGGCAACTACAGAGTACTCTTCACGACTCCCTTTGCACGCTGATCCTTACAAAATCCGTGACAGCAAGTACCATTCTCTTGATTTCACACATGAGGAAAGGAAGGCTCAAAACAGTAAGGTGACTTGCCCTCCATCAGGTAAGTTTATGACCACATGTCTCCTGGGCCAGTTCTCATCCTGACATGTTCCCAAAGTTTGCCATAAAACCCACCATTCCTGCCGAAGGGCTGATAAGATTCCATTCAGATACTGATACGGTGTCGGTATGAACAAGTAAATGGGATGGCAAAACTGGACATTTATGGGGAACATACCGGGTACTCTGAGGAACCACCACAAGCTCAAGTGAACAAGTGTTTTCAAGCCTCGCTCTCCTGATAAAGATGTCAGCATGAGGAATTCGTTTCAGATTTAACGGTGTTCCTGCTTTTGGCCTCCAAGTTTCATACATCTTTTTTCTTCCTTCACTGCAACAAAAATAACCTTGTCTTTTTTTTTTTCCTTTCTCACTTGATACTTCTTTCCTGGATAAAGCTACTATCTTACCTCCAACCAAAAAATACCTAAAATGTTTCTTTTCCCACCAAAGACAATTCAATGCCTAAACCAATTATTTAGAAAGATCCTTTTAAGACAAATTCACAGATACTAAGGCAGCCTTTTGAGGATCCAAGAACCAGGAAGCTAGGAAAATACCAAATTAACTTCCGTAACTTGATCACCTTGTCTCCCATTCCCCAAATGCCTACAGTTTATTAAGGGCCTGCAATGTTGAGCAGGCAATTCCTTAGGCACTCTGGAGTTCCCATCCTCAAAAAACTTCGCAAAATAGAGGTACCGGCTGTGTTTTATAGATGTGGAACAAGAGTTCAGAGAAGGGAAGTAACTTGCCCCAAGACACTCGGATGGGACGCGGTAAGGCCAGGTTTTGAAACTAGGTCACGTCTGCTTCCCGAGCCAGGATTTCTTCTCATGCACCCTGCTGCCTCTCCAGATAGAAACTCACTACCTATCAAGCTTCCCCTGCCTGTCAGCAGAGCTATTTTCGGCAGTGGTACAATTTCACCATGCAGGAGCCAGGTTCATCACATGAGATAATGCACAGAAAAGCTCTGACGAGTTGCAACTGTCATTAGTAGAAGATCTGGAGGAAATCTGCAAAACCAAAAGAACCAAATTATCACCCATGGTGCTACCTTGGGACTCAACCACCGCAGCCAGTGGCCGACTCGGGAATCTTCTGGGGGTCTCCCTCCTTCCCTGAAGGTGTTAAGCAGCAGTGCCCACGACTGGAGGGGTAGCTGGTGTCACAGATAAGACATATGCTTCAAGTTTTTAGTGGAGCAAACAGGAGTTAGGCCAACTTCCTTCTCATGATGTTCCTTTGATTGCAAGATTGAACGTGTACTTAAAAGTAATAGACACTTTGAAATAAATTAACTTCTAAGAGAAAAGGACATTTTGAGGATTAAATTATCACATGAATGAAGCAATCAATTAGCGATCAATACATACCCAATAGTTATGAACATAAGATAAAAAGGGAATTCACAAAAGAATAAATATAAATAGCGAAATGAAGAGCTGATCAATCTTACTAATCATCAGAGACATGCAAATGTAAGTGATGCTTAAGAGAAAAGAAAGCTAATTTCCAGGGCTGGAAAGGGTGCAGGCAAATGCACATTCAAATCAGTACAGGTTTCCAAGGGGTGTGGTTTGGTGAAAAACAGATTAAGATATTAAGGTTAGGGAACAAACCCCCTGATTCAGCAATTCCACTTGCAGAAAATAAAACTACCGAAGAGTCACGGATAGGTACAAACACTTAATTACAAAATGTTCATCTGCATTTGATAGCTATCACAAAAAGCTGAAATTCACCCAAATGTGCCACAGGGGAAGAACGGTAAACACTGTATTAAGAAAATACCATGCAACCCCTTAAGATGTTGTCAATATTTAATGGCAGAGAAAGGTGGTCATGTTCCAGAGTTAAACAGAAAAACCAGGGGCGCCTGCGTGGCTCAGTCGTTAAGCATCTGCCTTCCGCTCAGGTCATGATCCCAGGGCCCTGGGATTGATCCCCACATCAGGCTCCCTGCTTGGCAGGAAGCCTGCTTTCTCCCTCTGCCATGCCCCCTTCTTGTGTTCCCTCTCTCGCTATGTCTCTGTCAAATAAATAAAATCTTAAAAAAAAAAAAAACACGCCAGCTCCCATTCCTCCATAACTCTTCCCCAATACCCAGTTTACAACAGCAAAGAGGGATTCAGTGGAGAAACTGTCAGTGGACTAAGGCACGATTGAGCAGCAGGGATCACGAGTGCCTCAATCCTCCCTACAGACACCACACCCCCACCCCGCACATAGCCTGCCACAGAGCTGGCTTTCACAGTCTTGTGAAAATCAGTTTGACTTCAGACTGGATGAGCTGCTTGGGGAGAACTTGGTCAGAACTGTGCACTATTTCTTGGAGCAAGAAGGTAGCAAGCAGAATGGAGAAGGCCCAGGCAGGGGACCCAAAGTTCTCTGCTCTAGTCCTGCAACCCACAACTCAAGAGCTGTGTGATCTCGGGCAAGTTACCTCACCTCTCTGTGCTTTCATTCTGACTCAGTTTCAGACAGCTGTGAACACGGGGGTGAGAATTAAATAAGATGTGTGTGGAGTCTTTGTGAATTCTTATATTTTTTTTTAAGATTTTATATATTTAAGAGAGCGAGCAAGCACAGGCCAGCAGGGGTGAAGGATGTGGAGAGGGACAGAAGCAGATTCTGCAGAGCAGGGAGCCCGACATGGGACTCGATCCCAGGACCCCAAGATCGTGACCGGAGCCCAAGGCAGATGCTTAACCAACTAAGCCACCCAGACGCCCCAAATCTTTGTTAATTCTAAAGAGCTGTCGGTATGAGGTAACATGACAGTGATCAATACACACCAATCTGGAATAATTAAGTACATTTTACAGGTAAGAATGAAAAGGAAAAATATCCTATTAGTTTTCACTTTCGTTTCTATACAACTACACAAGAAACTGCTTTGATTCTGATTTTGTTCCTCTTTACAAGAGATAATTCCTTCACAGGAAAGGCCTAACTCCATCCACCTTGCTAGTCTCTCCTCAACCCTCGAGAAATATGAAAAGCACTGGAACATGAGCTTCCTCGCCACCGCCCCCTCCCCCTCACACACGCTCTCTCTCCTGCTCTCAACTGCACGAGCACACAATCTTAGATCTTCTCTCAGTCCAGTTAGGAGACCCGGATTTGCTTTCAGAAACAGAACGGTGGGACTATGGCTTCTAACGATGACCCAGAACACCACGCAGCATTGCCTAAAGAAGAACTCACTCACATATTTAAGACGATTAGATTCCAACGATGTCACACAATTCAAGAGAGCTTTACAAGAAGGCCCTACTGGTGACCCCCAAACATTATTCTGGAAAAAGCTAAGGACGCATGTCTGAACAGTTTGTGGACAGGCTACCCTAAGGGCAGGAGAGCACGTGGGCTGCATCACACAGAAAAGGCGAGGGTCCATGGAGTTTCAACCTGCAGCATGCCTTGTATTATAAAATGTGTAATAATTCCCAGGATAACCATCTCGTTTTAACAATTTTTATTTGACAAACAATAGACACGTCTGTATACAGATGACCAGGATACCCTCACTCTGGTGAAATCGTTTTGCGATGTTACAAGTATATTTAACAATGCTTTCAAGGCTCTTTCATTTTCAGGAGAGAAAAAGTAAGCTGCTGAGAAAACAAATCATATAAATAAAAGTATGTAACGTAGCGTATTCATCCTATCCCCATTTAAAATTTGAAAATAAGCAGTTCTATAAAGCCAAAAGTGTTTCCTTTCCTGGGCCAAATTTCTGTTTGAGAGCTGAAGCATGCAATTAATGGCTTGCCTCAAACTTTAGTTAGAGAGCCAAAATAAAAATCACACTCCTTAAGATCTTGTATGCACAGAGTGCTAGCTACTTGCTTCATATTAAGTATTTGGTTTCATAGGGCCTCTCTGATTTAAGAAACACATACTGAGTCCAAAAGGACACATTTCCTTCTACTACAAAAACACATCATTAATAAACAGTCTAATTACAAACAAATTCTATAATGCTGGGTGAGGCAAGGGTGGCAGGGGCAAGGAAACTCTATATTCCTCAAATAAATTCTAAGATCACCAAGGCACTCTAAATGAACCTTAAACAGAGGCATTAATATTTAAATATTACAATTTCCACTTGGGGGGAAAAAAAAACACATCATTGATAGGCCAGCACACTCAAAACCAATAATGTCACAAAAACACATGCCCTTGTGTAATTTGGCAGAACAGGCTGCTCCCTGAATACAATGGACCTTTTTATTAAATGGATCTCTTCTTCCTTGGCATTTTATACAAAAAACAAAAACCAAAAAAGAGAGAGAGAAAAGGAAAAAGAAACAAACATGACACTAGTAACGGTCTGCAGTTTGAACTCTTTCACCAAGAAGTACAAGGCCTAAAAGATATGTTAGAAAAGTAAAAGGCATTATTTAACAAAAATGAAAGCAAGACCAGCTGAGGAAGAAAACTATATTGAGACACCAGGGCTTTTGTTTGACTGTATCACGGAGCAACAGAGCCCTCTAGTGGAGGGAAGGGAGAACTGTAGGAAGACCTTTCTTTGAGGCTAACTTCTCAGGACCATCACTATGTCACTCTAGTAAAATGCAAAGATCTAACTACTTGAATTGGCTATTACATAAAATAACTTTCAAGTTTGCAAACTTTATAAAACACCTGCAATCTCAAATCAGAGTAGAAGTCTTATTTTTTAGATATTCACTTTAAATGATGATCTTGAATCATTCTGTTACTGAACAACAGCTTCCACGACTCCCTCTCTTTATATATACTGTCACCCTAATAAAAAAAACCTAAACCTACATGCAAGTGAGCAATTCAACTCTTCTTTTTTTTTTTTAAAGATTTTATTTATTTATTTGACAGAGAGAAAGAGATCACAAGCAGGCAGAGAGGCAGGCGAGGGGGGGGGGAGCAGGCCCCCTGCTGAGCAGAGAGCCCGACGTGGGGCTCGATCCTAGGACCCTGAGACCATGACCTGAGCCGAAGGCAGAGGCCTCAACCCACTGAGCCACCCAGGCGCCCCTCAACTCTTCTTATATGACAAAAAAGTTTGAGCTCTAATCAGATACATATATACAATTTATATAGCATTATACATAGTTATTTATATTTTTTAATGTTTTTTATGTGATTACCAATGATGAGGTTAACTAGAATATTTCAGTTGGTCTCTTCCTTTGGATATACAGCTCCACTGATACTTTTTTTTTTAAGATTTTAATTTTTAATTAAAATTTTAAATTTTTAAGATTCCTATTTATTTGAGAGAGAGGGGGAGAGCACGAGCAGGGGAAGGGGCAGAGGGAGAAGAAGAAGCAGACAATGGAATATTATTGAGCCATCAGAAAGGATGAATGCCCACCATTTACATCGACATGGATGGATCTGGAGGGGATTATGCTGAGTGAAATAAGTCAAGGAGAGAAAGACAATTATCATACGGTCTCACTCATATGTGGAACATAAGGAATAGTGCAGAGGACCACAGGGGACAGGAGGGAAAGCCGAATGGCAAGAAATCAGAAAGGGAGACAAACCATGAGAACCTCTGGACTCTGGGAAACACACTGAGGGTTACAGAAGGGAAGAGGCTGGGGGAATGGGGTAACCGGGTGATGGGTATTAAGGAGGGCACGTGTGGTGGTGAGCACTGGACACTATATGAAAAACTAATGATGTATTATATGTTGGCTAATTAAACATCAGAAAAAAAGATTTTATTTACTTTTGAGAGACAGCACATGCAGAAGGATGGGGAGGGGCAGGAGGGGAGGGAGAAGCAGAATCCATGATGAGCAGGGAGCCAGATGCTGACATCACAACCTAAGCTGAACGCAAACGCTTAACCGACTGAGCCACCCAGGGGCACCTTTTCTGATACTCTTTTTTTGTTTGTTTGTTTGACAGAGAAGAGAGAGATCACAAGCAGGCAGAGAGGCAGGCAGAGAGAGAGGGGGAAGCAGGCTCCCTACTGAGCAGAGAGCAGAGAACCTGATGCGGGGCTCGATCCCATGACCCTGAGATCATGACCTGAACCGAAGGCAGAGGCTTAACCCGCTGAGCCACCCAAGCGCCCCACCTTTTCTGATACTCTTAAGGTTTTATACTCATGGAATTATACTCAATTCCATATACTCTGAACAAGACCATGTGATCTCCATAAATATTCAATGTCTAAGAACACTTAACTGCAAAATGGTTGTTTAATTCATAAGGTACTAATTCTCAATTTTATGTAATAGCATTCAAGGACTTTTTGCAATACTGCCAAAAATCTCGATAGCATCTCAGAACAAAATAATTTTTAAATTTTTACTTGTACTATAAGGATATATTCTAGCATGAAAGAAAAGTGGTCACAAATGTTTTGGGCTTTGGGGTTTTTTTTTTTAAGTTTTATTTATTTTAGAGAGAAAGCAAGTGAGCTGGGGGAGGGGCAGAGGGAGAGAGAAAGAATCTTAAGTAGACTCCCACTGAACGTGGAGCAACACAGGGCTTAATCCCAGGACCATGACATCATGACCTGAGCCGACACCAGAAGTTAGTCACTCAACCAACTGAGCCACCCAGGTGCCCCACTGGTCACAAATATTTTTAATTTAATATATTCCCAAAAGGTTATGTAGATTACTTCAGAAATTTTCCCTCTACTCATGAGCACAGGTTCTTAAAAAGAATATAAATGCCAAGATCCCACTATTTTGAGTCTTGCTGACAATTGGAAAGGAAACCATCATGAGGCATCAGGATCCCAAGTGTAATGATCCCATATGAGCAGGTTTTGACCAAGAAAATGACTGTAAGGTAACCTATGGCCTCAGATTTATGGTATCTTTTGGAATTACTGAGGGGAAAAAAAAAAGTCAACACATGGTTTAGGATAGAAGGCAAAATTTAGTAATACTAGGTATGGAAAAGAGAGCAAAGAACTGAAGGTATAAAGCAAACTAGTCCAGTTCCTAATTTTGAAGTGTTGACTTAAAAATCTTAAGAACGGATACACTTATCTGCATGAAGAAAAGCACTCTTCCTATATTATTGTGGAACTGGTAGAATTTACACCAGATCTGAACTCATCATGGCGGTCATTAGTAGGATAAAAGAACATGGCAACTACACTTCATGCTGTAATTTAAACACATGATTTAGGAACAAGACCCCAAGCTTTAAACAATGGGCTCTCAAAGCCAAAACAAGCAATTTCAACATTATACTATCATTTTGGGATTCCTACAAGGAAATTTGATACCTTCCTTTTGTTTCAAGGAGAACAAATTTAGGGATAACGATCATAGCTTGAGCATGTACATTTTATATTCAAAATATATCAATTTTGATGTTTAAGTAAATATACACAATTAGAGTCCATGTAATAAAACTAAGCAAGGGGATTACATTACAAAAATACCAAAAACTGAAGGGTCAGTCCTAAAACGCATTTCACTGGTATAGACCAAAGTGGTCAGCTTGTATTTATTCAGGGAAAAAAAGTTTTGTTCCTGGTAATGGGTCCTCTGGCTCAAAAATCGAAACCAAACCAGGCTATCCTAGATCTAAAGTCATGACACCGATGGAGGCCAGTGTTAGGAAGGTTCAAAAGGCCAAAGGAATTTTTCATCTTGAATAAATCCTGAGAGGGATTTAAAAATCAAATTGTAACCACTGGTGTTTTAAGACTACAAGGAGAAAGTTTTATCATCATTGCCAAAAATATTACACTGAAAATATTTTGTTTTTATACTTACTTTTTTTTAAAGACTTTTGTTTTTTTTTTGTTTTGTTTTTAAGATTTTATTTTATTTATTTTAACAGAGAGAGAACATAAGCAGGCAGAGAGGCAGGCAGAGGCAGAGAGAGGAGCAGGCTCCCTGCCGAGCAAGGAGCCCAATGTGGGACTCGATCCCAGGACGCTGGGATCATGACCTGAGCCGAAGGCAGCCGCTCAACCAACTGAGCCACCCAGGCGTCCCTAAAGACTTTTGTTTTTAAGTAATCTCTACACCCAATGTGGGGCATGAACCCATGACCCCAAGATCAAGATTCACATGCTCTACCGACTGAGCCAGCCCCAGCGCCCCCTGTTACTAGTCTTTAAATAGACATTTGACAAAACCTTGATTTCTCTCCTTAAATGTGATGGTAATTCTGTATGCCTGCTGCAACAGACTGTGTAAGTTCCAACAAAAGCCCCTAACAGGAGACCATCAACAGGGTAGGTGTTGTCCCACACTGAGGCATTCAATTAACCCCTCATTAGAAGAATCCTGCCTTTGATGAGCACATGTCAGTCCTCAGACTCAAGCAGGCAGCACTTTCTACTCAACTATTTAAAAACAGAGACAAATCAACACAACTGACAGGTTGAGTCTAGAAAAACATCTATGGGATCCACCATGATGGGAAATAGCCTAGCCTAAAACAGTTCATCTCCCGAGACTTCCCAGCAAGGCTTGTATTTAATATTATCACCGTTAAATGAATGGTTGAATCCGTTTCCACTCATTTTTACCAAACCAGAGCCATCAAACAAGTCACTAAGTCCAGAGAGTCGTGACACACCTGTCCCCTTCCCACTCAGCGCTAGGCTGAGCATACACAGAAATCAGTGCCTCCCTAATCTCTACTGGTTGGCAGTCACGACTGTGAGGTTCCAGGTCTCTTGGGTTTGCTAGGAGAAGTTTAGGTGAAGAGATAACTTCCCCCTGGATACTGAGACGCGGATCTCCAGAGAGAGGTCCAAGCTATAACTCTCAATCTATAAAGGTCTTCAGGTTCAGAACGCTGGTTGAACAAAGGTCAGGGAAAGAAGTGTTAGTTTCTGAGGAGCCAACATCTAAATGTTCACAGCTCCCTAAAGAAGGGGACAGAGCTGAAGCAAGCAGTGCAAGACACTGGTGGGATGTCCCCAGCAGTTACACAGAGCGTGCCACCAAAAGCTTCCTGTGTCCCAGAGTATCAAATTTATCTAAATGTCATCCAAACTGGGGCTACTTTAGAGAATGTTGGGGTGATCTTACTTGGAAAGAGATTACATCATCTAATGCAGGGGCTGGCAAACGTTCTCTATAAAGGGGCCAGATAATAAGTATTTTAGGCTTTGCAGGCCATACCGTCTCTACCGTAATTACTCAATTTTGCTGAAAGCACGGAAAATGCCACAGAAAAAAATGGAAATAAATGGGTGTGGCTGTGTTCCAACAAAACTTTAGTTACAAAATCAGACAGCAGGGCGCCTGGGTAGCGCAGTTGGTTAAGCAACTGCCTTCAGCTCAGGTCATGATCCCGGAGTCCCGGGATCGAGTCCCACATTGGGCTCCCAGCTCCATGGGGAGTCCGCTTCTCACTCTGACCTTCTCCCTTCTCATGCTCTCTCTCACTCTCTCTCTTTCCTAATAAATAAATAAATAAAATCTTTAAAAAAAAAAATCAGACAGCAGTCAGATTTGGCCCATGAGCCACTATCTGCTGACCCCCAATCTAGACAGCCAAACCCAAACAGCAATACCTAGTTGCAGACTTCAAGTAAAAAAACAAAGATTTCATGAACTCCTAATGCTTTATTCTGACATCTCCTCAGAATCCTTCTATCTTCCAAAATCACCTTAATCTTTTTGACCTGAATTAAGTGGGAATCCTTCTAACTGCCTTAGTACTATAAAACACTGAAAATTCTAACTACAGCTTCAAATCACTTATAGCCAGGGGAGGAAGACAATAACACAAAATCTGCCCAGAGGCCACATCAAGGGGGGCGGTATCCTAATGCAACACTGAAGCTCATCAAGGAAAGGTGTCCCCTCTTACCACCTGATCATCCCCTTCCACCACCGAGAGAGCCTCACCGTTAGCAATTCCAACAAAACAATGCCTGTGGAGAATTTTAGAAATTAAAAACAAAGAATCGCTGGAAATGCCGGGTTTGTAAATCAGCCCTTGCAAAGCAAATCAGGTTACCTACGTTTTTAGTTTTGGAGTCACCACTCTCAAATACTGGTATGCTTTGTGGCAGCCCATTCTACTTCAAAGAGAAGAGACACCTGCAAGGCTACAGGCTGGACAGCTAAAACACAGAAAACAGGCATCTTGTGAGCAGCAAAAGGAAAGTGAACACCAACACCATTACAGCTCGGAAAGAAGACGACTCCTGAACGTCCGCACATCTTGGAAATGAAGATGCCCAATTCACTCTGCATTCAGTTACTTCATCTGAAATGGGCAGAAAAGTGGTGACTGCAATTTATAAACGGACATGTTTCACAGTTCCAGAGAAGGAAGGACTTTATCTAGAAGCCACAGCCTACTTGGGCAAGGACACTTTCTAAGGCAGCCACACAGGGTACAAAAGTGAACTTAGCAACAACAAAAAGCCATGCGTCTATCTCCAGCCTCTTTTCTTTAAGCCTGAAACCACTACTGTAGAGTGAAAATGACTTGCAAGGATTTGATTGCTTGGAATTTTCAGTGCGATATTATTTCAAAAATTAAGACTAAAAATCTTCCGCACCCACCAAGACCTATGCTTCCCAAGAGAGGCAAAGGGAGGGGGTGAGCGAGGACACTACAAGCAATTCGTGAGGGAAGGTTGGAGTGGGGGAGGAAGTGCGGGTGATTGAATAGGACGAGCTGGTTGCCCCAAGACCTTCCCAGCCCTCCCTCCACTCTAAGCTTTAGGATTTGCCACCACATCCAACTGCACGACAGAACCTGCCTGCAGCATCTGCCAGCTCAACCGCTGACATCAGAAAGGAAAGGTCTCCGAGAAAGAGGAAGTGAAGAGGAGCTTCAAGGAGCACTGAAGAGGCACAGAGTTTCCTCAAAGAGGTTCCAGGTCCATTCGAACAACACATTTATTCTCGATGCTTCAGAACCCTCTCCTTTATGATTAAAGATCCAACAACACAAAGCTTTTGGGATGTTCTGAACCAACTCGGCGAGTCGCGGATCACGATGTCATGAAGTCTGCTGCTGTCGATCTGACAGAGCATTAGGAGTGGAGCCAAGGTCCGCTATCTAACGTCAGACAGAATGAAGCTGGAACACTTACGCACAACATAACCAGTAGTCACGTATCTTACTAATTAAAGGAAAAACCTTTCTCGCTAGAAGGGTAAAGCAATGAGATCTTTCAGTTAAGTTTTTGGTTAACTGAGTGTTAAATAAAAAGAGATGTTTTACTTAGTCCTTAAGTACTTATTTTTCCTCAATTATTCTCCACTGTATTGGTCCACACCCTCATATAAGAGTCGTCAATGCAATCAACGCAACGTAGTGTTTCTTGGGTGACCGAGGATCCAGTCGTTATTTTTAATACAGCATCACCAGTTTTGATATGGATGACAATTATATAGAATCCAACCCAATAGAGAAGTTCAGAAAATTGGACTGAACATATTCTGAGCCTAGGGTGAGGTTCAGAGTTGATTTTAAATAGATCCCTTTCCATTTTTTTTTTTTTTTAAATTCCATTTGCCTCTCTGCCTTCATAGACAAGTGCAGTCAAGAGCTCTGCTCTGAGGGGCCCCTGGGTGGCGCAGTTGGTTGAGCGACTGCCTTTGGCTCAGGTCATGATCCCGGAGTCCCGGGATCGAGTCCCACGTCGGGCTCCCAGCTCCATGGGGAGTCCGCTTCTCACTCTGACCTTCTCCCTTCTCATGCTCTCTCTCACTCTCTCTTTCCTAATAAATAAATAAATAAAATCTTTAAAAAAAAAAA
>CM052803.1:41309278-41350463 GCA_028533885.1 Nasua narica | reverse complement strand
GGGCCCCTGGGTGGCGCAGTTGGTTGAGCGACTGCCTTTGGCTCAGGTCATGATCCCGGAGTCCCGGGATCGAGTCCCACGTCGGGCTCCCAGCTCCATGGGGAGTCCGCTTCTCACTCTGACCTTCTCCCTTCTCATGCTCTCTCTCACTCTCTCTTTCCTAATAAATAAATAAATAAAATCTTTAAAAAAAAAAAAAGAGCTCTGCTCTGGGACTGACTCTTAAGACTGTATAGCCTCTGCTATGCAACAGGTGATCTTCTAAGAATGTACTGTCACCTCCTGTGCTTCCCCTGATGATGCCAGGAATGCTTGAGGAGGTTCGAGGAGGGGTCATTGACAATGAAGAAGGATGGAGAAAGGAAACAGCGGATGAGGTGCACAAAGGCATGAGGAGGCAAAGCTTATAAGAGAGAAGGCCAATAAGGGGGGGCAGTGGGGGAGTTGTGAAGGGTCAAAGGGCAGAGAGAACTTGCCAGAAACAGCCCAGTGTACTTCTATGTTTCGTCTATGTAAATTAACCTGAAGATGCTTACTCAGAGCAGTTTGGTTCTTACAGGTACATATGCTGATGTCAGTGGATCAAAACAAAGTAAAACTAAAACCATGTGGAAAGCTCTTGTACAAGCATCTGCCCTGCCCCTGTTCCTTTTAGCAGCCTTGTTTGCTAAAGGAAGGACGGCCTCTGAAGCCATCCACCTGTGCCGGTCACTGCAGTTAAACACTGGTGGTTAAGACAAGGACTAATTTCCCAACTTTATAGAGAAACAAGATCCTGTTCCCACAGGAAAATGATATCTCAGTGACCACCTGACACCTGCAGTATCCTTTGTCCCAAAGTCATGATAGGTTGTTGCTCCTGATATTCCATCCGTTACCAATCAATTTTGATTTCAATAACTCAGGTCATTGAAATGTGTCCAGACACCACACAGACCAGGCTGGAAACCCTTAGACAGAAGCTGTTGTCTCTAATCCCTGAATACCAGAATAGCCACAGTCTTTTGCTGAGTGTTCAGGTCTCAGAGAATTCAAGGTCAGCCCCTCCATGGCCTTCCATGAGAAGAGTGAGGTTTAAAAAGAGGCCAGGATCTTAACAAAACGATAGCAGTGAAGGCTATAAATACATTTTTACATTAGAGAATCACTCTAAAAGATTTCGTTGTAGTTCACGTTTAAGTGGATTTCATGATCGCAGGACAAAAAAATCACCACGACGACTGTAAGGGATGGCCTACCTATTCCTGAATTAGCGCCGGTGACGACGACCACTTTGCCGGTGAAGTCCCGGCCCTGGAGGATCTCCATGGCTGTGGTGCTGCCGTCATATCTCTGCCTGCTGGTTGGCTTCGTAGGGTTATCATCCACCGTAAATGCCAGTCTCGGGTCCAAATAGGTGGTTCTTTTATTTATATGGCTGCAAAGAAAAGGAGGAGTTACGCCAGAACTAAACAACATCAATGCCCAGTACGTAAGTTGATAAATTACAGTACATCTGTACAAAATAATACTCCATGGCCATTCGGCACCACTGTCCTGAAAAATATATATAGGAGAAAAAGCTCACAAAACTTTACGTGGAGAAAGACAGGGTACTACACAATTCACAAAGCACACTCCCTACCTTTTGTTTCTTTGAAGAAAGCAGACTTGGAGAATAAATTAAAAAATTATGAAAAGTAGTTATTCCTACTGGTAAGATTACAGTTATATACTACATATTTTTCTAGATTCAAGGCATATTACTTTTACAACAAAAAATTTCTATTGAAAAGCAAAATGACTGAGAAGAGTTTCTATACAGACACTTACTCAACAAAAAAAACTTGTCCGTTCTCATCGGTTTCTTGTTCCCATCCATATGGCAAATCTGAAACACAGGAAGACTGGCAGGTCTGTGTGCAGCAGGGATGGGGCGAATGGAGGCCCAGCCCCCAGGTGAGGATGTGCCATGCCCTTCCAGCCCCTGCCCCAAAGTCTATCCCACCGACCAGCAGCCACGCTGGACCAGCTCAGGCCGTGTGTGCCAACCGTAGCCATCACAAAAAGCCCACAAGAAAACACCCTCACCACTCCACCTCTCTCTCATTGCCACCTTCTGCCATATCCCGTGAGCTCTGAGAAAGAGCCTGAATCCTTGATGGCTCCCTCCTAGAGAACCTTCCAGGAATGACAGAGCAGCCTGCCACCTGATTGTGACAGTTTTGCTATCTAATTAATGCTTTAAACACAAGGTTCTTTGCTTTATGACAATCACATACAAACCTCCTGCTATTCGTTTTCTTTTTCCGGTCTTCGGATGTTCCCACTGGGTCTTCTCCTCTGCATGACTATTAAAAAAAAAAAAAAAAGGTTAAAACTCCACAAAAAAATAGTAAATGAAGGTTACACTACTAAGAATCAATCAATTGCATTGCTTCCCCACCTCCAAACAACACTGTTTCCCAAGAGCAATAAAGCCAGAGTTCAGAAAAGAAATATTCAGAACATAAATGCTACTGTCTAGATCAGGTCTAATTCCCTGGGTGGGAAGGAGAAGCAGCCTGAGGAAATCTGAAAGCCTGTCTTTGTGAGCGGGCTGTGAAGGACGAGGAAGGGAAGTGGACTGGAACCCCTTGGGTCAACTTTAGGAAGCTTAGTGAATTACTCAGAATATCCAGAGGTGTTTTGCATTTGTTTCATTTGTTTTAGTTTTATCCCAGGACAGATGAACAAACATCAGTCTACTTTATGACACTCATATTCAGATATCATTTAGATATTATATTAATCTTAAGTATTTGCTCTTTCCACAGATATAACTTTGAAGTGTTCTAAGCACTGACTCCTTATTGCTCAAGAGGTATTTAAGAATGCAGTTAGAAAGCCCCATAGGTCACCTAACCACAACCTAGCCAAGTTACTCAACCTCAGAGCCTCAGATTACCTATCCGCAAAATGGAAATGATCCTAGAACGGATCTCAAGAAAGTGCTATGAGGATAAGGTATACATATAAGGTTATCCTTCCGGGGACTTGGGCTTTCCCTTTTTGCAAGTAGGATCTCATGGTGGTTGGTAGACGGTGGTCCTTGCTACTCCTCACGGACACAATAAACTGAAGGGAACAGTGAGTAGACATACCAGATGCTGGCAATGACATACACCCTTCCTGCCCTTTGCTTTGCGTTCCTCCTCATGCTTCTTCAAGAAAAGTTTACAAATGTGATTGTCCATTCTCCTCTGCCTGGTGTTAAATGTAGTTTACATCCCACAGGCAGGCATCAGATGGAGCTCTGAGCCAAGCTCCAAAAAGACCTGCCCTCAAGAATCCACAAAGCGCCCCTGTGAGTAGAGCACTGACCCCCGCGGGCCCATCCAGCTGAGCCCTCAGATACCCCGCCCTGGGCCTGGCTCGAGGAGTGGCCCAAACATTAACAGGCGGAATGAATAAATGCTTTTGGAAGGAGTTGGAAAATTCACTGAGAACATTTTTTTTTCTGTCCTGAAAGACATTTTAAAAAAACAAGATAAACATTGTCACCCCCATGTTTTTGACTTTGACAGAAAATGCCAGAGTCAGGGTTTCCTACGACCAGCAGTCCTGACATTTACGCCAGATGGTTCTCTGCTGTGGGGGCCATCCTGCACAGCGCAGGACGATTAGCTGCATCCCCGGTCTCTACCTACTAGATGCCAATATACCATAGTTGTGGCAACAGAAAGTGTCCCCAGACATCGCCAACTGTCCCCTGAAGGACACAGTGTCCCTGAGGGACCTCAGGCCTCACACAAGAGAAAAGAACATAATTCGGTAGTGAGGATTTCAGAGCCCAAATGCTCATGAGTTCTGGCTCTCCCATTCACCAGCCATGTGCCCTTAAAGGGATGTTTAACCTCCCCGTGCTTCAGTTTCCCCATCTGTAAAATAGGGATAATAGCATCTGCTCCTTGGGGCTACTGAGGACTCAATGAGTTAACATGTGTGAAGAACTTAGAACTGTGCCTTTCACACAGAAGCATTAATTTAAATAAATACTTACATATAAAACTTAATTAAAAAGTGTTAATTGTAACCTAAAATGACTTTTTAATGAACAGAAAATCATGACACATGTCCCCAAAGTGTTATCTTCCTCTCCTTTAAACAGACACCCTCTTCTATTTTTTTTTCCATAAGCTTTTTGTCATTTAAAGAGATAATTAACAGTGATCTTAACTTAAACCAAAAGAATCAAAATTAAATTCATACCATATTACATGGGTATCACTTTCAAGTATGCTATTCTGGAAATGGTTTTTGAAGTATAGTTAACTTGGACACAGAGAGCTGACTGTGAGGGGGGCCGGACCTGTGGACCAGGGAACCATCTCCCGACCGGGCAAGGCCGACTGGCCCTCTGGCTGCCACGGTGCCGGGGCTTCAGAAGTAAAGGGCGCAGGGGGTCAAGGGCCCAGGAAGGCCCAGGGGACTGCAGCGACAGTCCCAGACACTGAGACCTTGTCCCTCCATCCCCACCTGCTGGCTGGGGCAGAGGGGCTGCTCTGGGAGGTTCTAAGGAGGGAAGAAAGGCCCACCAGCCCTCTGTGGTGCCAGGTCTGCCCTCAGTGGCAGAACTGTCCTCTCCTTGAAACCGCAGCCTGGTGGGCCCTGGAGCCATAGGACATGCGTGCTCTTGACGTCTCTGAGTGCATCACGGGTCACATGGGAAAGCAAGAGGGACTAAAAGAAGCCACAAGGCAGGAGAGGGGCAGAGGTCTAAGTCAGGGAGCAGGGTCTCATTGGGAGCTACAGCCTCTGCCCTTGGAGGAGGCCTTGCTGCAGTTGAGAGGAAGACTATTTGAAAACAGGAACCACTCAGAGAGCAGTCTTCTTTTAGCCCGTTAACAATTTCCCAAACCCCAAGAGAGGACAAGTGACCCTTCCAGAGTTAAGAGAAAAGACAGACTAGGATGCTTACAGGTGAGGAGAGATCAAGGGGGACTGCTGGGAATCCCAGGTTAGGATCAGTCAGAGGCATCCTTCCACCTGAAGAGCTAGAGAACAGAGGACCAGGGGGATTGAAGAGGGGGACCCCCAGCTAGGACCCAGCCAAAACTTGTTACTACATTCAGTGTAAACAATGGAGCCAGGCAGGCCAATTTGGGAGGAGAGCCTTTGCGGGGACCATATATGCACCACTGAATCCCCCAGAAACGCTCGGAGGAGCTGACTGGGGTATGCTGATCTTATTTAGTGATAAAAAAGCCCAGACACTGTATACCATCGAGGAAGGAAGCAGATGGAAAAGGCCGCTCAACATCAGGTAGGATGCAGAGGAGAGACAGGGTAACATCAAGCTCCAGGCAAACTTGGAAGGAAGCCAGGAAGCCTAGGCTAAGAATGCAGGCCAGAAAGCAGGAGGCAGAGGAGGGCTCTAACCTCCAGGATGCCAGTCCTATGCACCTTTGCATTCCAGAACCCTGTATACCACCTGCACAAGGAGGCCCGAGGAACACTTTACTGGAGGAATTAATTCACTCATTCCACATGGACTTATGTTTCTCAGGTGCTAAGCACAGGGGATTCAGAGGGTAACAAGAAAAGATCCCTGCCCTCATGAAGCTTACAATCTGGGGCAGGGGGAGCGGGGTAGGCATAGCACAAACAAGGAGAATATGGCTAACATGACTACAGAAAAGGCCAAGTACCATGACTCAGATAACGAGATGCTGGAAGGAAGGTGCAGGGGTCAGGGATAAGGGGAAGGTCTCTTGAGCATTTAAGTTCAGCTCTGGGGATGACAAAGCCCTTCACGTAGCTCTCCAGGCACCAGGCACATAGATCTCCAAGCGGAGGTAACAGCGAGTGTCACTCAGAAGCTGCTTGGAGCCCGACAACAGCCTAATGGCTCCCTGCTGCTAGACTTGCCCCTACAATTCTCCAGAACCATTATCCACCCTTCTAAAGACATAAATCCGATGACCCTCCCTGGCTCCAAGCTTCAGTGGACCCCTGGGTCCTGACGATGGAGCCCCAGCTCTTCCATGAGACACAGAAGGGCCTCGATACACTGGGGCCTTCCTCTGCTGCCTCAATATTCCCATCCCTGCACCAGCACATGAGCCACAGAGAGGCCTCCACTCTGTCTCCTCTGCCTGGGCTGCCCTCCTGGTCCTGAACACGCCCACCTCTCCTGCTGAGGCCGAGCTCGAGTGCCGACTCTCCCCAAGCCCCCGAGGTGCTCCCCACCTACCCACACAGGCCTCATGTTAGCAGGCTGCTGCTCACTATCCACACACTGCACTGGAACTAGCCATGTGTCACTCTGCCATACGAGACTGGGTGACAAGTGGGTCTTATTCATCTCAGTATAACCAGTGCCCAGCAAAGAGCCTGGCAGGTGATAAAACCCCAATGTGTCTTGAATGAATAAATTCACCAAGGTCTATCTTTCTTTTTCCTTTTTTTTTCTTTTCTTTCCTCCTGGTTTTGTTTCTACCAAGCAACCAAAGACAGCAGTGGCTCACAACCCTGGGTAGATTAGAATCTCCTGGGGAAATTTTAAAACTTATCAGTGGAGGTGGGAAGGGCCCCAATCAGTTAAATGAGAATCTCTGGGGGAGGAACCAAGGAAAAGGTAATTTCTAAGTTTTCCAGATGCTGAAAATCACTAATTTACAACCTTGTTTCTCAAAGCCAAATGATAACCTACCTATAAAGGTCCCAGGGCCTGGGACCGTCGCTGTAGTCACCTGGGCCTTCCTGGCCCCTCAACCTGTAACCATAACGTTACAGGGAAAGCCTATAAAATTCAGATTCCCCACCCTGGGTGTCTGCTGCATGAAGGTCTCCGAAATGGAAGACAATGGACAAGTGATTCTAATGAGACTTAGGAGGTACTGTCACAGCTACAGAGAGAGCAGGAAAAGCTTATCGACCAGAGTACTTATTAGATCTATGCTAAGTGTTTTAGGTACAGTGTCTGAATTAAAATTCTGTCAACCCACTTTACAGGTGAAAAAAAGGCTGAGAGTTCTTTCAACGGCCCAAAGTCACACAGTAAGGGAAGGGAGAAAAAGTCTGCTAGTGTTTCCAAAACTTTGCCAGAAGCTATTGGAGTTCTACTATGTATGCAAATGTATATACATACGTATACATACACACAAATATATTAGGACATTTATTTTAAAAAAAAACACATACTCCTAGCTCCCCGCCCCAGACCCCCGAGGAGGGAGCTGGGCACTGGCTTTTTTTTTTTTCTCCTGATTTTTTGGGGGGGATGAGGGAGTAAAGCCTTCGGGCCACCAAGGCACCCTGCAGCGCCGCCTCCTGAGCAGCAGAGGGCGCGCCTGGGCGCTGCCAGGTGACCCTCTGAGGGACCCAGCGCCCAGAAAGGCTGCCGACCCCTCCTCGAGACCCTGGGAGCCTCCCTGAGGAAGCTCTCGAACTATCGCGTCCACTTCGCGCGGCCTCGCCAAGCTGGAGCGCAGGCCCGAGCCCCTCCGCGCGCAGGTGGCATTCCAGGCCGCGGGGGGTCCAGGGCACGTGAGGCCGTCAGGGTTCCAGGTGCGGCCCCCTCCAGGTGCGTCCCAGGCCCGGCGGCCCCCCTGCGGCCCCTTACTTGGCGTAGTAAACCCAGCCGTCCTTGGTGGTTCTCTGCTCCCAGCCCGGGGGCAGCTCGTCCTCGCTGTCCGTGTCGTCCAGACCAGCGTAGCGCAGGGCTGCCATGACGGCAAGGGAGGCGCTCAGTCACCCAATCTCTCGGTCACCCGCTGCCGGGTCTCCGCGCCCAGGAACTCACTCAGGCTTCAACCGAGCGCCGCGCGCGGCGAGACCCAAACGCTCGCGCCTGCGCACTGTGCCGCCCCGAGCCGCTCAGACGACTCGGGAGCTAGAATCAGGTCTCCCGCGTTTCGCAGCTGCGGGCGTAAAAGGGGCGGGGCCTGGAAAGAACGGGTGAAAGCACGGGAGAGAGCGCACTGCCGCTCGGCTGGAAGTAAAAGCCGGGGGAGCTCCGTTACCCTGGAGATGGAGCTGAGCTTCGTCCACCTCCCTGACTCAGGGAAGGGGCGTGGGACTCCAGTCCTGGTCCAGGACTCCGCCCGTTGCTGAGCGACCCGTAATTACTTCCGCGTTGTTCTGACCAATCCTGCTGGAGCTTCAGCAAATAAGCATCCTGGGAAATGTAGGCCAGGCCCGCAGGAATGGACCGCTAAGCAGAAAGGAGGGATACGGAGACTGGTTTTCTGGGTTCTGGGCTCTGGGCTCTGGGCTCTGGGCTCTCGGTCTTTTCGAACGTCATGAAGACCTGATGTTTCTGCTCAGAAATTCCAGAGCTTCCCATCACCCAGGCTGCGGCTCACTCACACGCTTTGTTGTGCATATATCCATAACGTTATAAAACGTGGAGAATGTTACAAATGTAAATTCCCACACCTTCTAACAGCCCCGTCTTAGAGAAGATGCTCCCAGCCGCAGCACGATTCTGTTCATAAATAAGGGGCTAACGTTTATAGACCGCTTAATTCCGGGCCAAGAGTTCACAGACTCTTTCCTGGACCCGACACCTCTGTGAGGTGGGCACAGGTAGAAGAAAGAAGAGCAGGGGACTAACCGGCAGCTGAGACGGTATTGCTATGCCACAATTATCTATTTATCCGCATACTCCTGACTAAACTGACAGAGCACCACATCTTGTGCTTCTTTCTATTGCTAGCACTCAGTAAAATGCCTAGACCTGCAGGTTTACCTATATAATCTGGTAGGTTTGGCCCTCTATAAGTCAATCTAGTTTAAAACAAATTGCCAATTTACAAAGTGGACTCTCCAAAATCCTCTTGGAGCACCTACAAGTTTGCTATCAATGTCCTGTGTCAAAAACCGAAAGTGGGCGCCTAGGTGGCGCAGTTCGTTGAGCGACTGCCTTCGGCTCAGGTCATGATCCCAGAGCCCTGGGATGGAGTCCCACGTCCGGCT
Organism: Nasua narica; assembly: GCA_028533885.1. Lineage (NCBI taxonomy): Eukaryota > Metazoa > Chordata > Mammalia > Carnivora > Procyonidae > Nasua > Nasua narica. The sequence continues at coordinate 41,341,523 of CM052803.1, read as the reverse complement.
CCCAGCTCCATGGGGGAGTCCGCTTCTCACTCTGACCTTCTCCCTTCTCATGCTCTCTCTCACTCTCTCTCTTTCCTAATAAGTAAATAAATAAGTAAATAATCTTAAAAAAAAAAAACCGAAAGCGTATCTTTAACTTGGTTTTGCCCAAGTTGCTTTCCAGAACATTCCCCAACTGAAACTTGTTCCCCCAACTCAGCATTACAGGGAAGTCTATTGACCAGGACTCCTGTGGCCTAAGTCTCAGAAAAATGCAAGCCTCTGTCTCAAAAATTACATATCTTTTATTTTTTTTAATTTTTTTAATTATATATTTAAACAGGTGAGGGAGTGGGGAGGCAGGGAGTTGTGTTGCTTTTTATCTTCAAGTCCTGAAACTGATACTGCTTAGGGATCCCTGCTCTGCATGCTTTTTAGGGAAGAGACTTGCTTTCCTTTGAAGGTGCACAACCAAAAACTAACATAATGAAAATATATTTTAGTTTTAACAGGTCTACAATCGCATCTCAAACCTATCAAAACATCACTCTCCAACCCGTATACATTTAAGTAAGTTGATTTATTAATACACTGCTCTTCTGCTCACTCCAATTTAACCCCTCATCTCTGTCACCCAAACCAATTTATTCCTTTGATATAAATAGAGATTAGGTCACAATGACCCCAAATAATGGGGAGGGGAATAAATAGAATCAAACTGATTATTGTTAGTCTTTCCAATCTTAATCTATAGCTCTGCTCAAGGATTGAATGCTTAGATTTATCTCTGGTTGCCCTCACCAGAGCCTCTCAGGACATCTGTTCCCTATGACTCAGCATCAGGCCACAGGTATGATATTTTCCCCAAAACTTGGTAGTGGTCCCCTTGGTAAAAATCACAACTACTAGGTGAACCCTCTGCTCTTCCTACCACTTAAACTATCCCCGCTTCTCCTGCCACGAATATCAGGGTTTCTCAACCTCAACACTATTGACATTTAGGGCCAGATAATTCTTTGTTGCCGGTGGGGATGGGGGTGAGGGAGGTCATGTCCTGTGCATTGTAGGATATTTAGCAGCATATCTGGCCTCTACCTGCTAGATGCCAGTGGTGTGTCCCCCCGCCCCAAGCTGTCATAACCAACAAGTCTCCAGGCTATTGCCAATTGTGCCCTTACTTGTGAGTACTGATCTACACTGACAGTAAGCCAGAAAAATACTGACTCATAAATTAAATGCTGGGATGTATTTAAGATATTGAAGAGACCCTTCCTGGCCAGAGATTCACAAGGTGGTATTCAGACCCTGCTGTTCAGATTGCCAATTCTCTAGCACTGTCTGAGGGCATGCGTTTCTTCAATTCCTAGTCGCTCCAGAGTTGAGAACCATGGGCTGACAGAAGTCTGGCTGAGTGGCCCAGATACCAGTAATGGTCCGAAATGGTTATGATGACCTAATTTTATTCCTCTCTTCCTACTTTTTATCTGTGGCTTCTAACAGAAGATTAAAGGAGTAAGACATGCAGGCATTTGGGGATTTATAAAGGTAGGCATGCCAGATTTTAGGATTTCCAGTCTTTTGGCTTCATTCAAACTGATACTGTTTTAGTAGTGCTTATTTGACTACAAGTAAAAGAGATTTAAGTAAAAGTTTATGTCCAGGGTGCACATGAGCTAAAAGTTTATGTCTCATGTGCACATGAGAATGTTATCAGGGCCTGACAGAGCTCAAGGATAGGCTCCTTTTTTCCTGTTGTGGATTTCATGGTCTCTTGCACCCCACTCTCTGCTTATGAGCTACATTCTCCTGCTCTCTCTTTACTGGCCTCGTCTGTGCACTGCCAGTTCTTGCCCCTTGAACTTCAGCTTACATGTGGCTTTGACGTTGGTCTTACAAGGATCTCTAAGAGGTTGAACTCTATTTAGTGTAGAGATCATAGGTTTGGGGAGCCTGAAGTTTGGCAATGAGCCAAGGTCCTCAATATATACCCCTAAGAAAGCCTAAAGAATGGTTTGCTTTTGTAAAGCCAACTAAGTCATATTGATGGGTAGTAAGGAGATTTTAAAAAATCCAATGTGTGGTTATACAGCTGCACACCAGATGGCCCTATGTGCGCACGATTTGATGGGCTAAGGACCAATTCCTGACAAGGATTTCTACATTTGAACTCTTTTCCCTTTAAGTGACCATTTACGCAGTAAGTGACAATTGATGAACACAGATTGACAAGTTGATGCTAAAGCAATTTGGCACTACTTATGTGGTGGACACAAGCTTTAGTGGAACATCCCTGGGGCCAAATTTCTTTCTTTCTTTCTTTCTTTTTTAAGATTTTATTTATTTATTTATTTATTTATTTGAGAGAGAGAGAAAGCAAGAAACAGGGTCTTAGTGGAGGGAGAGGGGCAGTGGGAGAGGGAAAAGCAGAGTGTCCAATGAGCAGGGAGCCAATGGGGCTCAATTGCAGGACCCCGGGATCAGGACCTGAGCTGAAGGCAGATGCTTCACAGAGGGAGCCACCCAGGCATCCCACCCACACCATCCCCCACCCCAACCCACATCTTTTTAATTCCTATTGTTACTGTGATGACGGTCATTGCCCTCCCCCCTCACACATACAAACAACCCAACAATTCTGCAAATCTGCTTTAACGGGAGTCACCATTCTTCAGGAAGTTAAGCTTTCTGTGTTGGTGCCAAACACAATATGCTAACGAGACCTGAGAAGCCTTCTGGCTCCTCTGACAAACTTCTCATGGAAGGTAACCAGAGAGGAAGAATACTGAACGGGATTCCCAGGGGAAACTCTCTCCTGGTCAATGTGCCCTTACATAGGCAGATGTGTTCGGATTTCACGGATTCATTCGAACATGCAATGAGTGAGAAAAAAGTTATGTCATGTATCTGAGAAAAAAAAAACAAGAAAAACGAAACATCCCTTGCACCCAGAAACCAGTTAGGATAAGATCTACAGACACACAAAGAACTATGGTTTGAGGGTTTTAAGAGAAGTTTGAAGCAAGGTGTACAGGTATACAGAGAGGAGGGTGAATTTTGGTCGTAGGGTTTCCTGTAATTATCTTGGGAACCGAACTCAGCTCATGTCACTTACAGTGACCCAGTCACTTAACTTTCTTTGTTCCATTATCAGCCCTATTTTTACAGATGAAGAAAGATGCATGTCGTGTCCACGGTCACACAGCGAGCAAGAGCCAGCAGGCTCTGGCATTAGAATCCAGATGAAAGGACTAGCCCCAAACTCATCCTCTCTACCAACATTCTCCTGTGTGCTATCTTTCCAGAACAGGGCATCCTCATTTCTGGGGTGCCCACGGGTTTTCACTCCCCCATGAGAAAATGAGAAAAACAAAGTAAAAGAAATGAATTGTTCATAAAGCTAAATATATATATATATTTTAATATTTTATTTATTTATTTGAGAGACAGAGAAAGTGAGAGAGAGAATGAGAGGAGAGAAGGTTAGAGGAAGAAGCAGACTCCCCGTGGAGCTGGGAGCCCGATATGGGACTCGATCCCGGAACTCAAGGATCATGACCTGAGCTGAAGGCAGTTGTTCAACCAACTGAGCTACCCAGGAGCCCTAAATATATTTTTATTTAAAGTATTATCTTCTTTTTTTTAAAGATTTTATTTATTTATTTATTTATTTATTTATTTATTTATTTATTTATTTGTCATAGAGAGAGAACACAAGCAGGCAGAGGCAGAAAGAGAAGCAGGCTCCCCACTAAGCAAGGACCCCAATGCAGGACTCGATCCCAGGACCCTGGGATCATGACCTGAGCCAAAGGCAGCTGCTTAACCGACTGAGCCACCCAGGCGTCCCTATTGTCTTCTTATTTTCTATGATAGTATATCTGCTCTACTTTTATTTATTTATGGTGATCTACTTTATTCCTTTCTCCCAACATGTTTTCTTATGAAATTTTTCAAATGTTGAGAAAAGTTGAGACAAGTACAATGAATGTCCATATTAGCAGCCCCCGAACACACGGACGTAGATCTAGTAATTGTTAACTTCCTAGAAGAGATTATGCGGAGTGAAATATGTCAAGCGGAGAAAGTCAATTATCTTATGGTCTCACTTACGTGTGGACCATAAAGAAAATCATGGAGGGCATTGTGAGAAGGAAGGGAAGGGTGAATGGGGGGAAATCGGAGGGGGCGATGAACCAGGAGAGACTGTGGACTCTGAGCAACAAACTGAGGGCTTTGGAGGGGAAGGGGTAGGGGGTTGGACGAGCCTGGTGGTGGTATTGAGAAGGGCACGTATTGCATGGAGCACTGGGTGTGCTGTATGAACAATCTTGTAACACTGAAAAAATAAAATAAACATATTTGGGGAAAAAAAATTGTTAACTTCCTGCCACATTTGCCTTAAACAGACAGAACTTGATTCCTTGAAGCATTAAGAGGGATTTTGTTTTCTTATGAAAATCTTCAGGACTAAGTAAGAAGGCTCATTTTCTCTAGGCCACAGCTAGGCCCTCTCCTCTGATGAGTGCATTTCTACTACAGTGCCATCTCCAAATCAGACCCTCACATTTGGAAACTTCATTTGTTTAATTTATATTTCAAGGCCTCAAGTTTCAATGTCGTTTTACTATATAACTGCTAACTTGGAACCATTCTCAAAATTCCATTTCAGCTTAACTTCATTCCTGGCTACTCTCTGCCCCCCAGCGAGAAGAATGAAAAGAATGAACTGCAGGGGAGGCAGTCTGTTGCCCCTAGTCACTCAAAAACTGTGGTGAGGAGTCCATTCCGTTTAAAGTCTTCCATCACCTGCTTAGAGTGTCTTATTTTGGCAGCCAAAGCTTCCAAGATGTGGCTCTGATCCAGGGCTGTTGCAATCTTGCAAATGAATTCTTCCAAAGAATCCAGGCCCTGGAGCGCAAGATTCACCCCAGATCCTGCCAGATGTGCACACGTGAATATACCAGAAGAAAGGGACATAAAGAAAAGAAAAACAAAGAAAAAAAGGCAATGACTCCAAAGCACTCAGCAAAGTGCCAGGCACAAGACAAGCTGTTATCCTTAAATATTGTATCATAAGATGTTGACTCCCGTCATTGTTATGACTGGTGACTAGAAGTGGACTTTAAGCACTCTGAAATTGAGCCATGAAGCACAAGTCTGATTTTAGATCTGACTTTAAAGCATATGCATAATTATATGAAGGTTTTAGCAGCATTGTCATACACACCATTGTGACAAACATGTAGAGGTGGGTATCATTAGCTCCATGCTATGCAAGAGATAAACTAAGGTTCAGATTAGCAAAGAGAGCACAGACTTGGCCATAAGGCAGAGATGAGGCCCAGGTCTCTCAGGTCTGAAGTCTGTCTTGTATGCTCAACCATCTTGCTCTACTGCCTCCCATGTGTTGTACAGGAAATCTAAACTCGGCAACCAAATGAACTGTGTTTACGTGCACTTATGGGATCTTCTAGCACATTTGTGGTAAATTCTTTTAGAAAGAAAAGAGTAACATACTCTCCCTGACATTCCTAGCACTGCCTCTCATCCTCTCCCACAGCTTCTCCACAAAGCCTGTTTTCTGTCTGTAGTGCGCACCTTGATCAGAGCTGGCTACTTAAAATGCAAATCTAAACAGCCATTCCTGTACATGAAAATGATTTCCTGAGGATATAAAATAAGCTGGTGGTGGCTTCTAGAGTAGAGAGCATTTCAGAGCATTAGCAGCAAGTAATAAGAGAAAAGCTTTCACAGTATCCACTTTGAATGTTGGAATTCGTGCATGGTTACATAGTCTCGAAAAATAATTTTTAACTAAGTGCATGAATAAATATAGATATAAGACAAACATTTTCTTGGCTCTCCTGTCTCCAACCTTCACTATGACTATGGTATCAAGTGCAAGTTCCGCAGCCTGAACTTTTGTGAACTGGCCCCTGTTTCCATTCACAGCCTTATCTACCTCCTTCCCCTTCTTGTACTTGAGGCTGTCAGTAATACACATACATGGAAGCCTGCCCCTTATCTCTGGTATTCTCTGCCTCTCATGCCCTCCCTTCCTTCAACCACATGATTTCTACTCTCCTTCTTCACTACCCTTTGTGTGTGTGTTACAGACCTATTTGACATCTATGGTTCTTTCACAGAATAATGTCTTTAAGTGTATAAAATAAAATACATAGAATCATAAAGTCAAGCATATTGAAATACAATTATTAAAACACTAACAAAATTGTAATATAATAATACCAATGCTTCATTAATTTGCATTAAATATAGAGAGATGCTGGCAGGTCTATCAATCACCATAGTTTTGTTTTTTTTTTTTTTTAAGATTTTTTATTTATTTATTAGAGAGAGAGAGACTGAGAATGAGAGGGGAGAAGGTCAGAGGGAGAAGCAGACTTCCCGCAGAGCCAGGAGTCCGATATGGGACTCGATCCCGGGACTCCGGGATCATGACCTGAGCCGAAGGCAGTCGCTTAACCAACTGAGCCACCCAGGCGCCCTCAATCACCATAGTTTTAAAGCACTTACTAGCATAAACTAGTATGTGCTAGTTTTCCTCCATTCAAGGTCACAGACTCCTTGAGTTCTGTCCTTCCCAAGTTATGAATCCTTGTTCCCAACTTAGCTGTTCCAGGGACGACCTCTTCCAGAAAGTCTTCCCTGGATTCCCAGCAGAGCTAACTGACAGCTGTGGTAGCCAGCCTCCAAGATGGCCCAGTGATTCCTGCTGCCTGGTGTTCTCTCTCTCACGTGATCGCCTCCCACACTAAAGAGGGCTGCCTGTGTAATGTGTAGGACATCACGGAAAGGACAAAGTGACTTGCCAGCCTTCATCACAAAAGACATTGTGGCTTCCTCTTTGTTCTCCCATGGATCACTTGCTCTGGGGACACCAGCTGTATGACATGAGGATGAAGAACTGAGGTCTCCTGCCAGTAGCCAGCACTGCCTTGCTCGCCATGAGCAAAGCATCCTACAAGCAGGTCCCCAGCCCTGATCAAACCTCCAGGTGGCTTCAGTCTTGACTGACACCTTGATATAAATGCATGAGAGCCCCTGAGCCAGAACTATCCTGATAAGCCATCCCCACAATCCTGACCCTCAGAAACTGTGAGACAATAAACATTGTCAGTTTAATTTCAGGGTAATTGGTTAAGCAGCAGTAACTGCTATAATACACCCTCCTTTTGCCTTCACATAGGTAGAATCATATATTTCCCTCCATGTAGCATTTAGTATGTAATATTGAAGTTGTCTAGTTATGTCTGTCTCCTCCGTGTCGGTAAGAACCATGAGATTAAGCACTGTGCTCAGCTCCACTTGTCCCAGAGTCCTTAGCATACAGCATGCAGTCCAGCAGACACCTTTCCCCTCAGAAACATTAGGCAAAGCTGGATTTGCAGCCGCTGTTTTCCCTCTTCCATATCTCCACACAAGGGGAACTGCATTAGGCCTCAGTTTCCCCATCAGGAAAATGGGGTAATGTCAACGCTTGCCTCTCGGGCTGAGTTGAAGATTACATGAGTTCATGCACATAATAAGGTTCCATTCAATGCTTGTTGCTATTGTTAATTATTTAGAAATCATTATGGGGTCCCTGAACATTTTCATCTAATGGGGCTAATAGTCCCCAGTGAATAAGAACTAACGTTTGTCAAACACATACTATGTTCTAAGCACTGTGCTCACCATTGACATTCTCCCAGCCACCCAATGAGGTAGGTACAACTATTATCCCCACTTTACAGACGGAGAAATTGAGACATAGAGAAGTAGAACTGGCTTCCAAAGCGGAAAAATGGCAGTGCCATGCTAGACCTAGTTTTCTCTGACTCTTCACCTTGGCAGTGTATACATCGCATGCTCCAAAAGAAATCACAGTTATGAATTTGCAGGCTGTACAATCCCGTGTTCAAACAAAGGATCCTTACTGCTCTTTGCCACTGCCCTGCCCTCCTGTAGCCCAGAAGGATGAAGGGATTTTTGAAAGGAGACTGGTGTCTAGGAGGATACTTCCGCTGCTCAGGTTTATACACAGCATCTCACCTCATGCCTCCAGTCTCCATCACTTCTGTGATGCTGACAAGCATAACCAGGCTAAGGACATGAAATCCTCCCAACTGTTCCTGGAACCGCCACTCCTGAGAGGCGCTTAGCATAAAACTAGGTGTTTCAGACTCCTGGTTCAATAAATTTCTGGTACAGCATCTGTTTAATATGTGTCAGTTCACTAGGCTCTGATTAATCATAAAAATAGATATCCAAATGGTTTACTGAACCTGGGTAACATCTATCCCTAATAGATATTGGTATCTTGGGTGAAAAACATGTGATAAAAACCTAAAACGGAAGTGTCTTTAAAATGTCTGTTGCACCTGCCAGCTAGAAAATGGATGTGATGCCTGGAGCTCCAATAGCCTTTTTGGATCATGAGGTGAGGTTTACACCCAGGGAAGTAATGAAAGCCACAAAGAGGCTAGGTCCCTGACAGTGTTATAGAACTCTTATGGCTACTCTTTACTCCCAATTCCATATTAATATAATAAATAAACTACATGTATTTAAAGTACTATTATGTTGGGTGTTCTGTCACTTGATCCAAGAAGTTCAACTAATCCAAGAAGCTCAACCACACATGCTTCCTTTGCTTTCCACATTCCAGAATGTTCTTTTTATAATCTACTGTCCTGCTTCAGTTGTCCTGAAATATCCCTTCACCAAAACAACAGTATGGATTTTTGCCATTTTAATGAGCTTTTGGGAGAAAGTGGCTATAAATGTATGTATCCAATCTACTGTCTTGAATCAGAAGTTTGCCCTCATGATATTTTTTGAAAAAATTAAACAGTGTAATGAATAGGAAATTCCCAAGACAATGCCTAACCCAGGGCAGACACTCAATAAATGACCACAATTATCATGTCTCATTATCATTGTTACCGTTGTCATTTCAAATGCTTTCTCTGGTGCTCACATCTAAAGGCCACGATAAATGCAAATTGAAAAACAAAAGGCCCCATGCCATGCTTATATTTTATAACTGTGCTAATCCAAATCAATATACATTTATTGATTATTTTGTCATAAATCAAGGGAATATTTGTAGTGACAGGGATATTTAAACAGCCTGATTTAGCTCCCCTAGGCAAAAACAGCGTATTGTGTTGACTTAGCAAAAATAAAATGGATCACATGCAAAAAAGCCATTCCCCTGATACCCCATTTTCTCCTGGGCTATGTACTGGGAACCATGATCGAATTCTTACAAGAAAGTTCAGAGAGAAGTGCCGTTCCTCAGCACCGTGTGTGTGTGTGTGTGTGTGTGTGTGTGTGTGTGTGCGTGCGTGTGTGTGGGGGGGTGTGGATGTGTGATGGAGGAGAGGATGGGGGCAGTGACGGTGCCGTGGGCCCTTGGGTCTGACAGAACTGCACTTGAACTCTCATTTGACCTCCTATTTCTAGCAGGTGCTTGGGCAAAAATCGGGACTTCAGCCTCCATTTCTTTAGCTGAAAACACAAGGATAATTTACTTCCTCTTTTAAGCTCCAAATCTCCTTCAAAAAAAAAAGGGGGTTCTCATCTTTTCATCTTCACCATTCTTTTTGTCCCAGTGCTTTCTGCATCTCTAGCAACTGCTAAAAATAGACCCTACAACGCAGCTCAGGGGGAGCACGATGGGCGCTTAGCACCTGCATGCACAAGTCCCACTCTGCCACTAGCTGGGTAATTGCTTTAGACTCCTGTTTCCCCATCCAGAAAGTGCAGGTAATGTTAATGCCTGCCTCTTGGGAGGGGGAGGGGAAGATTACGGGAGGCAATGCCTACAGGGGCTTAGAACGGAGATTGCTGCTATGGCACATGTGAAATAACTGTGTGCCAATAATACAATGTGGCGGGCACTGTGCTGAAAACTTCATGTGGATTATTTCACAAAACCCCCATGAGATCAATGCTAACATTTTCCCCCATGTTGCCACTAAGGTAGGAACAGGTTAGTAACTCTCCTAATTTATCCCTAGAGCATAAATGGTGGAAGCCAAGTCTGAAATAAGGAATCTGCCCACAGTGTCACCATCTTATCCAATGTTCTGTGGCACCAATCTGAATCAGTTGTGGTGCAAAAGGGAATTAACTCAGTTGTTGAACTTTCCTCAGTTTTTTTCCATAAATTTAAAAAACATTAAGAAATTATTATGTTTGTTTTCTGGGTCGAGCAGAGCAAATAGTGGCCAGTATTATTCAGCTCCTACGAAGCACTCTAGACATTAAATTCACTGAGGGACGCCTGGGTGGCTCAGTTGGTTAAGCGTCTGCCTTTGGCTCAGGTCATGATCCCAGGGTCCTGAGATCAAGTACAGATCCGGCTCTCTGCTCAGCAGGGAATCTGCTTCTCCCTCTCCCTCTGCTCCTCCCTGAGCTTGTGCTCTCTGCCTCAAATGAGTAAGTGAAATCTTTATAGACTTTAACTCACTGAATCTCACGACAGCTCCTACGGGAAATATACTGTGGAAACAGAGGCTGAGAGAGGTCAGATATGAAGTATTGACAAGTAGAAGAGATCTGGTGCCCCAACTCATACTATGATGTCATATTTCATCTGAAGACATGGTCCCTGCCCTTAAGGAACCTAGAATCTGTCCAAGAAGATACCCCCTTGCCCCTGCTTGTCCTCCTTCAGTCCCTGTTCCCTCACTCCACACCCCCCTCCCAACACTCCCAGGCTCAGGGAGACATTCTAAACAAATACTCAGAAACTGCCCTGCAGGGCAGCTTACCTGTGTCAAAGTTGAGCACTCGAGCTGCTTCCCCCTCTACGGTGACTACTCTGCCCTCACTCTGGATACAGGCTGCGGTGGCCCACCTGTGGGACAGCATGATCTCAAACAGCCTCCTGCTGCACTGCACTCGAGACATCGCGGCATCCCTGACGTGGGGCTCGATGTCCAACTGGTAGGTGTTGAACGCTTGGTGGAAGATGGTTTTCATTATCTGCAAGGATAGGGTAAAGACTTGAGAGTCTGGGCCTCCACTTCAGAAAACCCGTCATCCAGGCCGACAAAACTGTGTTTCTCACCATGATTTTAACAACAAGCCAGGAGATTAACGGAACTTCTCACAAAGGGTGCCGGTGGAGCACAGGGATGATAATTAAACCATTGTCTAAAATTTTGTTTGTGAACGGCTCATAACAAGGAAACAAAATCCATATTTGGCTCTTAACCTGAGACCAGAAAAAAAATTACAACTCTATTTTGATCAACCTCTAAATGAAATTTAGCATTTTCTTCCACTGTGAAAGTAATCACAGTAGCACCCATGACTTAGTTTCCAATAAAAATGCTGGGTGTTTTCAAATGATATTATAGTTGTTGCAGAAATCTCAAGCATTATTTATGTTTATCACTTCTCTGAAATTAACCTAATCATTAGAATTCATATCTTATATCACTAGATCTTACATCATATATTATTAAAGAAGCACATATATTCTACTCAGGCATTTTGTGAAAATATTTTGATAACTATATTTTAATTCTATAATTTTCTTTATTATCTCATGTACTTTATCATATGCATTTTAACAACCATAATCCCGAAGAAGTTCCTGTGGTTTTCTCAGATTGAGAAAGGTCTCCATGGTGCAAAAGAAGTTCAGATTTTATATCAATAGTTGGTTTCTGATATTTCTTCCTATAAAAGAATCATCCTATGAAGTTTATACTTTTTCTATCCTCATTACTGAGATGTGCTGAGACACAGAGAGGGTAGGCAAGTTTCCAAAGATCACACAGTAAGTAGCAGAACTTGCCTCTGAAATCAGGCCCCCACTCTTAAACATAATGTTAAAATGGCTTCTTAAGTTGTGTTCTCTGCCCTTAAGGAATTAATAATCCACTGAGATATATAGATTTGTTCTACCTCCTTTGTAGGCATTCAATGCATACAACTTAAAAGAATTAGAAGGCATTCTGCATACAACTCCATTTCCTTAGAAGGCATTCTGCATACAACTCCATTTCCTTCCCTACTTCCATCCCAAGGAAATTTTCTCCATGTTATCGCATCACACAAAAAATAAAGGTGGATATATTTTCATTCAATGCAGATAGTGCATTAAGAATGGCTTAATCTAAGACCCTCTTTGGCAGACCTGAGATGAGGAGGCACCTAAATTAACTCGTCCTATGTATAGATTAATTTGGCCCTGAATTTTAAAGATTGTATGGACTAACTGGGAGATATGCTGCACATGCCTATTAAGTTTTGGGATGACTGATTTGAGAAATTTTCTCCTGTAGACCCCAACACACATCATTCCAGGAGGGAAAAAAAACTCATCCACATCCAATGAATCTCTGTGTTATAGCACCAAGAGCTAAAGCAGAAGGAAAAAAAGGAACTGGGGAATGATCTGAAAAGGCATCTATAAGAAATATTACCTTCAGAGACAGTGTCTTCTGTTAGCAAGTAAAAGGAACTTTTACGTGTTTCTGCAGGTGCATTGAGATTCATGCTAGTACAGACTCTGGGATACCTGCTAACGGCTACTCCCCCTCCTCCTTGCTAAGAAAACTCTGCGTTTATCTGGCAGCAATGTGTGCCATCCCACAAAGTAGACCTGCATCATCCAAGTTAATCAAGGCAACCCATTCTTTTTGCTAGGGATTGGTCAGGAGATAGGCATATAACCCAGTTCTGGCCAATGAGATATTAGGGAAAGTCTTCTGAGAGTTCCTGTAAAGAGAGAGGCTCTGGAAAAGAGAGCCTGTATTCTGCTTGGAAGTCTGGGGTGTACAGACATGGCGTGTGGAGTCGAGGCGATGTGGCAGACACACTATGGGACACTAGAGCTAGCAGGAAAGGTGAACACAAGAGCCTGGGCCTTGGATGACACAGTCACAGTCATCAATGTCCTTCTGTGTGGGGCCACTTTGCGACAGCTACACAGTTTCTAGCAGCCAACTGCACCCTCACAGGAGTGCACGCTCGCTCCCTTGATGGGACCCAAGATGGCGGGAAAGACGGTCTCTTAACGCACGTGGTCTGCCCTTCCGTGCGAACAGCTGAACACCTCACATGTCACATACGGGCTTCAGCTGGCCTTGGAAGAGCGTGCCACTCCTGCACAGCAATCACACCGGGCGCAAGCACAACCCATTTCGGTAGAACGTGGCCCGCCGGAATAAGCATTAGTCCCTGACACCACTGAGGCCGTAGATCTCTCTCAGTGGTCTGCGGCTACCAGGGTGTGGTTTCTCATGGTCACCAATAAGTGAGGGGTTGTGCCTCCTATTGTAGCCTTCTTTGGGACCAACTGTAAGCGGTGTGTACTAGGATGAGGAGGGAGTAGATGGGCAGGACTGAAATCTTCAGCATGGCCCATGTTGGCTGGCGTGATCCGGCCCCTCCAGCTTGCCTGTCTCCAAACTCAGTTGCTGCCCCACTACACTTTCTCTTTACCCTAGAACTACAGTGGTTTATAGCACCTAAATGCCTTCGTACACGCTGTTGTCTCTGACCAAATTGTCTCCATTCCTCCTAGCCTTAGTTAAGACCTGAGCCTAGTCCCTCAAGGCTCAGCACAAATAAAGGTTTCTCTAGGCAGCCCTCCCAGCCCTCGAGAATTTGTTCCAGTTGTAGCTCATTTAATACCCTATATGTCTCCTGATAGTACTTACCTTTATTTTAGTTAAAAAATACATTAAGTGAGTTACCCCTTTAATGTCTGTTACACCCAACAGAATGTTAATAACATTAGGCAGGGACTGTGTCTTAGTCATTCCAGTATCCCCAGAGTTTCGCATGGTGTCTGACACATAACAGGTGCTCAATAAATACTTGCTGAGCAAATGACGGCTCTCCAAAGAGAAGTTAAAATGGTGCAGACACTCCATCACCTAGGATGCTCTCGGATGCAATTAATGAATCACAACTGGAAGCCGCTTATACAGTTAGGACAAAAATATGCCTGGTACCCAGAACACCCGATTTGGAATGTTTTCAGGGCTAGTAATTTAAGGACCCACATTCTTCTTCTCTTTTCATTCTGCTGCTCCCTTCAGGGCATTGGCTTCTCTTCTTGTACCGGCATCATTCCTGGTTCAGAGTTTGCTGCCACAGTTCTAAAGTGAGAAGATAATATGCAGAGGCAGAAAAATGGAACCTCTCTTCCCTGGGCCCTCATTCAAGAATGAAGGAAATCTTCCAGGACACCCCTCCCTGGCCAGCATTGTGCCACATGCCCATCCTGGAATTAGCCACTGACTGGCAAGGGCAAGGGCATTCTAATCATTGAGTTAGACCAAAGGGGAGTCACCCTGAGGCCCAGAGGGGATCCCAGTTGCATTGATTCCATGAACACAATCATGATTGTGTGAGCACGGAAGAAGCTGAGTGTGTGTGCCTATGTGGTGCTGATGCTCAGGGTGAGGAGAGAAGTTATATAAGCAGCCAAGAATGCCTGCCACCGACCCTCATGGTGCATTCCCAGGAGGAAATTCGTTAGAAGAAATACTGGCAACAAAATACAGGGTACAGCCAAGGAAGAAAAGTGTCATTCCAAAGGGAAAAAAATCACAATATCAAAGTACTCAGAAATGAATTCACCACTTAAAAAATACCCTTTAAGCATCTCTCCCTCATTAACAGTGGCTCCTAATTTATCCCTGCCCACCATCGGTACCTTTTTGGCTAAGCTGACTGGTAGGCAACTGTAGTGATCTTCTAACAGTATAAGGCAAACACAATCAATGGAGGTTGATTACAAAGCAGAATTGCAAATCTCTCCAAAAGTGTGAGCTTCCATGAAATCAATGCAGGTTATTTCAGAGATTTGCTTCAAGTGCAGGCTAAGGAACTCACAGAAACACAGTGGTTAACAATTGAGTTGAATAATGGATGATGAGCACTAATATATATATATAATATTTGGGTTAAAGGGCCAAAAAAAAGAGTCTCTTGATAAAAATTCATGAAGTTCTTGAACATTGTTTTTACCAATGAGACCTTCTTTATGTTACTAATGTGCAAGTCAATTGTGAAGGGCAAGGTCTATAATATTATCATATAATTTGGCAGGAAAAATTAACCATCCTCTCCCCCCAAAATCAACATCTGACTCATTTTTCCATTCTAAAATTCTGCAGAGTTGCTATTATGGCCTACATTTGGGGCTGTAATATAAACTTAATCTCATAATTTATAGCTACAGCTTCCCCTCTATGGGTAACACAGTTGTGCTTGCTTTTCAATGGGGCTTAAGGCCACATTTTAAGAGAGCAAATGATCTTGAAATAATAAGGAACTCCAGTATGCTAAAATGATGATTATGAAGATGCTCTAGAAACATTCTTTATGATATGATGTTAAGTATAAAGACAGGGGGGACTAAAGACTATCCAAGATAACTATAACCACGTAAAAATATTTATGTGTTTGGATCAGAACTGAGGCAAAAATAAAAGTGGGCATATATAGGGGAATTAAAACTAATTATTTTCTCCCTTTTCCTCCCAAATATATTTTATTCTTAATATTTTTTTGTTAACAATAACCCCAGGAAACTAATCCAATATGCTTTTGAGCTATTTAGTCTAGCACTGTAGTAGTGTTGTGTATTGATTAGGGACAGACCTGACTTATACTCATAGGGCATGAAAGACAACCTCTAAGATGCCACCTGGGCCCCCCAACTCCTGCTAGTCACATCCTTGAGTTACATCTACCCTTGAATATGGACTCAATTGATCGACTCTCTTCCAAAAAATACAATATGGCAGAAGACATAGAAAGTCTCTTCCAATATCAGGTCATAAAGACTGTGGCTTCCACCCCGGGGGTTCGGCCTCTCTCCCTCTTTGCTCACTCCTGCTGAGGGAAGCCATGTTATGAGCTGCCTAACAGCGAGATCTGAGGACGAAGATCTCATACCTCCTGCCAAGAACCTCATGAGGGAGCTCAATTCACACCCACATACACACACCTACACAGGGGCCCCAGTTAAGCCTTGAGATGAGGGCAGACCTGGCCAACACCTTCACTACAGACTTAAGAGAGATGCTAAGCCAGAAGGAACCAGCTAAGCCACACCCAGATTCCTGACCCACAGACACTGAGACATCGATGTTACATTTACCAATATTGTGCCTGGAAACTTCTTTTAATCTTTGGGGACAGAGTTACAGAACTGCTTTTTAGAAATCAATAAATGTCATTTATGTATTTTTATTGTCATTATGTATTTTTATGTAATAGTATTGATAGTAATCGTAATTTGAAAATTAAAAAAACACACAAAGTAAAGTTTAAAGTACCCAAGAGGGGCGCCTGGGTGCCTCAGTTGTTAAGCACCTGCCTTCAGCTCAGGTCATGATCCCAGTGTCCTGGGATCAAGCTCTGCATTGGGCTCCCTGCTCAACAGGAAGCCTGCTTCTCCCTCCCCCACTCCCCCTGCTTGTGTTCCCTCTCTCACCATGTCTCTCCCTGTCATATAAATAAATAAAATCTTTAAAAAAAATAAAACAATAAAATAAAGCACCTGGAGTTTCTTAGATGATGAAAAACAAAGACTTCCCTACCACATTCTCCCCATACTCACTGAGGGGCTGAGAGTTTAACGGAGAAATCTACCAACTTTGAAATCAGAAGCTGGACATGCCAAAGCCATATATAGGTGGCGGAAGGTTCCATAGGTTTTCAGGTGGAAACCTGGCTGCTCGACTGCCTAAGGCAAGCTCAGGTCTTCCTTTGCTGCAGAGGTGACCTGGATCCCATAAGCAGAGAGATCCAGGTAGACGCTGTGGACTCGGTTTTCTGGCGTGGGCACCTGGAGGGAGAAGCAAGTTAGGGAGATTATGAAAAGAAACAATTATGACAACAGGGCTTCCTGGCTGATTCTGACCTCAGGCCTGACATGGACTGACACACGTTATTGCTTATTATTTCAGCCAGTGTTGGCTGAGAGCCCAGTATGTGCGAGTTATGGCGTTGGGCTCCGTATACCAAGATGTAAAGGGTGCAGTCTCTACCTGTAAGTGTAGGCCCCAAGCCAGAGTTAGCGGCATGGTGTAATAAAGTGGAGAAAGGGTTAAAGTCTGTCTGAGCTCCAATTCTGACTGCTTCTACCAGCTGGGTGATCTTACATGTTCTTTTGTGAGGGTTACCATAACAACATACCGCAGACCGAGTTGCTTAAAGAATAAAAATTTACTTTCTCACAAAAATTCTAGAGGCTAGAAATCTAAGATCAGGGCCCTCGCAGGGTTGGTTTCTACTGAGGCCTCTCTCCTTGCTTTGCAGATGGCCACCTTCTCCCTCTGGCCTCACATGATTGCCTCGGTCTGTGTGCCTTGTGTCTTAATCTCTTCTTCTTGGAAGGATACCAGTCCTACTGGATTAGGGTCTCACCGAGGACTCATGTAATCGTAATCACTTCTCTAAAGACTCTTTCTCCAAATACAGTCACATTCCGAGGGACTGGGTTTAGGACTTCCACACATGGATTTGAGGGTAGAGGGTCATACAATTCAGCCCATAAATCACTCAAGTGCTTCGTGCTGAAAAAGTCAAAGACTATCTGGGACTGAAAATCAACTCACACCTAAAAAAGAGCAATACTGCCACTAATACAGCAGGAAGAGAAGACACAGATAAATAACTGCAAAATCCACAAGAAACATTTACTCTCAAGATCAGGCAGCAGTTATAGGATGCCATACGATTGGGAACCATTGCTTTGGGGGCTGGAAGATAAAGTATCTCCCCATGCCGAATTCTCAGAGTAGTACCCAGAAAATAGTAGGCACTCAATAAAGGTTCAATGAGTGAGTGAATGTATGATTATAAATATACAGAAAATATAGTATAGGTAGTTGGGTAGTAATCAACAACTTCTACGATCCTTGAATATAACCTAGTTATTCAAATACTTACATTCACAATGTTAAAAATGGAACAGATTTCTTGCTCAAATGGTACCAATTACTGTATCTCTTTCGATTTTTTTTTTTAAATCTGTGGGTGTACACTTAACCCACCGGTTAGCAGATACTTGGTCTGCCTAGCAATTAATAAAATCAGGAGTTTTCGTCTCAAAAATATTCTATACTGTCTTGGGGGGGTGGGGAATGAGCCTTTGGTGACAGCACAAGATTGAGTTTGGGATGTGAACAACGGAACCCTGCATCAACCATGTTGATGAACCAGTAAGCACAATTTCTGTGACTCGCGCCATCTCCTGTGTTACTCCAGTGCTTTTCAGATTCTAAGGAGTACCAAAGTCACCCAGAGATCTCATCAAAACACAAGATTGCTAGGACCCACTCTCCATAGTATCTGATTTGGGGGCTCTGGAGTAGGCCCTGAGCGTCGGCATCTCAGTTGGTTCCAGGTCATGCCAATGTTGCTTGTCTAGGGAGCATACGGTGAGAGCCAAGGAAATACACTGAGATTTCTCAGCTCAGGGCACTACTGACCTGGGGCCCAGATAATCCTTGGGGGTAGGGTCGGTGCTATTCTGTGCATCATAGAATATTTAGTAAACATTCCTGCTCCCAAGATGCCGTAGCACATTCTCCTCCTAGAGCGACACTCAAAATGTCTCCAGACATGACCAAATATGCCCAGGGTACAATCATCCCCAGTTAAGAACCACTGGTCTATAGCATTTTCTTCTGTTTGACTTTCAGATTCAATCACTGATATGTATTTCCATCTCTGCATCCAGGGCAGCAGAGATGAAGTTTTAACAATGAAAGCTAATATTCACTCAATATGTAATAGATACCATGCATTGGCTGAGACTTTTACATATATTATCCAACAAACTTCTTACAATAAACATTGAAGCAGGTACCAAGATCAGTGTCATTTTACATTTGAAGGAACTGAGACGCAGTGGAGTAAGGTAAACTACATTGTGTAACCATATGCATTAAGAATTGACTGTACAATATGTGTAAAAGCCTCTGGGGAAGGTGTTACTATCCCCATTTTAAGATGGGGAAACTCAGCCTGGTTTTTGGACTAAGGCTTAGAGAAGCTGAGGAAATTGTCTGGGTTGCAGACCCAGTAAAGGGTGGAGCCAGTCTGGTTCTAGAACCTGTTCTCCACCTTCGCATACTTTTGTTGTTGTTCTACCTTATCCACATTGGGGAAAAACAGATGAGCACAAAAGCTGAATATAATTAATAAGAATTTGGGTTTGCTCTAAATTTCAGGCACCCATGGTAACCTTGAGTCCCTTTAAACTTGATAAAAGAGAAATCTTTAGTCAAAACACCAGTCTGCAGAAAGACAGTTGGAAAGAGTTCTTGCAGTCAGATTTCTAGAGACTCCCTTTTTTTCTGAGACAAATCAGTATTCAGACACTATTACTAAGTCAAATCCAAAGTTTATTCCTATTTACTCAAATATCCTCCAATGTCCTTTCTCTGTCTTGTCAGCTCATCGAGGACACCACTTTCTATTTAGTTGTCATGTCTCCTTACATCTTCTTGACCTTGAATTTCTTTGCTTTTAATGACCTTGACCATTTTGAGGAGTACTAATCAGTTATTTTGTGGGATGTTCCTCAACTGGGATTTCTCTAATGTCTTTCTCATGGTTAGATTGGGGTGATGGGTGTTTGGGGAAGAGACCACAGAGATAAAGTGCCATTCTCATTACCTCATCTCAAGGGTACCTCCTACCACCATGACTTATTGCTGTTGATGTTGACCTTGATCTCCTGGCTGAGGTCCTGGTTTCTCCACTGCAGTTTCTCCCCTCCCCCACTTTGCCCTTTCCACACAATTCTCTCTGGAAGGAAGTCACTGTGTGCAGCCCATGCCTACGGAGTAGGGGAGATGCTCCACCTCCTGGAGGACGGAGTACATACAGACATTATCTGGAACCACTCTGGGTATTTTTACACATTTTTTTGTTTCCTTTCCAGTTCCTTGCATAATAGAGGTTTACGAAATGTTTCTGAATGAAAGAATAAGGAAACATTATTAGAGCTAACATTTTGTTCCACTTATTCATTTTTCCTGAACCAACAGTCTATAAGAGAACTTCTCTCAACTATGGATGACTTATGAGTCGATAAGCCTTCAAGGGCAGAAACCAGGCTTAGCTGCCTTTGTGGGGCAAGGTCTGACACACTGAAAACGTGGAGTCTAAAACATCTTAAAATTTGTATTTTTTTTCTTGTATCTCAACCCAAATATGATCAGTGATCAATTTTCTGCTTTGAAAGTCTACAATGTTATATAAGCTACTACCATTACATGGCAGGGGGGGCGGTGCAATCAGGAAAAAAAAAAAGTCTATAAATACACCTGGGGCAGGGGGTGATAATGAAAAACAAAGCCAAGAAAAACTGCTCCCAGATGATGTTCAGTAGGTGAACAAGAGGACCACTTTGAGAGCTTGGGTAGAATACATGGCTAAAAGGTATCCAGGGAAAATCAAAGATCTGGTCCTGTTTGCCCATTTAAGAGATGAGAAGAGTGAGACCAAAAAAGAAGTGAGTTAAGCCTTGACCCCTTCAGCAAATTTATGGCAGACCCAATACAAGAAATAGGAGCTTCCGAGGCCAAGATTATCTCTCCTTCCACTTATGTAAGGGGAGTACTTATCAGATGGCTGTTGTGCACCTGCTTTCCTGGTCACACTCCCAACATTCATCAGAAGTACATACGCACCCAGCCCAAGTTGGCAAAAAGAAGCAACAGAATCTAAAAGGGCTCAAAGCTTGTGGCCAATTTCAAAGGGACTTCAAGCCCCAAAATTCAACTAAGAATTCGTTAAATGCTTAAGGGCTTTTTGAACAGAAAGAAGGTCCTGAAAAGTTTGAGGTATGCACTAAATTGCTTTAAAAGACATTTTTATAGAACTACTCATAAAAGAGCAATCTTCCTTATACTCTGAAATTATGCAGAACAGAATTTTAAGATGCAGTTACCCCTGATGAAAACCTATTACATTGATGTGATTACCAATGATTTTTGGAAGCTCTAAGTATTTACAGGATCTGCTAACTGGAATGAAGACAATCATTAAGAATAACCAATTACCTCTTTTATTTGTCATATTACAACTACTATGCTAATAAACGGAAACAGTGAGCCATTAAAAAATTATCTTTTTTCCCTCTCTTTTGCCAATGTACAAATCATACAATAGAGCAAACAGACATCTAGGACAGGGAGAAAAACCAGAATTCCATAAATATATGATATTATAACTGAGGGAGCAATACCTTATAACAAACATGCAGCATGTTCAATTAAATTGAATACAAGTTGACGAGGTCCAGACATCCTTCAGCAATAATAATCAGAATGGCACAAAGGCAGTCGTCAGGGCCTATGTGCAGATCTGTTTGGCAGTGTAGAATCTACAGGTCAGATCTGCAGCTGCCTCTTTGTGAAATGTGTTTTGCTGGAACACAGACACGCCCGCTTGTTTACACATACGCCCACTTGGGGCATTACAGACTCTCCTTTGGTAGGAGACAGTAGCCTGTCTCTAGGGAAAGAGTATGTAGTAAGATCCTTTGTGATTTGAGAATTTAAAAAGAAAAGCCTGCCCAGTTCAGAATCGTGCATCCGCAGGGAAATGCAGAGGGGATCCCATTTGAAGAGGTGGACACTGGGGTGTCCAGGGGTGGGGGTAGGGCAGGCCCCTCAGTTGAGAACGGATACTCCAGGTGTGCTCAGATGAGTTCAGAGCTGGAGAAAGAGGTCTGCCCTTCCTAGAGGCAAACCTGCTGGGGTCAGCTGGTCTGCTCAGTCTGGTCAGTCTGTCTCTCTAGCAGCTGAGAAGCCCCCTCCATCTGGGTGGCCATGCACACGGCTTGAGCCACAAAAAGACCAGTAAGAAATGGGGGAAGAAACAGGCCACTTACAGCCCAATTCCCCTCTGCTTGTGGTTGTACAGGTTAAAGAATCACTTTTTGCTCCAGAGATGAAGCTAAAAATAGAGTCTTTTTCCCGCAAAATGAGTGAAGCCCAGAGAACTCAGCTCTGTGTAGTCAGACACATGAAATCTTGAATGCCACCTCTCCTCTTCCGGAGACCCATTAAAGTTAAAAAAGGAAGCTCCTCAGCCAAAGAGCAGAGTTAAAAGGCTCCTGCAGTTCCAGAGACTGTTTAACGGGGACGAGGGGGAAAGGGCTGAGCTGCTACCACGTGCAGGCTTCTCTCTTGGGTCTTTTCCAACACCAACTGAGTACCCAACCATCCCACTCAAATCTGACGGACACTGACCTACCGGAATTCACGCAGACTCCACAGCTCAATGGCTCAGTCCCATTAGACTGACCTCACTTGGGACACCAGCCACAAATAGGGTGTCCAGGCTAGCCACACATCTTCCTGACCCATGACCCCCTCTAAGGTTCAACATTTACTGCAACAACTCACAGAATTCTGGAAAACACTTTGCTTCGGTTTAGGACCCTTAATTGGACAAGGAGGCCACGACACTGAGGTGACTCCAAAACCCTGGTGGCTTGAGATACACAAACTGAAAACTAAGCCAGGAACTGCCTCAAGGTTAGGAAATCAAAATGCTAAGGACAATCGATCACAAACAGCCAACGAGGTTTTAAACTACAGCCAGTCAATAATAGCCTTACTTGCTTCCACCTTTGCTCTAGGATAGCCTCTTCTCCTGAGCTATTCGCCTGCTCCTAAGCACAGCTGGCTTGGTTGCTTCCCGGTTCTAAGCGGTTTTGCTCAAATAAACTCTTAAAATTGTTATTGTGCCTCACGTTATCTTTCAATACTTCGGGTGTCAGAGAGGGAAGCCAAGGAGACCCCCAACATCCCCCAGGAGCAGGAGCAACCAGGCGAGGGTACCTGCTGGATCTCTCAGGCTTGCTGCGCTGGCTGCCCCAGGAGGCGGAGGGCACAGCCCTCCTGGAGCTTTTTGTGTGATGAGCTTTCAGACCATTTCAGCGTTTTTGTGTTTTTCTTTTTCTTTTTTTCTTTTTTTTTTTTTCAGACGGTCTGCAAACCGGCCGGAACCACACTACCTCTGACTTAGAAACTGGGTGGTAGGTCCGCTGTCAGATTGGTTCCGACTTAGAAACCGGATGGGTCTGGGGTCAGACTGGTTCCGGGGTCGGACTGGTTCCGACTTAGACACCGGATGTGTCTAGGATCAGACTGGTTCCAGGAACGGACTGGTTCCGGTTAGAAAGCGGACTGGGTCTAGAGCCAGACTGGTTCCAGCAACTCAAACTGAATGGAGTCCGGCGTGAGACCTCAGGTAATAAACTTTTGTTTTAAGGCTGAACAAGCAGGTTAACCTTAACAGAAGATAATCTTGAATTACAAGTGGCCACAATGGGTAACTTTTAACCTAGATAAGCTTACCCATTTACAAAGTGCCTTAGAGAAAAAGGGGTCTCGTTCGGGCACTCGCTATAAAGGAGAGGGAAAATTATCTTTTCCTCCTCTGTAGTTTCTGGTGACCAGGAAGAGACCTGCTGGGACACCCCTACTCACGCCAGAGCTTGAAGGCAGTGTCCTTGGAAAACTGGCAGAAGACGCCAAAGGGTAAGAATCCTTACCAAAACAGGGATTCCAGATCTTTATCTGGTGTGCCTGGCCTGGTCGAGAAAGGAAGGTAAAATTTCATGTTGTCTCTTCCTTTCCAAATTCCGATTGACAGGAAAACAAAAACAAAACATTGGTTCTCAATCTTTCCTCTCTCCAGGACAGTTGTTGCTGTCTCCTTTGTCTCATTTTGTGTCCTGAGAATTTGGCTTGACAACAGCCAGGTTGGAGGCCCCCAAAATATGGCTGGATAGAATGTGGACTGTACCCGGTTTATGGCTGCGGTTCTACCAACTGCTGCCAGCTCTCCAAGGGATTGTCTCAATCTTTCTTTCAATTTTCTTTGGGAGTGGCTCTGGATCTTGGGAAGACAGTATTCTTTGTATCTTCTTTGGGGATCTTCTCTTGCCAGGGCTATTTACTATTTGTCCCAAATGAAACAGAGAATATATTCAAAAGGTTTTGTTTTTTTAAGTAGCTCTGTAGTCAGAAGTTGGCCAAATTGGAAGCTGATAATTAAGAGCCTAGACGAACTTTTTTTAAGGCCTTTTCAAATCTAAGCTAAAATGAAACTATGTACCCAGAGGGAAAGAAAAGCATCTTGAAACCTTTGTGGAAGGACTTATGAAACATTCCAAAGAAACAGCTCTAAATCTAGAACATGGGATTTTTTTTAAGTCAGTCTTCCTTCCTTCCTTCCTTCCTTCCTTCCTTCCTTCCTTCCTTCCTTCCTTCTTTATATATTTAGCTCCACACCCAATGTGAGGCTTGAACTCACTACCCCGAGATCGTGAGTCACATGCTCCACTGACCGTGCCAGCCAGGCACCCCTAGAACATGAGATATTTTGATTTCCATCTTAGTTGAAAAACTTCTCCTTGATATAAAGTAAATGGAGGATAATGTAGTTGTATGGGTAGGTCAGTATTTTGATAGGATATTAGTCAGGTTGCAATCCAACCTGTGAGGAATTAAAAATAACTGTGCTTGATTTACAAATCAAGTCTTTACAAAAAGAGAGTTGTGGCTGTGGCAACACTTATCCTCTCTACCAATCCCCAGACCTCTCAAAAAACTTGCAAATACTGTAAAAGATTTGGATTTAGAAAACAAAAGCCCTTTGTGAGAAACTTTTGTCTTTTCTCTTTGCCTTTGAGATATCTGTGTTGTACCTTATCTTCTCCAGGAACCCAGAGCCTCTCTTGAAATGCAAACTTCAGGGAGGTAATTCTTGTCAGAAAAAAACAAATAAAACAGAAAAACCCTATTTGGGTAGTAAGATGGATGAGAAACCTTAAAAGTCTTTCCCACAATTATTAGTAAAAGCTTTAGCCATCTGAGCAGGTAACCTTAATTTACTTAATCTGCCAGAAACACAATTTTTTTAAAATTTTTTATTAACATATAATGTATTATTTGCCCCAGGGTACATGTCTGTGAATCATCAGGCTTACACATTTCACAGCATTTGCCATAGCACGTACCCTCCCCAATGTCCATATCCCTACCCCCCTCACCTCCCAGCAACCCTTAGTTTGTTTCGTGAGTTTAGGAGTCTTATCGTTTGTCTCCTTCCCCATCCCATCTTGCAGAAACACAATTTGGATCCAATCGTTCTTTTATAAACTAGAGAGTTTTGCATTAATGTTGTATCCTGGCTAAAGTTTTAAAACTAAAGCGACGAGATCTCCGAGTCTGTATACATTTATGTGTGTTTATGTATATGTATATGTGTGTGTGTGTGTGTGTGTATAAAATAGATATGTAATATTTTTCTATCCCTGGATGGTATTACCAAAATTGATTTGTAAGAGCTCTATTACATTGGCTTAAAGATAAATAAACATTTATATAAATTAAGTATACTCTCTGTAGAAGTGAATGAAAGTATTTTTCAATTTCATTTGATCTAGGATACTCAGAAAATAAGATCTAGTTTAAACTTGTTCGTTTAATTAAAACAGGCATATCTTTAAGGTTATCAGCATTGAATATAATACCTTTATCCCATTTAGTTTAATGAAAGTCAGGTTATTTCCATTACAGAATTTGTCAGCAAAAAAGATAAGATCATGGTTAGCTGTTTAAGGTCTCTTGAAATTTTTATGCATAATCAAAGAATAGTTGTTAAGAACAAGTAAATAGATGTAAGTAAGATAAAAGTTCATAAACTTTTCAGCAGTAATGAGGCCTTATAGTATACCTACATAAAAATTGTTTTCCAGGGCACCTGGGTGGCTCAGTGGGTTAAGCCTCTGCCTTCGGCTCAGGTCATGATCTCAGGGTCCCGGGATTGAGCCCCGCATCGAGCCCCCCATCGGCCTCTCTGCTCAGCAGGGAGCCTGCTTCCTCTCTCTCTCTGCCTGCCTCTCTGCCTGCTTGTGATCTCTCTCTCTGTCAAATAAATAAAATCTTTAAGAAAAAAAATTGTTTTCCAAAGTCCTTTTGGTAACGTGAAACCTGAAAACTGTACTGGGATATGTTAAGTGGTGGATATTTATTAGATCATTTAGATCATTTCCCAGAAAGATAAAACACTGAAACATTAATTACTGAACCACAGGTTTATCTACCCTGGACTTCCTTTTACAGAGGAACTAAAGATACTTGAGCCTAGTAGTAAACATATTTTGTGCCACGTTGAAAAATTTGTGCACAAAAAAAAATTATAAATTTGCCAGGCCACAGAATGCTAATATAACAGTCCACTGTTGCTTATTTCTTAATTTTCACCAGGAATTAAAGATTCTAAGGGCAAAGAATTCTAATCAATATATGTAATTAAAACTACTTAGAAATAAAAACGATGAAAGGAAACAACTATATACAAAAAATAGGTAAGGAAAGTAGAATGAGTGACTATTCCAGAATTAGAAGGAAGAAAAAACCCAGACAAAATCAGAATGGATGTGAAAAAGTTGTAGAAGTTTTATGGAAAAGGAGTCTTGAAAACAGAATTTTATGGCTGGCCACACTGACTAAAATGGGTGTCCTCAAGTTTGTTTGTTTTTTTTTTTAAAGATTTTATTTATTATTTATTAGAGAGAGAGAGACTGAGAATGAGAGGGGAGAAGGTCAGAGGGAGAAGCAGACTTCCCGTAGAGGCGGGAGTCCGATATGGGACTCGATCCCGGGACTCCGGGACCATGACCCCAGCCGAAGGCAGTCGCCCAACCAACTGAGCCACCCAGGCGCCCCTGTCCTCAAGTTTTTAAAGAATGAGTTTTGATTATCAGAGGTATACTTATGCAAAATTAGAATTTGCTTTTCTTTCTATTAAAAGGATAGAGTTGTCATGGTTGTCGGTCTGTGCTTGGTAAGACATTGTGAAAGGTTTTTTTTGTTGTTGTTTGTTTCTTTGTTTTTACCTTCTATGATAAGATAAATATCTTATCACAAAGATATTATGTGTTACCAAAATAATTTACTGTGCTTCACGGTGTCTTTATCGGTTCTTTGATTACGTGAGAAAACCCAGTCTTGGTGTGTGTGGGTGGCTCAGTCTGTTAGGCATCCAACTCTTGATTTCAGCTCAGGTCATGATCTCAGGGTCGTGAGATTGAGCCCCACATCACAGCCCTCATTCAGCTCAGGGTCTGCTTGAGATTCTCTTTCTCCCCGTCCCTCTGCCCCTCCCCACATTCTCTCATGCTCTCATAAATGAATGAATGAATGAATGAATAAAAAAATAAAATATTTTTAAAAAGAAAACCCAGTTTTCTCAATATTAAAAGAGCTAAATTTTGTTCATAACTGTGTAACCTTCTATATTTACCTTTGAAAATTTTCTATTGTCATGTTGGTGAAATAGATAAATCTTATTTCGTAGTGATCTGAGATCCTATTTAGGCCAATGTTCACATCTTTTGACATTTTGGTAAGTTCCCCAAATCAAATTTGAAATGGAATCTTTTTGACCTCAAAGTAACTTTGAGATTTAAGGGTCCCTGGACACGTCTTACAGAATTGATCTCTCATCTTGTAAAAGAAAGATGTTAAACTAATTAGGTGTGGTAAATTATAAGGGATGCATTGTCAAATATTTAGATTATATTTGGATGGATTATATGTTTAGATTATATGTAGATATATCTTAGATTATACGTGAATGGATGTATGTCACTAATGCAGGTATCCCAGAAGTGGTTTAAAGTTTCTAGAAATTTGTCAATACTCTCATTGTCCGATAATCCTAGATTATTTGTATGCCACAAAAATAATGACTTTTCATTTTCAAATGTACTTCCATCAGATCTTCATCCGTGGCCTTAGTTTTCTTTTTTTAGTCTTTTTGTCAAGTACAGACAGTTAATTTTTTGATGCTTTTGCAAAGGTGCTTCATCTTCAGAGATAATCATCTTCAGAGATGATTCATTTTCATCTTCATCTTCATGGAAGGGACTCTGACCAGCACTCTAGCATATAGGTTTCTGATAACTTTAAGACCTAAAACTGAACTGCGTAAGAATTTTCAGAATGAATGGAAAAGCTGGTTTCGAACAGAATAAGAACTAAGAAGATGGGATTGAATATACTGATGAGGATGCTTATCACTTTTTTGCAAGTTTTTCTTTAAAACATTGCTGGCTCCTTAATATTTTATTTTTCTAGAGACCAAAGGAAGAATAGTTACTAAGGTGCATTTTGTGATGACTGGGACCTCCAAACATGGTCTCGAGGACTTCTGTTGAGATAAGTTTGGAAGACAGACTTACACCCCCCGACATCTTTGGACTATTTAAACTCCCGTGGTTCTTTGACCCTTGTGAGGTTGGAAAAGCAAGGCTTCAAGTGGGAGACTTTGGGATAAGTCAGGTCGGCCCAAGTAATTCATTTTTACAATGCAAGGCTGGCTCTTTTTATCCTGGTTATGAATGGCTGACATGCCCATCATCTCTCAGTGTGGACCACTCTGGTTAATGGCTAATGTGTGTGAGATAACTGATCAGTTCCTGGAAGAGTGGGTAATGGATTCTCTGACCAGTTTTGTTTGAGATGATCCATGTGTTGTCCAAAGATTGAGCATTCTGGGTTGATGCCAAGTCATATTCATTGCATCGTTAGCACAAATTGATCAGAGAAGTCACAGTCCCTAACACTCCCCATGCTGATGATTCAGCCTGTGGAGTTGCCATTGTGCAGTCAGGTGGGAAGATCACCTGGACAAATATCCTGGAAACCTCCTGAATGAGTGCTTTTTGTAAATAGTCTCTCAGAGGCAGAACAGACTTGTCTGTAGACTATAAACAAACTAATAATCGACCTGTCAGCTTAGAATGGAATAAGTGGGAAAAATGATGTGAAAGACCCTCCATGGCTTACCTGTCTCTGGTCCAGTCTTGTGATGGTGGCATTTGCTCCATAAGCATTGCAGGATTCCACTATGTAATCTGGACTGAGCCCCAGCACAGAGCAAGTATCCCCATGGGAGCCATCAGCCACCACAATGATTTTGGGCCAGTCTGGCACTACCACCTTCCTCATAAAGTCATCCGTGAACTAAGACATAAACATGGGCTGATGATGAACAGAGCATGCACTGACACATGCAATGACATGGATGTTTTCTGTTGATGAACAAGGCAGTGACAAGCAAACAGACATGGCTATTCTGTTTGTTGCTGCTACTATTATTAAAAATTTTATTATTCACAATAGTTTTATTAACTCTTAGAGTTATAACTACAATTTACTATTTTTTATCCTAGGCGTGTGCTAAGATTTTTACATGTATGCTTATATTCAGCCTCAACAATTCTATGAGGTGGGCGTTATTATTAGGCCCAT
The DNA here is from genome assembly GCA_028533885.1 of Nasua narica. Taxonomy (NCBI): domain Eukaryota; kingdom Metazoa; phylum Chordata; class Mammalia; order Carnivora; family Procyonidae; genus Nasua; species Nasua narica. Next base: position 41,312,202 of record CM052803.1, on the reverse strand, counting down.
TTTTATAGATGAGAAAAATGAAGATTGGAAAAAGGTGAAGTAATTGTCTGATATCTAAAGAGCTAAGTGTCAGAGTCCTAACTGAACATAGATATCTTGTTTTAAAGCTCATGTTCTTGGGGCACCTGGGTGGCTCAGTGGGTTAAAGCCTCTGCCTGCGGCCCAGGTCATGATCTCAGGGTCCTGGGATTGAGCCCCGCATCGGGCTTTCTGCTCGGCAGGAAGCCTGCTTCCCCCCCCCTCTCTCTGCCTGCCTCTCTGCCTGCTTGTGATCTCTCTCTCTCTCTCTGGCAAATAAATAAATAAAAAATAAAAAAAAGCTCATGTTCTTTGCCATTGCTTTGGTAGGTGTTGGAAATGCAGAAAGGACTAAAATGTAGTGTCTGACTTCAGACCTAGAAGGTTAGATGACTCATTTGCAGAAATAATTGTCAGAGAAGAATGTAATCTTTTGCCCATTTTAAAATTGGGCTGTCTTTTTATTGTTGAGTTGTAAAGGACTCTACGTGTATCCTAGTTACGAATCAGATACATGATTTGCAAATATATGTTATCCCATTCTGTTGATTGCTTTTGATTTTTTCGGCGGTGTCCTTTGAAGCACAGGTGTTTTGATTTTTAAGAAGTGTGATTTGTCAATTTTTTTCTTTTGTTGCTTGATCAATTGCATAATCCAAAGTCACAAAGATTTAGACCTATGATTTCTTTTAAGTGTTTTGTAGTTTTAGTTCTTACATTTAGATATTGAACCCTTTTTGAGTTGATTTTGGTATATGGTGTGAGGAAAGGTTCTAAACTGAGTTTGATGCATACAGCATTGTCCCAGGATCATTTATTGGAAAGGTTATTTTTCCCCATTGAATGATCTTGGCCCCCTTGCCAAAAATCTATTGCTCATAGATGTACAAGTTTATCGTTGAACTCTCAGTTTTATCCACTGATTTATGTCTGTTCTTATGGCAGGATCACACTGCCTTTGTTACTCTAGACTTGTACTAACTTTTGAGGTTGGGATATCTGAATTCTCCAATTTTGTTTTTTTCTTTTCCCAGATGGTTTTGTCTACTCTGGCTCCATGCATTTTTATATGAATTTTAGGATCATCCTGTCAATTTCTTTATGTCTTATGTCTTTTTTCTTCTGCCAAGAAGTCAGCTTGGATTTTGATCCTGATAGCATTGATTCTCTGGATCAGTTTGTGGATTCTGGGAAGGCCTCATTCTGACAAACCCTATACTAAGCATTTTACTGGCTTCATATCATTGCATCCTCAGAGAATCTAATGATAATAGGTACTGTTACCATGTCCATTTTACACACAGAGACAGTGAGGCTTTTAGAATGTCAGAAGTGAGGTGTTTTGAGAAATAGATTCAGAGACAAAATTTTCATGTAGGAGGTTTATTGGGGCATGTCCTCAGGATTAACACCTGGAGGGCTGGAGGGAAGCTGTGTTGTGTGGAGAGAGTAGTTAAAATGGGATGCAGTTACAACAGAGGTCTCAGCTGATCCCATGGGAAGGAGAGGGGCCCAGAACTGAGTCAAGGGGCCTGGTCTTTGTCTCTCATCAATGTAGGCATAACCTTGGGTGAAACCACTCCCTCCATTCAAGGGCGGTTCATCAGGAGGGACTCCTGGAGCAACCAGGAGCAAACACTTCCAGCAACTGGGAGAATGAGTACCTGCATCCTAGAAGGTGGGTGTGAGATAACACCACAGCATTTACTACAAGGCAGTTATCACTTGTCCTAGGTCATGCAGAGAGTAAATAGCAAGGGGTAACATCCGAGCCCTGTCGGTCTCACTCCAGACTCCTCACTCTTAACACTCACACTAAATTCACTCATTTGCAGAAATTCAGTTAGTGTTTTAATTATCTAAAAGATCCCTTGCTGTGGAGTGAATATACATGTTCCCCCCAAATTCATACGTTGAAGTTGTAACCTCCAAGGTGATGGTATTAGGAGGGTGGGGCTTTGGGAGGTAATTGAGTGAGGGCAGAGCCTTCATGAATGTGATTAGTGTCCTTATAAAAGAGACCCCAGGGTTCTGTAGCCCCTTCCATTGTATGAGCCTACAGCAGGAAGTCAGCAGTTTTCAGTCTGGAAAAGGGCTCTCACCACAACTCAACCATATTTGCACTCTGATCTTGGACTTCTGGCCTCCAGAACTATGAGCCATACATTGATGCTGTTTAAAAGCCACTCAGTCTATGGTATTTTTGTTATAGCAGCTCAAATGGACTAAAACATCCCTGAATTACATCCTCAGCTACACTTACTCCCAACATCAAACTTGTGACTTTTGAAGTGTTTTGGTTTAAGGTCTTGGAGAAGAAATCTTACACTGGGGTCTCAAGACTCCAGAGTTTTAGAAATGAACTCTGAAATGGAGCTAAAGCTTCCCCTTATTAACTCTGCTTAGTGAGAAATGTGGGTGCTGTCTTGGGGGGTCTGGGCTTATAGAGGTAGAGTCTTTCTGATGGCCATCCCTGGCTCCCCAGCTCACCTCACTTCCAGAAGAGGAGCCTGTAAACACTCTTTCCCAGCAGTTGATCTGTGAAATGCAGGGAGTCTCCTGAGCAATTTAATAAGGACACATCTTTCTTTGATTGTCAGCCTGGCAATCCAGAGATCTTGTGCTCTGGGAGCGTTAAGTTGCTTTTGAGGGCACACCTGAGCCTCCACAATCAACGCAGTTTGACCATTTGCTCATGTTTTGCCAGGAGTCCATAGTGAGTCAATAAACAGCTGATATGTAGCTATAAAATTTAGACTTGGGAGTTTCAGTGGATTGAAATAGAAGATTCTACACTGGAGCTTATGAGGCCCCTGAAACTGGGTGCCATGTGGCTGGTATATGTTCCTACATACGTTTTAGGGGAGGAGGGCTCAAGCTTCCCTGATGAACTTCATAACCCCCCC
>CM052803.1:41277814-41308778 GCA_028533885.1 Nasua narica | reverse complement strand
AAAACCAGAAGACTAGGGGCACCTGGTGGACTCAGTTGGGTAAACATCTGCCTTTTGCTCAGGTCATGATCTCAGGGTCCTGGGATCTAGTCCTGCATTGGGCTCCCTGCTCAGTGGGGAGCCTGTTTCTCCCGCTGCCCCTCTCCCCTACTCATGTTCTCTCTCTTTCAAATTAAATGTTAAAAAACAAACAAACAATACTAAGTCTCAGAGAATTTGGAGAATTTATCCTTAGTCACACAAAATAAACGAAGTATTTTTAAAAAGTACACGTGCGTGGGTGCACTTGTTGCTGTTAATACAGTGGAGTGTATATTCCTCTTTCCTCTCTTGCGGAATTCTCAGTGGGTGGTCAAGGAAGACCCTAGAAGTTCCTTTTAACTTTAAGGATGGGAGACAAGGACTGTTTCTATCCCAGCAAGAACTATATCAGAGGAGGATGAGGGAGAGAAGAAAGAACTGAAAGAAGGGATCCCCCCCCTTTCCCCTTTCTCCCACACCATTTATTTGACAGGAAAGGTCAACTCAAAGTAGCGTGGCATAATTTTCAGAGTCGAAGGATCTGGGAAGAACACTCTAGTTAGGCTTCCTTTTTTCTGGGAAGGAAACTGAAGCTGGAGGAAGGGACTAACTATCAATGCCACTCAAATGATTTAATAGTTAAAGTATTTCATCCCCATCATCTTATCAGTCTTTCTTCCCAGGATGACATATGTTTAAAGCATATTTCTGCCCTAGACTTTTCCTAGAAAGTCCTAGACTTTCAAGGCTAATACTACGATTGCATGATTATTTGCTGTGTAAAATCACACATGCTATGTTTGTGGGAATAAAATTACTACCTTCTGCCTATGTTTCACTTATTGGATTATACTAGAAGCACCTCAAAGGTGCATAGTCTAGAGAGGGAGACCTCAGAACAGGGCTACCCCATAACTCAGTGTCAGGAAACTAACCGGTGCTAACTAAATGTCTGCTTTGAGCTATACGAGGTACTTGACATATCCACATATCTCATTCCATTTAATGATCAGTGATAATCCTTTGAACTCCATACAAGTAGATCTAATTTTAGTAGAGGACACTGAGTATCTGAGAGGTTAAGAAATTTGCTTGATTTCATCTGGTAATTAGTCATTGGTGGAACCCATATCCAAATTCAGGTTGACTAATTCTTACTTTTTTCCTCTACATCATGCTACCTTTTTTTTTTTTTTTTTTAAAGATTTTATTTATTCATTTAACAGAGAGAGAACACAAGCAGGCAGAGAGGCAGGCAGAGGCAGAGAGAGGAGCAGGCTCCCTGCGGAGCAAGGAGCCCGATGTGGGACTCGATCCCAAGACGCTGGGATCATGACCTGAGCCAAAGGCAGTTGCTCAACCAACTGAGCCACCCAGGCGTCCCACATCATGCTACCTTTCAGCGCTTGTCACAGTGGGTGAGCACACAGGATTTGGGATCTGAGCATTTCGCGACAGGGTTTCTGAGAATGTTCTTCAGGGGTCTGGCTTTTATTCTGGCCTCCTTGGGGAAACCAGCAGATACCCAGGGTCGAGTATGTGTAGGAGGTATGGATGCCATCCTCTCTGCAGTTGCAAAAATATGCTTACAGTGGGATGACACAAAGAAGAACAAGAATAGCTAACCTCATTGCATACTTACAGATATCGGCTAAGAAACCTACGGACATTGTCTGATTCAATTCTCGCAATGACTCGTAGAGGCAGATACAGATCTACAGATGAGAAAATGAGCCTTGTAGAAGTTAGCTTGCCCCAGTTAACTGAGCAAGTTTTTGAGTAAACTGAGAAGTTAGGAACCTTACTATGTACATAGGTCTTAAATGACTTCAGAACCTTCATTACTTTGTTGCATTGCATCTAATATTAAGAGTGATTATTCATTCTGTATCCAGCAACCCAGCAACTACTAAACCACAGAAATCTTTTATTTTTAGGCAGTTCATTTAAGTAAGTTTTATTGCCTAATGTTAGACCTTTTATTTAGAGAGCTGCCAACCTGAGATAACCTCCCTCTTTAGTTTGTTGGTGGTTATTCATGCATTGGGGCTGCAGTTGATTTTAATTACTTGTTTGACCTTTGACTGCAATAAAGTTCATCTGATTAAAAAATATTTTCTTAACATAGAAAATTGCCAACAAATACCAAAAGCACTAGGTCGATCAAGCCAGACATGCTTGAATAAATAACCACGGACCTTATAAAATGTCTGACTGTGCCCTTGCCATTCGTAAAGAGACATTTATGACTCCAACACAATCTTTGCTATCATTAGGTTATTGCTAACATACCAATCTTAACTTGACCATCAGCTTTGATTTTTCCACTGGCAGGAATAGCTTAAGCTTTTCACATTTTTTGCATTTCTGGTGCTATACAGATATCACCCCACTTAAGACACACACACACACACACACACACACACACACACACACACACCCAAATATACTTTTTCAACAAAAGAGGCTAACACAGTATAAACACTTAGTATTCTAAAATACAGAAAACCAAAAGAAACATTCTGTGGTGGACAGGGAGAGGGGCTTCAAAGATAGCTGAAAGAATGTAAATTAAGCATAAAAGAGAATTTCCTCTTTGTTGGAAATTGGAGAAATCCAATGAAGTTGGAGAGTTGTAATTTGCCTGGAATGTCCTTCTTGGAAGATACTTGTAAATAGGGTCATTTTCTTTGGCAATTCTTGGGTTCAGGGAAAGACTCTTGGATTTTTAAGTTTTCCATCCATATGTTCTTTACTTAGATCTCTTGATTGGGCACTTATGCTTTAGTGGTGGTATACAGATTGCTAGGCAGAAGTAACTTGGTAGAAAATATTTGAAACAATTGAAAAGAGGGAAGTATAGGTATGACATTTTGCTTCTGGTCAGAATTTTCCTATAAAATTTGTACATATGAAGACTGTTTTTGCTCCACAATTCTGAGATTGAGTCTCCATAATCATAACCTTCTCCCTCCATTGTAACCTGGGTGACAGCTGATCTCTGGATACTGGATCCGAGTTACTGGCAAGTAGAAAAAGTTCTTAAGACTTGATCTCTACTTCCCCTTATTTTTCTTTCTCTTCACCCACCCTCTTTCTTTGAATTGGCAGATGCACTCTAGCTGTTAAAAATGTCTGTTTTTTCCTACAAAGTAGGCTGCAACTTAAATCAATGGAAATCTTGGTTACTGAAATATTAAGCTTACAAGTGAGTCTGTGGGCTTAACTGTAGAAATTGTTTGAGAAGCCCAAAAATATCAAAACAAGCTGGTCCATTAAGTCCACTTCCATACATAAAACATTTTTTCTCAATTTAAAAGTAATATATATGTTTATTTTAGGAAGTGTGTAAAATAGGGAAAACACAAAGAAGAAAATAAAATTCACCCATAAAATCCTATCATCCAGAAGTAACAGCTTATTAACAATTTAATGCATTCTTTTTCAATCTTGTGTGTTTGCAAGGGGCTGCATGTCTAAAAATCTACAATAATGTCCGCTCTGTTGTAAACTTAATAAATACTCGTCATATGGGAACAAGATGATTTATGTGACCATAATCTGTTTTGTTTTTGATTACTGTGAATGTTCTGTAAGTTACAGCTATAAACAACATTAATCTGTTGTAAGTTATTCCTGCTTGGTACCTGATTTCCTTTGGATATTTGACCTTGAGAGCCTGCTCTCTAGACTTATCTACATAAATGTGATAGTACAAGTTGAGAGTGCTAATAGATTAATTAGATAATATAGCTGTATGTAAATGTTAATTTTAATTTTAATCTGTAGTATGCCCCCAGAAGCGAGTGGCAGCATGGGGTATTAGAACACTGACCCTGAAGCCATGCAAATACGGATTCTAATCCTAACTCTGCAACTTCCAACCTTCAAGTCCTTAACAAATTACTTAATCTCTTTGAGCCTTAATTTCCCCATGGCTAAAATGACAGTAAAAACCCACATTATATAATTATTGTGAGATGAAATATATATACAAAGAGAAAGAAATCACTGAATAAATTTGAATTAACCCACAGTGGGACTCAGAAAATTCTTTTAAGAAACCATGGCTTATCATGCCATGTAAGATTGTATAAGTGAAAGAGCCATACTGTATAAGGCTAAACGGTAGCCTGGATTTTTCACCCCAAATGATGCTGTGCTAAAAGATGACAAATGTGAATGTTGACTCTTCAAAGGGAAACTCTAAGGTTTCCCTGACTGGCTAAATCTTCACGTTGGAAAATTATCTTCATTTTAATCTTGTTTTTTGTTTGTTTGTTTGTTTTTGTTTTTGCGTAGTCGGGAAATTTCTTTTCTCGGAGCCACATATTTGATTTTTGTGCATTTGCTTCTAAAAAGATGCGGGCCCTTTTCTCTCTAGTTCCTGGATATCAGTTTGCAGCTGGAGATAATTTTCATTTTCTAAGCTCCTCCTATAAGCAGCATATTTTACAATGCCCTTCTACCTGCACTGTCTCATAAAATTGTCACAAAAATTTATAAGGTAGTAGTAGTATTCCACTTCCTAGATATTCTCATATGTTACCCGCATTTTACAGGTGAGGAAGCCAATTGCTTGTTCCCAGTCAAAAAGCTGGTTTGATAACTCTTTTTGCCATTACAAGGCAAAGAGATAAGACAGTCATGTCCCTGAGTTATCGCTGGCCCCCTGTGGTCAGTTGGTGTTGGGGGTAGAGAGTCTAAGCCAGAGGCAATATATTTTCCCAGGATCCGCCTCACCTTAGTGCCCAGGAGAAGGCAGAAGCCAGGCTGCTGCCCCTTCCTCTCCAGGAGGCTGAGCAGGTGCTCCTGGAAGACGCTGACTCTGGTGAAAAAGTTGCCGTTGCACCAGCAGCCCTACACATTGTCGAAGTCCACTCCCATTGGCCTGGGAGTTGCCAGACACTTCGAGATCCATTGTAATCTGCTGCAGGCGTCCCAGCAGCGGGCCTCCCTAGAGTGCCTTCTGCACGGTCAGCTTCAGCACCCGGCCGGAGCGGACAGCGACGGGCGCAGCAGTCAGCCCCACCTGCCCGGCGCCGCCTGCCTGGCGTGGACCACCAGCACAGCCATCCGGGCATGCCGCGCAGCTGGTCCGCGGCCGCCCTTGCCGCTAGCAGCAGCAGCAGCACAGCCAGCAGCGTGCCCAGCACCGCGTCCAGCGCCAGGCTTCAGTGCCACTGTCGGGCCCCGTGATCCCCGCGCCCATCGCCCCGCGCCACCTTCCCAAGCCTGCGCCAGCTCTTGGGGGATACTGCGCTGCTGCAGCCACTCCCCCACCCACCCGTGCAGGGCCCCACCCCTCCGGCCTCTCTCGGGCTCCTGGGAGTGTCAGCAGGCAAAGGGCCCAAACACAGAGTTCCAAAAGTGGATGGGGCTAAGTATACCCCTTCGTCAATGGGCTCGGGGCTTTATCACCCTTGGAGTCTGTCCTTTTGATACCACTTCTTGAGACCTTTTCAAGCCTCCCTCTTGTACCTCTATGGTGTTTCAAATTACGTTTGTGGTGGTTTGTAATTATGTTCTTTTCGTAACTGTTTATTTGATGCTGATCTCCTATATGTTTTTGTTCTTTAGGATAGGTCCAGTTCTTAGCACAACGTGCCATTTGTGTAATCCAAAAAATATACCAAATGTAATAATAATGTTACTGGCTACCCATGAGGCTTCTTCCAAGTGCGACGATCTGTTTTTGTTTTTGTGTTAGCTCAATACGCTAATGAGTATTTGTCAAATTAAGCATTACCAAAAAAAATTGAACTATTTTTAATCCTAACAATTTTATGGGGTAAATATTACAGATATTATGAACCACTGAAATTATTGTTTTACTCTTCCTCAGCTTATTTACAGATTGGTGAAGGATTCAGCAAGTTAACATGACTTCTCCTAGGTCACAGAGCTAGTGAACACGCAGATGCTGGTGTTCAAACCTAGAACAGACTGTCTCCAAAGTTAGTGGCATTTACAGGGCCTGCTGTTTCTTCGGTTTGTACAGTCCTTTTAGAAAGCAACTTAGCACCAAGTTGAAAAGTATCTAAAGATTATTCCCACCCTTTCATTCAGTAATCCCACTGGAAGTCGCTGTTAACAGGGGAGGAAAATCCAAAGTCAAAAGAAAAAAAAAAAGAATACTAACAGCATTGCTTACAGAAAAAGAAAAAAACAAAATTCACATTTATTTAAATAAATATAAAACATTTATAGTTAGTTGTTTAAGTAAAATTCCAATCATTAAAGTGTTTGAAAATTTGCAATTGTATATGTCCTTAAGGGAAGCACATTGGGATATTATGGAACCATGGAAAGAACATTTTGAAAAAGCTAGGAAAATGGTTATTTTTATAAGTGAAATAAAGCTGGATATAACATTGGCTAATGAAGTATCCTCCACAACTCTGCATGGTTGTTGGTAGAATTAGACACCTCTGGGTATATATTAATATTTATATGCTCAGTAAATATTAATTGGATAAATAAATGAAAAAGACTGAGATAGAGGATAATTTCTAAAAATTTTTTTCTATGCTTCAATTTTTTCTATGGTGAGATGTTTTGTTTTTATAATACAACAAAACTATAAACATGCCATAGAGTATGTGCTTGCTTATAAATTGTATATGTAAATTTCAGCTCACTGTTCTGGAATGATCTACATTCCTACTGTGGAATGGAGGAGTGGGGGCCCCCAAATTTATTCTCACCTGGTGTCCCATGTGTCGTATGTGTGCAGTCTGGGTCTTTTGACTCCAAGTCATATGACCTTACCTGACCTTGAACTGGGCCGCCACGTTCCACGCTCTGCATTAGGAGACAGGAAACTGTATTCTAGTCCCTGCCCTGTTGTTGGCTTGCTGGGTGATTTGGGGTAACTCACTTCTCTCCGGGTCTCTCTTTCTTAGATTTTTGCCCTGCTGATTATAAGGTGGCTTTCTTTTCTGTTCCCTCTTTCGATGGATAGAGAGCTCTATCAAAAAGAGTTGATCATCATGTCTAATATTTCTCCCTCTGGTCACTCCATCTTTTGTCTCCCTGTTTTATTTTCTTCTGTTACTATTTTCATTATGTTATACCATTTTGTGGTGTCGATCTTTCCACATTTTGTGATAACATTTTCAGAAATGACCTTGTTTATTTCTTTGCCTGTTTATTGTATGTTTGCCTATCTAGATGTAAACCCTGTGAGATTGTAACCTAGCCTATCCTGGCTGATATAGCAATAAAAACCAATTCAAATGGAAGAGATAATTTGTCTTGTGTAGCTTGAAGGGTTGGAGTAACTCATAGAATTTATGGAAGCAGAAATTAGGACTTTAGAAATGACAAAGTCCACATTATGTGAACACATACCTGTATGTGCCTATTTCTTCTGCCTCCACCTTATCTCATCATTTCTCATTACCACGTATCTTTGCTTTCCTTCACTCTACATGTTACATCCATCTGGAAAGGAAGAATTCTGCCAGAAGCCCTAAATTCACTTGTTCCAATCTAACATTTCCAGTAGTTTCATTGCCCCCATGTCAAAGGGCAGCCACTGGAAAAGATTCTAATTGGTTTTTCTTGGGCTATGTATGCTTCTTTGAACCAGTCACACTAGGAGTAGAATTGTCAGCTGTGCTTCCTCATGTGTATGCATGGTTTTTTTTTTAATCATTAGTGTACATTCAACTTGGTATTTCTGTGCAAAAACTTATTTAAATCATTGACCATTTTGTGGTGTTCAGTTTAGATAAAACTGCATAGTAATAACCTATAGTGCACTTAACTTCCATATGTAAATAGAGGTACTAATATTTTCTTCTTATATTTCAGGGAGTAGTCTTGCTCTCCTCCTATGTGCCATATTGTTACATTCTTAAGTGTAGGAACCATAACTTCCTTCTTTTCTGTCCCTCCAATATTACTTAAGAAAGTGCTTCATAGTACTACCCTCTGAATTTCTGACCTCACATTAAATGAGCTGCTTAACTAGCTGAATTTGTGGGCTTCTTCATTCATTACATGAGCTTTATTTGGTGAGGATATGATCAGTTTTCACTACTCTGAAAGCAGGGAAGACTGTAACTGTATTTTTAGTTTAAGTAATGCTATTCAGCAATGCTAGGGAAGAGAAAGAAATCATTGATCATTGCAGTAAGTCTTCCTTCACATCAAGAATTCGAGGTTTTCTTATTGATATTTCCTTTAATCAATTTTTACCTTGTACCTCATTTAATGATATGGATAGAGGCATCTGTGGTAGGTAAAAAAATTGCTCTCAGGGTTGTTCTTCACTCGGATAAACTGCAGATCTTACCCTTGATGTTTGAGTTAAAGAAAAGCAAACTTGTAGGAATCCGTCAGAGACTGTCTCTAGGCAAGTAACTAAAGCTTTAGGTCTTTGCCAGCAGACTGTGGTATGTGATCTAGTACTGTTGCTTTCGACTGTAAACTTTTAGAAATGGAGACTGTAGGGCCTCAGCACAGACCCTCAAGGTCTGCAATTTAACAAGTTTCTCAGGTGATTTGTAAGCATAAGAAAGTTTGAGAAGCACTGCTCTAGAGATAAGAATCAGACTTCTGGAAGGCTTGTAGGGCCTTAAAGGTTGGGCTTTGAATATAATTGATATTTTCAGGAAGCCGAGTATTTGCTGTAGGGATGACAATGTTGGCAAATGTTGATGTCCTCCTACCATGAGCTTGTGCGAGACATTACTAATTTGCTCAGGGTACTCTTTCTGCCAAACTTCAGGATGCTTGTCCACATTGTCTACCTAGTCCGGTAACTTTCATGGAGACAGAAAAGTTGCCCTAAAAGTTAAGATCTATTCATTAATCTTGCCTGAAGACCAGTTGTTGTTTGCTAAGTAGTGTCGAATAAGCAAAATAGAGCAAAGGGAAATCTAGGTTATTGAATCTTGTGGGTATGACTTTTGGATAATTTCTTGGCCAAATAATAAGGTCAAGGTCATGAGTTTGACCCTCAGCAAACCAGATAGTCTCTTAATCCAATCCTTCCAGTCTTGCTTTGTCTCCTATCCATTTGCTTTTCCTCATGCTAAACTCATTTTGAATTCCCCTCACTCACCTTCATCTGTTCTTTTTTTTTTTTTAAGATTTTATTTATTTATTTGACAGAGAGAGAGAGAGAGATCACAAGTAGGCAGAGAGGCCGGCAGAGAGAGAGGGGGAAGCAGGCTCCCTGCTGAGCAGAGAGCTAAATCCCAGGACCCTGAGATCATGACCTGAGCCGAAGGCAGAGGCTTAACCCACTCAGCCACCCAGGTGCCCCCTTCATCTGTTCTTTTAAATTAATCTTCTTCTCTTGATTTTTCTGGTTGGGGTACTTGGGAGAAGGATCATCTTAGCTATAAGCTTCATCTCCTGGAGACCCAAACTCTGACACTGACTTGTATGAACACTGATTGTCTATATTCACCCTTTTGAAACAAACTCAGACTGAATGCCTTATCAAGATCATCTGCCTGCCCAAAATGTTACCCTAAATGATAGAAACTAGAAGAATGTATTAGAGTCCACTTCCATTGCCTACTTGAATAGGATTGACATTGTCACAGTTCCCCCATAGTTGCCAAAGTTGTAGGATCTGAGTCAGCCTTTTGGGTTCTGGTCACAATTTCACTACTTCCTGGAGTGTGATGTGGGGCAAGTTAGCACATCTCTCTTTTATCAGTTTATTCTTCTTTCTGTGAAGTGAAAAAATCTAGAGCCTAATTCCCAGGGTTGTTCTGGAGATTAACGAGAATTATGTAAAATTTGGCACAGTACCTAGAGTATGATGAGATTTTACTACCATTAATGTCTACTAATTTCATTAGTGTCATAATCTTTGTGGGATTGTGGCTGTGATGGAATAGAGGATTGGTCAGGGTCAACCAAAAACAATTGTAGGTACAACTTTCTTTTTAATATTATCCTCTTCCCTCAAGATTTAATTCTTTATTATCATGTAAAATTATTCTCCTAAGATATCTAAATCACCAGTTCTGTCAGATCCAGGGTATTTCCTCCCCCAAATTGTGCCAAGTTTGATGTAAACCAATGTAGTTTGAATAACTAATCAACATCCAAATACATCCGCATCAATCAAAACTCAGGCTTTATTATTGTGCAGTGAAAAAAACTAAAACTTAATTCCAAGCACATGTCATTAAAGTTTTCAGAGAAAGATATTGTTCATAAAACATATTTGATATTTAAAGAAAAAAATGACATTTATTTGAAGAACAGAATATACTTAGAATTGTGGCTTATAAATAGCCCATTTCCCCCAAGCCTAAGCTTTGTAATTTCATATTAGGCAATGAAGTTATTTTATATGATCTAGTTAAACTATTTAATGGAAATAGCATTTGACAGAATAAAATATTACATAGTTGTATGACTCCAAAAGAGTAGTATTTAAATCCAATGTTCATCCTCCAAAGGTAGATTGTCTCAATGTATGTACTTCAATATATGCTTGTTTAAACATACATAAGTATATAAAGTATGTAGAAAAGGAAACTGACATATATAATATCAACCCTCAGTTTCATCCAGGAGGATACCAGGGAAGAGGAGACATATTTTTTTCCTACTTTGTTTTCCCATACAGTCTGCCTTAAGGCTACCCATTTAAGTCAGGAATTGTAATGTAATTCTGGGACTAGGAATTGACCAAACATGCTGCTTTATCATTTCCTTTCAGAACTTGACTAAGCATTTTCAGAATCAGGGTGTGTATATGGTGGAGGAAGAGGATCACGAAGAAAACAAAGTGAAATCAGAACACTTCTGAGACACCCACGTTCCGACGTGGCAGACAAGATGCAGCTCCCACCAGGGGATGCAGCAACTCAGAACAGTTCGTGGGCTGGCAGGGTGCTGTGCCTGGGATGGAACAGACACCAGACTGAGAGGCTTCTGGGTTATATCACACCCAGACTCTCTGATTTAGACAATTCTCATCAATCAAATATATACTAAACATTCAAGAGTAAATTGTCCAGGTAACTGTTGTGTTTTTAACACAGACCTTATTTCTGTACAAGGGAGAGGGCCTAGGAAGTGGGGAGGGTTTGATAGCCCATTTTGCAGAAGCCACATTAACAGTGTGCACATAGCTGGGTCATTATTTTCTGATCTCCTAAACCCCATGGAGGGCAAAATCACAATGAAATGTGGTAGCAAAATCAGCTGACTTCTGTATTCCTATGGACACCGATGCCCGTGTGACAATTCTGACTTACTGTTGCGAACCATCAGCCTATAAATCGTGACTGATCTTGCATTTTTGAGAAGGGCCTACTAAGGGATGATAAATTCACATATGTACCTCTTGGTACTACGACAGACCTCATCACTCCATTTGCCCTGAGCTGACTGGGAGAACAGGGCACAGTTTTCTCGCTTACCGCCATTAGGCTGGGCACGGTCCCAGTTGAGGAAGGAGATGGTGACTCCGTGGACATCAACAAACTTTCCCTCTGTGGCCATGTCATTGATGCCCAGCCAAAAGTCGTTGACACCTGGCAGGCTTCTTTTACCATAATCTCGGAGGGCATTGATTTCGTCAGAGTTTCTGGGGATAACCAAGGTTCCTCCCTTGGAGATGCAGTCTTCATTGGCTTCATGGAAGTGCTTCAAGCCTTCTGAAGCAAGGTAGCATTTCTTGTGAACTTTTGTGCCTCGGAGACAGACTGTAAAGATGTGAAATTTGACATGATAAGATGGCCTTTTGAGTGTTACACATCCAGGTTTGGACTTGAAAAATAGCAATTAATATTTGTGGAATAAATGATGTGTCATCATAATGATGAATTAATATTTATGGAGATTTTGTGTGTCGGGTGTGTCAGACCCTGTGCCAAGCACTTTATAATAATGGACTCGTAATAATCACAGCAATCACATGAAGTAAAATTTTATTACTCCCACCTTTACATTGTAATCAGGATAGTGAGGCTTAGAAATTGTTACTTGTAATGACTTAATGTGTAAAAACATAACTTACATAACATATAAGATCATAACTACATAAACCCAGGTCTGTCTCACCCTTAAAACGTTTTTAGCCTCATGCTGCTCTGATATACACATGCTCGTTAGTTTGCGTAGCTCTCTTGTGCGCTGATTGCCTTGGAACTTTTGGAACTGGGTGGTATTTCATAATTATTTTAAAAACAAAAACAAAAGGCTGAGTTCACATATAGAGAGACAGTAGTATTGTTATCCAGATAACTCAGCCCTGGTAATTCTGTTTAGGTTATCGAGGATAAACCAAACATAATGATAGTTTTAGGGCAAAGCATTGGAGAACCAGGGTCTGACATTTATTAGGTGTGTAATTGTTGGAGAAAATACTTGATTTCTCTGTGCCTCAGTTTCGTCTTCTGTAAAATGAGGATAATCATAATGGCATCTGTCTCATAAATTGTTGGAGGACTAAATGTGTTCGTGTTTGTGAAGTATTTATAGTGCCCAGCTGTGAGTAAATAGTTAATAAAATTCTCTTGCCTTCTGCATGGGCATTTGATCTTCCTTTAGCTTCTGAATTTTGTTCCTAGAAACCTGATAAAGGGAATATGTCAACAGTATTACTAGGCAAAATTGCTTATAGTAAAAATGACCTTGAACTGGCAACATATAGCTGGCCTGGGAGGTATTAATCCTTCATGGAAGACTGTAACTTTAGTCTTCCCTGAAAGTGGTAGCACTTATAACTGGACAGGTCTCTTGCAGGACCCTTGAAGTTCTGCTTTTGGAGTTGCTATGTAAGGTATTGGATCCTGGGGATATAAGCCTTGTGGGCAGGGGCTGTTCTTGATCTGACTTAGTATGGCTC
Source organism: Nasua narica (assembly GCA_028533885.1). Lineage (NCBI taxonomy): Eukaryota > Metazoa > Chordata > Mammalia > Carnivora > Procyonidae > Nasua > Nasua narica. Next base: position 41,295,925 of record CM052803.1, on the reverse strand, counting down.
TCTTTTCCTTACCCCTGGAATCCAAGGAGGGTAGTTCCTAGACAACAGGTGTACAGGGCAGGTGTTGCTGGGAGCTCTACCCCTGTGTAAAGAGGAATGCCAGGTTGTGGTTCTAACCAGTGGCCTTCCGTTTGCATCTGGTGCTCCATGTGGCCAGCGTGAGTCCTGTGACCTGCGTTTAGTTGAACCCCAGCAGATTTCCCAGTGGGCACTTAGTAAACATCTAAAGAATGCTAATTATTTTTGCCAGTCAATACTTGCTTCAATTCTGTTTCATTGCCTATTAGAGAAGAATTATGGAGAAGCTTTTAAAATGCATTACTGAAATGTGTATTTTTATTTCTATACCACCCATATATAGGAGAAGGGAGTGGAAAATCAAGCTGATTTCTCTGAATAGTTGTCTTCCCAGCTTTTGAATCCTTTCTCCTGGACGCCTCTCTGGGTTATCAGTGTCTCTTTTAAAAGTGTCTCCTAGAACCTGACATGTACTCAAGGTATGGTTTGAATTGCTGACAAATCACGATTTCTTTTCCTATCTCTTTTGAGACAAGGCATTGATGAGTCAGGTCTTACCTGTCTGTAGGGCTTGCATTTCCTTCAGGGCATTGACTTCTCTCCAGAGCTTTTCAACTTGAGTCTTCAGGTCTCCATCCTTTTCTGGGGATATTTTAGGGTGGGGTAGGGTAGGAGGAATGAAAAGCATATGATTAAAATAAGATAAAAATAAAATTAAGTAAAGCTTTGGAACCCAGAATCTAAGGTGAGGGTGGCTTTGATGAAACCAAGCCAAGTGTACATGAAAATAAGTTGGCCATGAAGATTCCTAAGAGCTTGGTGGTGGTAATAACACTCGATGGTCCTTCTGTGAGACAGGGCTGCTCTACCTCTCCAGCCCCATCCTGTGGAACTCTCCCTCCATCAGGCCTCAGACTTGTTGACTTTCAGAGCATCTTAGAGCAGGGTATGTCATCTCAGGATCTATTCCTTTGGATTCCTCCTGCAGTTCACTGAGGCAGTGGATCAAAAACAAAATAGATGGGAAGCCACACAGAAGTTTACCAGGAGAGAATAGATGACATGAATCATGACCCATCTGTGCAGTGGAATACTGTGCAGCCGCCAGAAGGACCAGTGGATCCCTTATGTTGATAGTTATCCAAGATTTGGTAGATGAAATAGATTAATAGCCAATTCTTATTCGGCTAAAAATAGCAGGTTGTAATTGTACATTAGAATAACTCTGAAAATATTATTTCCCAAATGGTAATAGTGGGTAATTCTGTGAAGAGGTTTGGGAGAGAAAAAATGGCCTTCACTTTTGATTTCATAAAGTTTGGTATAGTTCCCAGGTGCTTAAAATGTTTTAAAATTGTATGTGTTAGTGGAGAGAGAAGTGTTTGGTAAGTTTAGGCTTACTGCTTCACTTACTGCTGTAGAATCTGCCTTCTTGGACTTAATAGCAAAAACTCCACAAAAATTCCTTTGGGTGGATGATGCCGAAGAGGTGTGCGCAGTCAGTTAAGAGGCAAATACGGAAAAGCATGTGTGCACACTTCTGTGTGGTTGAGGATGGAGTGGGGGGAGCTCTGCACGACTGGAACCAAACAATTTCAGAAACATCCCCACCGCGCACACACAAATCCACATGTTCACGCCCTTCCCCGTATTCTTACTGGGTGGTCACCGCTTTGCCACTGCCTCCCCGCGATGAGGAGATGTTGGCACTAAAAAGACATCATCACACAGTATCTTCTACCTCCCTCCTTCCCCTGCCCCCATCTTCACTGGTATGCTTTATCATGCATGAGAAGTATTTCAATCTTCCATTTAAGAGAGGTAACAGGAAAGTTTAATATTGTATAAGGGAAAAGGTTCCACTGAAGAAACCTTGCATCAGATCGAAATCATAGAAATAAATGCCCCCTTTTCAGGGTACCTTATCATATGCAAAACACGACACACCAAGACAAGCCTCTTTTTTACCCACCAGCCTTCCATGTTCTGTCAAGTCTGGCTTGCACTTTGTTGGTATGTTTCCTATGTTTTGTTACTAATGAAGTGAAATTGATAAGGAAGTAATGTCATAATATTGACCTTGAAATACACTGATATGAAAATGAAAATAACTCAGAGGATGAGATAAAATATCACTCTTTGTCTCCCTTAATGCTTTTTTCCTCTTGCTATGCTTTCAGCATATTTCAAATAAATTGCTGTCATCTTTGTTCTTTGTAAGATTTAGTTTTTCTCTTTCTTTCTTTCTTTCTTTTTTTTTAAGATTTACTTATTTGAGAGCAAAAGAGAGTGAGCAGGGGGAGGGGCAGAGGGAGAGAGAGAATGTCAAGTAACTTCCGCTGAGTGCGGAGCCCAGTGCAGGGCTCCATCTCACGACCCTGAGATCATGACCTGAGCTGAGATCAAGAGTTGATCACTGAACTGACTGAGCCACCCAGGCACCCCTGTTTTTTTCTTTTTTGCCTCTTAACCCAGTTCAAGCCAGATTTCAGGATTGCTTGGAGATTCAGTTTTGCATTAAAATGTTTTTGACTGCTATATGACTTTGCATATTGAAATATTTTTAAATTTAAAAAGAGGTTCAACTCCTCTCTGACATGAAAAAAACTTAAATGTGTAGTATAGACTGTCTTTATATTGTTAGGGGTATGAAAGTACACCTACGTGATAATCAGTGACAAAATGGTCTAAACTTGACTATACATTTAATAAGATTATAGTTACCTTACACTATATTTGAACAGTTATACAATATCTAGGAATGAAACAGTATACTGTAATTATTACCAGTCTATTCTACTTGATCCCTTGTTCATAATAACCAGATATCCACCTATCCAGGTTAACTTGCTATAAAGAACATCCTGCGTGGCTAAGCTCACTTGACAAAGGATATACAATACAGAAACTTTTTCTATTAAAAACAAAGGACCTACATTTGATTCCTTTAAATATCGAAGTGTTCCAGAAAATTAAAAGGTCCCTCAGTCCCCTGAAATGCCATACTTACATGTTGGCATGGTACTATCACCAAAGCCAGTTGTACTGGAGGCGTCTGGAAATAAACACTGCCTGGTCCCTCCCTACACTGAGCACGCCTAGACTTTTGCTGGCCTGAAAAGCCCCGTTACCTTTCACTCGGCGTTTGCTGTGCTTCCTGGCTTTAAATTTGGATGTGTGGCTGGTGGTCTGGTCCAGGAGTAAGGTGATAACCAGGATGTAAATTACGAGTCCATTCTTTGCCATGGCTCTTGGGCAAGTCTGGTGCCCACGTTGCCAGCTCCTGTGAAGTAGTGAAGAGCAAGTAGACTGCGTAGCCTCATCTTGCTCTGGAGCGCCTGGGGCCAGCTTTATAAAAGAGCGCGTGAAGGTTGGCTGGGCTGCTGCTGACGAAATGTTTGGCTTCCTCGGCTGGCCACAGCATAAGGTGGCCCCTTGTTCTTGTGTCTCATGTTAGACTTTCTTTGTTTTTAATGTTCCTGTTACGTTTTCTACTCGACTTGCCTTTTCAGAGTGTATCAGAGTTAACTGATATTAAGGCCTTTGCCTGCTTTCTTCTTCTTCTTTCTTAAAGTCCAGGAGGTCTGGAGTCTCTCGGTGAAGACTCCAATAGTTAAGCCCTTGATTTGGAACTTTGAAGTTCAGTTAATCATCTGGGAAACTCAGTCCCATTTTCAGGGCGAATAAATAAATAAAGCATGCCCAAAAAAACCTAGGAAAGCTCCTGCATGTGTTTGAGAGTGTGTGGGTGTGGGTGTGGGTGTGGGTGGTGATGCCAGAATCTACACACACTCGTGTCTACGCAGCTCAAGTGAAGCTTGGGAATGGCTTGCTCACGGAGTACAGGGATGGCCAAAGCGGGTGGTCCATGATCAGACAGAAAGCTTTCTATTAGGATTTTGTGAATTCATCAAGTTACATCTTTGGGAAACACACTGTAGAATGAAAAGAAAATTAAGGTGATTAAATTCTTTCTGTAAGAATTAATGTAAAACATCAACTACAGTTGTTTTGCAAATCCTCATCACCCAACACTTTCTGCCTTGAAATTACCGCAAACACTTAAAAAATACTTTCAAAGAGAATATAGAAATAACGGAAGAGTGGAATGAAAGACTTGGTATAATTATTCTTACCTTAACATTGGGCTTTTTAGGACAAGTACTAGGAACCAGATATTTGTATCAAAAGCAAGGAACGTCCATTATCTTTCTTTTTCTTTTAGAGACAACATAGGATCAAGGGCTGATTGATTCCCTCTGGATCTTGGAAAACCACAGTCTAATCTGTCTTGATTGCCTTCCTGTGAAAGCCTCTTTGTACCCTACCCACATATTAACACTGAAATAAGACCACTGATAGAGAAAAGTCTGACATGATTTGGCAATGTTAATGTGGAATAAAGAATAAAGAGTTTACTGGGGCGCCTGGGTGGCTCAGTGGGTTAAAGCCTCTGCCTTCGGCTCAGGTCGTGATCTCAGCGTCCTGGGATCGAGCCCCACATCGGGGTTTCTGCTCAGCAGGGAGCCTGCTTCCCCCTCTCTCCCTCTGCCTGCTTCTCTGCCTATATGTGATCTCTCTCTCTCTCTCTCTGTCAAATAAATAAATAAAAACTTAAAAAAAAGAATAAAGAGTTTACTTATAATGCAGACTCCTTGTACTGATTCGGGCAATCTGTGAGTAGGCACTTTACAGCATTGTGGAAACAAGCTAAGCTGGGTTCAGGTTTGTATTTCCCCCATTTATCAGCTGTGTGCTCTTGGGCAAGTCACTGAACCTTTCTGGGCCTATTCTCACACAGAGCTAGGAATGCCTACTTTATAGGGCTATTGGAAAGATTAAATGAAATAATGGCTATAAGCACTTAGCATAATGCCCAATGCTTAACGATAATAATAGTAATAGCATCTGTAACATCCTTACCATCAATTATAATAGTATGTACAATTCATTCCGTGGAATACCGGATCTTTTTATTCTTCACAGCCAGCCTATGGGATAAATATTCTCTCTATTTATAGGTGATTGAATCTGAGCCTTAGGAAAGTTAAGTGTACTTGTTCATCACTCATATGCCAGTGGAATTGGAGTAGAATTTAAAATCTAGTTTTGGTTGACCCTGGAATACCTCTCCTTTGGCCTGACCTGTGAAAAATATGCTTTGATTTCAATAGAGAAAAGGATCAATGCTTTATAACTGATCTTATGATTGATTGAAAATACTTTTTACCAGCTTCTCAAACCCTTTCCTCTGAGAAGAGATTTTGAGTTACAGAATAGTCATGGAAAGCTAATGATTTCTCTTGGATCTTTGATCTGTGCTATGCTCTAACTAGATTTGTAAGAAAAGGCTGTCTTTGTTTCTTCAAAATAAATCTATATTGTTTTAGGCTCTTTTTCCTTTCCAGGAAGCCTCTGACACTTTCTGGATTTGTTTTTTGTTTTTTTTTGTTTGTTTTTTTGTTTTTTTGGGGTTTTTTTTGCCAGATTCTAAAACCTATGCTTTCTTCCTTTTAAATTAAAAGACTTTATTTTTTAGAACACTTTTAGATTTCTAGAAAAATTGAGCAGAAAGTATGGAGAGCCTGCCCTCCCCCCCTTCCCCAGTTTCTCCTATTATTAGCATCCTGCAAAAAAACCAAAAACCGAAGAAAATATCTTAAATTTGTGTGGTTTATTTGTTATAATTGATGAATGAATATTGATCTGTTACTATCATTTAAAGCCTGTAGTTTACATCAGAGTTTGCTGTTTGTGTCGTACAGCTCTGTGGTTCTTGGCAAATAATTGTATAATGTCATGTATCTACCATTACAGTAGCATCCAGAAGAGTTTTGCTGAAGCCCAGGCTTTTTGTTCTAATTAAATATTTGAGGATTCATATCTTCCCCAGCTGTACTGCCTGGTATGCCTCAGGACTCTGTCCTGGCTGCTCTAACCTCCTGTTACTCTCTCCCTGGATGATCGTACTTCTTCTCACGGCTTCACATTCTCTGTCTGGGACTGTCTCACATTTACCTCTCAGTTTGGATCTCCTCCTTCAGAGTCACAGTTCCAGCTGCCCATGTGACCCTTCCAGGTGGGTGTCTCAGAGACATTTCAAGCTCGTGATGATTAAAGCGAAATTCTGGATTCTTCCCCCATTAACATCCCATGAATTTCAAAAAAGTCTATTTTTCCTGACTCTTCTCCAGCACTGTTAATGCCCCCAACCCACTCAGGGGACCATTTCTGAAAGCTAGGAATAATCTTTGTGCTTCTTCCCCTCCCCCACCCCAGATCTTTGCCGGCAAGGCCCTTCCTTGCAACTTTGTCAGCAGCAGTGCTGTGGTTTCTACCTCTACTGGATGCTTCCCATTTCCTGCCATCATCCCATCTGAAGTCACCAAGAGCTCTTGTCCTGGCCCAGCTCAGCTACTCTGCTCCTGCCCAACTCAAGCAAATGTTCCACACATCACTAATGGGATTGTTACTCCCTGACTTAAAATGCTCCAAATCTTTCCATTGTACATAAGATGAAAGCCAGACTTCTTATTTTGTTTTCTGAGGACCTCCTACCTGGTGAGATCCGCCTGGTTCTTCCTGGTAACCTTCTCCCTTCATGGAGACCTTTTGCCAACTTTGAGTCATATTTAGTTCTGTCTTTCCATCCCCACTGTGCTTTTCCACATGATTTTTCTCTGTCACTATACTGTCACCCCTTGCCAAACTCAAACTCCTGGTGTGAGTCCAAGTTAGGGCTACTTTGTGTATGACTGACTCCTTCTCATCCTCACATCTGAACTTGAAGATCACCTTCTCACGCATCTTCTCTGTCTGCGTAATGTAGCAAGGTCTTTCTCTGTTTTCTCCAAGAAGGTACTGCTTCCTTTATAGCCCTTTCATAGTTTGGTACTCATTTAAAAAATGAATTGACATAATTGATTCACTGATTGGACGTCAGTCTCTCCGGCTGGGCTGTAAGTCCGGAGGGCAGGAGCTGTGTTGGGTTAGCTCAGCTATGCGTGCACTACAGTACTTGGCACACAGTGTTTGCTCAGTAACTATTAACTAATGTGTGGCAGGACAGTTTTGCTTTTGCTTCCCTCCTTTTCCACCTCTGCTCTGAGAATCCAGCAATAAGGCACTTGACCAAGGAAATAGCAACTCAGCTCTTGGAAGAGTAAAGAGACAGATTCATTTGGCATAGTAACACCTGGAGTCAGGCTAGGAAACCATCCAGCTCAGGACTGGGGAAGCACCGATTGGCTTGCAGGTTGTTGGCCCCAAGGCCAAACAAGGATGGGAGCTTCCTTTAACTTCTCTTCCTCTGCTGAGATTCCAAGTCCTGTTCATCCTCCTTTAGGGAAAAACCACTGGAAACTAAATGACTACAGGATTGGCTGGAAGAAGATGAGAGTTGGATCTGAGAATTTTCTTAAGGTAAGGATTTTTGTCCCTGTCCCAAATGCTGACTGACATCAGACATGGCCTCCACCCCCAAAATCTCAACAGGAATACCAGGGGGGAAAATGGCAATGATCTGGAAGAAAAATCACATCAGGAACAACACACGCGTCGAAGGTAATGGGAGCGGGTGGCCCTGAACCCACCTTGTCCTTGGGGAAGGCGGGCCTCACTCAGTTTTCTTGGAGGCTAAACAATCCCTTTTTTGTGGAGCAGGATGATGTCACCAGCTTGTCTCCTGGGCTGGACCAGGGCTTCTGAAAGGGCTATTTAAGAAGAAGTACACATTTATAGCCAGGGAATAGGAACCGTGAAAATACTGCCTTTAGTTGGAAAGCGTTTCGGTGAGGATTTACAAACTGTCACCAGAGTTTAAATTTCCTTACTAAATTGCTGTTTACAACACGTCTCCTGACCACCCTGTGTAATGGATGTGTTTATTCCACTGGTTGCTATTTTAAAGTTGCTCTAAGCTGCTGTTTTCCAGAGCGTCTAACAAACAAATCCATCGTCGTCCCTACTGTTTGTCTGTTAATACTCAAGGCTGAAATCTTTGATGGCTGTGTTCAGAGGTTCAAGGGCAGCATTAGGGGAAGTGGTAGGACTGAAGTTGGATACAGCAGAGATGAGGTTGAAATGCTTGAAGGAAAGATTGGTTATGGTGTCTGTGCAAGTTGTCTGATTTTTACTTAGGGCTATTACTTGTAGCTGTGACTGGCAAAAGTGTCGGGGAATTTGAAGAGACGGCTGAGAACAGGGTTTGGGAAGAGGGTTAAAACCCTGCTAAGATGGGGCAGCACTGAATATACATAAAGAGCAAGGACTCCAGTAGTTCGGGGTTAAAATTTCAGATCTATTACTTTTTAGTTGTGTGATACAGTCAGACTATGTCATTTCTCCTGACTGTGGTTCCCTGATCTGTCTTACAGAATATTGAGAAAGCTACAGCGTGTGTATAAAACATGCAAGCCACACCTTAACTTCGGCTTCCCGAAAGACCCATCACTTAGATGTATGAGGTATCATGTCTCTATAAAGTCCTCAGACTCATCCTTGACGTGACCTCAACCTGCAGATTTGATCCCATTTGCACCCACACTGAACATACTTTATCATAAAACTTCTCAACTTTTTTAAACTTATTTTTATGTTTGTATCTCTCACATTTTTTTTTCCCTTAGACATGGATTTTGCCCTATTCTCTGCTGATTTCCTAGACCAAAACTGTCCAGTAGAACTGCTCAATAGCCACGTGTGGCTAACAGCTGCCATATTGGATAGCACAGTTTTAGGGCCTCGCAAAATGACTAATGTGTAGTAGACATTTAATGTCTATTACGTGGAGTGGTTCAACCAAGAGGATTTGGAGTAAAGAGTGGCGATTTAGATGCAGTTAATCTCATCATAACTATTGTGCTAGGATTTTTTGTGTAAATCCTGTAAGGAAGGCATTGTTCTAGAGATAGAAGGTGGACCTAGCCTTAGGGAGTGAAGTGAGTTTTCTAAGAATCTTCAGCTTCTAAGTATTAGTCAAACTGGGTCTCCTCAAGGGGATCCCGGGTGGCTCAGTCGGTTAAGCGTCTGCCTTTGGCTCAGGTCACAATCCTGGGGTCCTGGGATTGAACCCCCACGTTGGGCTCCCTGCTCAGCGGGGAGTCTTCTTCTCCCCCTCCCTCTGCCCACTCTACCCCCCCACCGCTGCTCATGCTCTCTCTCTCACTTACTCACTCTCTCATGTAAATAAATAAAGTATTTAGAACAAAACACAAAAAAACTTCGTCTCCTCAGCTGAGGGGCGGGCCCTCCTGGTGGTGAAGGGGATTTGGGGCTTTGTGGGCTTACCTAGGAGGTCAGAGTGAACTTTTCTAATAGTCAGGATGGTGGAATTAGAACAATGTAGTCCCAAGTTTGGAAGAGACAGATACTTCTGCTTTGAATACTTCTCATGATGGAAAATTTACTACCCTATAAGGCAGCCAGTTCTACTTCTAGAAAGTTTTGCCTTATCAGAAGACATTCCCCCTTCATGTCCGTGTCTTTCCTATTATTATGACCAACATTCTCTCTTGGTGATCACAGCCCCCAGTTTAATCCATGAAGGCTCTCTGACATTGCTGCACCTGACTCGATCTCTTGATACTCTTTCTGCCATTGCTCTAATTTCTTTGGGTTCTCCCTGATATTACTTAACAACCTCTGTCTGGGTTTCTTGGCTTCTGCTCTAGGCCTGTGGTAGCTCCTTCTCTGAGCTAGTTTCTAGCGTGTGATCTCATCTTGAACCAGCTCCCTTCCAGTCTCTTCTGGGACTGAGTGTTCTTCTGGCGCCATCCCATTTTGCCTTCTTGTGGAGCCCTCTCAGACAGTGGCTAAGACCAGTGCATCCTTGGCCCCGAATAGCCAGACACCTCACCTGAGTCCTCACTTCCCACAGCAATGCACAGTATTGGAAAGTGCACCAAGGACATAGACCTGGGGTTGAATTGTGGCTCTCTCATTTACCAGCTATGTGATTAGGGCAAGCTCACTAATCTCTCTGAGCCTCCTATTCCTATAAATTGGGGGTCATAATGACCACCTGCCACCATTACTGGGAAGATTAAGAAGATTCCCTGAAAACAGTCAATATAGTGGCGGATACAGAAGAGAAATTTCATATGAGCACTTGCTATTGATAGATCAGTTCTCGTTATCACTGTCACCATTATAATAATCATGTCCTAGCTCTTACTGACTTCACTTTGAAATTCCCCTACAGCCACCCAATCTGTCCCCTTATAGTTATCCCTCTGTCCCATCCTCCAAGCACACACTATAGTGAACAGTTCATTTTTTTTAAGGAAGGCAAACATTCCATTGGTCTGGTTTTCCTAGGTGTACCAACGTTTCAAATTTATTGTGAGTTTTGCCTGGCCTTGCTGCCAAGATGGTCCAGGAATACAAATAAGTCAGTATTTGCCTCCCTTCTCCTGGGAGCAAGGGTAGCCCTCAGTGGAAAACCTTCCTAATTCCTCTGTGAAGGCCTCCCAAGGTTGGACCTGGTGGAAACAGTTTTCACCCTTCAGGTAACTACAACGAGGTCCTTGTTCTTCCTTAAAATTCAGAGGCTTGCAGGCTCTGTCTATACTTAGAGCAAGATGACTGCAGATTACAGAATGAACCATTGAGAAAATCTGCCTTTCTGGGTATTAACTAATTTTCCAACTTTTAAGTCCATGACCATTTCACTGGTGGAAATTTAGTGATAGAACTAAAGCCATCTTGTGTTCCCCTTGAGCTGGCTCAATTCGACAGTCAAGCTGTTCTGTCTGGTTTAAATGGCATAAAAAGGGATTGCCTTTTGTTCATCTCTCCAGAAAATGCTTCCTGAGGCTGAAACCCCGCATGGCTAAGCTGAAGAAATTGTCTTTGATGGGTTAGACCAAGGAGATTATGTCCATGATATCTGTTTCTCCTGAAGAGTAGGAAAAAGCAACCAGTTAGATGAATTGTATGTACAAGGCATTACTTATATTTCTTTTGAATCTGAGATAAATGAAGAGATGGAGGAAGAGAGGTAGCAGATGGAGAGGATGGAGGGATTGAAACAGGTTTGGTGTTGGACAAGCCAATCTTAAAGTTTTCAGGGGACACTTGCTGGATTTATCTAGTTGATGGGAAATAACGGTTGGACACTGGAATGAAGTTAAAAAGTTCTTTGAGAGGGGCCCCTGGGTGGCGCAGTTGGTTGAGCGACTGCCTTCAGCTCAGGTCATGATCCCGGAGTCCCGGGATCGAGTCCCACATCGGGCTCCCAGCTCCATGGGGAGTCCGCTTCTCACTCTGACCTTCTCCCTTCTCATGCTCTCTCTCACTCTCTCTCTCTCTCTTCCCAAATAAATAAATAAATAAAATCTTTAATTAAAAAAAAAAGTTCTTTGAGAAAATCAATAATCTGTTAATTGTGAATTAACGATATATTAACAGCGGGAAACTGATGAGGGGCCTGAATCCAGGATATTCACCTGGGGAAAAGAGGAGGATCAGAGACAAATCTGTGGGGTCCCAGATAGTTAAGGGGTGGGTGGAGACAGGAAAGGGACTCAGTCATCAGAAAAGCTAGAGGAAAACTATGTTTCCCTTTATTGATTCCACATTTTTTGAACCTGAGGTGACGGTTCTTGGGGAGGAGAGAAGAGACGGAACTGGCAAATGTATCAAAGAAGTAAAACAGGAAGAAGACTAAAATAAACATTGGTCTTGGGAGTTAGAAAAATGACTTCAGGCAATTTCTGTAAGGCATAAGACATGGAAACCAGATTGCAGTGAGAAATATATTAAGTAGCGATTTAAAAGTTAATTTTTTTAGTAGACTTTTTTTTTTTTTTTTTAGGTTCACAACAAAATTGAACTGAAGGCACAGAGATTTCCTGTATCCGTGCCCCCCTGTATTTGTCTCTGCTTGATTGTCTAGGGCAGGGGAGTAGGGGGTGTATGGGTGCAAAGTGGGGGTACATCTGTCCCCCTGCCGTCTCCTGACCCAGGCGCTGCTTCTACCCCATCCTCTTTGCAGACCCAGGTCTAGACCCATAACCTTGCATATCCCTCACTCTCAGCGCAGGAATGTGCTGGCCACGGGGCCACACACATCCATGCCCACAGGCTGGTGGGCAGAAGGTGCGCCCACCGCAAGCTCCGTGCAGAAATGGTAGGGGTGTGGAGTGGGGGTTAAGGCTGAAGACTCTGGAAAGAGACCACCTTGGTTTGAATCCTGGCTTTATGACTTCTCAGCTGTGTGCCCCTGCTACAGCATCTCCTATCACATGGGAAGAGAAGGTGCAAGAACAGCACCCAGCTCCCAGGTAGACATGAAGTTAGTGAATACATACAACATGCTGCCGGCAGGGTCCGTCCAATAGCGAATGCTAGCAGTGTCCATTAAATCGAGGGGAACGGTGACTGGTTCTAATCTGGGGTGAAGTTTTTGTCCGTCAGGGTGGGACTGATTGTCCATTTGGTGTGTTGTCCTCGAGCCTCTGTGGGAACCTGGCCTCCGGATTCTTCCCTAATACAGCAGGGCAGTGGGAGGCTGGCTGACGACTCAGAGGAAGCCTACTCTGCATCATGTAGAAGTGTTGGGTGGTCCGCAATGGCCACAGGTTTGCACCTGCTACTCTGCCAACCATCCAAGTTATTACGCATTGTTTTAATGGAGACATAATATTTCATGTGCTTTACTTTCCTGAACTTGTTCTGGTTGTTTAACTAATTTTCTATTTTTCTTTATTATAAATAATGTTGAGATCTTCATCTTTGTGTGTCGATATATTTTTTTAATACTCTAGATTATTTTCTTTTTTTTTAAAGATTTTATTTATTTATTTGACACAGAGAGAGAGAGATCACGAGTAAGCAGAGAGGCAGGCAGAGAGAGGGGGAAGCAGGCTCCCTGCTGAGCAGAGAGCACAATGTGGGGCTTAGTCCCAGGACCCTGAGATCATGACCTGAGCCCAAGGCTGAGGCTTTAACCCACTGAGCCATCCAGGTGTCCCTAGATTATTTTCTCAAGACATTCTATTGTATAAATGGATTTACTGAAGGGGAGGTAGTCTAATGCTTGACAACACAGACTGGAGTCTGGATTCTTGAGATCAAATGTAGACCCTGCTACCGGCAGTTGAGTTTTCTCAACTCCCCCACATCTTGGTTTCCCCATCTATAAAGTAGGGGACAATAGTAGCATAATTTATTTTTCAATACTTAAAAAAATTTAATATTTATTTATTTTATATCAGAGAGAGAGACAGACAGAGGGAGCACAGAGGGAGAAGCAGGCTCCCTGCTGAGCAAGGTGCCCGATGAGGGACTCAGTCCCAGGATCCTGGGATCATGACCTGAGCTAAAGGTAGACGCTTAACCAATTGAGCCACCCAGACTTCCCCAAAAGTAGTATTTAGAATATAAGTTGTTATGGGGATTAAATTAATACTTGTAAAGCACTTACTTAAAACAACATTTAGCCCACAGTAAGCATCAGTAAGTAATATTTAGCATTACTGAGCCAAAGGGGATGAATATTTTAAGATTCTTGAGACATATGGCTAATTATATTTGATGGTAAAGAGGAGAAGGCCTTAGCTTGTCTCCTTCCCAGGAGGAGTAAACAGTTATGAGAGTGGGGGAGATAAGAAGAGGGTCAGTTTTAGGACACAGATTGGACCACGTGGCCTAGCAGGCAAGGTCACTGATTCTTTAAAGGGTTTCACATGGGAATGGCTAGCTCTTTCTCTTTGCTTCTTCCAAAGAGCATTTCTTCTCGTCTCTTTACTTCTCAGTAATATGCAACTGGATGGTTGATGGTAAGGTCCTCAGATGTGGGTCTGGGCTAAGAAAGATACAGAAGCTCCTAAATTTGGGGAAAGTCTCTGTGTTCTAGCCCAGTACACTGTGGAGTGCTCTGTGGAGTTCGAGACACTAACTGTACTGGCCAAGTCAGTCCTCGGTGTCCATTCACCACTGTCCTTCATGCATAGAGGAGGAGGGTTGTGGGGGGCAAGGCAGGATTCGGGTATTTCTGTGCTCACTGACTGTATGCAATATCATCTAATAAGGCTCCAAACGCCATCATCATCCAGAACTCTCTTTAAATATGGATGTGCCCATTTTCCCACCAGAAAAAAAATATGTAAGAAGCAGATTTCAATGTTGTATCTTTTTTTAGATATGTGGTGAGGTTCCTCCAGTTAGGGAGCAAGATGGTGGCTTACTGGAGAGCTGTGTTGGTGTCTTGGAAACACTACTCTTTCTCAGAGGTGAAAGCTTTTAGGGCTTTAGAATATGAACCAGCTTTTCTTTGCTTTCAGGAAGCCACTAGCACATCCATTTTGAATGTCTGGTAAACAGTGAAGGAGTCAGTGTTTTATGAGTGTCTACTTTTCATCTCAGAAGACATTTTCAGCTTCTGCTTTCCCCCAGTGAGCAGAGAGGGGCCATCCAATTTGCATTGGATGCTGGTTTTTGCTGTATGGTTCCTTCCAGTAGAAACCAGACAGGAAATATTCCCAGAGCCTGGTTGTTTGGGTGTGGAGACAGCAAGTCCAGGAGACAGCCTGATGTCTCTGAAAGACCCACATTCACCACACCCGCTTCCTTCTATAATTTATTTCTGTCCAAGGAGACTAGGCCACCCTCCAAAATATATACCAGATATCTGGGATCGCATTTGAAAAACCCACTACTTGCCTTGAGTATGCCTTGCTGGAAATAAAGGAACAAACAGTCCTGGCTTTTGCCTATTGACAGTTGAAGAGTAAGTAAAAAAATTATTTCTCCAACCAAAAATTGAAAGAGGATTACTCAAAGGGGATTAATATATTGGACTTCTAAGCCATCATTAAAATTCTGCTGTAAAAGGATATTGAGCGACATGGAAATGACCATAGTATATTTCTAAAGAGGAAAAAGCAATTATAAACCAGAATTTATGGTTTATATATACTACTAATGGTTACATTTGGGTGCTGAGATTATGGCGTTTATTTCCTTTGGTTTTCTAAGCTTTCTGCATAAAACATACATCATATTTATTTATTTATTTATTTATTTGAGATTTTATTTATTTATTTGACAGAGAGAGAGATTACAAGTAGGCAGAAAGGGAGGAAGAGGGGGGAAGCAGGCTCCCCACTGAGCAGAGAGCCTGATGCGGGGCTCGATCCTAGAACCCTGAGACCACGACCCGAGCCGAAGGCAGAGGCTTTAACCCACTGAGCCACCCAGGCGCCCCAACATACATCATATTTAAAGGTAAACATATTATTGAAGTATAACATATGTACAGAAATGTGCCCAAATTGCAAGTATACAACTTTCCGATTCTTCATAAAATTTTAATCTCGCCATGCTCCCAGTACCTAGATGAAGCAAGCAGAACATTCCCAGCGCCCCAGAAGCTTCTTGAGCCCTCTTAGTCACTATTCCTTAAAAGGGAAACCACTGTAGTGGTTTTGAAAGATGTCAGCCAGCCTGGGTCAGCTGTTTCCCAGAATTCCCTTGCCTGTGTATCTTGAGTTACGGTGAGGCATCAGATTCCCCTGCAAAATACCCACGGCATCGAAGTAGGAGGCAGCGAGAGATTGATCAGGGTTTTGGCATGTGCTCACGGGTTCTAACTTGTCTTCCTTCTCTTTCACTTTACTTCCGAAGATTACAGCCTTACAGAGACCACTTAACTAATTTCTACTGTTATTTAAGGTCAAATCCCTACAGTAATTCCTTTTTTTCTTTTTAAAGATTTTGTTTATTTGAGAGAGAAAGAACATGCACACAAACAGGGGAGGGGCCAAAGGAGCAGGAGAAGCAGACTCTGCTGAGCAGGAAGCCCCACGATGTGGTGCCCCGTCCCAGGACTATGGGACCATGACCTGAGCCGAAGGCAGACACTTAACTGACTGAGCCACCCAGGTGTCCCTGCGGTAATCCCTGTAATATGTGTGTGTGTACCTACACATGTAGATCTTGTAATGGCTTTGCTTCTCTGGTTGAACCCTTTCTGATAACAGAATTAGAGAGTGGATGATGGTCAGTCTTCAGGACGGCTTCCAGTGAATGGTCCTCACTCCTTGGTGTTCACATACTTGTGTAGTCCCCTCTTATAATGAGCAGGATTGACCGGTGTCACTAATCAGATGTTCTGGAAATGGCAGTATGGGACTTTCAGGATTAGGTCATAAAACATATTGCAGCTTCTACTTCTTCCTCTGGTTTCTTGCTTTGGAAGAAGCCAGCTGTCCTGTCATGAAGACATTCAGGCAGGAGGAAGAACCCTATGAAGATTATTATGAAGAGGTCCACCCTGCGTCAGAACCCCCCCGCTAAACTGCTTCCGAATTTCTGACCCACAGAAACGACATAAGATAATAAATATTCATTGTTATTTTGTGTTGCTAACTTTTGGGGTAATGTGTTATACAGCATTAGACCCATGGAATTCTGAGGAAGCGAAATACCTGTTATTTAAGGCCTGCAAGTTTTGGGGTGGTTTGTTACCCACGGCAGATATAAAAATACTTTCTAAAATCCTGACAGTCATGCTATAAATCTGGGGCTATGTTCTGCAGTATATAACAGCCGCTTGAACAAATGGGGCTATATTTTTTCTCATATAATAAAAAATCTAGAGGGAGATAGTTCTAGTGTGGACTCAGTGGCTCACCAGTGGGTATGGCTTCAGCATCTTTGCAATTCTCGGGGCCCTCTCCTCAGTTATAAGATGGCTACAGTAGCTTCAAGCATCCCATCTTCACGGCATCACAAAACCTTTACCTGACAGAATCCAACTTACCTTTCAGATCCCCACCTCTTTAGGAAGGACTTCTTCAGTGATGCCAGAGCTTTCTTATAAACTCTCGACGGAGTATGTTGAGCTCTTTCTCTTTGGAATGCTGGTCACTGTAATTTGCCTGGTTCGTTATTTAACTATGCCTGTATCTCTTGCTAGAGCGCACAGCTCATAATTCAGGCCCAAGGATACAGGATCTGGCGCACGGGACTCCAGGAAGTTCGTTCTCCTTCCCTGCTCTGCCTCGCTTGCTCTTTTTTCCTATTTCTGATCAACATAAATCATTGCGAGAAGTAAACATTTCAGTTTTCCACGACTTTTTTATTTGTAAATCTACCTCAGGACTGTTCAATTGACTTGTCAACTGTAACTGGTCAATAAAGCAAGATCTTGGATGTTTAGCAAATAGAACGTTCCACTGTGAGTGAGAAGTCCCATGACAGGGAGATTGGATTTCTCCTTTACTTTGTGTATCTGACAAGGCTTGATTAAATATTAATCAGGCTCTCCTGGAAACAGGGCCCGAGTTTAGTGATATAATTGTAGCTCATATTCATAACTTACGATTCATGCTCCTTACCGCTTCCTCTGGAATAATAATGTCATTCTTCCGAGGCTCGTCAAGGAGAATAGAGAGAGGGAGAAAGGGGCATGTGTCAGACATGGTTTCCTGGACTGTGAATGGGAAGGCCACTGGTTAGTTTTGACTGGAGTATGGTCCTTGTCTGCATCCCTCTTTCAGATTTGTCCATTTATTAATATCGGTTGGACCCTGCTGTGTGCCAGGAAGTGTCCTAGGTGCAGAGATACAATAGTAAACCACAAAGACAAAGATCTCTGCCCACAGAAAGCTTAAACTCGAATGTTTCCTGACATCTACACTTTTGAGAACTATTGCATGTATTCTAAATTAATGCTTACAACTACCTGTGAGGCATAATTTCTTATCCCCCATGATGGACATAAACAGAATTTTTTTTCTGCCCGTATGTTTTTCTCCTCTTGGTTGTAAAATCTCTGTGTCAAGGAACAAATTCTGCTTTGGGTAGAGATGAACAGCTCCCATTTCAGTGTTTCACAGGTGGACCAGTAAACCAGATATGACCAACCAGGAAATCTTATCTCCAGGCCAGGCCAGAGTCCTCTCTGGAGCTTAAACACCAGAACTATCAGCAAGACTTGATTTTCCCCCTGTTCAGATAACTGAAGAAGTAGTTATTGGCAGACAAAAATTCGCATGCTGCTATCTACCCATCCACCCACAACTAATGCATGTGCGTGCGCACATACACACACGAGAGAGAGAGGGAGGGAGGGAGGGAACAAACCAG
>CM052803.1:41224821-41277314 GCA_028533885.1 Nasua narica | reverse complement strand
GCCACCCAGGGGCCCCATCCTTCCAGTATCTTGTGTGCTTTTTCATTGATGCATTTGTGGGAGATGGAATGATAGTCCCTGAAAGATTCCCACACCCTGATCCCTGGAACCTGTACATGGCAGAAGGAACTTTCCAAGCATGTTAAGAGTCTTGAGATAGGGGGATTGTCCTAGATGATCTGAGTGGCCAGTGTAATCACAGGGTCTTTATAAAAAGAGAGACAGAAGGGTCAGAGGTAGAAGGAGATGTGGTAATAGAAGCAGAGTTTGGAGTGATGCCATGGCTGGGAGGGACCACAGGCTAAGGAACACAGCAGCCTTAGAAACTGAGAAAAAGGGAACAGATGCTTCTCTAGGGTTTCCAGAAGGAATGTAGTCCTGCCAACACCTTGATGTTGGCCAATAATACTCTTTTCTGAACTTCTGACCGCCAGAACTGTAAGATAATAAATTTGTGTTGTTTTAAGCTGTTAAATTTGTGGTAATGTGTTATGGCAGTCATTGGAAACTAATATAATTCTAGTCCAGTAATAGTATTTTTTATACGTGTAGCCCTAGTGTGTACTATCAGCACATCAGAACCAGTTTGTAAGTATCTGAGAAATTTGCAAGCTCATTGCAAACTCATGATAGCATAAAATTCAGTGTGTTGGGATTTTTTACACAAATCAACAGCTATAAATTACAGCTTATAGAAATTTTGGAGAGCTAGTTTGTCACCTTACCACTGTGGGTGGGTGTCTGTGTATTATGGGGAGCGTGGGGGGGGCAGCTGGGTGTAAATGGAGATGTATGTGATATATGATGATTCCAGAGGACACCAAGGCCCTCGAAGGCAGGGGCCATGTCTTATTATCTCTAAAACGGTTCCTTCCCTATGCTTTGCACATTGTGTGTCCCCAAAATATTTATTAAATAAAAATTTGGAATATGTTATCCTTAAATGACTGGCCCAGATGGGATCAGTCCTTCAATCTTGGACTCTTGCATACTCTTGTCCAATCAACCATCCAGGGGCACCCCAAAATAGCAGAAAACTATGGGATTTGAGACCAGTAAAAATCTGAATTTGAGACACTGCCCTGTCACTGATCAGTTGTGGGAAGTAGAAGTAGCCTTTATGAAGTCCAATTTCCTCATCAACAAGATGAAAATTATGGTTGCAAACTGTTGTATGAAGGTCAAGCACAATAATGGATGTAGAGGGAGTTTGTCAACTCTAAAATGCCATATAGATGTGATTATCACATTGAAAACTGAATAAGAGCCTCATGACGTGAAACTGTGTGTGTGTGTGTGTGTGAGAGAGAGAGAGAGAGAGCGCACAAATAATTATCTGTGGAGTTTTAAAAAAATGTATTTACTGTGAGATATCTGAGGCTTTCTGAATATGAAACTTTGGAAACAGGCCCCTCTTGAAATGGACAGGTGTATTTCCAAAAAAGCCCTATGGGTGATTTCAGTTTACGCCCACTGTTGCACAGACGCAAGAATGTTTGAGGTGGGGGTACCTGGGTGGCTCAGTGGGTTAAAGCCTCTGCCTTTGGCTCGGGTCATGATTTCAGGGTCCTGGGATCGAGCCCCACATCGGGCTCTCTACTGGGTGGGGAGCCTGCTTCCCCCTCTCTCTGCCTACTTGTGCTCACTCTCTCTCTCTCTCTCTCTCTCTCTCTCTCTCTCTCTCTCTCTCTCTCTCAAATAAATAAATAAATAAAGTCTTTAAAAAAAAGAATGTTTTGAGGTGAGGAGTTTTCAGAGGCATCTGCATGGGACCCTGAGCTCAGTTTCACCATTGGGAGTGATTTGACCTAACGAAAGATTCGTAGCGTTCCTTCGAGTAAGACTCGAAGGAGTCTCGAAATAGACTCGAAGTCTATTTACCTTCGGAGCCCTGCAAAGTGCCTGACAACACCATAGGCTCTTGACAAAGTTTTGTTGGATCAGAGAATGAAAAATAAGGGGAGGTGAAGATAAATTAGCCGTGTGTCTTTGACCACTAGGTGGCAGGAGCATCATGCTATGGCCAAGCTCAGGTGCCCGGCTGCCCTGGTGGGGCGGGGGTGGTTGAGCAGAGCCTTCTTGAGGGGCCCTGAATGTCTTTTCTAAGATAAGGCTTGTCACAGGCGTATAGGGAGGTGCAGGGAGCAAGGAGGCCTTTTTCACAAACAGGCCTCACACTTAGACTTTATGAATTTCACAAAAGGCCTCACAGACAAAAGAATTTATTTCCATTGTCATAAAAATCCAGATAGGATAGAAAAAAAATTTTCACACTATTATAGGTCTGTATATTTTTTAATGTACCATTTCTTAAATTCCTTAAATGTATGGATAGCCTCAAAGACATAAGTGGCAATTTCTCCCCACTTCCCTGCACTATCCCTGTCCTCCCCCCCTTTCACAAGGTTCCATACCCCTTCCCCACAGAGCCAGGGATGGGACGGGGCCTCCTGATTGAAGAGACACTGGACTGTTTAGCCTCAGAGCTCATTCCCATTGCAGGAGGAGCCTGGCTTCTAAGCAGGGTTTTTCAAAATGCAGCAGAATCACCTGAGGCTGGTGTGTATAAAAATGCCAGTTCCTAGGGATCACCAGACTGTGAATCTGAATCCTGGCAGTGCTTCAGGCTGTGGTCGCCCTGGCTGTGAACCAGCTGCATGTGATTCTCACGAACAACCCAAGTGTGAGAACCGCTCGGTCGGGCTTTCTCAGGAGCCTTGCTGGGGCTCTCATGGGCCCTCTCAGAACTCCAGAGATGCTCCAGCCACCTCCAGCCTCACATACAGACACACACACACACACACGCACACATGGTCTCACACACACACATGCACGTACACATACACACGGGTGGTGGTGGTTTTCTGGAGTATGTGCACGGGGACGTGTAGTCATTGTATACATCCATGGATTATAAAATAAACACAGGAAACAGAAATCCTCTGTCATGTTGTAGATCAGAGAAAGTTAAAATGGTAGCAGTTGGCATTTTACTGCCTTTGATCTTGGACCCCTCCCTGCTTTTAGGTATAAAAATAAAGCAGTTTTTTTGTTTTTTTTCCTCCAGAAAAGCTTCATAAAAGCAAATAGGATACCTAACCCCGAAGAGAGAGTTTCGGAGATGGGCAACAGCAATCTATGATGCAGGTCGAGTGATCTAGTTATCCCATTAGTGTAGGTTCCTGAGAAACACTCCAGAGTCCAAGTTCAAGGGTGTCTTCTTGGGGCACGTTTTTTGCTGTATAACGAGGCTTAAAGTCTGTCACATACGTACTTGTCATTGTGTTCTTTTGAGATTTCTTTCCTTTGCTGAGGCTGCAGTTGTCCAGCTGTGCCCATGAGTTGATGGTGTTCGAGCCCTCCTTGGAGCCAAGCACGGAGCAAAGTGCTTTTTGTGCATGATCTCATTGTGTTCTTATGGCAGCTCACCAGGCTAGCAGCTGTTTGTGTTCTCATTCTACATATACGGAATGCGATTATGGTTACGCGAGGCGATGACAAGACTGGCCTACAGGCCCACAGATATTAAAGTAGTCATGGGGCCAGGATTTCTGAAATCCGGGGTCTAACTTTAGAGCCACACCCTTATTCACTGTGTTAACGGGGCCATCCATCTGTTGCCAGTGCCTGCCCAAGAGATCTCTTGTAGGCATATGCTGTTTTTCCTATGAGGGAATCAACCATGCTTTGCTCATTGTCTAGGATTTCCCATCAGTTCTCTCAACAGTAGCGCATGGTGGGTGCTGTTCCTCCCATTTTGCAGAAAAGGAACTGATGTTTGGAGAGTGTGATAGGCACAGTTCTAAGTAATGATTCCTCTAAATCCCTCCACCCTAGTATCCACGCCCTTGTATAATCTCTTCTCCTTGAATGTGGGAAGCACTTATGATTCCCTCTCCATTAATACAGGATATGACAAAGGTGGAGGGATTTTGCAGATGTTATTGGGGTCCTATCGCAGTTGATTTTGAGCTAAGAGGGAGATTATCCTGAGTGGGCCTGGCCCAATCAGGTGAGCCCATAAAAGAGGGTCCAGACCTTCCATTAAGCTAGAAGTATTGTTCCATTGGCCTTGAAGGAATATGCTGTCGTGTCGTGAGAGGGCATATGATAGCATGTGTGAGCGTCGAAGAGGGCCCTGGGATTGAGAAGGGAATACAGCCTCCGGATCACCTTGCTTCCAACCCTGTGAGACCTATGCAGAGGACCCATCTAAGTGATGTTCAGATTCCTGATCCATGGAAATGATGAAATAATAACCATGTCTTGTTTGAAACTCCTAAATTTGTGGTGATTTGTTATGCAGTTTAGGCTTCTCTGTCTGAACACACCAGACTCAATACTGCAGGGTCAGCCCATGGGTACGCCTTACTTCTTTTTTTTTTTTTTTTTTTGGTACGCCTTACTTCTTTATAATAATTGCCTCTAGCATTCTTTGGCATCTTTCTGGAATCCATACACCACTACCCTCCCACCCCTAAAAAGTTCTGAAGTGATTGGGCATGTAGATTTTTGTGAAAGATCCCAGAAGATCTAGATCCTACCTGTATAGTCGAGCCCTGTGGCCCGATCATTCAGTCACACCTCTTCAAAGCCAGAGGTTGTGAGTTTGGGTTCCACCATACTTATGGTTTCCAGAATTAGCAAAGAAAAATACAAGATGGATGTCCAGGTGCATTTGAATTTCAGATAAACAAGCAAATAATATTTTAGTATAAGTCTATCTCATGCACTGTTTGAGACATACTTACACTAAAAAGCTATGTGTGTCTGAAGTTCAACTTTAAGTGGGCATCCTGGATTTCAGCCAGCAGCCCACCAGCAAGATGCCTGTTTCTTTCCTGTGGGGCAGCACAGCATAGTGGTTGATGAGAGCTGAGCACATGGATTCTGGAAGCAAACTTGGGTCTGAATCCTGGCTCCACACCACTGGCTGTGGAATCAGGGCAAGTTATTACACTTGTCCTCGCCTTAATTTCTTCATCTGTAGAAGGAGATCATATAGTGAGGGGATTAAACCATGCAGAGTGCTTTTCAGGGGGTCCTGCCTTGGTCGGTGATACGTAAATATTAATGGGGATGATGCTGGGGATCCCTAAAGATGTCCCAGCACCACAACAAAATTCTCAGTGGGTTTGGCTCTGGTTTCCTTTCTCACACTTCAGTACCGCTAAACTTGAGCCCTTCCAAAGTACTGGGAACATTTTGGGAGACCATTTGGGGGAATCTGTTTCAATTTTGGGACTGCAAATGCTTGGCAGCGAGCGACGAGCTATAGATGTGGCTGACAGATGGTTTCTCTTTCCATCTGAGTTTCCTGGTGTGGAGGAAACGAAACTTCTGTCGATGATTCATTGTTGAAGCCGACTTTAGCCAGCTTTTAAATAGAAATGGCTGGCTGTAGAAAAGTTGTCACCACCCAGAAGTGAGATCTGTTTCAAAACTGTGATGTGCAAAGTGCATTTCTTAAAGACAAAACCAGGTTATTAAATTATATGCACTGGCGTGTCTTCTCAAGAAAGTCAGGCTTGCCTGGCTGCCCTGTAGATCCAAGCTTCTCTCAGCCTTGT
Organism: Nasua narica; assembly: GCA_028533885.1. NCBI lineage: Eukaryota > Metazoa > Chordata > Mammalia > Carnivora > Procyonidae > Nasua > Nasua narica. The sequence continues at coordinate 41,271,744 of CM052803.1, read as the reverse complement.
TTGCTGGAGAGCAGTTTACCTCCAGCGGGAGGGTCACACCATTGGGGTATGTACGTTAAGAATGCTGGATCACACGATTCCTTTTAAATCTTGATTATGATGTCAAGGAAACAGCTTTAATTTTATGTTGGGATGTCTTTTAAAATCTTTCCAAAACTCGCTAATCTCTTTTTATTAACAGGAAATGGACCTGAAGCCCAGAGACTCTGAGAGGCAACAGTTTTTAATTAGACTAATAATGTTGTATTATATTAGTTTTAAATATTCTTTTTTTTTTAAGATTTTATTTATTTATTTATTAGGAAAGAGAGAGAGTGAGAGAGAGCAGGTCAGAGTGAGAAGCGGACTCCCCATGGAGCTGGGAGCCCGATGTGGGACTCGATCCCGGGACTCCGGGATCATGACCTGAGCTGAAGGCAGTCGCTCAACCAACTGCGCCACCCAGGGGCCCTAAATATTCTTTTGGTAACTTTTTATTTTGATATAATTTTCAACTCATAGACAAGACGCAAAAAATAGATCCTTTATGCTCTCCATCCAGATTCACCTACTGATACATTTTGCCCCATTTGCTGTGTAATTCTCTCTCTCTCCCTCGCTTTCCCTCTCTTGCCCCTTCTCTCTCCCCCTTCTCTCTTTCTCCCTCTCTCCCCTGCTTCTCTCTGTCTTCCTCTTCCCCTCTCCGTTTTGCTTTTTCTCTTTCTCTATATTTTTTAAACCATTTGAGTGAATTTTGGAGAGACATCATTCCCCTTAATACCTAAAGTACTAAAATGTATATTCCTTAAGAACCAGGAGTTTTAATGATCAAAATCAGGCAATTTACTGTTGATACAATGTTATTATATAATTTGCTGTTCACATTCAATTCCATTGAATTGTTGTCCTAGTAAAGTTCTATATAGCTCCCTCCCTCTCTTGCCACCCCCGTCTCGAATTCAACTAAGCATAGCCCATTATCTTCAGTTGTCCTGTTTCTTATCTCTTTAGTAGTTGTAATAGTTCTTCAGCATTCCTTTGGCTCTGTTGATCTGGCCATTTTTGGAGAGTACAGTACCATTTTAATTTGTTTTGTTTTGTTTTGTTTTATTTTGTTTTTTAGAATGTTCCTCAGTTTGGGTTTGTTTGGCATTTCCTCATGAATAAACTCAATTATGCGTGTTCTGGCAGGAATGTGACAGAAGTGATATTGTGTCCTCACTGCACTGTATTAGGAGACATATAAGTGTGTCCATATTGGTGATACTGCCTTTGATCACTTGGTTAAGGGATTGCCTGCCAGCTTTGTCAGCTGTAAAGTTATCATTTTTCACTTTGTAATTAATATGTGATTTGTAGGGAACTATTATGAGACTAGGTGAATAACCTGGTTTTTTTTAATCAAACTTTGAGCAACTAGTTGACTTTCTAACATTTCTTCTGTATTTATTAGTAGGAATTCAACTGCAATTACTTATTATTTAGTAGTGGACTTATAGATCTTTACATTTTATTCATTGTTTATAATCCATTAATATCATTATCTATTTTGATGCTCAAATTAACCCATATTTAGGCAGTGGGAGTCCCTAACCTGCTTTCATTGTACTAATGTTTAAGATTACTTTCTCTTCATGGTAAATAATACTTATTTTCCTTTTCTAGTAGCAATAGAATCTTTTAAAATTTATGTTTAAAATTGAGTTTATAAAGAAAAATAATGATATAATTCTATATATGTATATATATAAAATGTTAAGAAAAATATTAATGATACTTTGGACCCAGGAATAAGAAAAATCACAGAAATGTTAGTATGTAAATAACAGAAATTCGGGAAACGCTGCTCTTGTATCATGGATAGGTTGGCTCTGTTTTTTTGTGTTTCAAATATTTGACCGTTGTGTCCTAATTGAGAACTTGGAATGTTTCCACAGTGCTTTTGTTTGGGCATGCACACTTTCTCTTTTACACTACCTCTTTTCCTTGATGTGCAATAATAATCCTTTGCCAGGCTTTATGTCCTGGCCTTTCTTTGAGAAATACAGAATACAGCCAGGAAAATAAACTATCCCTATTACAACCTCACCAAGTTATTCAAGGCCCAATTTGAAGACCCCCTTTTTATCAGGTAGGGTTCTTGATGCATGCAATAAAAATTAGGTCTGGCTTACTTAAACCGTATGTATGGGATTGCCCACAGAATCTAAGACAAGTCTGAAGATCTGAGCTTGGGGAAGATAGAAACATGGTAGCTTTGGGGATCTGGGTAGCAGGGAGTCATACTCTTTAGGGTACCACCATCTGGGTGATGCCCTCCATTCATTTTCCTATGTTTGCATCTCTCTTCTTAAATTTCGTATCACTAGGAGAATATCCATTTGGCTTTCCCTGGGTCATGAGTCCTATTTGGCTAGAGGAGGGAAGAGCACCTTGACTTACCAGACCCCTGCCGCAACATACAAGGCAGGGTCATTCCCCAAAGGAAAATGAGGTGCAATCGCCAGAACACCTCAAAATCACAAGCAGTTACTACGTACCAGGCACCCAGTTAAAAATTTAACATGTGTTGACTGATTTAATAGACACCATAACCTGATAACATTTTATTTGAGAGAGAGAGAGAGAGAGCTGAGCAGGGGGGAGAGGGAGAAGCTGGCTCCCTGCTCAGCATGGCACTCCATTCCAGGACCCTGGGATCATGACGTGAGCCAAAAGCAGATGCTTAACCAGCTGAGCCACCCAGGTACCTAACCTGATAACATTTTAATCTTGTCATTCCCCTTTTACAGAGGAGACAACAAAGTAAGAGATTAAACACATAATATGTGCGAGGTCATACAGCTGTTAACTGTAGAAGTCAGGAGTCAAACCTAGTGCATCTATTTTTAGAGCCCCTGCTTTTGAACACTGAGCCTTAGTAGGGTGCAGTCAGTACTTGGCAGGAAAAGCCTAGAGTGCCCACCCACTTCCATTCCATAGAGACTTATTTATTATCTGTACAAACATCACCTCTACCAATTTTGCACCCTAGAGCCCTGTGCATCTCTCTCTTTTACGCTGCTACCCTTCTCTGGGTGACTGGGTCCCTGTCTCACTCTGTCTTCTAGATAGTGGGCTCTTTACCAGCAGTGCCCAGCTGTATTTATCTCTGAGTCCTTTACAGTACGTAAAACAGGGCCATGCACATAGCAAAAGCTTAGTAAATATTTGTAGACTTGAGTGACATCTCCTTAATAATATCTACCTTAGCAAAGATAGATAGATAGATACATACATACATACGTACATACATACATACTTACATATGATAGATAGATAGATTGCTCCTGATTGAAAATGAGAGCTTTTGATATTCTCTTAATTCATCTAGTTAACAATAAAATACTTTGGGTCAATGTGAAGGTGTACTGACTTCCTATCTTGCTAGTTGATTAATCTCAAAGGATCTTTGGGATATCCATTCATCTGCCCTCAAACAAAGACAGTAGTCAGACCAGCTCTTAATATCAGCAGTCAACCTGAGCATTAGCTTGGGCTCAGTAAATGGGTATTTATGCTTGTTTTTGCAAAGGATTGCTTGTTTTTACAAAGGATAAAGAGATCAAATGCATTGCGATGTGTGCATTGGTCTGACCCTCTGCTTCCTAGCACAGCTTTTAATTCATTAGGCTGCTGGGCCCCCGCCTGCTGGTCTTGGATAGAATTCTCCAGAGTCAGGAAAACAGAAATAATCCCTTCTCGCTCCCTGGGCAGGCTTTCAAAAAACTGAGAAGGGCTGGCCCCAGAAGTCATTTTAATTGACACTGGCTTGGCTTTTGAATGATTTTTTTCCAATTTGTTAAGTGGTATTGTGTGTTTTCAGTGACTGGGGAATTAAAGAGTGCTTAGTTTGGTTTCTGGGCCCAAATTCTGGAAACCCACTTGCTATGTGTAGTGTTGGACATTTTACTTAACTTTTCTGAACTTCATCTTCAGCAAAATGGGAATAGTATCACTTTATAAGGTTGTTGTATTTGGTAAGTTAATACATTAAAAATGCTATTTTCCCCCAAAATAACTCCCAAGATAAGGACTTGGGTGTAAGTCATTTATTTAGAAAGTGATGTCAAGAAGCAGGAGTTGGAACTTTGAGATTCTGTGTGGAACATGGCCCCGAATCATGACAGCAAAGGAAAGGGAATCTGGATATTTGTCCCCTGGCTCCTATCCTCTGCTTCTGTGATTGGTTTGGGATGGACATTTGACCCAAGCCGGATGAATCAGAGCCTTCCTGAGAGCACCTTGAGTCCCACCAGCGCTAGTGGAGAGGAAGTTCTTCCTTGTCCAGAGGAAAAGGGAGTGACTGCCTTACCTGGGAGATGTTCCTTTGGAAGTGCTGGCCGCCATCTTCTCCAGCTGAGTAAATATGGGCAGCCCACCTCACCTCTCTGCAATGTAGTATCCTTATCTGAAAGCAGGGTTGCTGCCTTTCTTTTTCCCAAGGAATTGTTTTGATTCAGTGAAGGTATGTGTAAAATGCTTGGCAAATAGCAAATCTTCAGTAAATATTCGTTTTGTTTTTGTGATTTGCCTTGATTTGAATCCATTCTACGGAAATCTCTGAACTCTAAACTGGGACGGTTTTTTGAAAGCGATTTCCCATCTTTATGCGTGTGTTTGTGAGCATGCCTTCCGGGTCCTCTGTTAGCTTTGACTCCCAGCTCTGATATGTGGTGGTTTACTTTCTGGGTGCCTCCCATGGACACACACCCCCCAGTCCTCAGGAAAAGCCTGCATCACCAGCTTTCTTTGTCTTATCACTCCTGAAAGAAAGACGTGTTCTTTCTTTCCCACTCATGCTGGATTAGTAGCTGCCTTAATTCATGAACAGGTAGACAATGGATTGGCCTTGGGGGACAAACCAAAGAACGGTTGTGCCAATATGCCCCCCTTCCCAATCTGTTCTGCTTACCAAAACTGGACCAAATAAAATGGTGAAATTTAATTTTGGAAGATTTTCCCTAGTCTCTTACTTGAGAGCATTCTCTAGTAATCCCTTGATTAATTCCTATGCTTTTAGTAAAAACCCAGAACCCTCGAAGGGATCTTTGTGGATATCTATAATCCAGTCTTGTTTATCTTTTGTCTCTCTTCTCAATGCATTCAATAGCTAAATGGACCATTCTGTGAGCCTACCCTGTGGTTCCCCACTGATATTTGCAAAGATAGTTACTTCTTCTGGACAACTCTCCTCTTGATGTCTCCTCAACCTGCTCTTGAGGGACATTATTCATCCATTATAGCACTCTTTACCACGTAAAAGTCCAAGGCAGGCTTTACAAATGAAGTGCCATTTGCAGAAGAGATAGAATTTATTTGTTATCATATCACTAAATTTTAAGTTTTTGGATGACATTGGCTATGTATTTCTTATTTTTCCTAAGACACCAAAAATACTTTGTTGAAAACATGCTAGGTATTTGATTAATGTTTGTTGAGTGAATGAAAAACCTCGTTTGAAAGCATTTACCATCTGGCTTCCAGACTGGAACTTGTGGGTCGTGGTTCCAGTCTGGTTACACATACACAGTTATATTTGATCTTCATCACAATTTGAGGCCATAGACAATGTGATTATCCCCATTTTAGTAGGGGAAAGCTCAAATGCCAAGCATTTGCCCAGATTTGATCCCTGATTTGCAAGATTCCAAGTCTTATGCTCTTAATCACCGCACATGTGGGTAAAACGCCTGTGGCGTGTTGAAGGTACAGTTGCTCCTGTCTGAGTCACTCCTTCGCCGGGGTGTTTGGGTGCCAATTTGAATAACTCATGGGACATATATCCTGGCATCTTTGCTTGGCTGGTAGTCGATCTGTGTTCATTCTGCTCAAGGCAGGTAATGCAAAAACACTTACGTCTTTGACAACCCAGGCTGCTGTAACAAAGGATCATAGACTGTGTAGCTTCTGAACAACAGAAATGTATTTCTTACAGTCTCGAGCCTGGAAGTCCAAAGTCAGCATGCCAGCATGGTCAAAGTCTTGGGAAAGCTGTTTTGTTTTTTTTTGGGGGGGTTGCAGACTGCCATTATCTTTGTATCCACACACAAGGGAGGGAGAGAGAGGGGGGAAGCAAGCTCTCTCTGGACTCTCCTAATGGCAGTAATCTCATTCATGAGGGCTCCACCCTCATGACCTCACCTAATCCTGATAACCTCCCGAAAGCCCACTTCCTAATACCATCCCCTGGGAGAGGGTTACGACATAGGAATTTTGGAGTGTAACATTCAATCCGTATTTTTTCTCCCACAATCAACTCTAGAAGTGAAACATTGAGATCTATATATTCTCTATTGTTTAAAAAAGGGGAGGGAAAGCTACTGCATATTTCCCAAGCACCCCCTTCTTCCCTGCATCAACAAATGGGAAAAGAAGCCAGTGTTGATTGTGCTGTGTCCCAGGCACTATGCTGTATGCATCAGGTACATTTTGCTCACAAACAACACCCACTCCTCTTCAAAGATGTCATGCAAGCATCACTTCCTCTGTGTACACATCCCTTGACATCCTCTTTTATCACAGAGTTGACCCTCCCTACCTTGTGCCAACGCTTGCCCCCCTAATGTTGCCTCTTTGAAGCTCTGTTGCATATATTCGTGTCCATTTCCGCTCGTTCCCTAGACCTGCCCCCCCAAAACGGAAGCCACCAGTCACAGGCACTACTAAGCATTTGCAGCGTGTCCAGGACAAACTGAGATGTGCTGTGTTAAAACACTCACCAGACTTTGAAGTCTTAGTATGAAAAATGGAGTGTAAAATGTCTTATTAATAATCTTCATATTGACTCTATGTTGAAATGATAACAGTCTGTATATTAGGTTAAATAAAATGCTAAAGTTAAATTTCTTTTTTCACTTTTTGAATTTGACCCTTAGAAAACTTAACTTCGTATGTGGCTTCATATTTTCATAACTTCATATCTTTACTGGATAGCACAGTTTTAGACTCTGAATTTATCTTTTTCTTTCTTTCCTTTTTTTTAGACTGTGAATTTCTTGAGGAAAGGTCTGTGTCTTATTTTCTTTCTATTTCTAGAACCCGGAAGAGGGTCGTACACCCCATAAATGTTCATTAAAAATCTGTTGAACAAACATGTGTCTTCATTTAACAGAGTCCCAGATCTTCTGGCCCCAGTGATGAGACCTGAAATTTGGCAGGAAGATCCCAGTGAAGGAACTCATCACAGTGAAGGTTGGGTGAAGGGAGGCATCTTGGGTGTCTCTGTGCAGAAACCATATTCTTCAAGTCAAGAGACGAGTAAACAAAACAAAAGGTGAAACGGGGGGCTCCTGAGTGGCTCAGTCGGTTAAGTGGCAGCCTTTGGTTCAGGTCATGGTCCTGGGTCCCGGGATGGAGCCCTGCATCGCATTGCACGGGGCTCCCTGCTCAGCGGGGAGTCTGCTTCCCCCTCTGCCCCTACCCCCTGCTCATGTTCTCTCTCACTCACTGGCTCTCTCTCATAAATAAGTAAATTTAAAAAAAAAAAAAAAAAGCCAAACAGAAGGGTGGTGTGATGGGATAGCTGGAGTGGGAAAGCAGTTAGTAACCCTGGAATATGGTTCCTGGAAAGCTTCAGCTGCGTCCCCCTTTGATTTCCGAAAACAGAGCAAATTCCCTGGAAGAGTTACAGTAGGAGCAGTGGGAGCTTACCTGTTCCAAATCCCCTCACTGCTACTATATATCCTAATGGCTTCTTGTGGCTGTTCATCCAAGGGCATTGTCTGGCCACGCCAATAATATGCATGGTTCACACAAGGGGAAGGTCAGGAGCATTAGGGAGTCAACACACTTGCTAGAGGTGGCCCCCTACCAGTGATGCGTGGGAATTGATGGATAAATGTGACAACTTCCTCACCTTTCACATGGGCCAACTCTGGGGCCTATTCACCTCTCCCACAGTGGTAACTTGCTCATCAACACATCCTGAACTGGCTTCTTCCCTTTCCTGTTTTACATTCCTCTTCCCCCAGCTGTGCTTCTTGCGATCACCTTCCAGTGCTGGTGACACTCGAGTCCTTGTTCTGACACTCAGTGTCCGATTCCAGGGGACCCAGAGCAGGACAGCAGGGAATTGATGTCTCTCTGGAACTGTAGTTAGGCTCATCTCATGTCCCTGTTTGCAGTGAACCCCACATTTACTCTAGGTAATCACCTCCATGCCCAAACTTTCAGGCCATCCCCCCAACCGCACATCCTTGTTCCTTTCCACAGAAATCCAGGATCACTGACTTGGCATTCAGAGGCCTCCACACTTGGTACCGACTTCCCATCGTGCCTTTCTCCTGTTCCACTCTGTCCGCATGTGTGTATTGAAGCTACGCTGTTCTACTCTCCACTCCTCAATATGCCCTTCAGAAGTTCTCACCTGCTTGCTTCTACACAGACATTTCCCTGTGCCTCACATGGCTTTTCAAAGGTTTACCTCCATTACCACCCAAAACTCATTCACACTGCTGGAAAGAATTTTCTTTCTCCAACTGCTTGACCTGTTCCCCATTCTCAGAGTTGTAAGTGAAGATGCGGATTTTAGTTTAGATTCCCGTTGCTGGGTTGTTTAAATGTGACAGTGTACCAACACTGGCTAAGTGAGACCATGAGATTTCTATGGAGTATGTGAACATTAGATTATGTAAGAAAATCCTTTGTGCACTCACAAGGAAGGAATTTCACTGACAAGGTGAGTAATATTTCTCCCTTGCAAATTCAGGTTTACGTCTGTGGCATTTTATTGACATGGGGCTTGGCTCTATTGTTTTGGCTTCCTGCTAAGGATACGATAAACACAGTAAAGCCTCCCTAATCATGAATTCCTCTTTCATGAAATCTTAGCCTTGGGGATTTACTTTTGTGTTTCTCTTTGATAACCTTGAGGATATTAGATCATGAAAATGAAAATGGTTGAGATGTGTGAGAGTTTTTGTTTTTGTTTGAGAGAGCAAGAGAGATGTATGAGTTTTAAAATCAGTACCTCACTGAACACTGGGATGGAGGGCCGGGAAAAAAAATGCTTCTTGATATGCATATTATTTGCTACAAAGCAAAACAAATTTATAAACATATCCTTGAAATCAGAGGAAACAGAATATCCGAAGAGTTTCTAGGAAACAAGGGATGGTAATTTGAAGTGCATTGTATTTCACCCTATTTAAGCCAAAAAGCATGATAGGATGATTAAGAGCATGAGTTCTAGCTTGGCTCGAAATCCTGGCCCCATCACTTGCTCGCTATGTGATCTTGGGCAAGAACAAAACCTTGATCTTCAGTCTTGTCACCTGTAAAATGGGCTGTTGGGAGGGTAGGCAAGTTAATGTATATATTATTTAACTTTATATATATGTGTGTGTGTGTGTGTGCGTGTGTGTGTGTGTATATATATATATATATCTTAACAGCATATTTGAGGTACCTTATAAGTGCCATTATAATTATTGTCATTTTTATATGATGTCTTCAATAGTTACGTCATTTAGTGGTTATACTTTCTTGCTTGATGGAACTTGAATTTTTTTTTAAAGGCTTATCTCATCTTGACTCCTATTTTCTCTACATAGTCTTTAGTTTCTCATTTGAAAGCTCTTCTATCACATTTTTTTTTCTTATTTTGTCACCCACTTCTTGCATTTTAATGGTGTGGCTGCTTTTCCAACAACTATTTAAGTGGAGTCACCAATGCCAGGCGAGGTTATGCTATGCTGAATACTTTATTTATATATTTTATGTAAACATAATTTGCTTTGTAGGCACAATGTAACAAAAGCTCTAAAGCCACAAATACGTTAGACAATGTTTCAGTTCACTCCAATCAAGTTTAAATGACAGAGAAGCCTTCACAGTTCCTTTAAGGCAAACTGAGACTTTCTTTATACTTTCTCCAGAAAACCAATCACGTGACAGGAAGAAGGTGCTTAAAACGAGAGTGCATTATTAATCGGCTAATTTTGGCATTTTCTTTCTCCTGTTCTTCATGGCATAACTGGACCTTGATAGTCAAACTCTAGTTTTCTCTTCTCACTCCGTATTCTGAAGAGACAAAAGGGTTTTCTTTAGCCAACTGCCATTACTTGTGATGACTATATTAATTTTGCTAGTTGAAAAACAGATTTGGGGAAGCATGATTTTTTTTAACGCCTCTCCTCTGGACAGAACAAAAGCCATTTGGATTCTGCATATAGCGTTCCCACTCCCCTCGCAGAGAACAGCCCTCATTTGGCCAATGGCTCTTTGTTACCCCAGCTCTGGAAAATGCCATTTCTGTCCAGCTCACCAGGAATGTCACTTGGGTATTGGTTCTTCTTAAAACCTCATTGTCAGCTTGGTTATGGGAGAGATATGACCAATAATACAGCATTTAGTGAAAGTGTTGGGGGGGGTGATATATCATCACGTTATCTTTCTGAATGGCCCAGAAATGAAATATTGGTGAGTCCTGGGTATGAACAGAGGATGATGTGAGTGTCTTCTTCTGAGATACTCTCATCTCTCTGCTCGTCAGATGGCAGCACCCTTTCTTGTCCCCGTATTTTACACGTACATTCACAATGAGGAGAAACTTTCTTCAGATAACTGTTTGGCATAAATAAGTCACCATCGCAAGCTTAGGATAGGAAAAAAGAACATGATTAATGAAGTGATATTTGTTACAAAAGGACTTTGGAAATAAAAGGTAATTGCTGGAATGCATTCCTTCCCATCATTGGGGGAAAGAGCTGGGTCTACCCTAAGGCTCACTGGTGGAGAGATGGGGCAATCAGGGAGCCCTTCAAGGTCTTTCAGAAGGCAAAGTGACGGGGGTTGCTAATCATGTGGGCTCCTTGTGTCTCCAGCTTGGTTTGTGAGTGAAGGAGTCACCCTTTGAGCCAAAAAGAGTGAGAGGAGGGAATAAGAAGCCCCCTTGTGGAGACATTGAGCCTCTCTCTCATCCTTCAGGGGAACTCTTCACCTCAAGACATGTCGGGTATGGTGGGGCGAGGTATGGGTTTTCTTAAGAGTTTAGGAGCTTGAAAATTAGACAGTGGTGTATAATCAAGTAGTTTGGTCCCTGATTTCCAAAAACCAGGGGCTTGCAGAGTCTGCACCATAATTTTATATTTTAGAGGAGAGGAACTGCACATTTGGCATCAGATACTGAACATCAACCGTTTGTATCGCTAGAGTTTGTTACATGTCAGAACATGCTTTGGCAAAAAAAGAGATACTCATTGATTTTTTTATCCTAATATGGTCTACAAGGGAGGTCTTCCTTGGGGGATCCTTGGTAAAGGTAGCGGTTCACTACCAGGAATTGAAAAGAGCAAAATCGGTAATGCCCATGGCAAGTGTACAAACGTAGGCAAATCTCAGTAATGACTTCTGAAATAGTCCCACACATGGTGAGTTTTCCTAAAATTAAAAGAAAATACATATGATGGGCAGGGGGAGGATTTTGCTCATGAGACCTGGTTTCAGAGGAGAAATCTCTGTGGCTGATCCTCAGACTCATGCTGCTGACCCATCTTCTATCCTGAAAAATCCTTATCTACTTTCCTGTGTTGATGGTTAAGAACCAGTGAAGGGATCAAGCGTCAGAGGCTGAGAGGAGAGTGGTTCAACCAATAAACAACTGAATGGATGTAAGGAAGTTGCCTCTTAAATGGGGAGAGGGAAGGTACTGTTTGGAGAGATCTTAAATGTACGGGTTCATAAAAGCACCTCCTGGCCTACCCTCCTTCTGCCAGCCACATTGGCAAGTGCTCTTGTCAGAATCCTGGGTGCCTGGCAGCAAAAAGTGTCATTGGCCTGAAGAATTCTAGGATCTGGACAGTGCTTTTATGATAACACCTTTCAATCCAAACTTGTCTTTGCCCATGTCTGGCCTCGTAGGCATTGGGCCTGTGGGTTCATATTAATTTGCAAGGCTGTTCTAGAACTGTCAGGAAGGACCCAAAGATGGATGGTTTTGAAATAGGAGAGACGGGAGAGTGTAATACACAGATGGGAGAGGGACACAATACTGCATGGAATGGGCTTGGCACTTCATTTCGAAAACAGTGATCAACAGCTTTTAGCTCAGCTGACTGCAGACAGACACGACACACAGTGGACTACAGCATTTGTTCACTGGGGCACAGAAGAGCTTTCTCGACCGGCTCCTCTGGTTCCAAACCGTCCTTCACATTCTCCTGCCTGGCTCCTGGGTTACTGGATAAAGGGCATGCGCTCCTTGTTCTCACTGTCCCCCTCGTGGTCCTCCTCCTCTTCTCCCGCCTCGCTGGTCTCTGTGCTGTCATTGGCCATCTGCAAGTCAACAGAGGACATTTTAGAGGGTCTGCAGTCTGTCTCTTACCTTCTTCAGGCATCTGAGGATGCCCCCTTGGGAAAGACTTCTTTGAGGGCTAAGAGCTAGGGTTGCTTTCTTCCCTAGGAAGGCAGTGTGGTGCTGGCCATTTTATGTTGGATGTCCTAAGAAGCAGACTCTTGAGATACGGATTTGAGTGTAAATATTTGGAATTTGGGAGATGATTCCAGGAAGCACAGGTAAGAAGGGAGGAAATGAGGCAGAAAAGGCAAGGAAGTTGGTACAGGGTGTGTTACTAAGTCAGCTCCTACTGTAGGCAGCTGGGGCTCAGTCATGCTGGGGACCACTGGGAGCCAGTGAGGGACACACCTCACAGCTGTCCCACATGGGGGGTAAGAAGCCAGGGAACGGCCACGGTGGGTTCTCTCTCTGGCATCTCTGGCCGGTTGTGTACATACGGGCCAAACATGCTCCTGTGGCTGGAGGCTCTCAGACAGAGGGTCAGGTGCTGGCGGAAATGGGGGCACTCATAGCATCCACGGCACAGGCTGGCCAGGGTTCAAATCCTGGTGCTGTCACTTCCTAAGAGCCAGAACAACTAACACATGTGTGTCTGTCTGCTTTGTTGTCTACACCCCCACCATTGGAATGTCGTTTCTGTGAAGACGTGTACTTTGGCTCTAGCTAAAGCCTCGTAAGAGCCCTTCTGAGATTGAGGAACAAGGACCATAGCATATGCCGAGGTAGGCCCTGAGCTCTTACACTCAGAGTTGGGCTCTTCAGCTCCTGCTCTGCTGAGAATCCCCCATGGTCAAACAGGCCTTCATAAAGTCTGAGGGCCCAGTAGGAGTGATGCCAACTATCCTGCTTAAAAGCAACAAACTGTCCAGGATGGCTCTAGATCTCCTCTCCTGGTAGGGTAAAACAGATCTGGTCATGTGTTTTAAGAACAACACAGGTGTACAGAAGACCTGGGGCCCAGCCCCCTTTTCCCTGGTTTCAGCCCTTCCATCTGCCTTCAAACGTTTGCTGGCAGAGTCCTGGAACTTAGGAAGCACTTAGTAAACAAAGTCCCTATTGTTATCAGTCCCTTGCATTTTGTAAAATGCCCTCTCATGAAGTCATCCTTCATTAAGTGAAATGACTGTCATCCCTGAGCTACATTATGGTTACAAAAGCCAAGGAAACACTTAAAACAAAACAAAACAACAACAACAACAACAAGCATACACACAGAGTAAAACATGCAAAGATTTTAATTCTTTCACTTTTACTAATGCCTGATGCAGGTTTAAAACTAAACAGGCGAGAAAGCAAACAAACAAAAAACCCTTCCGAAGTATTTTCTTTGTTAAACCTTTCCTAGAACTTAGTATGAGCCAGCCAATGCTTTCTGTGTATCATTCCACCAGACTTGGGAGAACTGATCGATCTCCAGTTTACAGACAGGGAGACTGAAGACGGAGAGGCAGGATAATCGCCCAGGGTCTCACACAGAGTCAGGCTTCAAACCGAAGCAGTCTCATGGCACTCAGTGTGTTGACCACCACACTACATTGCCCACTCCCCGCCCCACCGGAGGCCCTTGCAAGAGGGTGACGTGCTTCACTCCTGCTGGGATCCCTAGATGGAAGGGTATTATCCTGACCCAAAGAAGCAAAATCAATGCAGTCATCACGAGGCATCTCGGAGGCAGGTTGCATCCTTCTGTTGAATATGCGAATGTGAATTTATTCGATTTTACCAGAGATTCCTCTCACTTATGGCAGCCAAGAGACAGCACTTTTAATAGACACAGGTCGATAGTTCCTGTCCTTTCCTGACTGCCTGGAGATTGCTCTTGAAATGCTGTCACTGAGGCATCTGGGCATCTTCCTTTCCCTTTTAGCTTGCGTCCCAGTTTTGTGACTAATCGCTCATTTGCACAATCATTTGATTATGCTCGTCTGCTGCGGGAGCCAGAACTGCTTGTATTTCCCCCTACCCGACCTGTGCCAGCACCAGATAGACCCTCTTGTGTTGAACTGAGCGGACCCTCTGCTTTTGACTCACCAGTGGAGTTGGGGTCTTCTCTACATCCAGAATTAATTTGCCGATGTTCCCCCGGTCATGGATCCGCTGCATGGCCTCCTTCACCTGAGAGGGAAAAAGGGAAGCGCTGGTTGGGTGAGAAATCACCCAAGTAGAAAAGCCAAACCACTCGCCGCCCGCCTGGGGGCGCTGTGGTCCAAGGTTAGCAGCTAAGCCAGCCTTGGTCTGGGACTGGGTGCAAATCCGATCTTGTGCAAGCAACTTGGTCTTCTGGGTCTAAGAAATGAAAGTGATAGTTCCTGAAATAAGAAGGCGGAATTTTCTTAAAAAAAACAAAAGTGGGGAGGTGGGGTGGGCGGAGAGGAGAGTACTGTGAAGTTCTAAGAAACACAGGGCACATCAGCCAGAGTAAATTTTGAGCAGTAAAATTATTTTTTTCAGAGTCTGTTGTGCCCAGCTTACCAAAATCGTACATAACTCTGATTCATAGTTTAACTAAAATGACCCATTGCCTAGGCTAAACCATATTCAGGAAAATTCCCTTTGGTTGCTCCTGGTGATTGGGTGGAAATTTTGTTTCCACCTAAGTAGAGATTTCTCAAGAACTCGTATTCTCCCCAGAGAAGAAGACCTAGTTTTCCTTTAAATTATAGGGGCCTGTCAGATCAAGCCCCTCTAAAAAAGGGGCTTATTTGGGCTTATTTGGGCTTATCAAGCCCTTATTTGGTTTGTGCTTGAGCACTTCATTCTGTGGTTGTGCGGAGAATGAACTGCAGGGGGCGCTGTGAGGATAACATGAGATAAGGAAAGGGTAACACTACCCAACACTTGGCATGAATAGGTTCTCCACATTTCTTAGTGAAATCTGAATGGAAATACATCTCTCTCTCTCTCTCTCTCTCTCTCTTTTTTTTTAAGATTTTTATTTATTTGACAGACACAGCGAGAGAGGAAACACAAGCAAGGGGAGTTGGATAGGGAGAAGCAGGCTTCCCGTGGAGCAGGGAGCAGATGCAGGGCTTGATCTCAGGACCCTGGGATCAGGACCTGAGCCCAAGGCAGACGCCTAACAACTGAGCCACCTAGGCGCCCCTGGAAATACATCTCTTAATTTAAAAAAAAAGTTACAAGAGATCTAGTCTAAATATTTTTCCTAATGTCTCAGATTTTTAAATATTTTTGTTCACTCATTCAGTCCACAAAATATTCACATATTTGAGTCCACTCAAAATATTAAATAAAATATATTTAAGGACATTCAATATTAAATGTCCTTAAAGGCTAGATGCCATGTTTTGTTTTGTTTTGTTTTTAATTTTTTTAAATTTAATCTAGGATGTCTGTCTTGGAGAAACTCAGTCTGGGGCTGATGGCGTAGTGTTTGCTTAAAAAAACCAAAGCTGTCTTCTCATTTGGATAAAAACTTGACAGAGCCATTAAAGTGTGCATACTCTAATTGCTTTTCTGGGACTTATCCTAAAGACATAATCCAAATTGTGGAGGGAAAAACTTCCCACACGAAAGATACTCAATCACAGCATTGCTTTTAATGGCAAAACACTGAAGCAACTTATATATCAGAGAATAAGGGAATGGTTAAGTAAACCCCGGCTCTTACATTTATCAATGGAATAGAAATATTATATTGCTATTAAGCTGCTAATTATAAAGAATATACAGCAGGATTAAAAGCCTTCATAATATTGCTAACTGAGAAAATCGAGATGCATGCTTTTATTTATATCCCCAAAAAACACAGACATCCTAAAATAACTAGAAAGGGATTTGGATGTATGATAAAAACATTAGGTAGGGGAAATTGGTGACTTTTAACTCCAAAAATTTGGTTATGAAATTCAAATCAGTATTTAATATAAGTTAAATGCATCTTTAAATGTAGTTTTTGGAAAACCCAGCATTGACTAGCATCAGCCTCTTTTATAGACTGCTAGTACCATATGATTGTTGAATTTCCTGACCCTAATACACATGCCAATATATTTCTCTTATTTCTGTGATGAACATTGCTTTCAAAATGCTGTCATGTCTGATCATAACAACTATTTACTGAGAATGTTTAAATATCATGGCAGACAGCTTCCAAAATGGCTCCCAACCCTCCTTTCCTCCCAGCACTTACACTCATGTAATCCCCTTCCCTTAAATGTGGGCTGGACTCCTAACTTGCTTCTGACCAGTAGAATATAGCAAAAGTGATGGGATGTCATCTCTAAGATTAGCTTATAAAAGACAGATTTCTGTCTGGTAGTGTCTCTCTTTTTCTGACTCTTCTTGCCTTTTCCTCTGATGACACAAACTGCCATGTTGTGAGCTGCCCTATGGAGAGGCCCACATGGCAAGAAACTGAGGGAGACCTCCCACCAACCAATACCCTCAGTCCAAAAGCCTGCGAGGAGTTAGATCCTGCCAGCAACCAATGGGAGAGCTCAGGAGCAGATCCTTCTTCCCCAGTTATGCCTGGAAATGAGACTGTATCCCTAGCTGACACCTTGATTGAAGGCTTGGGAGATCCTAAGCCGAAGGACCCAGCCAAACCATGCCCAGATTCCTTCCCCACATAAAGTATGATCAGAAATGTTGTTTTAAGCCTCTGTGTTTTGGGGGTAATGTTTTACGCTGCAATAGATATGTAACCTTCTTATCTTTCCTATATAATTCTTACCTTGCCAGATCTATATTATGTCCATTTTGCAGGTAAGTACCTTGAGGCTCAAAGATAAAAGCAATTTGTCCAAAGATTATATGGCTATCAGTGACAGAATTGTGGCTCAAACTCAGGTTTGTCGGACTTAAAAACCAATGCTTTTTTCCTAATTCCACTCAGACTATGTTTCATTTGATTCTCAAAGACAGAGGAAGATGGCAGGTAATGTTTCACATAATGACTTCCCAGAATTCAGTCGTGTATTATCCTGGCAAGTCATTAAGCACCTGGTAACTCCTTGGAGATTCAGAACAATTTTCGTGCTCCTTCACCAATAAGACAGAGCCCACAGAAACTGAAAAGCTGTTTTCCTACCAGTTAAACCTTATTGTGATGCTAGAAAAAAGCTCCCTAAAGGGCTGGCTCTAATCTGCATATTTTGGGGATCTTTCTTTCTCTCTCTCTCTCTCTCTCTCTCTCTTTCTCTCTTTCTTTCTTTCTTTCTTTATTTCATTTATTTATTTGAGAGAGAACGCACAAGTGGGAGGGGCAGAGGGATTGGGAGAGAGACTCTCAAGCAGACCCCATGCTGAGAGTGGAGACTGACATGGGACTCAATCCCAGGGACCCTGAGATCACGACCTGAGCCGAAAGCAAGAGTCAGACACTTAACTGACTGCGTCACCCAGTCGCCACCCAAGAAACATTGAAGTTTCTTATATGGAGGTTAGAGAAAGGGTTAGGAGTCTTTCTAAGAGGTGACTGAAGTAGTCTGATCCTCAGCCATGGCTCTCTGCATTTACATTCTCTTATGCTGCTCTTAGAATGTGAAAGAGTCCTTTTGATGGTAGTTTACAAGGAAAGAAGTACCATCTTTTGAGCAATTCTTTATCAGGTACAGTATGAGGCTTTGCTTAATGTATGAGGTACATACTTTGCTTTTTATGTGCACACCTCGGGTTCGCAGAAGAGAAACCTAAAGGTGGAAATCGAAGGAATATGTCCCTGGTCACTATCTGAGGGGTGGGTGGAACCACTTGGGAGCTGAACCCCCTTTTCAGGACTGAACAAAACCTAACAGGGCTCTGCCTCTGTGCCCCAAAGCTGCCCTCAGATAACCACATCACAAGGTAGAGTCTGCAAAAAGAGACCTTGCTTCCAAATTACCAGTTTATAAACTGAGGCACCTCAGTAGGTGACAGTGCCCAAAAGCTGGTGGCGGCAACGGCCAGAAAGCTACTTGTTCTCTCTTGGGGCTGGCATTTTTGTAAGATACACTTGTGCTTAAAACCTTTTCCCATCGCACTCGAGAAAAGCCTAGTACACCTGCATTGCCTAATGCAGGAGCCATGAGTCACAGCGGGCGCTGGACCCTTGAACGGGGGCTGACACAGACTTCAATGTAAACTATCTGGCCAACTTCAAAGACAGTAAGACAGAATATATACTGTCTCGTTCAGAATTGTTAACATCCATCTCATATTGCAAGGATAACATGTTAAATATTCTGGGTTAAGTAAAACATATCACTAAAGTGAATTTTGCCGACTTCTTAACTTTTCTGAATGTGGGTACAGCAAAACTGAAAAATTTGTGTGTAGCTCTATTAGACTTCTGCTGGACAGCGCTGGACTTGATCTTCTGGAGCTGACATCAGTCGCTCTTTCTGGTTTCACCACTTATCTCTTACCCCTCTCCTGCTCCGGCCACTGGAGACTTATCTGAGGCTCCCTAGGCTTCTCAGCTTTGTGCCTCTGTATAGTTTGGGCTCCTTCCTGGAGTTCTCTGGTCCTAGAGCTAATTCATATTTGTCCTGTGGCTGGTTTAGATGCGAACCCTTCTACGAAGCTGCTCTGTAGCCCCCACCCCTGCCCCTCGCAGTTGGAGCCAAGTCTGCTTTGGGCTCCCTTGGTACCTTGGACCAGCTAGTAATGTCACCCTTAGCTCTGGTTTAGAAGTTAGCCCCTCTTCTCTACAGTTCAACTCTCTAGACCAGCAGTAGAGAGTCATGCAGTAGAAATAGGAAGTGAGCTACAGATGTTCTAAAATTTCTCTAGTTATTCCCGTTAACAAATGTAGAAAGAAAGTGGTGAAATTAATTTTAATAATATATTTTCTTTAAGTCTATCCAAAATATTATCCACTTCAGTATATACTCAATATAATAAAGTCTTAATGAGATATTTTATATTCCTTTTTTGTCCCCTTCTGTACAACGTGTTTGGAATCCAGGGTGTACTTGACATTTAGAACACGCTTCAGTTCTCATGAGCCACTCTTCAAGTGCCCAGTGGCTGCACATGGCTCATGTCTACCATATTGGAGAGCGCAGCTCCAGATGGTAGGACTGTGACACCAAACTCAGGGACCCCAGTGCATAGGAGTATTTAGCATATGATAGCCTCCAGAATGAATGAATAAATGAATAAGCAAGTGGATATGTGGAGAGAGTGAGATGCCAAGTGGCTGAGCCACACAAGAGGTTTCTGTTTCATCTGGCCCACATCCCAGAGCCCCAGCCCAGGCAACTGCCTCTTGGTGGCCTGCTCAGTGCTATCTGGGTGGCCTAGTGGAGTCTGTTTGTCATCAGGGCCATGGTCCCTCACATCCATCTGAGATACCACTGCCAGCTGTGCGGCTGGCCAGATTTGGTGTTGGCAGCTGGATTTTCCAGGGCTAGGGATTCTGGATATGCTCAGACCATCCCAGCCAGAGCTGGTGTCCCATCCAGACAGTGGTAGGAAATTTGAGTCTCATCATTAGAACATCTCAAGATGCCAAGATCCTGAGCACAGAGGCTACCTGAGCATTTTCCAATACTTCCTGTCCTTGGGAGGCCACCTTGGTAGCATCCAAAGTGGATGGTGGCAGGAGGCAGTGAGATCATCACTGAGTCCTAGGCTCTACTTTGACTCATCAGGATCATTCCAGCAAGTTGTTTCATCTCTGCTTCTCACCTGCTTAATATGTTACACGAAAATAGCTATTCTCTCCATTCATTCATGCAGTCAGTCACTCACTCAAACAATGCCAAAGCCCGGTTCAGGAGCTGTGTGTAATGTATGAAACAGATATGGTCTCTCTGTCCTGAACTCCGCACACGTTTGCTTATTAAATAGGTTAATCATAATAAAAAGAATCTCACAATTAAAAAAAATGTATTCTTGATTTGTTTATTTAGCCCCCGTGGATTGCAGCCCATCGGAATTGATCCTGTACCATTGTTCATGCTCCAACCAAGTCCACTGGCATTCAAGATGGCATTCAGCATGAGCTGTGGGAAGGTGAACTGCGTCAGACCGTGTTTGCAGAGGAGCAGTAGTTTTGGTCATTCTTATTTCTGCCTGCTGTGGAACTAGGAGAGGAGAGGCGGGGTTTCTGAAGGCTGAAAAGACAATGGTGAGTAAACATCTACAAGATCCCCTGCCATCATGAAGTGTATGGTCTTGGGGAGACACAGATAATCAAAGAATGACTCGAATAAAAGTAAGATTACCAGTTGATAATTCTAAGATGGTGTTATAAGAATGTGGATAGAGGATTTGATCTAGTTGGGAAGGTCAAGGAGGCTTCCCTGGAGAAGTGGTAATTGAGCTGGGGTTTAAAAGAGAAGTAGGGGGCGCCTGGGTGGCTCAGTTGTTTGAGCAACTGCCTTCAGCTCAGGTCATGATCCTTGGGTTCCGGGATCGAGTCCCGCATCGGGCTCCCAGCTCCACGGGGAGTCTGCTTCTTCCTCTGACCTTCTCTCCTCTCATGCTCTCTCTCACTTTCTCTCTCTCAAATAAATAAATAAATAAATAAATTCTGTAAAAAAAAAAATAAAAGAGGAGTAGGAAGTAACTAAGACAAAAAAGGAGAGGGACCATTCCAAGCAGAAGGGGCCAAATGTGAAAGGAGAGACTGAGAAGAGACCAGGGGGGCAACAAAGAGCAAACTTGAATGTGGGGCAAGATGCTGGCAAGCTTGGTTGGGGCCTATGGCGTTTCCAAGGATGCAGTGGCCACACTGACCATACAAATCTAGGCTGTCTTTCCACCTCCAGTTGCCTTCTGAGTAGGCTGTTTTCTCACACTTGAGTAATGAAAGTTAACAATGCTCAATCTTTGTTGGGATCTCATTTAATCTTTTATGGTCTTTAATTTCCTTTTGAATGGTGCGAAAGGCACAAAGTCATTAGGGTACAAATGACACCACTTAATAAAGCATTTGCCTTGTGCCATGAATAATAATAAGCCTAGCCACCTAAAATAGGAAAAAAAATTAAGATGGGTTATTCCATGGATCACTGTGCCTATTAGGTGATAAATTAAAAGGTTTGAAAGGAAGAAATGAGTAATACTATAATTAAGAAGCACATCTACCAATGTCATCTGTGGAAGATTACTCACATTAACAACAGCCATCTTTGGGATGGCTTAAAACACAAAGTGGGTGTTGAGAAGTAACACATTCATTGCAAGTGGACTTGGGATCTGGAATTTCTATTTTTGGTCAAGTAGCTCCAGGAGTCTAAAGTGAACGAGCCCCCAGATTTTGACCTAGATGGAAGAGTGACCAAAAAAGTAAAATGTCAGGGACCGTGGATTGACTCACTTGGGAAAACAGAAAAAAGATTCAGTCAGCTGCTCTTTTGGACCAGTTGCACATGGGGTCTTTGCAACAATGCAGGGTGTGGACTAGGAAGGAGAAAAGGAAGTGACAAAGGTACAGAATTGAAGGAGGCACTCACTCTCAGGGCCATGCAGGTGCTGGGTTAGCACCTGAGAGGAAGCCCCTCTTACCTTTTAACCCTTGTCACCTGTCTGGCCCCACCCGAGTTCTGGTCCTCAAGGGTGGCTGCTATTTTCTTTAAAAAGGGAAATATTAAGGGGCACCTGGGTGGCTCAGTTGGTTGGGCCTCTGCCTTTGGCTCGGGTCATGATCTCAGGGTCCTGGGATCGAGCCCCGCATCGGGCTCTCTGCTCAGCGGGGAGCCTGCTTCCCTCTCTCTCTCTGCCTGCCTCTGCCTACTTGTGATCTCTCTCTCTGTCAAAAAAATAAATAAAATCTTTAAAAAAAAAAAAAAAGGGAGGGGCGCTTGGGTGGCTCAGTGGGTTAAAGCCTCTGCCTTCCGCTCGGGTCGTGATCTCGGGGTCCTGGGATCGAGCCCCACATGGGGTTCTCTGCTCAGCGGGGAGCCTGCTTCCCCCTCTCTCTCTATCTGCCTCTCTGCGGACTTGGGATCTTTCTCTCTGTCAAATAAATGAATAAAATCTTTAAAAAAAATTAAAAAAAAAAAGGGAAACATTAAGTAGCTTTTAGAAGCATCTGCTTGGCCACTGGACAGATAACAGAGATGCTCCAAGAGGATTTTTCAAGGGGCCATTAGTAGGAACACTGGCTTAAAAGAGGTAAAGAACATTCTGAGTGTGAGGACGAAAGACGGCAGAAAACAAAACAGTAGACTCCTTTTTCCTTCATGGGTACTTGGGTGACACTGAATCTTTTTTTTTTTTTAATTTAATTTTATTTTTTTTAAAGATTTTATTTATTTATTTGTCAGAGAGAGAGAGAGAGCACAAGCAGGCAGAGTGGCAGGCAGAGGCAAAGGGAGAAACAGGCTCCCCGCTGAGCAAGGAGCCTGATGCGGGACTCGATCCCAGTACCCCAGGATCATGACCTGAGCCAAAGGCAGCTGCTTAACCAACTGAGCCACCCAGGTGTCCTGACACTGAATCTTTTGACCAAAAATATATCGTGGTCATGAGGGGTTCAAATGAATTAAACATTGAACCAAAAGCCAGGTTATTCTGCAGAAATCTGCAATCCGTAATCAAGCCAAACTACATATTCTTATCATATTGTATTTTGAACAAGAGCAAAAGATCAAAATCAATCTAGTGAATTCTCTCCACTGTTTGTTTTATCTTTTTAAATTATGTTTCCCACTGTTGGATTTGGATGTTTGGATAGAACTGAAGTGGACACTCGGTGGATGCTTATGCCAACATGAGAGTGAGGTTTCTGGAAAGGAGGAGAAAAAGGTGCAGGAGAGGGTTCCTGCTCCCTGCAGAAAATATCTGTTGTACAATCCATAAGAGGGACATTTGAACTGTGATGGGGCATGAAAGAGGACGCAGTTGGGGATGAGACAAGGTTGAAAACTAACGAAGTAACTCTTAATCTGAGACTTGAAGGTTGGGTAGAAGGTTGTCATTCAGCCAATAGAAGGACATATAACTAATCCAAGGAAATATTGCTTAACCTAGAGAATGAGTCACTGATGGCCACAAGAACATGGAGGGCGATGATGAGTTATGCAATGCAATCGTGAAGCAATTCACGAGGAGAAAATCCTCATGAATTGCTTAAGCTCCTCAAGTCTGCTGGGTATGGGGAAAAATAACCTGAGCCCCCTCCCCCTCAGGAAATTCCACATGATGGTGGTAGAATTTGCAAAATATAATTCCGACTGTTTGGTCCTTTGCTTTGACTCTTATAACAAATCTTCCAACTAGGGAAAGAGACTACATTTCTCCTTAGAGGACTCAGGTTCCTTACTAAGAACATAATTACCTTGCTTGCAGATAATCTGGTTTTATTCAGGCACAGATTGATAACTACACCATTCCATGGTGACTGCGGGCACTCAGCTGGAGCTGCCAGACACGAGAGTTTATGGAGAAGGGTTAGAACTACAAGGAGGCCAAGGGCGCCTGGGTGGCTCAGTGGGTTAAAGCCTCTGCTTTCAGTTCAGGTCATGATCTCAGGGTTCTGGGATCAAGCCCCACATGGAGCTCTCTGCTCAGCAGGGAGCCTGATTCCCCCTCCCCCTCTCTGCCTCCCTCTCTACCTACTTGAGATCTCTCTCTCTCTGTCAAATAAAAAAAAAAAAGAAAGAAAAAAGAACTACAAGGAGGCCCGAGACCCTTCAAAATCTTGAATGTTCTCAGATGAGTAGCCATGTTTTTAAAAGAGTGACAGCCAGACCTGCTGACCTTTAGGAATTACAGGTTAGAAGGCAGAGGGGATTTTCTTTAGGCTTGGAGAGAAAGGGCTTGCGTGCAGGTGTTTGGGGGCATTTTTAGTACCCAAGGGAATTGAGAAGTGTTGATTATGTCATTTAGACATAGCTGTATTTGAGACAAGGGCTAGGGTGCCAAGGGTACCAAATTTGAGGTGGCCAGCAGAGCAGATATGCCTGGGACAAGTTGTCTGACAATGGTAAATGTCCTAAAGTAAGGAACGGAAATAAGAGAGGGGCCGTGTTTGTATTAGAGAGTATTGTATTGTATTCTTACAAAGTAAAGTATTGTATTCTTTTGTATAGAAAGCTAGTTCTCCACCACTTTGACTGAAGGGGGGTTTCTTGAGGATCCCTCCACTTAAAGAGAAAGGATAGGGGATGGCTAGAGGCGCTAGACCTAGCACCGTAGTGGTATGAATGTCACACTGGTCTGTCCATATGTTGTGTTAGAAGGCAAGAGTTGCAGGGAAAGAACTGGAAAACCAGGTAAACATAAAGGACAAGGCAGATGCAGTACCTCCATGGGGTGCTAGGGGGCGTTGTTCATTATCATCACAACAGCTGACATAGGATGAGCATATAGCAGGTGCTGTCACTGAGCAAAGCACCTTACAGGCATGATCTCATTTCATTGCATCAACCCTGTGAGGTAAGTGGGAGTGTGTCAGACTGTCAATCACGGGTACATAAAAGTATTCTCCCTTTTCTTCTGGAGTCCCTGTTGCTCATGGAGGACAGCGGAGATGAAACTGAGGTTTAGTGCGGGAAAGTGGCTTGACCAAGGTGAGACAGTGGAATATGGAGGAGTCAGACCTCCCACTAAGCCCTGTGGAACTCTGGCACTTAATGCACGGTTGCCAGGTATGCAAGCGGGGGGTGAAGTGCGAGACAGGAAGGAGCGTTCTGGGGCCTGGGACCCTGCATGTAGGACCAGTCATGCGTTACTTCCTCTGTACTTGGGTATGCATCTTACAGATTCCTTGGTTATGACCCTTATTCCCTTCCCTCTTGAAGAGTTTGTCATTGAGGGACTATTGACATTCTGTGCCAGAGAATTCCCGGTTGTGAGGGGGCTGTCCTGTGCATTGCAAGGTATTCAGCAGCATCTCTGGCCTATACTCACTCAATGCCAGTAGCACTCCTCAATCTGATAATTAGAAATGTTTCTAGATATTGCCAAATGTCCCCTATGAGGGCAAAATCACCTCCAGTTGAGACCCGTCGTATTATGGGAGCGTATTGCTCATTTTCCCCGCTCCGCCCCTCCCACTGGTCTGTGGGCTCACGGGCAGGCAGCTGCCACCCTCAGTACTCACAAGACGCCTTGGACAGGGACTGCCTCCAGGACACTAGGTTCTGCTCTGTTCCTTGGACTAGGCCTAGGAAGAGGGCGTGGTCCACAGCAGGTGCTCAGGAACAGAACACAGGGTGGTCTCTAACCTCAGAAAGCTCATTGGTTATATTAGGTTCTCTCAAAGTGTGAACTGAAGGCTGTCTCCATCTGAATCACAAAGCATGGCTTTGAAAGCGGTGTTTTGGACTCACTCTAGACCTGTTTGTTGAGACTGTGGAGATACCCCCCTCTAGGTGATTCAGGGCCTCTCAAGTTTGAGACCCTTGAGCTTAACTGGTTCTTCATTTAACAAATATCGACTGCCTACTCTAAATCAGGCACTGTGCTTGGCTGACTCATGACAAGCGTGGGAAGGATAAGCCCCTTGCTCAGCTAAGATGCCTCGCAGAGGGTCGTGAGCCTGCATTCCCCTTTCTCGTATCCAGGTTGAGCCTAGTTTAACACTTGGCTTGTATATCATTGGGTGTTAGAAAGTGGCAGAGACCCACAGCTACAGCCCCTCGAATTCCAGGGCAGTGGGGAAGGTGTCAGCCTTGGTTGCACCCTTGTGTGGACATTAAACAACCCGACTTCTGCTAGTGCATCAAGAAACCTTCAAGATACTGTCTTACGATGAATTAAACCCATTCACTGGCTCTGTGTGGCCCCTCAAAGTACCCAGCAGCTGATTTCCCTGTGCTCATGGCTGGAGGGGATGATCTGTGTGGTGGTAGGGGGGATGTTCGTAGGGTATATGTGCATCAGTTAGAATCAGTGGGTTATTGAGCAGCCCATAACCTATGGTGACAGTGAGCCCGATCTTCCTGTGACACGAGCAGAAAAATCAGAAGCAGAGTTGCAGGCTGGAAATGCAGTGGGAAGCTTGTTTCTTTTTGAGGAAGGAGAGTAGGATCTAGTGTAACCCAATGGATAGTAGAGGTGTATATCCTTGAATTAAGATATGTACTTCAGTGCCCTGCATGGTGAAAACAAATGTTCAGAAATAAGATTGTATTCAGCTATGCCTACAACCAGGAAATAATTGCTTGCATATAGACAGGAATCTGGTAATAACACCTTGAAAAAAAAATCACACCCAGTCTACATCTAAACTATTCATTCTTTTCATTAAAAAAATTATGAGGGGTGCCTGGGTGGCTCAGTTGGTTGGGCAACTGCCTTCGGCTCAGGTCATGATCCTTGAGTTCCAGGATCGAGTCCCACATCGGGCTCCCGGCTCTGCAGGGAGTCTGCTTCTTCCTCTAACCTTCTCTCCTCTCATACTCTCTCTCACTTTCTCTGTCTCTCAAATAAATAAATAAAATCTTTAAAAAAAAAATTCAGTCTTTAAAAAAAAATTATGAACACACGGTAATGTTTGGGTAATAGTTGTGTAGGGCTGCAGAAACAAAGTACATCAAACTAGGTGGCTTGAAACAACAGCAATTTCTCAGATGGCTCTGAAAGTTGTAAGTCCAAAATCAAGGATCGATTGATTATTACCTGCCATAATTTATAAGGAGACATGTCCCTTCATCCATTATTTAATTACCAGTGATAAACAATTCATATAGGAAAGGCAGGATAAATAATTAATTTTTTCCTGATGTTTACTGATAGCAACAGCTTTCCAAAAGAAGCAAAATGAAAGAAGTGGAATAAAGCTTCATGAGTAAAGCATTCACTACTTGAATAGTTAATGTTCTTTATTTGATATTTAAAGGCAAAAAAAATAGGAGGAAAATGTTCATCAGGAGTAAGATAGTTGTAGAATATCAGGAGATCTCTGTATCTTACTGACAGGATAAGGAGAGTAAGCAATTGTATATTCAGTGTGACCACATCTATACATATAAAATACATATTCATATAGATAATAATAGATTGTATGAACCCAACAGTTCTGGCTACATCTGAGTGGTCGGGCAATGGCTGGTTTTCGTTTTCTTATCTGTGTTTTAAATTTTTACTTATTTATTTAAACCACCTTAGTGAAGTATAATTGACATGTGAAAAGCTGTACGTAATCAATGATTACAACCTGATGAGTTTGAGGCTAAGCGTACAGCTGCGAAACCATCACCACCATTAAAGCCATAAACATACCCATACCCATCAGCTCCCAAAGCTTCCTCCAGTTCTCTTCGTCATAATAATGATGTTGTAGTTCTGTTTTATGAGAAGAGCTACCGTCTTGGCAAATGTTAAGTGTATAGTACATACAGTGTGTTAGCTGCAGGCCCTATGCTGTGTAGTAGATCTCCAGAACTTTCTCATCCCGCATAACTGAACTTGGTACCCTTTGACCCTCCCCAGTCCGTCCTCCGCTGGCCCCTGGCAACCACGCTTCGATTCTCTGCTTCTGTAAGTGTGACTAGTTTAGATTCCACATAGAAGTGAGATTTTATTTTTTTTTCCCGTGATTATAAAAATGTGTTCCTTGTAGTGTAAGTTTTAAAAGTGATGGTGAGTATGGTGAGGTCCATCTGTGTTGTTGCAAATTTGGCAAGATTTCATTTTTTTTATGGCTGAGTAATATTTCATATATAAGTATATACTACATTCTCTTGATTCATTCATCTATGGATGGACACAGGTTTGCTTCCATATCTTGGCTATTGCAAATAATGCTTCAATAAACATAGGGGTGCATCCATCTTTTGAATTAAGTGTTTTCATTTTCTTGGAGTAAACACCCTGTAGTGGAATTACTGGATCATACGACAGTTCTATTTTTAATTTTTTTGAGGCGCCCACAGGGTATAATGCTAAGTTAGATCAGTCAGTCAGAGAAATACCATATGATTTCACTCACATGTGGAATTTAAGAAACAAAACAAACAAACAAAAAAATGACAAGCAAAAAACCAGACTCTTAAATGCAGTGGAGAAGCTTGTGGTTACCAGAGGCAAGGTGGGTGGCGCGGTAGGGAAAACAGGTGTTAAGTTTACACTTATCTTGATGAGCACTGAGAATCATAGAGAATTGTGGAATCGTTGCATTGTGCACTTGAAACTAATGTAACACCGTATGTTAATTATACGTAATAAAAAAAAGAAATAATACCACTTAAAAAAATAAAAGTGATGCGAGGAAAGCAGCAACTCCACTTTGATCATCCCAGTAGTGAATGGAGGTTACAGAGCAGGGGCCGAGAGGCACTTATTTGGGTTATTTCATGGAGACCGGCAGGCGACTCCAAAGTAAACGAACCAGGAACCACACAGGAGAACCACGTGTTAGCATGATCAGTGTCTCCCTGAGGATGCCGCCTCGCAGGATGCTCCCTCAGCATCAGAGGCTGCCCCACCCGTGCTGCCCAAGAGGAGACTCATTATCTCCCCGCTGACTCTGTCCAGGCCACCAGAATCTAGACTCAGCCTTTTCCTGCAGAAGGCACCTCCCCTGTGCAGCCCGTCAGCAGGAGGTCTTTCCTCCCATCCCCCCGTGTGTGTTATCTCCCCACCTCAAGCGCCCCATCAGGGATGGTGATTTTCCCAGCCTCCTATTTGGTCCCAGGCGCCAGTTTTTCCACACTCTGGTCTGCCCTCATTCTGCTGCCAGAGACACGATTACTGATGGGTACTGTCGTTTGTCTTTCATGCCCCAGATGCTGGGACTGCGCTGTAAATCGGTATATGATGACAGTGATACTAATAGTGATTTTTGAAGGCCAATACTGACCACTTAGCACATGACCTAGGCACAGGCTAAGCATCAAGTGTTTTTCATGGAATATTCTATTTGCTCCTCATTATAACCCTATGATAAGTGTACCATAATTATTCTCATTTTACATACACAGAAAATGAGAATCAGGGAAGTTAATTAACCTGCCTAAGGTCACAGACAGTAGCTACCAGAGCTAGGATTTGTAACCTAGACTGTTTATGAAATACAGACCCATGACACTATTATGTCTGGGATTGCCTGAAGACACTCCTGACAAATATCGGGGTGGGGTGGTGGTGGGGACAAAAAGAACAAAATTGACCAAACGTTAATCATTGTGGAAGCTGGGTTGACGAATGTGTGGTTGGGGGAGGGTGGTCAGTAGTCTATCGCTGCTTTTGAATATGTTTGGAATTTGCCAAAAAGCTTATAAAACATGAACTGTGAGCTTTGCTCCCCAAACAACAACCATGACAATAGCTGCAGCACCCAAATGTTCAACCGTTACCCCATCATTAGGAACGCAGTATATATTTGATGATAATGTTACAACCGAGGGCTTTGGGTTCCTTCGAAACTTGGTGCTAGAGAGGTTGGAGGTGTTATTTTCATCTCCCCAGATAGAAGATTGTATCCTTTCAACCAAATAGCCCAGCTTTGAGATGGTAATAACTTCAGTATCGATTACGTGCCAGGCTGCATTTGGGGAGATGAACGCATGCAGCCCCTGCCCTAGACGAGCCCAGGGCTGCCGAGGGGGGAGGCCACCGGAACGCTCAATTCCAGTAGAGCGTGGGAAGAGCTCTACTGGGGGGATGAATGAAGAGGCATTTGAGCCAGGAGAGGAAATGACTCAATTTAGAGAAAAAATGGCATGTGGGCTGGCTTTCTGAGGATAGGAAGGCGTCTTCCGGGAAGAGGATATGCTTGTACTTGAGGCAAGAACACAGTCGTGGAAGAGGATTTATGGCTCATTCAGGGAGCTGAGTGTTGGTGAGGGGAACACTGTGTGCTGAGTTTTGATGGCTGAGCTTTTTCGTGGGGACAGGGAGCGGGGGCCTTCACCTGGACACAGCCTGAGGTGCACGCTGGCCCGTGGGCACTGGACAAGGAGGGACGGGAGACCAGTGAGATCTGGGAGTTAGGGATGCGGGTGAGGCGGAACTGACAAGATGCAATGGGATATGCTGTTAAATCCTTCTTCGCCTTTAAGACCGTTTGAGGCTGTTTCTAGAAGTCATATAATTCCCCAAAGGATAGAAAGATCCTCTAAAATGACCTATGTTTTGAAAGATTCTCCATCAAGCAGAGATGAGATCTGAGGTAATTTGATTTATCTTCATCCATTTTAATTAGCTTTGCAAACAGATGACCTTGCTAGCCCTGGAACCTTCCTTATGTCAGAGTCTGTGTGATGCTAAAGTCTAATTTCTAATTACCTGTGCCCATTTTCCGAGGCTTGGGGGGGCATCAAGGGGGTGGGGGGCTAGCCTCTTCTTTCCTGCATCTTTCTTGCTTGTCTGTCAGCTGAGTTTTTTTTTCCTCCTAAGCACCAGGGAATAGCTATTAGCCTCCAGATGGGGTTGCCATGGCAATGAGACAGCAAACAGAGTCAGTGTGGGGTGGGAGGTAGGAAGATGAGGGAGGTGTGGTCCAGCAACTTCCCATTCCTGCTCAGGGGCTCCCCGCCTCAGCCAACTTGTTGGTGAGTAGGAGACGGAGAGGCTGAGTCACTCTTGCTCCAAAGTGGGGTTCACTGACTAGGCGGTCAAACTGGACTGATCTCTGAGGAATGGTTTTTGGGCACAAGTCAGATCCTCTTGGTTCTCTGGGGGAATGGTGGATGTGGGAAGGTCCCCATAACAGACAAAGGGTTTGGTAGAATTTGGGGAGGCAGATGGCAATTCACTCACACGAATAAGAAACCGAGGTCAAGTAGTATAGGAAATGTTTGTAGAGTCTTTAAAAAGTCTTTAAAATACTTTGCAAAGCCTTTAAATTTCTCCAACTTTGGGGAATATAGCCCAAGGAAATAACCCTACAAATGGAATAATAATAGGAAAAAAATTATACTCAAATGTTTGTTGCATATATAACAAAAAAATTAACACCTGGATGTCCAGGAATGGGGAAACAGTTAAGTAAACTCTGACATATTAATTCGTTGGCGTATTATGTGGCCATGGTGATTTAACATGCTTAATCAGAGTCTCCAAGAGGGGGAAAAAAAGCAGTCTGCCAAGTTTTTTTTAAGCAGTGTGATTATAATTTCTAAAAAATGGTCAAACCCTTGAATCAAAGAAAAGGAAAAACCAACCCCCAAATATGAAAATACTGGAAGAAAAAAGCAACAAAGGACAATTGGCCCCCGAAAAACCCCGAGGTTAGAGCACCAACCCCGCCCTCCAAATCCCAGAGACAATTGAGAAACCATGTACAACTCTGAACTCCCCCAAAACTTAACTGCTAATAACTTATGTTGACGGAAAGCCTAACCAGTAACATAAACAGTCAGTTATCACATATTTTGTATATGTTTCATATACTGTACTCTTCTTCCAAAGGAGTGAGCCAGAGAAAAGAAATGTCATTGAGAAAATCATAAGGAAGGGGAAATGCATTTTTAGTCCAGTATTGTAAACAATCCATGTGCAAGTGGACCCACACGGTTCAAATCCATGTTGTTCAAGGGTCAACTGTACACATAAAGGTTATTGTTGGGTGATGGGAATGTACATGGTTTTTTTTTTCCCTCTTTCTTTAACGGGGCATACTTTTAAATGTCTCCACCGGGTATATGTCATTTTTCCTACTGGAAGAGAATCGTCTTTAAAAAGAAAATCACTTTTGGGGCGCCTGGGTGGCTCAGTGGGTTAAAGCCTCTGCCTTCGGCTCAGGTCATGATCTCAGGGTTCTGGGATCGAGCCCCACATCAGGCTCTCTGCTCAGCAGGGAGCTGCTCTCTCTCTGCCTGCCTCTCTGCCTACTTGTGATCTCTCTCTCTGTCAAATAAATAAATAAAATCTTTTAAAAAAATAATAAAAGAAAATAAAAAGAAAATGACTTTTAAAAGTTCTGTAATCTGGAATCAGTCATGTTTCCAAGTGAATGAGCTGATAATCTTCGCAAGTCCAGGTACCACAAGGCCCCTTATTATCCTTATTTGGGGGCTCTTCTATTGTCAAAACAGTTCTCAGCACTGTGGGAGCTACAAGACCAGATGACACAGAAGTTTAGCCCCATGGATACAACGGACTAGGTCTGTTAGCTTCTGGATGGTTCTGTCACTGAGTGCTCTGAACAGACTTTGACTCGACCCAGACAGTCTGTATGAACACACAGCAGACAGTCCTGTGTACAATGCGGAATCTGTTATTAGCCTCATCGTTTTTGATTCCTTGGGATTCTACACAGGTTTTAAAGGAATTATCCCATGGTTGATGAAGGCTTGGGAGAGCATTTAATTTTTCTCCACATGTGTGCAGGTGGAATTATGCAAAACCTGCCCCCGTGAAGGTCCCATCTGCCTGGGTTGTTTTCCTTTACCACTGCTCATCAGTCTGCAGAGTCTTGGCACAAAAAACAGGCCGGTCTACCTGCCTCTCAGCCACCCACTGCTGTTCAAGTAACTGAAATAGATCCAGAATAATAATATGGACAAAAATAGCTGTTTGAGCTCCGATGATGTTAGGCAATATAATAGTAATAGTAATGATGATAACGGTTATGTTTTCTGAGTACTTATTACAACATGCCAGCAGTAGGCGGCTTCCGTGTTTACAAGCACCATCTCCCTTAATCTTCACATCAGTTCTATACATTACTGCATTATTTCTACTTAGCAGAGGAGGGAGTCAAGAATCATAGAACTTCATATGCTCAGGGTCACACAGCTGAAAAAGGGGAAGAGCTAGGATTTAGAGAAGGGAGCCAGGGTATTTAAATTCTACTCTGTCATCACCATTAAGTCATTTAGTGCTTCTAAAAAGTCTGAGAAGCTTGGGGCACCACCGCAGTTTCTAAGGATGAGAACACTGAAGCCGAGGGAGGTTGAGTAACTTTCCCTACATCACACAGCTAGCAGGCAGCAGAACTGTGATTCAAAACCAGCTAGTGTGTGTGTATGTGACCCCAGAGCCCACTTCCTTCCCCTTCCTACAGCACAGAGGCCCTGTCACTGGGCAAAGAATGTTGGGCAAATATTTCATTTCTAACCCTTAACATTGGATCCAGTACAGAGCAGAGGCTTAACAAGATTTATTGAAAGCCTGAGTGAATGACATATAGATGCTGAGAAACTGCAAGCAAGACAGTGAAGAGTTCAAAGTACCTCCATCCATCCAAACGAAATAGCCAACCAACGAAACAAAAGTATCTTGGACTCGCCATTCAGTGTCTAGGACAGTATATGCCTTCCGGAGTGACCCAGCTCCGTAAATCCTGCCAATAGCTTTATGAAGTCAAGTGGACTCCTCTACTGCCCTTCTGCCCTATACCTTGACAGGAAGAATGAGCCTGAATTGAGTGTGCGTGGGCTTGTGCTGGGCCTTGGGGCAGAGCTAGTTTAGGGGAGACAGTGGGCATTGGCGCTCTGATCCCAGCCTCATCACTCCCAAACAGGGTGACCTTCAACGGTCACTCGACCGCCCAGATCTCAGTTTGTCATCGGTAAAATGGCATAACAATGCCCACTCTGGTGGAATGGTAATAAAGATAAAATGAGAGGGGCACCTGGGTGGCAGCCAGTTAATTGTCCAACTCTTAGTTTTGGCTCAGATCATGATCTGAGGGTCGTGGGATCGAGCCCCCACATCAGACTCCATGCTCAGCAAGGGGTCTGCTTGAGATTCTCTCTCCTTCTATCCCTCTCCCCACTTCACATCTGTGTGAGTACACTCACATTCTCTCTCTAATAAATCTTTAAAAAAAAAACGATAATATGAGAGAAGAGGATAAATCTGCAAGCAGAGAGCCAGGCAGATAGCAGGAACTAAATGAACAATGGATTTTCTCCTCCTCTTTATCCTACTGGAGAGGGTATCCAAAGTCATGGCCAGGGTGAAAGAGAGCTCTAATAGCAGGGAGGAGACTGGGAATTTCAAGGGGCTGAACAAGGACCTTACAAAGTACCAGGGGGATTAAGTGGTTTTGTTTCATTTTTCTTCTCCGTGTGCTGTGTGGGTGGGCTTAGTTCAGAAGATGTGTGTCGGGAGAGGTAAGGCAAGACGGGCAGGACAGGCAGAGCTTCACACGCCACAAAGAGTGCTCTGGACCTCAAGTGGCAGAAGAAAGGAAGCTACGCTCCTTACGCTGGGGATGATGCGTCTTGAGGAGCTGCATGGAAGACAAGGTTCTGAGTGCAGTGACGTCTGCTCCAGGGGTAGAGAAGGGCGCCTGTGCTGACTCAGATCTGGTTCAAACCCCAGCTCCGTCACCCACGTGACCCTGAGCGTGTCCTGTCACCTCTTTGCCCCAAAGTAGTTGCTTCTGCAAAATGGGAAATCATCATCAGCAACTCCAGCTTTGGGGACTTGCATGAGAGGGCCCAGGAACGTGCCCTGCGTGGTGCCTTCTAACACCGTCTAAAACCTGTGACGTGGTACTGAAATCCATGGTGTGTTGGAGTCAGCTCCTGCCAGCTCAGGAAAACTGACTTGCCTATTTCTTCCCAGTCCTGAGTTCAGTGATACCATGTTGGTTGCCTGAAATCAGCCGTGGCAGGAATATTTACACCAGAAAAATTGGCACCTGCTACCATCGACATATGAGAGCACACCACTGCCTGAGTCTAAATCTTTTGGATTTCTGAGTAGAAAATAATGACAAATGCAACCAAGCTGCCTCCAGGCCCTTCTGGCCCCGGAGAGCTCCACAAGCATACCCCACAGAGGCTGGGTGTCATCTTTGGAAGATTCCCAGCTACAAGTGACTTTTGTTTCATCCAGATACCTTCTTAGTACCAGGGGCACATTTAACAACATATCTAAAAGAAAACTTTGAGGAGCACCTGGAAGGCCCAATCCGTGAAATGTCCGACTCTTGGTTTCAGCTCAAGTCCTGATCTCAGGGTCTTGGGACTGAGCCCCGCATTGGGCTCCACGCTCAGCAGGGAGTCTGCTTGAGGACTCTCTCTCCCTCTCCCTTTGCCCTGCCCACTCTTGCTCTCTCTCTTAGAGAAATAAATCAATTAAAAAAAAAAAAACAACCTCTGTGCTACTCCCATAAATGGAAAAAAATCAGCATTATTTACCATAAAAAGCTAAACCTAGCAAGTAAAATAAGATGCAACAATTTTATTACATTCTAACTTGATACCACTGCCTGCCTGAAGACTCGAACCTGAGGCTCGCTCCCTCTTTCAAAAAGAGGAAGATGAATGAGTGTCCTAGAGGTGGTAAAGGACACTAGCCCCCCGCTGGAACTCTCCTCCTGGCAAGGAGGACTAAGATGGAAACACAAAGGACATGCCTTTCTCACCACTTGATTCAACTGTTGGGACTATTACATGTCCAAGCCCCACCCCGTGCCATCACACGTAGTAGACGAAACACTGTATTAGATGTTACTAGAAGATCTGAAGGCAGAAAGAAAGCCATTTAAAAAAAATTAAGCAGGGGTGAATCATTGAGTTGAATGCAAAATACACATTAGCTTTAAAACCAAGTCAATGGTGTGTTGGACTTGCTCATGAGAATTAATGGTTAAATTCTCAGGAATTTAGCATGTCAGTAGACAGTACATTGGTTGCTTGAAAACCGCAACAGTGGGAATCTTTCCACCCTCAATACTAGTAAATGCTACAAATCAGAGCTTCCCACCCCCCAAGATCCCATTGTTAAAACATTCTCGAGCATTCCTCCAGCTAAAGCTTTCCATGCCTTTTTGAACTTGTAAAGAGGTTTACTCTTTTGGCCTAGTCTTCTGGGGACGTCCATTCCTCTCCTCCCACCTAGGAGACTTGGTGTGGAACAACTTGAAATGCGCTGAATAACTTCTTTAAGTGTGATGATCTCATTTCCATTATTGCGTCTTAAAGAAGAGTGATAGAAACCGCTGCTGAGAAATCTGCCATAATTGATGATTGTGTATAAAGCACACTGACAATCTTTCTTTCCAACACACACCCTTTAATGAGCTTTTTTAGCGCTGGCTCTGCTAACTGTTTGAATTGATAATGCCCTGGAAACTCAGTGTCTGAGGGTTGAATGGCTATTAGGGAACAACAACTAAAACAAGATATAAGCCAATAAATTGAATGCAGGAATTTTTCACCCTTTCTATTCCCTCATGTCACTGCTGTCTGTTTCATTCCAAGCCTTTTGTGTATCTTTTTGGTCCAGGATCTCAAACCCTCTGGTCTTCACTAACCCAGGAAGCAAGAGAGAACCACACCCAGGTTACCTGATAGAGGGGGAAGGGTGGGGCTTCGGGATGAAGTTTCCTGGTGCCTATATCTGGCACAGAAGCGTTACCATCGGTGTGATGGTAAATGTGTAACAACACATTTGTTTTGTATCTGGTGTGGGTTGGGGGAGAGACCCCCGATTTGTAGCGCTTGCTGATTTCTTGGTGCAACAACTGCCACCACAGCCGAAGTTAAGCTACCTTATAATGTCACTGATGCAGAATTGGAAAGAGTGCAGAGCCGTGGGCTCTCGGGAGCTGGTGCACGCTGGTTCCAGCAAACTACTGCGTGTGGCTCCAGTCAATCTCCAGTCCTCCCAACGTTTCCGAGAACTGCTGACTGCTCAGTCCCACAGAGAGGTGTGGGACAAAATACTTCCCCAGGGTTAATTTGGAGAAGTGGTGACAAAATCCCGTCAGCAATGGAAGGGTTACCCTACTGTCCTCTGTGGGTGGAATCCATGGGAACCGTTAGGGGGCAGCAAAGCGCTTGCAGGGGAAGAAGCCTCTCGGAGTAGGAAGTCCAGAGCTGAGTAGTCAGTCCTGTTGGAAGGATCCTGGGATACCTTCCAGCCAGCTCACCCCTTCTCTCCCACCCCTGCTCTCACATTTCCATTTTGTCCTATTTTTTATTAGCTTCTATTACCTTCTAAAATAGAGTGAAAAGCAATTTATTTATTATGTTTATTATTTTCCTCCCCCAATCCTGCACCCCCACCCTGTAGAATGTAAGCCCTAGATATTTTTTAATTTTTTGGTTAGTTCTGTTGACAGGTGTAGCTCAAGTGCCTAAAACAGAGCCTGGAAAAGTAATTGGAATTCAATAAGTATCTGTTGAATTTGGATCCAGTAGCAAAGGGAGAGAGACAAACAATAGGAGCTTAGAGCAGAGGTTCCCAACTTGCAGTGGGAATTAGGGTCACCAGGAGATTCTGAGAAAATGAAAGACTCTGGCCCCCTTTGCAATAACCTCTGATTGACTGGGTCAGGGGTGAGGTCCGGGATTGGCCCCAGGTGGTTCCACACTGAGGGACACACAGTCTCTGTCCTCAGAGGGAGTAAGCACCAGCGGCTACAGCCCATAGGAGGAAGGGTTCTGCCTTGCACGTTCTTAGCGTCCGCCTTCCAGGTGGTGGCGGGCAGCTGAGGGACCCGCTGGAGGACACCTAGTCGGGAAGGCACGAGTCAAGCAGCAGTCTTCTTTCTGGGTGAGTTCAAAACCATTCTAATGAGCTCTGGCTTTTCTCGTGCCGGCACGATCATCAACAGCCTTGGTGGTGCAATGAGTAGCCATCTTACCTATTCAGAACAATGCTTTGTGTTTTCAGAATTGCACATCTTCCCAGTTCCTAAACTTTCCAAGACTTAGCACCTTCCATCAGAAGATCATGGTTCTGTCTCAAGTCTCGGGAATGTTTTCTTAGGGAATTGTCGACTCTCTCAAAACCTCTGGCTTAAAAGACCTTCTGAACCCTCAGCTTGTCGGGGCACCAAAGCTGGCTGTGGGCTCGGCTGGTCTTCTCATTCATATAACTCTATAGATCCAGCTCGCCTTGTCCATGGGCTTTTACCTGGTCTCACCACTAGGCTCCTTTGCTTCACTTTGGCTTTTTCAGGAAGGTGGGGGGCAGGGGCTTTGTGACAGAAAGAACTGCCTGCGTAGTGATCTGAGAAAATTCGGGCTCCTCTTACTGAGCTTCATGGCGCCGCCCTGAGCCTTACTTTCTCCTGCTCCAAAACGGGACCCATACTGCTCCAGAAGTTTCGGCAGAGGGCATATGGCTACAGAAGGACGAGAACCTCCGACCTCCAGTGTCAGTATATTAAGATCTAAGTGGGCTCTCCCTGTTCCCACCAGGCCTTTCCCCAGTCATCCTGAGGAGAGGTAAGAAAGATCACTGGTGCTTTGTTCTCCTTACAACCTAACCATGCCTCTCCCTTTCTTCCTACCTGCTCTCCCTTCACCCAGGCACATGTCACCGATTCTGGGAAGAGAAAACGGGGTGTGGAGAGAGAGAGAGAGAGAGCCAGGATGTTCTGGAGAACGAAACGAATATGTATTAGGCATCTA
Source organism: Nasua narica (assembly GCA_028533885.1). Lineage (NCBI taxonomy): Eukaryota > Metazoa > Chordata > Mammalia > Carnivora > Procyonidae > Nasua > Nasua narica. Next base: position 41,233,266 of record CM052803.1, on the reverse strand, counting down.
CTATGTTTAGACGGTCCTGGGCTCTTTAGATACATCCGAGTGCTAAACAGCCCCGCACCCAGGTGTGATTCCTTCAGTTTGATGGATGGAAAACTGCAGCTCAGAGGGCTTGGACGTCTTGTCTGTGGTCCCCCAGGAGTTTGTGCCAGATGCCGGTGAGCGTAACTTCACGCCCAGTAGTGATGGTACTGAGCAGTTCTGTGTCCTGCACGGGCTGGAGGTCCAATCCTGAGTCTGAGCCTCTTTCTCACATTTCTCACTTCCTGTTCTGATCTTCATTCACTCTCTCTCTCTGCCTCTTTTTCTGTCTCTGTCTCTCTCTCTGAGGTTTGGGGTAAGGGGAGGATCTTCCAAACATTGCGTGGGCCGTGGAGGGAGTACTGGGAACAAGGTTCTGGCCAACTGGAAATATTTAAAAACTTTCTGGTGCGCCCAAGAGGCTGCTCACCTCCGATTTCCCTGAGAGTCGTACTTTTGTAGAATATCCGAGCTGCTACCTGCACTGCCAATTTATTTCATTATCTGTAATGAGCAGTAATGACATTTCTTAATCGCACGCCATAAAAATCTCAGTTATCACTTTAGATTATATCACGTTCGGTGAAGAGACGGCTCCTACAACCGAGAAAAATTTCCCTTGTCAAATGAATCTCTTACTGTTTTTTCAGATATAGCCTTATACCCTGTGAATCATTTGTGCTGGTTTCATTGAAAGCCTGAACCAAGCGGAACAGGGCTGCATTGGCGGGGCTGGAGTAAGGGAGAGAAAAGGCCTCCTGCAGAAACATTCTCTGGGACCGTAAGGCAACAGGGTATCGTGAGGCGTTTTCCTCTCCACCCAAAAATGAAGACCAGATCAGAGTCCCTTTCAGAGGTGGCCCGAGAGATGGGTCCGTTAAACTGTCCTGGAATGGCTCTCCCGCCTGCAGAGGTCCTCCCTGAGATGTGGCCCTCTTGCTCATCCTCACCCTTCATCATCTGATGTGGGACCTGTCATCAAGGGACACCTCCTGCTTGTCTTTGAAGCTCTGCGACACCACACAATTGAGTACTCTTCTGTTTTCGAGTTGAACTATAAACCCATCTGCCTCCCGCTGTCTTCTCTGCTGTAATTCCTAGTTTTCTGTGGTGGCCGCTGTTTTGTGTTTCAGTTTTCAAAGCACTGTTCCGCCTACTACTGTGTTAGTTTCCTCTTGTTACCACACCCTTAGTGGCTTAAAACAACACAAACTTACTATCTCACAGTTCTGGAGGTCAGAAGTCCAGAAGGACTTTTCACTGGGCTAAAATGAGGGTGTCAGCCGTTGCTTCTGGATGCTCTCGGGGAGACTCTCTTCGGATTCTGCCTGTGTCCTTTGGCTCATGGCCCCTTCCTGCTCCTTCAGAGCTGACAGCATCTTCAAATCCCTTCCTGACTCTGATCATCCTGCCTCCTTCTTATAAGGACCCTCGTGATGACATTGAGCCCATCTGGCTGATCTAAGACAATTCCCCCATCTCAAGACCCTGAACCTAATCACAATCTTAGATCTTTTTTTTCTTTTTTGTCCCATCAAATAACATATTTCCAATTTCCAGGGATTCGAACATGGACACATCTAGGGGCCACTCTTCTACCTACTACATCCATATCCTGAATAGCAAGTGGTACGTGTAGGTCTTTAATAAATAAATAAATGGATGACTGGATTTCTAATTCATCAGTCTACACAACAGCCCTGTAAGGTAAATACGGCATCTAGAGTCAGACAGCTATGGGTTTGATTCTGGCTTTGTCACATAAAACCTGAAGGACCCTGGGCAAGCTACATTCTGAGCTCCAGTTTCCCCCAGTTGAAAACAGGAACTAAGATGTATTGCAGGTCAACTCAAATGAGAGAGAGAAATGAAACAGCAGGATGTGATACTTGAAGTATTCTATCGCATTAATGTCCTTTTCTTCTGTTGGCCATTGAAATGATCGGGAGCTAAAGGGCTTGAGGTAGAGACGTGTACTATCCACAACTGGTTCTCGTCTCCTTCCTGGACGCTCGGGAGAACTACACTTCCCAGCCTCCTCAGAGTTAGCTAGGACGGTTTGACTGGGTCTAGCCAATGAGATCTGTGTGGGAGAATATTCCCACTGCATTGTCCCTGCGTGTGCAGTTCTAGCCTGCTTCAGTCAACATCCATTCTCTTGTGTGCTGCCTCCACAATCCCCGTTAAGAAAGACCCCTTCTGTTCTTTTTCCTTTGGATTTCAGTGAATTCATGGAGGCCAGCAAGAATGTAGGTTTGTGGGCAGAGAAACGGAAAGAGAAGCCTGGGTTTGTATGACTGGCGTGAATAATGCGTGGGGAAATCTCATGGATTACTTCATTGGTAGGAGGTGGCATTCTTTTCCCCGGACGTGCTCTGTCTCTACTGCGGATTCTAAGTAGGGAAGCACCGTCCTGTTCTTCCCACAAGTGTGAACTATTGTACTGACAATCTGAGGGGAGAGACATAGCTATATTTCTGTAAAGAAGGTAGTTTCCCAAACTGTGTTCCTCGGAACACTGGTGCCTCAAGAAATTTTAAGTGAACTACAAAAGTAAAGGGTTTCCACAGTCAATTAGGTAGGACAGGACAGTGCAATATAACCTGTCAACAAGAAGTCCTATGTGAAAGCAACCTGCTGAACTTTCTTTAACCTTCTTCTTCTTCTTCTTTTTTTTAAGATTTTATTTATTTATGACAGAGATAGCGAGAATGGGAATACAAGCATAGGGGAGCTGGAGAGGGAGAAGCAGGCTCCCCACTGAGCAGGGAGCCCAACAGGGGGGCTCGATCCCAGGACACTGGGATCATGACCTGAGCCGAAGGCAGACAGTTAAATACTGAGCCACCCAGTTTAACCTTCTTAAACATGTTAGTTCAAGCTTAAAATATGTGTATCCTGCATGTCCTCTCCCCACCTCACAACAAAAGAGTAAGAATCCAAAGATCACCCTGAACTAAGTGCCCATGTATGAATGGAAACCTGAAGCAAAATAATACTGGATGACTCTCTTAGAGGAAAAATAGGCAGTCGAAAAAGAGCCAAGTAATTTTTTTTTTTTTACATTGGATCAGAAGTTTTCTTATCAAAATAGCAAGTTAAAATCCACATACTGCTTAGGCATGGAATTGGGTTTTCTCTTTAACATTCTGAAGTTAAATATATTACTCCTAAATTTGCCATGTGCCAATATTCACTATATAAGACCCATATATTTCTGTAAGCTATGTAATTTTCATAGCCCCTCATGGGTTTGCAAGGAATTACTACATATCCTAATTTTATGGTTTTGCACTAGGATTCCACTATACAACATTCTGCACTTACATGTAGATGGTTTTTTTCCCTCTACAGTGTCACTTCAGGAAAAGTACTATTTTGCACAAAAATGAAATTGGGGTAGATCTCATTTAACCAGTGAATTTTGTATACCAGCAAACCTAGTATTTGACCCCAGAACCTTCACTCCCTTCCCTGATCTATGGGCTTTAATCTTTCATGGAACAGCTGCTGGAAAATGTGATGTAAAAATGAATTCTAAGTAGGCTGCTGCTGTTTGTTTCCCAGAGGTAGAATATGTGATCGTGGCCAGGTTGTTTTCTCTCTCTGGCCCTCAGTTTCCTTATCTCTGTAGGTAGATAGGTAGGTTGGAAGCTAGGTAGGTAGATAGGTAGGTAAAAGAAGCTTTCTCTTTCACCTTTCTGTCATTCTGTGTGTGCGGATGTCCTTTTGTTTGAACTAAGCTGCTTGATTCCCACTCACCCCCTTCAACAGAAGAATGTTCTTCTGAGGCAATAATTCTGATCTGGGAAGCAGTCTAATAAAAAGATTAAGCTCTTGACCTCTGGAGTAGAATTGACTTTAGTTTGAATTGCAGTTCTCCCACCGATTGGCTCTGTACTTCTGAGCAAGTGACCATTTTTTTTTTTTAGCCTCATCTGCAAAATGGAAGTAATATTTTATCCACCCCTAGAATTGTGAGGTTTAAATGAGATAGAATTTAAAATACTTAATACAGAGCTTGGCACACCATAAGCACTCGAGAAATGAGGCCGAATTTTATGTCTTAGGCTGGGTAGAATAAAGTGTCAGAAAGCAGCCCACCTTTCTTCATCTGCTCACTCTAGAAGGACAAACGCTCTGGGTAGGAGAGAGAACATCTATCTTCATGTTCCCTCAGACAACTCTGCAATGTGAGGATAGGCCAAGAGGAGATGTAGGCCTCCTGTGAGCAGGAGCGAAGGGTTTTCTTAGCAGTCATGGCTTGCAGTGCCCTGGGACTGACATTGTCCAAGCACCGAGGGTGAGCCATGCCTTGCACAGGGTTTTATGGGATGTGAGGGAATTTGCTCTATGATGTAAGCAAGGCAAGAAGAGCCCTGAGACCCATCTAGAACACTGGCTGAGGATTAGTGGTGAGCTGTTGAGTACAATTCACTGAGGTGTCATCTTTATAACCCCTACCCCAGGTAGGAAGCTATCTTACCCCTGTGACAGTCATTCAAAGGACAATGTCATCCTGAAACCAATACTACACTATATGTTAACTAACTTGGATGTCAGACTAAACTGTTGGGGCTCCTCCGCAGTGTGATGAGAGACAGGGCTGATGGATGGGGTCAGGGGAGGTGGCCATTTCACAGTGAACAGCTGAGCAGTGTACCCCCAAAGAATACCAGTATGATAACAGTGAAGAAAACCCAATGGCTGCCAGTGGGGCCATGCATGGCTAAGAAACACAGAATATGGGCTGGGGTGGAATTTGGTGGTTCCCTCCACGAATGATAAGGAATATAGCCCCAGAGTGGATGTTGGTGACTAATTCCAGGAAGAATAAGGAATATGGACGGGGGGTGCTGGTGGCTCGTTCCAAGAAGGACAAGACATGTGGGTTGGGGAAGGGGCTTTAGTAGTGGTTCATTCCCAAAAGGATAAGGAGTGGGGGCCATGGTTTGGTTTGGAGATTCATTTGGAAATGTGCTATTTTGGGAAAGGCATGGAGGAAGCAGAGTGTATTGTGCCATATAGGATGGTGGCCTGCGGGGGATGCATTTTGGAATCATTCTGCTGGCTTCAAATCCCAGTTCTGTCATTTACCAGCTCGGGCTCCTCAGATAATTTGCTTAACCTCTAAGCTTTTCCTCAACTATAAAATAGAGGTAATTATAGCCCCTCTCTCAGATCACCTTATGAATGCGAAGCACTTAGTAAGGGTGCGGGTGGCCTTTGCCTCCTCCTGTGAGGGCCTTCATTTTCACCAAAGAATTCCCATCTGATTCCCTGTCTCCCTCTCCATTCCCAAAATGTCACTGGTTTGAGATATGTTGACTACTTGGAAAAATGGGGCTGTTTTCTTCCATTTGAAATTTACTTTTATATTTTAAATGTTCTCTGGAACATATCCATGATTTGCTAGAGCTGAGAATTGCCATTAAGTTTTTTATTTATTAAGTATTAAACACTAAAAGAAATCCAGCATGTCTTAAAACTCCTTAGGGAATACTACAAATATATGTTCTTAAGAACACGTGCAGAGAGCTTGTATAATTCCTGTTCCCACCAATCTAGAAAAATATTGCTGGTCTTTCCCTCTCCAGTGATCCCTGCCTGGGAGAGAATGCCCTGCTGTTCACGAGGCATGGAGCTAAGTGCTAATTATTGAAGGAGAGAGAGGGGGCTTCTGGAGACAAAGGAAGGTGTCATATGTCATCCATTTAGAGAATTCAGAGCTCAAATAAGGGCATTTAAAGTACATCAATACCATGTAGCGTAAAAATAACAACTTCCTGGTACAGCAACTTGGAAAGTTTTAAACACTCTTTAAAAAAAAAAAAAATTCTTACTTATCTGAGTCCTCTATCAATATAAGACATTTTGTGCACCTGTTTTTATAATTGATTTTGGTAAGTAATATGAAACAAGTCATTTCAGAGGGGATTGCTTTCAAATCTTATTCCCTTGAAATGTCACTGTGGTGGAGAGACTGAGGTACAAATGCTTTAAGGGGAAAAGGTAGGGGGTACCACCCAAGAGAGGGGTTTCCGTGACACCAATTAATAGGACATCTGGATATGACGTTTGTCTTACGCGTAATGTAATGTTAGAAAAAGTCTCAGTACTTAGTGAAGTTTTAAAAGCTCTGAGAAACAACCTTCCTCTATCGCTAAGTCCTCCCCCACTCATGGTGTAATAATAGTGAGAGCCAAATCCTCACAGTTCACAATAGTAGAATTGTGAACAGTTTTTTACAAGTGCTGGGCACTGAGCTGGGATTACATAATTTTTCTCATATAGAGTTATTGACATATGCGTCTATCAGGAATCTGGTGACCAGAGAGATGACAGCTTCCCAGGTACCTTATGGTCCACAACCAGGTCCTCAAAAAGACTTGACAGAGGAAAGCCAACCTGCCAGCCTTGGGGTCTTTGATGGGTTTCAACTACATTAAAACAGCCTTGTTAGTAAGTCCTGCTGTGAAAATGTTCCACTTGAGCCCAGGAGACACCAAAGAGAAGAACTGCTTTTTATTCTGATATTGTAAAGAGGAGGCATCTCATTGGAAAGAAAAGGATCACCCCAGAGGTCAAATGACGCTTGATTTCCATGAAAACAGAGAGTTAGAACCATTGATCAGGAATGCTAATTACAACAGTTTGAATTTCAAAAACCTAATGGCGAAGGAAATTGTATTTTCTGAACTGCAAATCAGGGCAGATGGCCAGATGTGAATCAATGGGTGTATCTAGGGTGACTTTAGTGAGACAGCAGTTGTTTGACCTTCATCAGGTTATTTAACTGTGCCCAGCTCAGTTCCTCCATCTGTAAAATAGGGACAAAGCAGTACTCACTTTATGCAAAGCCCTCCTAACTGCTGGTGGGTACTAAGTTCCAAGTAGCTGATGATTGTTACATTGCATTGCATATTCCTGGCCTGACAGGTAGAATATGTAAATCTTTCACTTCCTCCTCATGGAGCAAGTGAGTGGTTGATGGATAACTTCAGCGGCAGTCATGATGGAGTGACTTGAAGAGCCAGTCCCTTCCAGGTCACAGGCTGGGGGAGAAGTGTCCCCACAAAGGGGGAATGACACAGAGCTGCTTCTCTGACCTGAAAACGAAGGCTCAGAAAAGCCATTGGGCATGGGGGTGTGGCTGGGTAGGACTGAGCCAACTTTATTTTGTATTCTGAGATACTTAAAGAAATTTGCACACAATCAACTACCACAGTTTTTGAGTGTTCTCTTTTTTCCCCATTATTCTTTAATGATGGATCATTGGCAGGAAAGGATCAAATGAACACGAACCATTGATCATCAAAGGACCAAGTAAAGCGTCTAGTGAATTTCATGGTCAAGGACTTTCAAAGCAAGAAGAGTTGGGTTGGGGGTGGGGATTATAGAAAGATGATGCTTCCGGAATTTTATGTTTTAAAGATTTCTCAAAGGGCACCGTCTTGTGATTCAGCAATGACTCTCGAAGTCCACGATCTATAATACTCTCAATTTCCTCTAGTCTTTCCTCTAGACTTTATATCATTCACAGTGCTGGGGGAAAGCAATATTGATTTTTAGGAAGGGAAACCGTGAAAAATGCTTTGGGTTAGTCTCTTCTCTTGCTGAGTTCATTTTATTAAACGAAGCAGAGAAAGCACCAGAACCTGGGAATCTCAAAGTGTCCCTTTTTCTTATATTAGCTGGGGGAATGAGGAAAGCATTTATGGAATAAACCTCTCTCATATATGGACACCTTTCATTCCCCTCACCACTTCTTCACATTTAAGAATCGATTTTATAACCAGGATGAAGCGCAAGCAACTTAAGCTCAAATAGAGATTATTTGGTAAAGCTGGGCTCAAATTCATACCCATCAGATTCGAGTAACTATAAAGAGCAGACAGTGCTGTAGCAGAGATCAGGGTCGAAAGAGATTTAAGGAGGCGCCACTCACAAGGTTGTATATGAATCTGAGAGTGTGCTCTTCCTCACATTTTGCACTGAGAGCCTCCTCTGTCCCACCCTAGCCCATCCCATGCTGTTAGGATTGGTTGGTGGTAGGGGGCAAATGGACTACTAACTTTAGGGACCTCCTAGGAACTGGACACCTTGCCAGGAGCTGTAGGTGAAGAACCACCATCTTCTCAAATGCCTTTAGAGAGGGTATATTTACCTTCAGTGTGACCAGGATTAGGTAGAAAGAATTTTATACACCAGAATTTCTCTTCCTGAGAGGGCCATATACTTGCCAAGAAATCCTTTAATAAAATGAAAAGGGACAGAGAATGAGCTGGCATTTTCCCTGCCCTGGGGCTCAAGTAGTTGCTGATAGCAGGCCTTAGAAAGGAAGAAGTTACTCTGCCAGACCGAGGGAAAAGAATCTGAAGGTTTCGGGAGACAGGGTTGAGGGAAGGCAGAAAGAAGGGGTAGTGA
>CM052803.1:41124621-41224721 GCA_028533885.1 Nasua narica | reverse complement strand
AGGAGGTCCCCAGAGGACATCTGTATATCGTATGCAATGGAGAAAATGAGATTCAGAGAGCTCAAGTCTACTGCTCGATGTCCCACAGCTGGAAAGAGACGTGGGGATCCAACCCTGGTGTGTCCAGGTTCAGAATTGCGCGAACCTCATCCTCATGAATGCTGGGGGAGAGAAGGTGGGAGGGCTGCTCCCCCACCATAAGGGAGACGTTAAGGCTTGTGGAGAGCGGGTCAGCGTGACAGATGTGTCCCATACACACCAGCTAGGGGCCACTGAGCTCTAGACAACCGTGCTGGGATGGTTTTCTCAGCAGCCATTTCTTTTCACTGAAGGAAGTTTGTTTTCAGAAGCTGCATCTACCAACTCAGGTAGAAAATTTGAGCCAGGAGGGGCTTTGGGGGATATCCTTTCCCATCCCCCTCATTTTATGGCTTGGGAAACAAAAGCTGAGAGGACAAACAAAGTCCAGTGACCAGACAGAAGCCAAAGGAGAACAGAAAAAGCTTTATAAGTGAGGTCTGCTTGATTTTGTTAAAATCAATCCTTCCAGGGACAAGAACTTGAAGACTTGATTCTGGGCCCCTGAGGTTGCTCCTTTTAGTGGATGCTCTGCCCCTACCCAGTCCCTAGCTGCTTACTGCTGGCTGGAACACTCAGCTGCCCCTTTCCACGGAACTATCCTCTGGAAGCTGAAGTGTGCGTTTACTGGGGGGAGGGGTATCTGCAGGTTATGAGGTCTGCTGCTGGGGGAGGGCATCGTGAGTTGGGGAAATTTCCAAAGCCCAGCACTGTGGCAAGACAGCCCTGGCTTGAGAGGCCACCAAGCCTAGTGCCGTAGTTCTCAAGATTTAGTGCATGTACACATAATCAGCATTCTGAATTCAAGGGTCTGGGTTTCGGCCCTGGAATCTACATTTCAGAGCTCCCAGGGATTCCAGCTCAGGTGGGTCGCAGACCGCACTCTGAGGGGCACTGATCCAGAGCGCATTGCATGGGCGGGGAAGCCCAGCAAAGCTAGGTTGAAATATGGCTGTCCCTAATAGTAGCTACCTGGTCGTGGGGAATGAGTGCCATCCTCTGTGCTTAAGCTGCTGCTGCTGCTGCTGTCTTTGAACTAATTGGAATTCCAAAATTTATTAACAGAATTTATACTGGGGCACCTGGGTGGCCCAGTCAGTTACATTTCTGCCCTGGGCTCGGGACATGATCCCAGGGTCCTGGGATAGAGCCCCATGTTGGGCTCCCTGCTCAGCAGGGGAGCCTGCTTCTCTGCCCCTGCTTTTGTGCTCTCTCTCTCGCTCTCTCTGTGTCCCCCTCTCGCTCGCTCACTCTGTCTCTCAAATAAATAAATAAATAAAAATCTTTTAAAAAAAAAGAATTTATACAATGTAAAGATAAAAGGGTGCTGATTGTCCTTAAGCTTCTTCCTCCATCAAGTGGAAAGGGTTTTGGGGTATGGAAGTTTAATAAGAATTTCTAAAAAGTGCCTCACACAGTGCCCCGCACGTAGTAGGAGCTTTATAAATGTCAGCACCCGTCTCCCTCTCTGCCCCTGTCTGAGCGGCTGCTTTCTGCCCCGCCTCTCCCCACCGTAAGCTCCCACGTCTGCTGCCACTGCCTAACCGCCTCTCCCCACATCACCGTCCCAGCTGTGACAAGCCACCAGCAGCTGCCTGCCTTTTCTTCACAAGGAATTAATTCCCGTTCACTCTGAGGCCAGGGCAGAGAAAGAACGTTCCCTTGCAGCCATCAGTAAGCAGTGTATTTCTTACAACGGCCTAGGCTCCCTTTGTTCAGCTGAAACCTGCCTAGTTTGGCTGCCTTGATGGAACAGACTCTGGTAATTACTCTGCTTCCGCGGCTCTGAGACGCTGGGCTCGAACATTGTGCCTTTTAATTCCCCGACCTGAGAAGAGCTGCACGCATTTCACGCGTGTACGTGTGTGCAGACACGCGCGCATGTGCCTGCATGCGCGCGCGCGCATACACACACAGATGCGCACACATAGTCATTCTTCGTTTACCAAATTCAGTGTTCTACACGCTCGAGTTTTCCAGGTCGTAATGACTTGTCTCAATAGGTGCTAACCTGAAAAGAAGTTTTCCTAAAGTATACACAATTCTCTGATTGTTATCTATGGAAGAGGCATTTGAGACGACTTAGAAAAATACGTATGCCCAAAAGTCTCAAGTTAGGACAAAGGGAAGATGGTAATAGAGGCGTAAAATTGGGGGTAACATGAGCAGGTAAAATACCTACTAAAGGCCCTACAAGTTTACTGGAGAGCCCACCTCTGGCTCCCACAGCCAATGCGCAGAGGGAAATGTAATTTATTACAGGATTTGCAGTCTCCAGCAGATCAGAGCCAACCAGTTTCTTAAGAGAAACACCATTCTCTCTCCCACTGGATGTTTTCTTACGGGTCCTCATCAAGGGGAACCTCTGACATTTATAAAGAGCTCCAAACACCCCCATGAGACACAGTGAGTTTCTTCTATTGCAGCATCTCTCAGGGCCCGAGAGGAAAATGTCAACACACTGCTCAGGAAAAGCCATTCCGTGAGGAGTCAGAGCAACGAGGTCTTGATTTACAGTGTTCTTGGGCTCTCACTTGCTTCAACTAGGAAAGAGTCAGAAGCCTATCAGCACTCGCTTCGCGGGTCCCAAGACAGTCTTACCACCTTTCAGTAACAGCCCTTCCTTCTCAGATGCCGTTTGGCTTCTGAATCCTTCCCAGCACAGATTTCCAGTAGCCACTGCAAACCCTTGAAATTCATATGTGAGCTGCAACTTACTTGCCACTGCTGCTCATTTAGAAGAACGATATTTGTGTTAATTTCTAATGGATTCATTATATTGTGTGTGTGTATATGCCATCCACGCACACACGCCGTGTACATTTCTAGAATACATATTCCTATATGAAGGCATATTACGTATACACGTGTATATGTAGATAGTCTTCTGATCATCAGGTAACATCCTGAACGATAACTTAGTGGGGTTTTTCAGTGCTAATGAGCATGCAGAGTTATTTTTCTCCTGCTATAAAGGGCAGCTGTATTTTGGTGGGACCTGTGGACAGCTTGGTGGAGGTCTGCTCTGGTTTTTCCTCTCCCATTGCTGGGCTACTGGCTGTCACACTCCTGGCCACTCTGTGAACGGACCTGCCTCTTCTGTTTGCTCTGCCTTTTGAAACTTCGTATCCCACATCAGACCAGATGTGAAGCAGCCAAGCTTTGCCGTGGATCGAACTGTGTAAAAAGTAAAAGTCCCCAGGTGCTGAATTAGGTCTTGACTGACTAGGCTTTCAGCACCTCCGTGAGGTTCCAAGAGTGATGACTTTGCCGGCCCTTCTGGAATCGTGATATGTCTGGATACAGTTTGCGTTTTAGGTAAATGAGATATGTTGTACGTATCCTAATAGGTCCAGAAATTTCTTGCTTTCTAAAGTCCTGTTCTGTGAGTCCAAGAGCAAGGGCGTTTAGACAGTAAGGGATATGTTCTAATTTCTTGCCCTTTCTCTGTTGTTTCTGTTTCATATACAGATGCACTTTCATTCATGCTCCACGAGATCCCGTTTGAAGAAATGGGATCTGAGAAGACAGTTCAAAGTCACCCAACAACACTTGCATAGACCTGCATCATCCCTGCCCTATCCCAACCCTGTGGAGGAGGGGAGTGGGGGGGAGTGTTCTTCTCTTCCACATATTTTCACCTCTAATTAATTTTAAATAGGCTGCCTGGCACTGTTATTGCTGAACACTTCACATTGCAGCTCCCGACTCTATTACTGTTAATTGGAGAATGTTTTATTTCAACTAATCAGCCCAGCATCCTTTCCAATCAAAACAGCATTCTGGTCTAGGTACAACAACCATCACCAAAGGGCCCAATCAGATTTGCACATCAGGAAGCATGAGGGGCTCTCTCTTTTCACCCTGGACACCCAGGTTGTGGGCAAAACACACACATACACACTTAGAAACTCTCAAGGGACTTGGATGCTTTCATCAGTGGCTGGCAGGTTGCAACCCTTCCCCTTCCCCACTGGCCCAGTGTCTGCTGGGAAAGGTGATATTGATGCCTTAGCATTGTTTACGCAAACCAAGGCTCTTGTGAATAAATAAGAAGCTAGATAGGAAGGAATGATGGATAATGCCTGCTTCCTGAGCAATTTAATTTTTTTTTAAAGATTTTATTTATTCATTTGACAGAGAGAGAGAGATCCCAAGTGGGCAGAGAGGCAGGCAGAGAGAGAGGGGGAAGCAGGCTCCCGGCTGAGCAGAGAGCCCGATGTGGGGCTCGATCCCAGGACCCTGAGATCATGACCCGAGCTGAAGGCAGAGATCAACCCACTGAGCCACCCAGGCGCCCCTAATTTTTTTTTTTAAAGATTTTATTTATTTATTTGACACAGAGAGAGATCACAAGTAGGCAGAGAGGCAGGCAGAGAGAGGAGGAAGCAGGCTCCCCGCTGAGCAGAGATCCTGATGTGGGGCTTAGTCCCAGGACCCTGAGATCACGACCCAAGCCGAAGGCAGAGGCCTCAACCCACTGAGCCACCCAGGCGCCCCTGAGCAATTTAATTTTAACTAATAGCCATACTAAACTTAGGACAGAAAGAGAGAGCTTATTCCACTGAACATTTACTAGGAGCCTATCCCGGGCTAGGCATTGTGTTACACATTCTAAACCCTGAGATGAAGAAAGGAAGTTTCCTGCCCCCAAGGAGCTCAGAGTTGGATGGAAGAGAGGCAAAGAAAGAATTATGTAGAGTGTAGTAGGAGATAGGGAAGAGGAAACCCCATGGGTTTTGGAAGCGTGGTGGTGAGAGCGGTAGGCTCGACATGGGGTGCAAAGAAGGCTCTCCAGAGGAGATGTTTGGTTTGAGTATGAAAGAATTCTTGGCAGGACGGCATTTTTTATTCTTGTGACTATCTTCCCTACCCCTCCTCATCCATGGTGCGTGTGTTTGAGGGGGACTGCCTCTGGGTGAAAGAGTGGAAAGACATGATTCACTTAAAAAGTAATATGTTGAAACTGTATTACGGGAGGGGGTGTCCATGTCACCAAGAGAAACATGTGTTTGGCTTGTAGATGTCCCATTTGTCTCATGTCAAAGGCAATAGGTCTCTCTGGCGACACAGAAGGATGGAGATTGGAGAGATACCCAGGTGTGCTACGCCAGGATGAAGCCAGGGTCCCATGGGGTGTCAAGGGAGAGGACAGACCAGAAACGGTAGGGAGGACAGAAGACAAGGAACCCTGGAAGCTCATACCAAGAAGACTATTTATGGACTGAAAATTAAGAAACCTTGTTCATTGTCCCATGGGATGCACACTCATGATCAGCTTTGGAGGGCTGACATGTCCCTTTCCATTTTAAGCCTGTCTTCTCAGGACTAGAGCTGGATATTGAGAAACAATTGGAAGAGGAGACTTTTTCATCCTCCCGACAGCTCAGATACACGAAGTGCGCCATGAGTAGCACCTATGCTCCCAGCAAACATTTGCTGGCCACAGGGGAGCAGGAGGCAAGGAGACAAGTGGCCAGAGAAGTAGTCTAACAGAGAAGATGGTGGGCGGACTTACCGCAGTGGCTGTGGGAGAAAAGACTAGATTCAAGAGAAATGGAGAAGAAAGAATGGACAGAATGCATGTGTGAGTATGTGTCTGCAGAGGAGAGAGTTCTCCCATGGCCGCCTGTGTGGACGGTAGTACCGTTAATTGGGCTATACTGAGAGCATTTCCAAATAGCTCCATCAGTAACTGGCTCACTGTATCCTCTTTTCCTGGCCTCTAAGACAACACAGAACAAACAGCTTGCTGGGCCAGCTGGTGTGGGGTCATTGAGAGAACCTTCCAGTTTCCTGAGCCAGTTAGCAAATTCCTTCATGCCTTTGCTTTGCATCCCCACAGCTCCCCATTCACACACTTACTGGACCATGAAATTCTTCAAAGTGTGTCTTTTTGATAGAAGAGATTCAGGCTTATGTCTCTTCTCATTTCCCTGCCTAGGTGGGTGTCCTATAATTTATTGTTTCCTAGGATGGTGGGAAGGAGCCGCTTACATCTGGAGGATCTTAGAGATCTGGGATTCAGTGTCTGACTTCAGGTGATTTCCATTCCTGGGGCTCCCCCAAGTATGAAGATGAGGAAGTCTGGGAACTCAGAATCCTTCTAACCTGTGTCTCCCACTCAAAGGCAAAACATACCATACACCTTTCTCATTACTCTTTAACATACTTCAGTAGTAATCTCTCCCACAGCCCAAGAAATTTACTGGAACCAGAAGATCAAGGCAGAATAAGGAAGGACCCCTAGATTAGACAGAAAGAACCAAATCTTCACTGCACCTATACCAGTCTTGTTGAGCCTCGGTTTTCTCTTGGTAACCATGTAAACTGCCTATTCGTGGAAGCTACAAATACTCCAAAAATGAGGAAAATGTGGTTAATTCTGAGCAGGATTGAAAAGCACCTTCCTCAATGCAGTGATTTCAAGCTGAGCAGGGATCTTTGGGACTACATTAGGATGAATTTAATTATCTCTGTTAATTTGCGGTGGGACCTGAGTCCCTTTAGCAGCTTTTATTACCCAATATTAAAGGAGATAGTTACAGGAACTACTTTAATAAAAGGTAATATCACTGAAATTACAAAGCATACACATGTCTTTCCACATAATAGGTATATCTTAGAGCTAAAGTTGCCGTAACCTTTTTTTTTTATCTCTTTTAACTTTTTCCCCCTTCTGATTCCACCTCCCATCTCTCTTAGTAATATTTACTGGGAAGATGAATCTAGACTTCCTCTAATCTCTCCCTTTATTTTCCTTTCATCATCCATTCAGATTGGACCTCCATTAATGAAGTGAGGCTTCCAAGGTGATTCTGATAATCTAGGTTGTATTTCAGAGGCTCTGTTAGGCCAAGGAGACAAATTACTCAAGAATATCTCTTATCTAAATCCTTCCAATGCTGGTAGGTGAATCATAACCTTTTGATTCACTAAAGTAATACACAGAGATGGCCTTTTCTTTTCTTTTCTTTTTTTAATCAAAGCAATGTGTATTAGAGCTCCTGGCTGGCCCAGCTGTTACCATGAGAATGACTCACGGCACCATGAGAGCCATCACCACTAATCAATCCGAGGGCACTCTTTGCACAGGATGCTGACAACAAAGTGAAGAAATGACAGAGGTCGCTTTGAAGATGTGCCTGCCTTTCAAAGAAAGGACAGAATTCAATATGTCATAAGAAGGATCCCCTTAGGAAGAGGTTAGAAAAAGGAAACTCTGCTACAGATTCTTTAAAGAACCTTTCTTTCTTTCTTTGATATTTCTACATGTGATCAAAATAACAAAATACCAGTGTAGAAACCACTCTCATATTTATGTCCTTTTTCATTCTCAAAACAACCTTAAGGGAACACAGTAATATTCCCATTTTACAGACAAGGAAAGACAAAGATCTTCTGAGTTTCATAGTCGTGTAGCAACTAAGTGGTACAGGGGGGGCTTGAATTTTCATCTTCTGAACCAGGCCCCTGGCACCTCCTTCTGTACCATGTTGTGGGATCCTGTCATAGGGGAAGTTCCTGGGGAGGCAGCATGTCTAAGGACACTTCTTTGCCCAAGAACATGCTCAAGTGAATCCCTACTGTTGAGTTCACCAAATCCAAAATTAATGGGTATAGCAGACCCTCATTCTTGCTGATCCCATAGTGCCACTCACCCAGTTCTTTGCCTGATGTCTTTCACTTGCTGATGCTGCCTGCACAGCAGGCCAGAAGGGTAAAAAAATTAATGTTCCCCATCCTCAGATGGGGAAGCTTTCAACCAAGGACTGTTAGAAGTTGATGCTTACGTATTCCCGTTTCCTTGCCCCACAGGTGGGATTACTCTGAGATGGGAGTTTTGTGGTACTTCATAGTTCCCTCGTAGGATTAACCTCCATTACCCACAGGGGTAGCTGGCTTGCTAATGCACTTTGCAGTGATTGCCTTCTTTTCCTCTCTTGCTTTCCCACCTCTCCCAAAATATTCTAGACCCTTAAAATAAAAATCTTGTACTTGGATCCCTGTCTCAGAGGCTACTTCTGGCTTCAAAGACCCTCCCTCTGGTCCCATCTCATCTATCCTACCCCTACTTGCCATTAGTTCTCCATTCATTCATGTGTCCCCGTAGGCCAGTCTTGGGGTGTAACGAGTGCTGGAATGCCAACAATAGGTTCTTCTGCATCTGAGCCTTTGCTTACTCTGTTTTTACCCAAGCTCGGCACTGTCCTATTTTATACTTCCTTTAAGGTTCTACTCAAGTCCATCTTCTCTGTGGGGTCTTCACTGATGATTCCTGTATGGGTCCCTCCCGTCAACTTACCAGGCTTTCTGCAACATTTCCCCATGGAAAACAATGTACTCCTTTGTCATACGTTTTCTTGTCCCTTAATTCTTTTTTTATCCATATCATTTGTTTCCCTCCCAAATAGACTTTAAGTTCCCATGTATTAGGATCATGCTCACAGCTAGCAGTATGCTGGTAATGTTTTAACAGCTAACTCTCTGAAAAAAAAATTATATATATGCGTATATGGACATACATACATTTGCTATAAATTTTACTGACAGAGAGAATGTATAGTCCACATTTTACAGGTAATAACAAGATATACACTACTTTTTATTTTAAAGCCATTTGGTCGACTCAATGTCATAGATCGCCTTTGCTGTTTTTCACAGAACTTTTCTATCGGTAGCCAGCCAATGGTCACAATTCAATCATGACTTGACAAATTGAGTGGCATGCCCAATAGATTTGGTGTTATTGACCCCGATATATGATTGATATTTGATCAACTGTTCAATTTCTCACCCTCATCCAGATTTTACTCAATAAACTGTCACCTCTTTCAGCTTTAGCCACCAGCCGTGAAATATTTTCAAGTTCAATCTGCAGTATTCACGTTTTCTCCCTTACTTTCTTAGGTTTATATCGTCCACAGCTGTACAGAATCAAGCCCTGGTTTCCGTGGTGTAAATCCTCCTACTGTGGCTGGTTTTCAAGCTACCCGTGTGCTGTCACTGCATTTGGCATCATGAAGCAATGCAGAATAGCCAGCGTTCTACAGCGCTTTCCCCATCCAGATAGAATAAGGGTGAATAACCTCAAGAGCACAGGTCATCAAATGTGAACTAGGAACTGATGAGTTTTTAGTATATATTACCTTTTCTTACCATATAATTTTTTAAATTAGAAGTTTTTATACTTTGATATTGAATATCATAGTTTTGTCGAGTGACTGGCTCACGGAAGCCCCGACTATTTACCGGCAGGCCCTTGCGAGCCGGTGCGAACCAGCTCCGGCACACCGCGGCCTCTGTTGTAGAATTCAGAGTGGCGAGCGGGGTTCTGGGCTGCGTAAAAGCTCTCTGGATACCTCCTGTGTGAGTGAACAGTTTTAGTTCTCAAAAGGACAGATGACCAAAGCACTTGAGAAAATAAGGCAGCCCTAAGTAAACGTTGTTGCCCGACGGCCCAGGGCAGCAAGCCAGAGGATGACAGGGTTGGTTCCTGGGCTGATAGTGGGGGCAAGGTCAAGTAACGGAAGCTGCCGATTGACCTCTTTGTTACTTCTTTATTAAAACCAAGGACCTTGGCTGATTAGCATTTGGATTCCCCTGTTCTCTCCTCAACAGGGACACGGGGCTAACCAAAGATACTGGAGATCTAAGGTTGGAGTTAACGTTTCTTGTTGTCAGCTAATAAACTGGCATTCGGGTTTGGATATTGGCCTGATTGGGTGCAGCAGACTGGTGTAGACACTGGCTGGTTACTCCTGCAAACCGGTAGCCCTGTTCGGCAGGATGGGACTCAGGGTTCACACGTCATGGTTACAAGCAAGGCTGTGGAGTCAGACTGTCAGGGTTTAGATGCCTGTTATTAGCCATGCGACCCCAAGAAACTTCCTGGATCTCCCTAAGACGTTGCTTCCTCCTCTAGAAAATGCGAATTGTGATTGCGTCTTACTCGCTTGTTGTCAGGATTCAACGTGGCGTCTGGCACGCAGTGTGTGCCCCGGTAATGTAAGATGCTGCTACTGAGGACAGTGATGTACCAGCGCCTCTAGGCAGTGGTCGTTTCGCTGGTGTTGATAAGGTTTCTTTAACGCTGACCTCTCTACGTCTTTAAGATGTCACATGCTAAGTGATACCGTAAGCCGAATTTCCCAAACCACTGGTATTCATGCTTGTGAACCATGCCTTGAGAAGTCCATTTTTAGCTCTGTCTGGAAGTCTTTGAAACTTCCCTGTAGGAGAAAAGAGCAGCTGCTCTGTTTCCAACTTTGCATTTTCCTTCCCTTGAAGTGGAGATGATATTCGTTCCTGTTATTTGTGCCTGTTTGCCAGATACCGGGGCCCTCGTCAGAGTTCTGGGGAATCGAGGGGAGCTTCAGGCATCCCTCCTTTCCATGTGGGAAGAAATCATGTTTGCAAAGAATATTCAGGTCAAGCAGGCACACAGCTAGGGTTTCTCACACCAGGGCCAGCAGGAGTGAGCTCTGTGCCTGGAGGAAGCCATCCTCCGAGTGACCTCCAGGTCAACCCCTGGAGCCCGCGGCCGGGGAATGTGTGCCAGGGACGCTAGCTCCAAGGGCGGGACGGTGCACTCTGGGATGACGTCATAGTATACCCTGCCATCGGGCCCCGTCAGAGTACGTACACCACAGAAATCGGCAAACGCGACCTATCTTCTCCAAGACCAGTTGCTGAAGCATTTACCAGCATGGCATTGTGTGTACCTCCTTTTGGGAGCTTTTCTGCACTACCTCTCACAAGCTGTACCATTTTATAAGTCTCTGTGTCTTATTTCACTAAAGACACTTGACATTCATTGTATCAGGTACCTCTTCTGTGGCACTTTTTATCAGCTGGGTACCCTTCATACTCTAGCTACTGCCGCTGGGACCGACTTTAGGCAGTGCCTCAGGCCCTGCTCATACCTGTGCCTCATCCCGAGGTGTCCCTGGTGTGAAAGTGGGGGACAGGCATGCACAGCCCAGAAACCCTGGGAAGTGGGTGCCCGTGGCAGCCCCTTTCACTAATGGGGACTGGTGGTCAGTGATCGCACTTCCCCTCTGGTGTCCTAGGAAGGCAGTTCTGAGATGCATTTCTTGAGTTCTGAGATGCAATTCTCCCCAAGAATTGAGCACTCTAGCTGTACGGACTCATCCGGTCTACAACCAATCTGACTTTGATAGCTAAGGAGACGAGGGCTCAGAGTGGTTGGGTCACTTGTCAGAGATGGGGAGACAGAATTTGGACTTGCGTCACTGGGACTTGGAATCTGTCCATGCCTCATAGTCCCTCTGCCCGTCCATCAGCCCAGGCCCACCCACCACCCCCCCCGCCTCCTCCTCATAATGGCTCCCATAGGAACACCTTAGTCTCTTGGAAGAACGCAGTTGGAACCCACTTATGAAAGCAGTAGCTGCCTTTGATAACACAACCTTTTTGCAGTTCCTGAATATTCTCCTTCTCCCTCACTTTTCCTTCCTCCTTATCACTTCTCATATAAAAGTTTGCATACAAGCCTGTTCCCCAGGTTCTGCTTTGAGGGGATCCCAGCCTAAGACACCCTCTAACTGACTGTAGGAGCATCTGTCACATGACCCTCCTATTGTGATAAGCACAGTGATAAGTAGTATGTGGTCCAGGATGGAGAACCAGATCAAGTGCCACCTCCTTGAAGCCCTGCCTGATTTCCCCAGACCTGCTCATGCTATGCTCCTAGCAGAACCACACTGTCCTGGAATTAACGGATTTACACACCAGACCTCTCTCGTTCCAGACTCTAGACACTAAGACAGTGGGGACATTGTTTTCCTCGTAACATTCCCTAGCACAGAGTAGGTATCAATAAATGTTTTAAAGAGTGAATAAAGAAAGCACTTTTTTAAAAAAGTTTACTGTTTAGCACATCTGAGAAGAGCCTGTTCATCCCACACTCACTGTCGGGTGGAAGATGGTAACAGGAATTCCTGCCGCGTGCCAAGGTCATCCCAGAATTGCAGAGATGGTTGGTGAGAGGAAACTCGGACCACAGCCGGCAAGGAAAAGTGAAAAATTGAAACCTGCAGCCAACAGAGCCCAAACCTCCTAGATCTGACAAAATGCTTGGAACGTCAATGAGAGAAGCAGTAGCCACTCCTGACTATTTTTAATGACTGTTTTTTTTGAAAGGCGTGCTTCTCAGCACTGCCAGGCCGGGATAAGCTCACAAACACTTTAGGGGAAGCACAGACATGGGGGATGAAAGCTGCAGAGTGAGTCATACTTGCAAAGCACTGAGGGAAGATCCAGTAACACAACAGACCTAAATTGCATCTAATGACATAAACAGAGAATAATGATGCGGGGAAGACTGCCAACCCGGAAAATAGAGCGAAGGAAGTCAACTTGTAAAGAAGAGGACTGCGAAGGACCCTGGCACACGGTAGCCATGTGGAAACCAGGAGCAGGGAAGCGACGTAACATCTGACCCAAACAGGAACTAACCTCTGTGAAGGCAGCAGGGACGCTTCCATATTTGCTCTCAAAAACTTCCTCCAGGGAAGATCTGAAGAAACCTCCCCATCAAATTTGTAAACTCAAAAAGTAAAGTTGGAATTTTGTCAAAGGGAAGGAGGGCAGTGAGTGTAATGTCAGGTATCTCCTCTTAGCTGTTGCTTTTTCTTTTTTGATTCTGCCTCAAATTCTTTTTTTTTTTTTTCCTTAAAGATAATGAAGCCATGCTAAGAGATTTAATACTACCTTTCTTTTTTTAGTCATAGGAAAATCATTTCAGAATTTGGAGCACCCAAACATCCCATTGTCTCCACACCAGCTGCCCACAAGAGGGATGCAAATAAAGCCCAGTCCCCCCACAGGTAGGGGGTGTTCCATGAGTCTTTGGTATCTGTGTAAGCATTCAGGTGGAGTTGAATTCCTCCTATGGACCTGCAGTCTTTCTTGTGAACCTCTCCCATTACTGAACTTGCAACACTGTATTTTAATTGTGTCTTTGCATGCCTGCTTTACCACCAGCTGGCACTCTCCTCAAGGCTGCTTTGCTTTTCTGCCTCTCCAGCGCCTAGCTCTGGGCTGGGTAAATAGTAGGTGCTCAACAAGTGCAAGTTGGCTAACAACTGAATGAAAAATTATTCCATGCGACTACATGGAAAGAGAAAAAAAAGTCTCTTCTTAAATAAAAAGCGGGTCAAGGAAGGAATCTCCTGAGTTGCCCAAACAATATTGAACGCACCCTTCTTTACCTGAAATTCTTATATTAGAAAGAAAGGAAGGATTGAGCTAAGTGTCTCTAGGGAATTTGGGAAGTGTTACAGACTGAAAGTTTGTGTCCCCCCACCCTGCCCCGCCCTGAAATTCATATAGTGAAGCCCTAACCCCCAGTGGACAAAAGCAAACACCTCCACTTTCTTGTGCTGCTGTGTTCCTCCTTAAGCAAGCATCGTAACACACTCCTAATTTGCTCACACAGGCTCATGAGCACATCTGGAGCACTTACAACTACAGCTGTGGGGATGGAGGAGGGGCAGCAGATGCGCGAGAACAAAGCCAGTGATGGGCTACCTCTTTTTAAAATGCTGTATAATGGGGTGCCTGGGTGGCTCAGTGGGTTAAAGCCTCTGCCTTCGGCTCAGGTCATGGTCTCAGGGTCCTGGGATCGAGCCCCGCATCGGGCTGTCTGCTCAGCAGGGAACCTGCTTCGCCCTCTGTCTCTCTGCCTGCCTCTCTGCCTACTTGTGATCTCTCTCTTCTGTCAAATAAATAAAATCTTTTAAAAAATGCTGTATAATGGGCATAATACTAACTCTCCTGCCTGTCCCTGTGGGTTTACTGGGAGGCTTGATGCCCAAAAGGCCAGCAAAATGCTATGCAAAGAGAAGGTGCAGGGTGGGGTGCAGCCTCTCTGAAATGTACATCCAAGTGCCTGGCAGTAGAAATGCAGTAACATTAGCCCAACTAGTTGATAGTTTGTAGCCACTGGGGCACAACAGGTAAGGGAAGTAGCAAGCTCCAGTACCCGCCTCAGAGTGAAGGTCATCTGTGCTACCATTAGATTCCTGTGTCTTGGAGGAGGCATCGGGCCTCAACCTTCTCATCTGAACCACAGACATAAGTAGGCCACCTACAAAGGGTCGAGGCGAGCATCGTGTGGCTATCAGCTTAATCACCGTGTCCCCATCCTCACCCAACGGGGGTTCGTAGAACAAATTCGCTGAAGGATAATATGTGTCTGTGTCAGGGAAACCGCGAAAATGGCGTTTGGGAAGAGATGTGGAAAGGAAGAAACGAAAGTTGCATTCAGCACCCACTCTGAGGCATTTCTAGATGGCACGCATGGCTTGCACCAGACTTTAAAACTAGCAAGAAGAGCAAGGGTGATCAGCCGCATTTTACAGAATCAGGAAACTGAGGCTTGCAACCCAAAGTCACCCACCTGCAATCGCTGGAGTTAGGGAAGGATGATGCCCTAAGGTCTTGAAACCCACCCTTCTCCTGAGCCACGTGGCCTCCAGTCAGGGAGATTGGGCGAGCAGGGTGAAGAGCCCAGGGCACAGTCACCCCCACTTCTGAAGGGGCCAGGCCACGGCCATGAACATGGCTTCTGGAGAGAACGAGCTTGAGAGTTGAGTTCTGGCTTTAGCCCCTTAGTCTGTGTGCCCTTGTCCGCATCACTCACCCCTCTCCGTGTCCTCTGTACAGCGGGGAGATGACAGTTCCTTACAGCACTCACGGTTGCTGTGAGTCTAGACGAGCCCGTGCATGCAAAATGCCCAGGACAGTGCCTGGCTCAGTGACAGTGTCAAAGTGGCCCCACCATCGTTCCTGTCGCTCGCCCTGGGCTCTGCAGACAGCTGCTCACTTGGAGTTCATTAGATGACTAACCAGAGCATGGCACTTTCCTGGCAGCACTGGCCTAGACAAGCTCACGCTTTAGTAATCAGAGTCTAGAGGGTTGGAGGAGCAGAGGATCCAAACACCAGCATGTGTTTATCATTTGGGCTGCTTAGAGCTTCTGTTCCAGAAAGCAGCTCCCACAGATGCCTTTGGAAGGGAGTAAAGCAAAAGGCCAGAAGCAATGGTAAAGCCATTGTTGGCGTCACGGTGGCGGCAGACCAGGGGGTAGCCAGCCCCGAGCGGGTGAATTATAAGAGACGGAAAGGCAAGGCCACACCCTACCCATCCCTGCCCAGGTGGAAACAGAGCTGACTTCTGCAGGGTGCCAGGACAAGCCCCATAGCCTGGCCCCGCACCATCTATGACATTTTCACAACCCCATGGGAGAGTACTACTGTTATCCCCATTTCACAGATGAAGAAGGGGAGCCTAGAGAAGTGAAGTCAGGTGAAGCCTTTCCCAAGGCCTCACGTCCGTCACCAATGGAAGGAGGACTTGGCTCTGTTCGGGAGCCTATTCTTTTAACCCTTATGCAAAAATTTCTCTCTTCAAACCCTTCACAGTTCACAAAACATTTTCCCATCCTGAGTGTATCTGACTCACCATCTGGTGTGTATTGAATTCAGGCCCTCATTGAAAATTCATATGTTGAAGTCATAACCCTCAAGACCTCAGCATGTGACTGTATTTGGAAAGAGGGTCTTTGTAGATGTAATTAAGATGTGGTTTCCCTGGAGAAGGGGGAGGCTTATTCCAACGACTGTTATCCTTATAAGAAGGGAAGATTTGGAGACAGACACTCACACAGAGAGCACCCCATGTGAACACAGAGGCAGCCATGGGATGATATGTCTATAAGCCAAGGAACCCCAAAGATGCCAGGCAACCCTCAGAAGGGACCAACCCCACCTACACCATGATCTGGGACTTCTGGCCCCCAGAACTGTGAGACTAACACACTTCTGTTGTCTTAAGCCATTTAGCCTGTGGTCCTGGGTTACAGCAGCCCATTCTCAATGGAGGAAAGGGATGCTCAGGGTGGAGAATGCCTCCTGCCGGCGGGAGTGGAGGCAACGTCCACAGCACACCCACCTGCCGGGACGCAACCATTCTTGTGCATTGTCTGGTTTAAATGTGTGCTCTAGTGTTCCAGTGATCTTGGTGTGCTGCAGAGTTATCTTCCTTCCCTGCTTCTAGCGAATAGGTCAGAATCTGCGATTAACACATCAGTACAGATACCTCGGAAAATATCTGCAAATGGTCCTTCTGGGGTCACCTTGCAAATGAGACCTATAAAGTGATTGCTCCATTGACTTGGAAAGCAGACAGAAGCAACCAGGCATTTCTAGCCTTGGAAGGAGCAGAATTTTGTCCAGGTCTTTTAAAAACAGCCAAGAGCACCCTGCATTGACTCTGTCCCTGGCTCACAACTGGAAACTCCAGTTTTGTGATGTATTTTCAGCCAAACAATAGACATGAGAGCAAAGCGATCATTTTCTTCATCGCAGAAATGTATTCATTGCTGAGCTCCCAGAAGGAACGCTTAGCTGTGAATAACCCTAATCCGGCAATAGGCCATGGTCTCTGGTGGAGACGAAATTGTCTGGTTAGAGCCTGGATGCTTAGACGCCGCACCAGGCTGATGGACACGTCTGCCCAGAGGCCCTGGAAATCTGCACGGCGTACCCTGTGTTCTCCTTGCTTGGTATCTTGCCTGAGAGTCCCTGGCCCCAAAGATCTCAACTCTAGCAGAGGGGGGGGGGATATATCTGCATTGCCCTGCAAGAGTAATAGCTAGTGAGCACTTAATATCCATCAGGCATGACATCATTTACGTCCTCCAATTAGAAACTGCTGGAACATACCATTATTTTCTCCATTTATCTTTTTTTCCCCCTTTTCTCTATTTTTCATAGGTCACTGTTGATGAACATGTTGATGAAGGAGGCAAGCCCAGGGGACCCTCTCTTGGGGTTGGGGGACATGCAGGACTGCGGGATGTTGGGGATGCTCTTGCACAAGAGCCAACAGCATCCCTGAATCTTGAAAGGGGAGCAGGAATTTCACAGGACAAGGATGAGGGAAGGGCATGCTAGGCGGAAATAACCGAGAGCAGTAGGAAAACAGGCAAGGGGGCAACAGAGACCCAAGGTTCTTGAAGAACTGCAGTGGTTCAGTTGGCCGGAGTGAGGATGGCTCATTTGGGCGCTGGTGGGAGCTTGTACCTGCTCCTTTCCCTCCCTCTGCTCTCGAGCTCGGCCTCCTGGCCTTCCCATCACTTCCTGCTCAGCCAGGCGCACCTTTTCCCTGCGCTCCGATGTGCCAGCCTCCTTCTCTCTCTCTCCAGCTTCCGGGCCTGCGCCCGGGCTGTCGCACACACCTAGGTCCCCCCTCCAGCTCTCTTCCTGTGGGTTTTACATCCTGCTTATGTAACCATCTGGCTGTTCATTTCTGCCACCCTGGCTGCTCCCTCAGTGTAGACCCACATCTTCCCACTACACGTTCGTTTTCAGAGCCCAGCTCTATTTGCTGAATAGATGAGGTCTTAATTCCCAATTGCTGCTGTAACAACCCCTTTCCCCCCAAACTCAGTAGCTTAACACAACATAAATTTATTCTCTCACAGTTGTGCAGGTCTGAAGCCTGAAATGGGTCTCTGCAGTGAAATCAAGGTGTGTGTCCAGGACTGGTTCCTTATTAAGCCCACCACGGATGGATAAGCTAGCCAGAGCTGTGTCTCAGTTTGCTCATCTGTTGGTCGCTCAGAGCAGGGTGGAGGGCAGGTGCTTGGCACGGCCTGAGGACAGGATGGTGCTGGGATGTTTGAGTTGCAGAAAACCCACGTGACCGGGGCACGAGGGGAGACGGTGCGTGGAAACGGGGAATGCGTGTGTGCGTGTGGGGCAGGAGTGACTGCGCTGAAAAAAATCTAGGATTCTACCTGAGAGAAAGGGGGACATGCGGCAAAAGAAGAATGAAGCTTAGGGACACAAAGCAACATAGCCGTCACTCCTGGGGACTCGGTTTCCCCATCCGGAAAACTAGGGGAAGGGACTAGGACACAGGGATGGTTTCACAAGGCCATGCAGAGAGGATGCTCGAAGGACTGAGGCTGGGGATCTGGCCTTGCCAAGCTATACCTCCGCCCGTCTCCCCTTATCCTGACTCTACACAGCCCTTCTCTCCATCCCCCCAACAATAAAACAGCCTTACTGAGATGTGATTTGCATATCACACTGCATAATGAGTTATAGTGCATATAATGTGCGTGATGCACTGGTCTTCAGTATAGTCAGCGTTGTGCAACCAGCTGCCATTCTAGAACATTTTCATCCCTCTGAGAGAAGCGCCACCCCTCGTAGTGGTCCTTTCATTCCCCGCCAACCCCTCCCCCCCAGCCCTAGGCACCCACTAGTCTACTTTCTAAACACCCCTGCCCTGGATCCTGCTCCTCCTGGCTGTTTTTGGGGCTTTTGTTCCACTCGGTGCTGAATGGGAGGCTTTTGCTGGCTGCCAGCCTGCCTTACCCACGCGTTCCCTTCCTGACCCTCTGCATCCAGGCTTCTGCCCTCCTCAGCCTACTGAGAGGGCTTTCTGAAAGGTCAACATGACCCGGGGCCAAATCCAAAGGCTCTTCCTCTGTGTGCTTCCCGGCTTGTCAGCAGCAGCCGACACTAATGACCTGTCAGACGGCCATAGTGGTCCCCGTGCCACCGCCCTGTCTGTGGATGCCTCGTCTTCTGCCTGCTTTTTGAAGGCTGGGGGATGCTGGGTTCCGGCCTTAGCCCTTTTCTCTTGGCCGCACACAAGTGGCACGGACTCGGGAACTGATCTGTCTTGGTGTGACTTCCAGCTTGGCCTCACGCCAGCTGTGTGACCTGGGGCACCTTTGTCACGAACCCATTTCCTTGTTTGTGCTACGGTGATAGTAACAGCACCCCCCACTCGAGGTTATTGTGGGGATGCAGTGAGTTAATTAACGGAAAGTGCTCGGCACACAGAGACAAGCCATGCCAAGTGTTCACTAATGTGATTGCTTATTCTTTTGTTCCTTGAGTTTATTCATTGCCATTTTTTTTTTCAATAACTTTTCTGCATCAGACTTCCCTGGGCTTCAGATTTTCATTAAATTCAATATAAGCAGGAGTTTGGGGCAAGGGGAGCTTCCTGAAAGCCTCACATTTGTGACCTGGAGGATGGGGACAATAGTAGCTGAGTGTTGGGGTTGTTGGGCACTCTACATGATTTCATACGTGCAGAACACTTAGAACGTTGCCCGGCGCACAGTGAATCTTCTGAAATGGCGGCAGGAGTAATCGTAGCGGTCATCACCCTCCTCCTGTCTCATGTCCGTGGGATTGGGGGTTTGAGTCGTGGACATCGCCACCTGCGTGTTCTACCATCACCCTCAAACCGTCCTCCCAGCCAAGCTCGTGAGATTTTTTTCACCACTGCTGAGTAAAATGGTATTTGCCGGCACCCCACTCCTGGTATCCGAGGCTACAGGACCATTGATCGTCTCCGACTCTTGCTTCTCTTCTGTCTTTTCTTTCCAACGACTCCGACTCGCTTAGTCTCTCCCGTCTCACTGCCCCCACGTTTGTCTAGGGCTCACGTACCCCTGTCTCAAAACCTGCAGTGACCTCCTGGCCAGACCGTATGACCCCCGTCTGTCCTCCAAACCAGTATACCCGTGATACAACACACACGGCCTGCTTTGGGGTCATGTCTTTGAAATGCCCTCCCCACCCCCAGCCATGCCTCAGAAGGAGCTTCTAAATCTTTAAAGAGGGGCCCTGCCAGCCAGTTGCCATCTGCCGTAATTAAGTGGGACTTTCCATGGTTTCTCCTTGAGTCTTTGCCTCCTTAGCATGACTTTGGACAACTGTGTCCCATACCTGGCTTCATCTACTGTTAACTTCCCAGTCCGGTGTTGGAGTCGGAAGCTGCCGTTTCCTTACACTGACAGTCACACCCACCTGGCCTTGTCTCTTGGGGCATTCCACCGTCTGCTGCCGGTGTCAACATTAATCTGTCACCCTCTTCCTCCAGGGCAGGTGGCTGTCCCTGTCAAACTCAGCATTGTAGTATTTTTTCTTCATGGATTCTTTTAGGCAGACCTATCTCTATATAGGTTTTGTGATGGCATAGGATGAAAAGACACACATGTAATTAAACCACAAGTCTTAGCACGAAGGGGAAGTGCAGGAGAACTATAATGAGGGATGAGGGGTACTTAAATAAGTGACTGCATTTGGATAGTTAGCCTCACTACAGTCAAGGCACAGAGCGATATACAAGGAAGGGCATAATTAACATAATTTGCTAAAAGGTAATCATGCCAGATTGCTAGGGAGGCAGAGTTTCTCCTACTTTGAAACAGAAGGATGACATCATCTCCTAGATCAGCTCCAGCAGGATTTCTGCAGTGACAGGCCCGTTCTTCTATCTCTGCATGGTCTAATAGGGTAACCGCCAGCCGCATATGACTCCTGACCACTTGAAATGTGCCTCGGACCCCTTAGGAACTGAATCTCTAATTTGACTTAATTAATTTACATTTAAATAGCCACATGTGGCTAGTGGTACCATATTAGAGAGTGCAAACGTAGACAATTATGTAAATAATGTTGTAAAATGCTACAGACAGTGCCTTTAACGGAAGATTTTAAAACTGCCAAAGATCTCCGTGCAACCCTATGAGTTTGCTGGGGCCGCCATAACAAAATGCCATTGACTGGAGGCTTAAACAGCAGAAATGTATTTTCTCACCATTCTGGAGGCTGGGAGTCCCAGGTGAGGGTGCTGGCAGGGTTGGTTATATTCTGGGGCCTCTCTCCGGCCCCTCCAGATGGCTGTCTTCTCGCCGTGTCCTGACACGGTCTCTCTGTGTGCCCATCCTTGCTGTCTGTCTGTCTGTCCTAATTTCCTCCTCTTAGATGAACACCAGTCAGGCTGGGTGAGGGCCCACCCCAAGGCCTCATTTTAACTTAATTAATTCTCTAAAGGCCCAGTCTCTAAATACAATCCCATTCTGGAGTTCTGAGGGCTGGAGCTTCCACAAAGGAATTTGAGGGGGTTACGCAGTTCAGCTCATCGCAGAGTCTGCCCCGTGCTATGAAAGGGCAGGTGGGCAAAGGCATAGTCAGAGCCCTGTCGTCACAGGTGTATCATACCAGCATCACACGTAGGACCAGGACGGGCTTCCAGGAATTGAGTCAGGTGGTAACATGTTCCTTAGGCCACACTCGCTGAGAGCAGTCACCTCCCCTGGAATGTCAACTCCTACTTCTCTGCTTGGCAATAAAGGCTGCCAGGATGTGACTCCTTTGAGCAGACCCACCTTACTTCCTCTGCTCCTTTGCCAGCCACCCCTGCTCTGTGTTTTGCTCAGACCTCTCAACCTCACCTACCCCATACTGCTGCTTCTGAGATTTTGTCACTGACCCCCCGGCTTGGAATGCCTTGTTTTGTAACCCCGACGTCATCCAAAGAATTTGTATCCTTCCGATCTCAACCAAGACCCACCTCGTTCTTGGAGCCACTTGTGAGCATTCATTCTTTTTTTTTTTTTTTTAAAGATTTTATTTATTTATTTGACACAGAGAGGAGAGAGATCACAAGTAGGCAGAGAGGCAGGCAGGGAGAGAGAGGGAGAAGCAGGCTCCCTCCCAAGCAGAGAGCCCGACATGGGGCTCGATCCCAGGACCCTGAGATCGTGACCTGAGCTGGAGACAGAGGCTTTAACCCACTGAGCCACCCAGGCGCCCCTGTGAGCATTCATTCTTAATTAACATTATTCTCTCTCATTTTCAAAGCCAGTTGCCCTTTGAAAACAGTGTTGGTGTTGTCTCAGAAACTAAATCATAAACGTAAGAGGGAATCCTAAAATAGTACTAGGACGTAGTAGGTCTCAGTAATGTCACTGCTGCTTGGTTGACAAGCACAGGTATGTTTCATTCCTTTCCCACCTCTGAACTGTTTGGAAAGATGAGCTTTTTTCTAACTTAATGTACAGCTGCACATTTAATATCTGGAGGCAAACCTTAAGCTGGCGCATATCTCTGCTTCATGTATTAAATTTACAATAAAGTCAAAGACAGATGGCTAAAAAGAAACACTAAATCGTTTCTGAAATTATTAAATCTTCTAGTCTGAGGGCTCAGAGAACCCAAGAAAATTTTCTTCTAATCCCTATGGGCTTTATATTCCATCGATGAAGTTACAGAGCTGGCCTGAAAAGCAATTTTGTGAAATCACTTACCAAAGGGGAGGGGAAAACCATCACAGTCATCCCTCTGAGGTTCGCAAGTAATAAGCATGTTCTATTCTCCTCGAGCCCAGAAGAGTCGCGTGGGCTTGATAAATAACTGAGTTTGGCCCAACTGCAGCTCTAAACAGATGTCTGTAAATATTGTGGAAAAGAACCCCCAGAAAGTTGGTGGGTGTCACTGATGAGTGGCTGTGGACGTTTTTGTTGGCAAACAGGCAACGGCTGTCTGCCTCCCCTTTGTGGATGACTAGCCTGCTATAGGAACGTGGAATTGGTTTGTTTTCCTGGTGATGATCTTAACCAATAGGGCTTCTTTTAAAGCAGCGTTTCTCAACTCGTGGAGGTTTTGCCCCTCCTCCCTATCCCGCTCAGGGCACACTTGACCCCGTCTAGTGGTATCTTTTGTCATCATGGCTGGAAGTGGGGGGCGCTGCTGGTGTCTAGTGGGCGGAGACCAGAGATGTTGCTAAAAATCCTACAAAGCGTAGGACAATCCCCACCTCCAGCAAAGAATGATTTGGCCAAAATGCCAATTGGGCCCAAGTTGTCTTAAAGTAATAATACCTTATTTTAGTATGTCTTGGTCATTCGTTCATTTATTCATTCATTCAACACATAGTTATTATTGAACCTAGACAACACCCAGGTAGTCCTGTTTCCGTGTATTGCTGGATTCGTCAGTTCCCTCGTGTGATGTGTGCTTGTTGAGCATCGACTCTGTGCCAGGCCCTGGGGTCTTGACCGGCACAGTCGGGGTCTTTCCTTCTCTGGGGTCTAGTGGAAGGGAGACAAGAGTCTCGACAAGCCAAAAGATAAACAAGATCATTTCAACCAGTGATGAATACACTGGGGATTGTTGAACAGAGTAAAGAGAACCCCCTGGGTGGGTGGCTGTGTAGGAAGCCCCTTTCAGGAGGGGCTTGGGGAGGGGGGCCTCTCTATGTAGGTCACATGGAAGCTGAGGTATGAGTGGGTGGAAGGAAGCAGCTCTGAAAATCTGGAGGAGGAGTGTTCAAAGCACCTCTGTTCCCAAAGGCTTGGGTAGTTTCAGGACCAAAGACACACAGGCCACTGAAATTCAGATGGAGGAAGCAAGGTGGACAGTGAGATGACGAGAGGGGCACAAGTTACAACCAGACAAGGCTGTACAGTCCAGGAAAGAATTCAGACTACAGGGACACCTGGGTGGCTCAGTGGGTTAACACCGCTGCCTTCGGCTCAGGTCATGATCTCAGGGCCCTGGGATCGAGCCCCGCATCAGGCTCTCTGCTCAGCAGGCTCTCAACCTGCTTCCTCCTCTTTCTCTGCCTGCCTCTCTGCCTACTTGTGATCTCTCTCTGTCAAATAAATAAATAAAATCTTTAAAAAAAAAAAAAAGAATTCAGACTACATATCAGGTGCGGTAGGAAGTCACGGAGGGATTTTAAGCGGGATGGACATGGTCTGGGTTGGGGAGTGATAAGTCCACTTGGGCTGCTGAGTGGAGAATGCGAGGTGGCAGGGTCCAGCTTGGGCCAGCTTGGGTGCTGTGAGTGGAAAGGAAAGCAAGTGGGTGAATTTGGGAAGTTTTTGGAATAAAGTCCCCCGACTTGCCTGGATAGGATCCATTACTCAGTCCCCTGCAGCTGTCTGCCTGAGCTTCGCATCTCTGGTCAGTGTGGGTCCTGAGGGCCTTCGCTCTGCTTCCTCGGCTGAGCCTGTCCTGACTTAACTCCCACATTCGAGGGGCCCCACTGTCCCCCACTGCCTTACGGGAGTAGACCCTCCCTAATGAGAGCTGAGCTCAGCCTAGCGCCCCCTTCTTACTTTATTTTTTCTTCCTTTCCCCTAGGCTTATGTGTTTTGTTTCTTAAATTCCACATATTAGTGAAATCATACAATATTTGTCTTTGACTTATTTCGCTTAGCATAATACCGGCTAGTTCCATCCACATCATTGCATATAGCAAGATTTCATTCTTTTTGATGGCTGGGTAATATTCCTGTGTGTGTGTGTGTGTGTGTGTGTGTGTGTGTATAAATAGATGGTAGATAGATAGATAGATAGATACACAGATATACACCATATCTTCTTTATCTATTCATCTGTCCATGGACATCTGGGCTCTTTCTGTAGTTTGGCTATTGTGGACATTGCTGCTATAAACATTGGGGTAATGTGCCCCTCCAGATCACTATGTTTGTATCCTTTGGATAAATAGCATTCCCACATTTGTTCATACCAACCTGTAGAAAGGGGCCACATAACCAATCCCTCTAATCCTTGTCCTTTTACTTTTGAGGGTCTCTGCCTTGCAGGCACTTTGTAGCTTTCAGCCTCTTTCACGTCCCAGCTCAAATGATACCTAACCTTTATTTTATTTATTTATTTATATTATTATGATACCTAACCTTTCTTGTCTGAAGTCATTCTACAGAATGCATTTTTGATGGGAGTGATACCACCCCCACAGGGGTGAAAATTGGTTCTTGGAGGATGAAAAAAAAAACTTAGTCTTTTAATCTGTAAAGCACAGATACACATGCAGGACATAACCAGAAGGATAGCTAGCTATATGATAGATGGGTAGCCAAATTGATAAAGAGACAGGTAGTATACCTATGGTATTGAAATATCATAGAGGGGATTCATCTGGAAAAGAAGTCTAAAAAGTCTCCTGCCGGGGCAGGTAACAAGGAAAAAGAGGTTGAAAACCACTGGTCTGTAGAAACTGTCTCCCCGTTCCACTTACTTGCCAACATATACCCTAATTTAATTCCTTTCAGAAACTTAGGACAATTGCCAAATACCCTGCTGATTTTTATTCACTGCCCAGCATCTTCTGCCCCCACCCCAATCCCTCTAAATGTAAGCTCTGTGGAACCCAGGTATCTCGGCTGTCCACCACTGTGTCTCAAGCATCTGCACAGTGCTGGGCACATAATAATTATTCAATGTCTATTTGTGACCAAGCAATGAATTCAAATATGAGAATAAGGACCCACTGTGTTAACTGGACCCCTCCTGGATTTCAACTCTCACTTAAATGCTTCCCTTCTGAACAATGAGTCTAAGGATAAGCCCCTTTCTTTGTCCCATAGTCAAGTTCATCTCTTAGCCCTCGTCTTGACTACCCCCCGTTTTCTCTCCTCCCTGATCACTGAGAACCAGTAACGATGCAGTGCGGTCCTTCTTTATGCCGCTGAGACACCACAGTGAATATTGTACGGATGTCTGACTCGGTGAATTCCGAATGTTTTCACGAAAAGTGTAACAGTAGGCTAGCCATCTTGGAAATTACACAGCAGAAGGAATGCATGATTATCTGATTTAACAAGAAACTGAATCATAGTGACCATCTGCAAAAGAAAAAAAGACTGGAAGAACGCAAGCCAAAATGTTGGCAGTGTTATCTCTGGAATGTGCACTTGCAGTTTATTTTCTCCTTAAGCTTCTGTTCTTAATTTAGGACTTTCCGAAAGTAAGCATGTATTTCCTTCATCAGAAGATACCAGGGTTTTGGTGGCTGTTTTTTTAAAGACCATTCATGATATTGCAGTATCGAAGAGGCAGATAGAGGTGTACTTCTGGTCCATTCACCCAGCACCAGTTCTACTTGATTACATGGGGACCCCCACAAAGCTTTTCTTAGGGCAATTTCTTAGGGGCGCCACTGGATTTCGGCCAACCCAGCTCATTAGGCAAACAGCACCAGCTTTACTGCGACGGATGATCCCTACTATCTGTCCCACAGAACACTGTTTGTTAGCTTTTCCAAGGATGTCTGTGACTCCCCAAAGCACAAAAGATTTCTTGCATTGTGAGGTACTCACCCATGCAAAATACAAAGACGAAACAAACAGAAAACACATTCCCACATATTTTAAAAGATTTCTCAGGGAGCTTCATGGCTCCCTGAAGCCAACGGCATGACCTAGGAAGATTTCTCAGTGAAATCTCTTTACACCTAGACTGTACCCTGCCACCTCCTAGCACATCCCGCCTGCCCCAGCGCAGCCAGTTCATGCTTCAGTATCCTGAAAAGTTACACAACAGAGTCTTGATTTTTTTCATGATCAAGGAACGCTTTCGAATCTGAGAACTTTTGGCAGGTCAATTAACAAACACACTTAGTCCAATACTAGACCCAGTAATTCATTCATAATTACAGGGGCCACTGTGACAGCTAACAGCATCTCGTCTCACAGGGTCTCCAAGCACCTGGGTCTAGCACACAAAACATTTCAGCTCTGAGCCACTGTCTGCCCCAACTTTGATGTCATCCACCCACAAGCTGATTATACAAATGATGCTGCAGCAATACTCATGCCCTCTGAGAACCCAGGTGTTCGTCCGTACCCGTGAAACCTTGGTGGCCTATCTGGGGAGGGCTCATAGGACAAGTGGTGGGTTGAGGCCCATGGTTTGAGAACCACTATGGAACTTAGAGAATTTCTTACCTCCAAAGCCCAATACTATAGGACCCTCATTTAAAACAAACAAACCTGGAGAACAATCTTTGAATAAAAGATTGTGTATCTGCCCAAATCTCCCTGGGCTAAAAAGAGATTATTTGCCGGGGGAAAAAGTACATCATTCTTACCTCCTCCAGGGCCCAAAGGGAGTCCACCACGGGCTTAATCTTCTTCTGGTTGTAGAGGCCAATAAGTTTGTCCACCACTCCTCGAATGAGGCCTGCACGGCCCTGTTTGAAGAGCAGATTTAAAAGGGAGAACCCCGCGATGACTTTGTTCTCTTCGTAGAGCTTGATGGGGTTCACCTTCTCGACCTGCCACCACTGGAAGGAGAGAAGGTGTCCATTACAGGGAACCAAAGACAACCACGTTGACAGCACTGGCAGGCGGAGAAAAGGGCTGCAGCAGGGCGGATCCCAGCTGGCCCAGGGGTGGTCTTCGTTGGGGTATTTTTTTCAAGCAGCTAGTTAGCCAGGCAGCGCTGTGAGTGCACAGAAATGCTTATGAGCAGAGCACAAAGTCTAGGTGGGAGAGAGAAACAAACGTCCTGAGAATAGGTATTAGGGTACATGTCCTCGGAACATTGAGGCACAGGGTTAGGACTGTCCGCTCTGGAGATGAATCCTGGTACTACTTGTGCTCCCTGTTCTCTGTGCTTCGTATCCCTCGGCTGCAGACAGTGGTGGGGTACTTCCTCTCAGGCTTATGAATGGTGGGGAAGGAGCGGGGTGGCAGAGAAGTCTACCAAGTGTGGTAGGGACTCGGTGGGATGGGGATCCAGCCACAAGAGCAGCTTTCATAGGCGGACTGATGGTGCAGCTGGAGAGGTGGGCAGAATCCACCAGAGGAAGAGCGAGGGCACATAATACAGGCAGAAGGCACAGAGTGGTGGAGCGTGGGGCCATAGTGTTGGGACAAAGCCTGCCGTTCTTATCTGAAGGACAGTTGGCAATGTTTGGGAGTGTTTTTGTTGTGGTGACTGGAAGGGAGGGGGATCTACTGGCACCCAGCGGGTAGAAGCCGGGATGCCGGTAAGCATCCCACAGTACTTAGGACCGCCCCTCACGACAGAGTTGTGCAGCCCAAGATGCCGACAGCACTAACATCCTTGATGGGATATGCACAAGTGGCAAGTATGGCTCTCTCCTTTCCAACCTTTCATCCCCCACTTCAGACATGAAAGTAAGTAAATAATCCATTAACAGACTACAGAAATGGTTATCCAGCTGCTTTGTTCTGATTTTACTGCATTTTCTTTGGTGCTGGTTAGAGTTTAGAAATGCCAAGTTCCAGTTTCTAAAGGCTCTAAGAGGTAGTGAATCATTTAAAACAGAATACAGAGTGGAATGTGATGGGCACTTAGGAACACTCATAATGTTTACAGTATTGGGGCGTTTATTTACATCCTGCCTCTTTCCTGAATTGTGGGAGTTCACAAAAGCTCATGAAAGATTTTGATATGTATTTTTTTAAGTGGGAAAATCATACCGTTAGGAAAATAAGTGTGAGAAAGACAAGTCAAAAGCAGGGATAAGGTTCATGCATGAAATTCTTTACTAATGTGCATCCCCTGGGTGCCAGCTCCAGGAGAGACGTGTATTTGGCCATGGGCCGGCTTCCCACAAAAACAAAGCAGAGAAATGATTAATGACTCGTTTCATGTTGCATCTGCTATGTCTCAGGGAATGTTTGTGAAATGAATGCTTGCAAAATCTGCAATTCCTACAGCTATGGTTAAGGGAGGTCTAGAGTCGGGTGCCTGGTTTTGAATCCCAGTTCTGCCACTTACTAGCTGGGCAACTTTAGGCAAGTCACCCAACCTCTCTATGCTAAGTTTCCTTACCGTACCTCATGGGGTCATCATGAGGAATAAACGTGTTTATATATACAAAGTTCTTAAAGCAATGTCTGACCTGGAGTAGGTTTTCTATAAATATAAAATATTTCTGTTATCTTTGATTTAGTGAATAGGAGCTCTGAATTTGGAGTCAGATTGCATTGCTCTCGAGGTGGTAACCACTGTTAACCATTGCTATTAGTCTAAAAGCAAAGGGTGTGTTTGACAAAGAGTACAAGCTCCATAAAAGTTTTAAGGTGGAACATAATTAGGGCATCCGAGTGAGAAATCCTTGTATAGTTCTAAGTACGGCGTTATTTTCTAGGCCTTTCTCCAATACATAGAAGAAAATTCCATTCTAGAACCTTCTAGAACAAAGCCATCATTCCATTCCTTGGCACATTGTATCTTCATCATACTTCTCACTGACCAACTAATATTGGACTTAGTTCTTGGCCTCCAGCTAGTTAGCATTCTTGTAATAGGACCCCGCTTTAGGCAGGAGAATCTCAGCCTTCATCCTGGCCATGTTCTTATGAGTGCCTTCATTGAACCTGGGCACACTGCAATTATTTCATTAACACTGCGTGTTCTGATTATGCACTTAGGGAAGAAAGGGAAAACACTTCTTACAATTGCGTGTAATTTGGGATCACTTTGGTTCCCCACAGTAGGCTGTCAGCAACGCACTAATTACAGCCACGGCAACAAAACAGCTGCGAGCGGCACAAAGCCTATCTTCAGGGGACTTGCTCCAGACAGCATCCTTCATTACACTTCATTCTTGCTCCCTTACAGTTTCTGTCATTGCAGTGATCCTTGACCTAAACGCTGAAGTTCAAAAGCAAAGGCAGGCCCTTTAATTCTGTTGTCACATGGCAGGAGTCCAAATCATTCCAGAATCACAGAATGTTTGGGGGTGAAGCCTTGTGCAGCCGATGTTGGCACTTAGAGAGCATATGAATACCCCACAGCGCCACACTTAGAATGATTTCAATGGCTTTCCCTGGCCACTCTATTCAAAATGCCTCCACCCCATCCTGCATCCTATTTTGAATCCCTTTCTGAGTTCTTATGACCATTTACAGTAATCATCTAATTAATATGTTTCGCCAATTTCAGTTTCTCTCCCTCATTAGAGTGTGAGAATCACAAAGGGCTGATATGTGCCCATGTCACTCACTGCAGTGCCCTGGTGCCTTGCACACATGGGAGGTGCTCAGAAGATGCTCCCAAAGCGAGTGAACCAATCAATGATGCACCGGCTGCTTAGGAGGCTTTAGGAGAGGAGAGGAGACAAAAGCAAGCCCTCATGAGAAGCAGCGATTCCCTGTTGGGGGGACAGGGGTAAAAACTGGAGTTCAAGCCCTAATTAGCTTAGTCCTAGCAAGTATTGCTCTGTGTGGGAATACAGATCTGAGTAGGTTGGAATGCCCAGGGATGTGGTTTCTCAGTCACAAAATAACCACTACATTCAGAGCATGATTACTTAAGCTAGTGGTTCACAGTTTGCCTGTGTCTAAAATCACCCTGGGGGCTTGCTGAAATTGCGGGATCCCATTTGTATCTCCAACTCAATAGAATGGAGATACAGAGAAATCTTGAGTAACCTCAAGAGACCTGGTCAGAAACCATAAAATGCTTTAATGCCAAGTTTATTTTTGACCAGTGATTAAAAATACAGAAACTTCAGCAATCTCTGTTGAAATCAAAATAAAGCTTTTTTGAGTTTCTCAGATGCTCCCACCTCTCTGCTTCATTTAGATAAATGAGCCAAAGTAAACACACTGTCTTACCCATGTGTAGTGAGCAGGGCGGGAACATAGGCTTTGTAGGAAATGAATGATGCGGATGAAGGACAAACAAGGTTTAGGTTATTAGGTCAATGTCTTTAGATGAAAGAGCTCACAACATGCAAATCACCATACAATCACAGTACGTTTGACATGTATGGATACTTACTGACTTTGCAAAACTAAAGAAGCTCTTGGTCTCTCCAGTCACCATGTTGGATGAACCTGCAAATGGAGGATTCCCAAATCAAGCTATTGCTAATGAAAACCAACATCTCTCGTTACACATGGAAGAATGATAGTTGTTTGGTCCAGAACTTTCAAGAGCTTGAAAACAACTTTAATTCAGCCTTGGAAAAATGAGGGAAATGGAGAGAGTGGATGGCATCCAGCCTTAACAAGTGAAAGGCTTGGGGCTCTGGGCTGGGCTGGGCACTTAAGTAGCAGGGAGAGATGGGACTGAGCTCAAATTTGGATGGATGGGAAAATGGGTACAGAAGAGCAGGTGAGAGTGAATTCAGGTTCAGGAGCCAAGGAAATGGTCTGATGCACGTACTAGCTCCAAAGAAATGTGAGCAGAGAGGACAAAACCACTTGAGACAAATGGTGAGAAACTGAACTTTGCTAAAGGCAACAAGCAATATTCAGAGGGAAGATGAAAGATGGTGTTAGGAAGATTTCCTAAGATGCTCTTACAGAGAGAAAAGACCTTTTGTGTGGTTCTTGGGGACGCGGAGGGGATGAGGGCTCTTAACATATCAGATGCCATATTAGTGCCTTTTCAACAACTTTCCTGCCTTGTCCCCAAAGACTGGGAATAAATCCTTCTCAGAGAACCATTATTTAATGAAAAAACAATGTATATTTGAAACTTCATTATTTGGCCTGGATAGACTAGTAGCCAGTCAGTTAATCACTGATCTGCTTTTATGGGGTGACTACCACCAAGTATCCAGGCTTTGGTTACTTATTAGTCAGTGTAATCAATTAGATCCTTGAGAGATGGTAAAATTGTATAGACACCATAGACAATATAAAGTTGTATAGACAAGTGACATCATAGAACTGGGGCAAAAATAGAACTGGTGAATAAGTAAGAAAGAATAAATTGTCCATCGACATTTGATGCACACCTTAGTCATATCCAATATCCCCACATTGTACATTGACACGCACAGCTGATATTATCAATAATAGTAATAATAGTATAGTATATATAATAGTAATAGTATCAATAATAGTAATAACTGAAGAATTATGCATCCACTTGCAAAGACTTTCAGCTATGTGGCCACTATTGAACATACCAGAATACTCCAGCAATGGGAAGCTTATTCCCTCTCTTTCTGTCATAATCATGACAAAAAGATGCTTAAATATTTATATCTCTCAAATATCTCTTTTATAAACTTCTCAGTGACTAGCAGGGAAATGAGTATTTTTTTCTGAGTAATAAAGAGCTAAGGCTCAATTTTCTATTGGACCAATGGGGGACAGAAGTGCCAAAAAATCTCAAACATTGGATAACCCCAGTATCCCGTGGCTTTGGAATATGATATCTGGCTTCAGATAGGCTTTTATTTGACTTTGTAGAGACTAAAGACTTTGTGGAGACT
Organism: Nasua narica; assembly: GCA_028533885.1. Lineage (NCBI taxonomy): Eukaryota > Metazoa > Chordata > Mammalia > Carnivora > Procyonidae > Nasua > Nasua narica. The sequence continues at coordinate 41,192,783 of CM052803.1, read as the reverse complement.
AATGTTTAAATTAGTTTACAGTCGTTTAACAGAAGAGAGGAAGAAGAGAGGGAGGAGGCTCTGAGGGTCTCATTCTGCTGGAGAAAATGTTCTAGATATCATTCATAAATCTCCTCAACCTCAGGAGCATCTCAGGAGCTGCAAAAGCAGAAGTGTCTTTGTGATCAGGACATACAGGAATAGTTTAGAATAGGAAGGAGTTGTACTTTGCAACTCCATCTCCAATAGGGAAGACTCACCCTTAAAACTCCCATATCCTGGCCACCCTTCCCATTCTACTGTGGGTCCTTCATTCCTTCATTTTTTTAATTTCCTTTGAAGCCACTAATATTTCCCACCTGTGCCACCTTCTGAGGATCAAGTTAATGAATACACTGGCTTGGCCTTCCTTTACAAACCCTTTTGGAATGAGAAATATTCATGGGTGTAATAGGGCAGTAGGCATATACGTTACTTTTATAATTGAAAATAGCTAATGGCAATAGCAGTATTTTGTAAAACACTTAAAAAATGAAGCCCTCCCGGAGTGCCTGGGTGGCTCATTCAGTTGAGCATCAAACTCTTGGTTTTGGCTCAGATCATGGTCTCATGGGTTGTGAGATCAAGCCCCTAGATGGGCTCTAGTCTCAGCAGGGAGTCTGCCTGAGGATTCTCTCCCTCTTCCCCTACTCCCCAAAATAAATAAATAAATCTTTTTAAAAAATTAAGCTCTCCCAATCTCATCACCCCAACATATATCAACACATTTCATTCATCAGAACTTTTATAAGCATGCATGCTGTGCTCCCTGTTGCAGACCATGTCTTCTCTTCTCTTCAGCACTTACCGTATAAAATATAGGTTCCCAGTGGTTTGAGAAGGCTGAGACCTTTTCCAGTGTTATCCCCACAGAGGCAATCCAAAACAATGTCCACTCCTTCAGCAGAGATTCTAAATGGTGTGAAGACAAAGTAAGATACTGTCACCTATTAGGGACCAAACTTATGACCACTCTCCCATCTTGTGTCATGTTGTTTACTCCTAGAATAAGCAAGAACAAGAGCTCCGGGAGTAGCCATAAATAGGCCAGGACACCAGGAGGTGGATTTACCTTCCTGGGTCCCACTCAAGAACATCACAGAGCTGGATGCAGCTAAAAGTCTGGCTGGTGGCTGATATCAGGAGCCAGCCTGGGTTAGAGTGAGTGTGAACATCATGCTCATTGAATTAATACATTTGAATCTTTCCATAGCCACCTCAAGCAACTTCTCTGAATCTTAGCTTTCTCCTTCTTAAAGTAGAGCAAGCATGTTTCTTTGTGCTGGGAATGAAACAAGGTGTCACGTGCTTGGCCCATTGACAGCCATGCAACAGTCACTCCAAAGTCAGTCCCTCAAGATTTCCTATCTGTGGAGCTTGGGTTATGGGCTAGGCTCTGTCCGAGGTGCTGGAGACAGAGAGGGGAACAAAACCATGTTCTGTCTTCGTGGGGTTTCCAGTCTAGCAGACTTTCCTCTGCTTTCCTCTGCTTCTCCCTCTCTCCTCAGTGAAGCACATTAATTTAACTCGCAAATTTGTATTCATCCAATCTCTAGGTTCAATCTAAAATGGAATCTTTGAGGAAGAGGGTTAAACCAACAGGTTCTCAGGGCACCTGGTCAGTTCATTTGGTTAAGCAGCTGACTCTTGATTTCGGCTCAGGTCATGATTTCAAGGTCCTGAGGTCAAGCCCCACATCGGGCTCCCTGCTAAGTGGAAGTCTGCTTGAAAATTCTCTCTCGCCTTCTCTCTCTGTCCCTCCTCCCATTCTCTTTCTCTTTCTCTCTCTCTCAAATAAATAAATCTTGGGGGGGGGGGGAAGTAGAGAGGATCTTCTTGTAGCAGTAGAAGGTTCCAGAGTGGAGAGAATCCATATCTGTACTATATTAAGCTGACAAAACATTTTTTGATCCCTTCTTCCATTAATTTATTTATACATTCACTGATTCACTCACTTACTCATGCATTTAACAAACGTCTACTGGGCTTCCACTGTTAGAAGATATAATGTGGGAGGGAGCTGTATTTAAGAGGGCTCTGGGGATTGTAGGGAAGATATTCATGCCCCCAGGGTTCCCAATTATGGCTAGGCCTTTCTCTGCTCAGACGAGAATGGCATTTCTTTGGATTTGTGAGTTTGCAGGATTATCTTGTCTTAGCACAAAGCTCAGTATTTCCACCTCCACCGTCATCCCCAAACAGAGTTCAGACATTGCAGCTCATGTCAACAGCCGGATCCTGTTTTCATAAGTAGAAAATTGCATGTGCATCTCTAGGGTTCAGACCCTAAGTCAACTGCCCCATGCCCCAGGACAGCCGAGTTGCGACTTTCAAAAGCTGAGTCATGATCTTCGAAAACCTTCAACTCAAGTCCAAACTCCAATTATTACAAAGACTCATCAAAAATTATCAGCTTAGCTTTTGTCTTTTTCTGCTTTACAGATAGAATGCTTATTTGTAAAGGTATGTCTCTTCAAGTCCCACCTATAAATTCAGAACTAGGGAATTAGGCCTGTGGATCTAAAACTTAAGTGTGCATCAGAATCTCCCTGCTGGTGGGGGGAAGCTCATTAAAATAGGTTGGAGTTTGCCCTCCTTCTCCCTCTTCTTGTAGCTTCTGATTCAGTTGGTTTGGGGTGGACCCCAAAGATGTATATTCCTAACAGGTTCTCAGGAGATATTGAGATTCGGGCTCCACACTTCGGTCTAAGCCAGTGACTCAGAGCCAAACTGGTATTATTTTTTTTTACTAATAATTTGTTCATTAAATATTTGGCCCTGGCACTGCACTAGACACTGGAGATACAGGGGTGAGCCCAAACAGATTTGATTTCTCCTCTTTTACAACTTCTCTTAGGTAGATATTCGCCTATAATTATACAAATAAAAATTAAATTGAAATTGAATGGCATCTAGTTCCATGAGACTGTGTCAATCTGGAGTTTTCCCACCCAGGTCTGTGAGAGAAGGCATCCCTGGGAAAATGCAGAGTGAATTATCTAGGTAAAGAGTGGCCAGGGACTAATGTTCCAGGTTGGGGGAACAGCATATGCAAACGTCCTGTGGTGGGAGGAAGCCAGTGAGCAGGAAGACTGGGAAGCAGCTAGTTTGGCTAGAGTAAAGAAAATGTAAAAAGGTGAGGCCTGAGAGTCAGGTGGGAGTTGGAACACTCAGACTCCGTTGGTGGGCTCCAGGTTGGTGCCTCCCGCCTGGTGATCAGGTCTCCACCTTGCATCATGGGCTAGGTAGCTATGTTCCTGTCTTCCTCATTTCTACCAAGTGTGTTCACTGCTGTGGAAGTAGGACCCTGCTCTGCTTCTACTACCAGCCCTCCTGGGCCACCTTCTTCCCCACGAACTCCATTTCCCCAGGACCTCTTTCCTTTACTGCAAGATGCCCACCTGTGTTCAAGAGCAGCCTCCCAAATGCTAGGCTGTGCATACCTTTTGGGGTACCCCCATAGGACCTGCCCAGCCCCAAATGCTCACTTCCTGCCTGACGTTCCTCACACCTGTATTCTGTGAGTGCACATTTTCTCCCACAATCTGCCAGTCACACCTCTGTGTATTAATTAGCTGCCCCTTCTAGACCCGTTGTCCTGTCCTGTGGTTCTGCAGAAATGCAAGGCAGCCCACTCAAGGGCTGACCTCTAAGCTACTGCCCACTTCGTCGTCCTCACTTGCCACTAACTGCTCACGGCGTTCTGACCTTGTAGTGATTCCTGAGACATTCCTACCTCAGGGCCTTTGCATATGCTATAATTTCTGCCAGAACAGCCTTTCCCCAGTCTCCTTAGAGCTGGTTCCTTCTCATCTTTCAGGTCTCACCCACATGTGACCTCCCAGAGATGCTGTAACTAACCATCCCACCTGGAGTGGCAGCCCCAAATTATCTCTAGCTGCCTTTGTGCTTTAGCGTCTGTACTAAAGATGCTTTTCAGTTTGTCATGAGCTGCAATTCTAATTTATTTGTCTCTTCCATCAAAATGTAAGCCCCTTGAGATAGGGACCATGTTTGTGCCACCTGTTTTATCCTCAGTCCTCCTTATCCTGCCGGACACAGTGTTAGTTCTCAACAAATACTGATTGATTTTATGAATAGATGGTTAAATAAATGATGAATGAATGAATGCAGAACAATGAAGAGAACATTTTAAGACGGGTATTTCCACATTTTTATATGTGTGCCTCCTTCAAAGGAAACTCATTTTCTGAACTTTGCTGTGTGCTGGGCATTTCAGAATTAATCTTCATGACAAGTCTGAGACAGGCATTTTAATTCCACTTGTTTGAGGAAGAAATGGAGGTTCTCAGACGCAGCACCTTGCCCAAGCTTAAGTAACTGGTACGCCCCGAATTCAGACCACAGTCAGTTTAACTTCTGAGCAATGGCCTTGCCACCTTTCTGAAAATAAGATTTAATAAACAGTCCATTCAGTCTAACTACGGAAACTGTTTTAGCAAGCAGCTCTGGGAAGCAGTCGACTTAATTTATTCTTCGAAGAATTCTGGTTTAAGTTTTGTCTTAGATACATCCAGAGTTAGACCGTGTTACTCCAAACAGATTGGCCAGGACGTTTCTATTTTTAAGCTGCTTTTTTTCTGTCCTAGATTATAGGAGAGGCCCAAGGTCAGGGTCCTACACGTTTGTCCTAAATTTTCGGCCACTGGACAACCACTCACTAGTGCCTACTTCATGCTGGACAGTGTGTGTGTGGAGCTGGGGGGACGCAGACAGGGGCTCCAGTTCCTCCCTGCCAGGCGGGAGCTCGTGGATACTAGGGACAGCCCAGGCAGTCACCACAGCTCCAGTGGAGCCCCTGGGGCAATGGAAGAAGAGGCTTCCGTTGAGTGATGAGCAAGAAGTGGCTGGGTGATGAAGGAAGGGCATCGTGCAGGAAACATTGTGATAGGTTGACCCAGGGCAAGCAGCACCAAATGGGCCCAAGGAAGAGGCTTTGGGGCATCAGCCATGATAATGAGAGATTCTGTCCGGACACTGTCTCCTAGAAGGACCTAAGTGTGTCTGCCACAATTGACAGCTAACACGGAGTAGTAGGCAGGCATGGGGTGGGCGTAAGGGCAGCATAGCTCTGGGCTTTGGAATATGCATTTCATCTCAGTATTAAGCATCACCCCCTTCAGTCATTTGCCACTTGCTCTGTGACCTCAGGTGAGTTACTTAGTCTCTTGGTGTCTCAGTGTCCCCAACTGTGGAAGGGAATGATGGTGATAACACCTACCCCAGGCTTCTCTGTGAAGCTTGCATGAGTTGATGCACATGGAACATAGGGCCTAGCTCATGCTAACTTCTGGGTCCGTGGTAGCTTTTTTATTAATTTTTCAGGTGGGCCAACTTAAAGAGAATTCTTTTAGTCTGGAAAAGGAGTATAAAGGAAAGACGGCAAAACCTCAACAACCCAACCACGAACCCAAGTAACTGTCAGTGTGGGTGGAACCACCAACCCAGAAACCATTAGAGCAGAGGCTCGATACCCTTGACCCTCCTGGGAGAGCATGTCCTGCTGTCAAGAGTACTTACCATGTGCCAAGCACAGTGCCGAGCACTTCCCAAGTCATGTCTCATTGAGGACCTCCCAAACCCATAACTCAGGGGCCATCATTATCCCCACTTAATGGATAAGGAAGCTCAGGCTCCATGGGGTCAGGCAGCATACCCTTGGGCCCACCACAGGGAATGAGGGGACTTGATCCATCACATCTAGAAACCAAGTAAGGGCCCCAGCAGCAGGGCAGGGTTCCATAGGTGGTCTGTGGCCAGCCCTGGTGACCACCACTGCCACCACAAGGCCCGCAGGCTCCCAGCAGAGGCTGACTAAAGCTGGGAGCCGCACCCTGGGCTTCTTGCTGGGGGGGAGATGCTGCTGATCTCCCGTGTTCCTCTCGCCCCACACCTCTCTCGGCGTTGTGATAGCCGGATCATGTAACACAGGGTTTGCACATGCACAGGGGTCACATAAGCCACACATACCTGCCGCCTTGCTGTCCCTGTGTCCTTTGGAAGGTCAGTGGTGGGGTAGGGGTGGAGGGTAAGAGCAAGACAGATACCGAGCAGAGGGAGATGTCATTCCCCAGGCCCTGAGGCTGAGGATGCTTTGGTTGTTTCTGTCAATTTTTTAAGCAACGGTTGCTCCTTGTAAGACTAGTTTCAAGTGAGTTGCAAAATTGAAAAGATACTCCATCTCCGATTCAGTCATTAGAAGGCCAACCACTGGATCAGACAGAATGGGACTCAGTCGGGTCTATTCCGCAAGTAGCCTCGGAGCAGGGCTTCCCTCACTCACGCTCACCCTGAGCAGCACCTTAGCAGCTCCTGCTAACGTAACAGTCATGGGCATCGCAAGCAGGGCCAGGTAAGCCTTCAGAAGCTCAGGGGCCATCCTCATTTCTTAGCACCCCCCCATCTCTGGCGGTGTCTGCCTCACCTGCTGTGTATCATCATAATTGCACAAAAGCAGACAGGGTGAGGGCTTTCTCCTGCTGTCATAAATCTTTGCGGACTCAAAAAGCGAACACAAAGAGCACCAGCTCAGAGATTCTCCGGGCCAAAGTCAGCAGCAAGATATTTTGGAATTGCTGATCTGAGGTCTTCGTGCCTGTCCTTCCTCGGTCCCCAATCCCTTGTGCCTTTACTGTGAATGCTGCCTCTCTGCTTTCCACCCACACAGATCAGTGGAGAATTTCTCCTGAGCACTGGTAGGTCCAAGAGGCCATCACTGGGAGAGAAGCCCTTGACTTTGCCAAGAAATTTATGCCCTTTTATTGTAACTTTCACTTCCAGGTGGATCCTTGATTCTTGGCTCAGTGCTTCTCTTTCTGAATTCCTTTTTCTCTGAGAACTCATCTGTGCTGCAGCTTTAGCCATCGCCTCCGAGCTCGTGATGGAGGGATGAGGCCCTTCAGGGTGCCCAGCACAGTGTCCAGGGCACAGAAGGCTGAATGCAGTTCCTGGCACATAGTAAGCCTCTCCCAGAGGGCTGAGCACGGTACCCAGTGCACAAGAGGCTTTCACAGGGTGCTGTGCACAGCGCATGATGCATAGTAGGCTTCCTAGTAAATGTGTATAGTTACTTAGCAATTCCATCTCTAGGAACCCATTCTTTTTTTTTTTTTTAAGATTGTATTTATTTATTTGACATAGAGCAGGGGGAGCAGGAGAAAGAGAAACAGGCTCCCCCGCTGAGCAGGGAGACCAATGCGGGGCTCAGTCCCAGGACCCTGGGATCATGACAAGCCGAAGGCAGACGCTTAAACATTAGAGCCACCCAGGCGCCCCTAGGAATCCATTCTTGATCACATTCTCTGCTCTGTCTAGGTGATTAAACTCTGTTTGATTTCCACCATCTCAGTTTTTTTCTGTGAAATGAGGAACTGTCCCCTTGCAGGATTGTCTGAGGGACACGCCCCATGCTCCAGTCGTACAGGTCAGCAGAGGGAGTGGGGGCCACCAGAGCCTTGCTTGCACCCGCTCACCTTGCTGGCATTGGCTCCCCACCTCCCACTACCTACTGAAATGCTTCCTATCCAGCAAGCTCCCTGTTGGGGGCTGCCCACTTTGGTGCTCGCTCTCACTCTCTCTCTCTCTGTCTTTCTCTCCTCTTGACTTCTGAGGTCCTTATAGCGAGATGCACACACCCAAAACGTCTAATTCTTCTACTTGGTTTTGAGCATAGTCAGAGAAGGGGCAAGGGACATAAGGGAGAGGTCTCTATTAGAATTATTCCTCCCCCATCCCTTTACACTGCCTGGCTGAATGCTGAGAACGTGTTCAAAAGAAGCTCACCATCTCACTGGCTTAAAAAATTTTGCATCTCAAGAAATCTGATGTTCTTATTTTTTCCCTCGTGTATCACCACAGAACAATGTAACAAACAAGATCCGTGGTCAGAAACCAAAGAGAAATCACTCTACATTGCACTCCTGTTGAGTATTAGTGGATAGATTTTTTCCCCCACTTCTTTTCATTTTTTGTCTTCATGAGCCAAGAATTTATACAAAGCTGCGATCACAGTGTAGCTAGAATTTGGCATTCTGCTTTTTTCCCACTCAATGTGCTACCGTGGGTATTTTTTCATTTTGTGACAGAATCTTCATAATTATCTTTTTTTTAGGGACTGCATAATACTCAAGCGTGGGTGTAGCATAGCGCACTGAACTGTTTCCGAGCTGTTGCTAATGGAGGCCGGGTCTGAAATCCCACTCTTGCACACGGTGCTGTGACTCTCCCTGCTGGTTTGTGTCGGGCACCGGCCCTGAGGCAGAAGCAGTGCTGGGCTCTGAGACAGGCACCGAGTACCTGTCACTTCTATCTTCTTCTGGATTCTGTCCGGAGGGCAAGGTTGGTGGGACAGATGAACCCACCTGCCGCTTCCTAGTCATTTTTACTGGAATCCTAGGGTCTCAGCTTAAACACATAAGGAATCAGTAGAAGTCGCATTTGAAAGAAGCTGGTGGTGAGGCAGGTCTCAGATGCTGTCACTTTCTGCTCGTCTGACATCAGCATGAATCACTGACTTGGGGGTTAGAAAGGCAGCAGGTTGAGGACAATGAAGGGGTGAGGGGGATGGAAAATTCTCCAGGGAAAATGGGGAAGGCAGGAGCTCTCTGGTTATGTGCTGTCATTCACTCATTCGTTCATTTATGATGTTATTCATTTATTTGAGAGAGAGAGAGAGAGAGAGGATGAGCAGGGGTAGGGACAGAAGGAGAGGGAGAAACAGGCTCCCCACTGAGCAGAGAGCCCAACATAGGGCTTGATCCCAGGATTCTAGGATCATGGCCTGAGCCACCCAGGCACCCCTCACTGTTACTTTTTTGTAAGAGTAGCCACTTCCTGATGCTCTTTGCCCATTATTTCCCACACCCTACTCCCTCCAGCTGCTCTGGTCTCCTTTCAGATTCTTGAATTTACCAAGTCTTTCCTGACTCTGGGCCTCAGCACATGCTGTTCCACCTGGTCAGAAATGCTGTTCCTTTGGCCAGTGTCTCACCCTTTAATGCTCACCCTGAATCTCATTCCCTGATGGACTCTATCTTCGATCTCCCTGTCTGCATATGTTTACCAGTAGCTAGCATTTCTCCACCAGAGCATATATCAAAAGTGTAAATCAATCAATTTTTAAAATACTGTTTTTTGTCCCTCTTCCCCAACTAGACTCAAAGCTTCATGAAGACAGTGACTCTCAAGGTGTTTAGTTTTTTGTGTTGTTGGGTTTTTTTTGTTGTTGTTTCTTTTTTTTTTTTTTGCCAGATCTTTTGCCCTAGCACAGCACCTGTCCCATGGCAGGTGGGTGGGTCAGGGTATGAATGAGGAGAGGATGCTTGGAAAATTACCATTTAAAGGACTAAAGGCAAAGCCTGCCGGAGGGACAGTGGCAGTTTGTTTTCCAGACCACAGCTTGAGAGATGCAAGTTACAAGAAGGAAGAGCTACCTGAGGGTTAGGAAAATAGGCAGAGGTCTATCCGGGATGTCTTTAAAATGTGCCTGTAATGTCTAGATATCGGAGAGACAGGTGCTGAACTTCTAATATCTAGTTTGGAAGCTCTTTTTTCACATCCCACGGGAAATAATCGGGACACTCTTAAATTCTGTGCAAATTTCTACCTTTAAAATTTAAAGACAAATCTGAAAATCCAGACCATCAGAAGATTCTTTCCCAAAAACTCCCCAAATTTCACCTAATCTGGTCTAAATCTATCTCCTTGGACAACAAGATCTCCCATCCTCTAAGTCCTTCAATTTGGAGAAAGTGGTTTCTTTATTATGACGCGAGATGGACAAATGAATCTCTTTGTATCATACAATTTAGTGCCCGGAAATGAAGAGACCAAAACCACAGCTCCGATACCTCTCTGAATCCCCTTAGGAGCTGGGAGGGAAGCTGAGGCCCGAGCATCAGCCTCCCCCCATTCTGAGCAGCAACAGGGGTGTGACACACAAATCATTTCAAGGCAGCTGGGTTTTCCAGCTGATTCCCCAGGTTGTCATGGAGAGGGCCATAGTCATAGCTTCCGGACCAAAGATGGAGCACGGGTCAGGTTAGAAAGCCACGTTCCCCCGACCGTGGGTCTGCAACCACCAGCAGCCTGATCTCTCTGCCTGCGGCCTCCCACCTCCCAGTCCTTCTCTCCACACAACCAGTGACTCTTCAAAACTCAAATCTGATCACGTCACCACCTTGTTCCTTTGGTGGCTGTCAGTCACACCCAGGTCAGAGGCCACATTTCCTTGGTCTGTTATGTGAATGAATGAGAAATAAACTTCTCTATGTTACGGTCGTGTTATAGCCACTACCATAATTTAGCTTGGCAGGGTACTCAACCTCACTGTTCCTCGGTTTTATCCTCTCCAAAATGGGGGTGAGGTGGTGGTCATAATAGGGTTGCTGAGAATTAAATGAGCTCGTGCCCATGAAGTATTCGGCAGAGAGCTAGTGATAGTGGGCCCCCGATACATGTCTACTACGCTTGCTATTACTGTTATTATCATCAGCCCTTCTCTAAATGACTGCTGCTGCTCTTTAAGAAAGAGAGAGGAGCAAGGACCAACCTGGTACTCTTTAGAGCAAACACCTTACCTTTTCACTTCCTGCACGTAGTCTGCATTTCTGTCAAAGAGGTGGGTCATGGAGTCTTTGATTGCTTCATGCTTGAAAGTAGAAGCTGTTCCAAAGACAGTCACATTGGGGATAGTGGAACACAGCTGAGCCACAGCTTGGCCCTGGAAGTGAAATGCAATAGACAAGTCACACAGGAGAGTTACCATCCCCCAGCCAGTCTTGTTGGATTACAGCAGGGTTTTTCGACCTAGCCACTACTGACATTTTTTAGGCTGGATCAGTCTTTGTTGTAGGGGGCTGAAGTGGGCATTGTAAGACGTTTAGCAGCAACTCTCACATCCAACCTGCTACGTGCAAGTAGCACCCCTCAGTTTTGATAACCAAAAATGTCTCCAGACATTTCAGAATGTCCCCTGGGAGCCAAAGTCTCCCTTGGTTGGTAACTACTGCAAAACCCCAGTACCAAGACTTAACAGCCTTGGTTGTTACCTTAACAACCATTATTTGACCACACTGAGTCTCAGGTTCCTCGTCTGTAAATTAGCAATAGTGGTACCTACTCCATAGGCATCTTGGGAGATGTCAGCCTGGATCCCCCAGAAGCAGACCCTGAGGCAGGAATTTGAGAGTCAATACTTTATCTGGAATATGAGCACAGGAAATACCGGAGTATCAAGACAGAAATAGAAGGCAGTCCATAAAGGGTGTGCTGTCGAGTCAACACCCACCATGGGTAAATGGAACTCAGTCCCTCTGAGGAGTTCCCTGAGCAGGTGTAGAATATACCTCAGAGTTGTCCCCAAACACATGGTGAGGAGGCTGGAGTATTTATTCCCTAAATTTCCATCTGCTGTCAGTCAATAGTTGCTTCTGCAGCAGTAACTCCTAGGTATGTCTGGCTTGTTTTCACGGGCCAGCATGCTCCCACAGCCGGACAGAAGCCCGAAGTACGCAACCTTTAGCAATGTCACGTGCAGAGAAGCTACGATGACAGCATCCAATCCAGGGCACGTTAAATGAGGCAATGTGTAACACGGGCCAAGCGCCTGGCCCAAAACATGACACTTAATATAAGTTACTCAATAAATCTTAATCCTCTGGTCCCTTTCGTGGTTAAGATGTCCAGACATATAAAGAAAAAGCGAATACATGAGGTTTAAGTATTGAATGGTCTAAGAGAAATCACAAACATCATTAGGAATGGGTGATTTTTCCACATCTTTTTTCAGTATGATCAGAAATGTAAGTCACTGGACAAAATACTGTGATCATGTGAATTCAGAAACCTTCCAGTAAACATCTAGTTTGCTGCTAACGAAGGTGCATACTAAAACCAATTATTCTCTCTAGTCTTCTATCCGCCATCTTAAGGAGGCCAAGATTATTCTACCAAAGTCACCTAGGATATTAACTTCTGCCTATCACTTCATGATGTGTCTTCATGTTGGTGGACTAAATCAGGTTGGCAGGTCTATTTTTGAAAATGTTATTCTTCCTAACACTGGCAATGAACAGCAACATTGACAGAATCCTAGAATGTCAGTTAGAAGATCATCCAATTACCCCCTCCCCATCATTGTTCCACAGATGAGGGAAAGGTGACTCAGAAAGGTTAAGTGGACCCAATTCATCAGAGGCAGATCGCGATTCGAAGCAAGGTCTCCTCACTTCTGGTTCTTGCCATTTTCTGTAATGCCATGCTGTCTACTTATTTTGACATTTTAAGCTAAGCAGACTTTGAAGCTGCTGCCTAAAATAGACATTTTACTGACTTGGGGGGTCAGCATTTCAGACCATGGGCATGAACCTAAGACTCCAATCAGGCTCTCATTCTCTCTTCTGAGAATACCTTTGATAGTTGGTTACTTTTTTTTTTTTATCACTTGATTTTAGAGAACAAAGAAGAGACTATCCTTCTTGGTGAGAGGAAATATCAGCAACCACTGAAAGAGTCCTCCAAAATTCAGCAAGGTTTGCGCTAACCTCATCTGTGCTGGGATGGGAGATTAGAACTAGTTCCAATATCTGGGTGGTCCCTCCTGCCTGCTATCCGTAGGCCACCATGACATTTATCCACGCAGCTACTTTTTCAAATTCCTGTTATGTACTCGTCACACTATCCTATGGATGGATGCAGGAGGGCCAGAAATGAGTGACGCACCTTACTCTCTATTCTCTGGACTTGGGAATAGAAAGCCTTAGATTTGTGTGTTGAATGACCACCTTGGTGCCGGTTCTCTGCCTAGCTATCCAAAAACAACACATCAGAGTCAACTCATCTAAAACATGACTCTTGGCTCTCTCCAAATGAGTTACTCCTACTATTGCTTTGCTGGGGCTATTATAACAAAATACCACAGACTGGGGGACTTAAACAACAGAAATTTATTTCACCATTCTGGAGGCCAGAAGTTCAAAATCAAGGTTTGGCAGGGTCGGTTCCTTCCAATGGCTGTGAGGGAAGGGTCTGGTCCAGGCCTCACTCCTTGGTTAGTAAATGGCTGTCTTCTGGGCGCCTGGGTGGCTCAGTTGGTTGGGCGACTGCCTTCAGCTCAGGTCATGATCCCGGACTCCCGGGATCGAGTCCCATATCGGACTCCCGGCTCTGCGGGAAGTCTGCTTTTCCCTCTGACCTTCTCCCCTTTCATTCTCAGTCTCTCTCTCTCTAATAAAATAAATAAACCTTTAAAAAAAAAAATGGCTGTCTTCTCCCTAGGCCTTTTCACATGGTCTCCCTCTGTCCACCACTTCACGTGGTCCTCCCTCCGTCCACCACTGGTTGACATTCACCATGATGCCAGTGCTGTGTGACCCTCATTCCATGGTGTCCAACTTGTGTCCAGATTTCCCCTTCTTATAAGGACACTAATCATATTGGATTAGGACCTACCCTCATTTAACCTTGATTGCCTCTGTTAGGACTCTAGCACCAGATGAAGGCACCTTCTGAGATACTGGGGGTTAGGACTTCAACATATGAATGGGGGGGCACAATTCAACCCATAACATTCGTCTTTCTGCATCTCCTACCTCAGTGGATGAAACTGTACCATTTACATATCACGAGGCTAAAGTCAGGAATCTGGGCGTCACCTGACTCTTCTTCCTCCTTCAGCCCCACATCCAGTTAGTGCATTGTTTCTACTCACATCTCTGTGACTATCACTCCTTCGTCTGGGTTATTGAACTTCCTCACCTGCATGAGGACGACACACTCCTGGATTTCTGGCTGTTTCTCTGTGTACCTGGCACCGTGGACAGATTTTTCTCAAACACAACACTGAGCATCTCACTATTTGTCTCAAAACTGCCCAGTGCCTACCACGGCTTGCAAAATGAAAAGCACACCCTTAAGTTTATCCCACAGACTGGTGCTCTGGGATCTGCCCCAGTCTACCTCAGAACATGCTGGAACATGCTGTCCCTCCACTTTTCTAGTATCTGCTCCCTAACAGAACAAGGCACTTGATCCACCATGGATTGAAATTCGCCATGATCCCAGTGCTGTGCGACCATCATTCCATGGTGTTCTCAGAACAAACCTTTAACCGAGACTGAGGTTTGTGGAGGTTAGACACCTAGTCCAAGGCCACTAGGGCAAGGTGGCAGAGCTTGATCTGCTATACTCAAGTGAGTACTCCCCTGGTCAGTCATCTCAATATGCAGAGTGTAAGACTATGTGCACTCTAAGGTTTTTGTGGGACTATTTGAGATAATGTGTCTAAGGGCTTAGATTCACTTACAACAGTGAATGTTTCATACTTGCTACCGCCGTTCCTATGAATAGCATTATTATTTTTCTTGCTTTTATATCAGCAGTATCTTGACAGTATGTCAGCAAATCTGCCATCCTGCTCTCCTGAACATATCATGCTTTTTTTTTTTTAAAGATTTTATTTGTTTATTTGAAAGAGAGAGAGAGAGAAAGATTACAAGTAGGCAGAGAGGCAGGCAGAGAGAGAGAGGGGGAAGCAGGCTCCCCGCTGAGCAGAGAGCCCGATGTGGGGCTCGATCCCAGGACCCTGAGATCATGACCTGAGCCGAAGGCAGAGGCTTAACCCACTGAGCCACCCAGGCGCCCCCATATCATGCTATTTTAACACGGACACTAGGTCCTCACATGCTGTCCCCTCCCTATCATGCCTGTTCTTTCACTTCCGGCTTCAGAGCATGGCCATTCCCCCTTAGGCAACTCCGCTTCCAGAAATCCTTCCCAGATAGAGTCACTTGCCTCTTTTTGTGCCACCATAGACTTGTGGTTCCTTCCTCCAGGACAGCGGCCACCATGGCCTTCTAGAAGGGGGCTCCTGAGCTACCCATCCGTGAGTCCTGTGAGGCCAGGCACCATGCCATATCTGGCTCTGTACCTCAGTGCTCTGGGCAGAGCCTGGCACCTGACAGGTGTTTGGTAAAGCTTGTCCAACGGATGCATGAGAAACTACAGGAATGTGCTGTAATGGGGGAGCCCCTCCCATCACTTCGCAGATTGCCATTCCTTTAGCGTTGGCACAGTGGGTATAAAGCACAGGTTCGATTAACGTATCTAACATCTGACCTGAGCAGAACTTTACCATTCCCATTTTCAAGGAAAAGATACGTGTGGTAGCACAATGGGACAATATAAGTAATTGGTTACTTATGTATTTATACAATTATATAACATAATATATGAGTATTTGATATAATATAAAATACATAAATATAGAAATATATAATATCATGTATAATTAGAATAATATAAAATGAGTATTATGTGTATATATGTATAATCGGTATTATATAAGCATACATATATAATATCTGATATAAAATTCTACTTGTGATACATAATTAGTATAATAGTACATCATCACATATATAATTAGTATAATGTGCAAGTATTTTATATAATATTATATCATAACTTGTATTATTATATACATAATACTGGGTAGAAAAGCAAATTCAGCAGACATCTGTTTGTAGCACCCC
Organism: Nasua narica; assembly: GCA_028533885.1. Lineage (NCBI taxonomy): Eukaryota > Metazoa > Chordata > Mammalia > Carnivora > Procyonidae > Nasua > Nasua narica. The sequence continues at coordinate 41,177,214 of CM052803.1, read as the reverse complement.
CTGCTTTGAGCTCTCTGTTAACTCACTAAGGCAATGAGAGGCCCTTCCAAGATCCTCAGTGATCTAAAGTAAATAATACTCAGCATTCTGTAGGGAAGCAGAATGTGTGATTCCCTCACATTTACAGAAAATCTGTACCTCCCTTCTCCGACTCCCAAGGTGAGTGCCGGATCGGCATCTAATTTATCCTTGTTTCTCCCACGTGCCTAGAAAATAGCATGGACTCAATAAACATTCGTGGAAGACGGAATGAATTTTCAATAAAAAGGATTTTGCAATTTATCTACAGACCCAGAACATAAAATGAACAAGACAATCCATTTTCCCAGTAACAGCAGTAAATGGAGCTTTGCACCTACTTGTTTTTAATTGATTTTCCTGTCCCTCTTTAGAATGTAAGAATTCCGCAGGGAGCCTCTGCTTTCCTCCCCTATGGCTAGCAAGTACAGCAGCTGACGTTCCCTTTGCCTCACCTCATGCCAGGTGCTGTGCTTAAGTGCTTTGTTAAATCCTCAAACCACGTTTAGAGTAAATGCTTTTATTTCCCTTTTATACCTGAACATGGGAATTCAGGCAGGGAAAGGAACTTGTCCAAGGTAATATGGCTTATCACCTCCAAGGTGATAAGGCCGGGGGGGCCAAACTCAGGTCTCCCTGACTCCAAAGCTGCTCTGCTGTTAGTCTTCTTATCCATCCAGCTAAGCACTCAAGTTGCAGACATGAAACTGAAGTCTTAGAAAACCATGGGTCCTTGGCATCAATCTGGAAGGCTTCTCTGAGCCCCTCTTAAAATAGCTCTGTCTCAGGTGCATGTGGATTAACATGATTCAGCCAGCTCAATCCTAATTCCAGGGCCATCAGGGTCCCCCAAGTAGCACGCAACAATGAGAAATCCAGGGACAGTATTTACAAGGAAGCTGTTTGGGGTCACTGAAACCTGACCCCTGTCAACAGACTGGTGGTGTAAAGCAAGATCCTATTCTAGATGAGCCAGGCACAGTAGACAAATGATTCGAGGAGCAAATGCATCTACAGAAAAGGCTTAGTATGCTGCCTGGTGCATACTAGGTACTCAATAAACGGCAGGTTTTTTGCTTTCATTGCTCTGAGATTAGGACTGAACTTGGTAGAAATTCTGGTTACCCCTTCAATGGGAATTTAGGAAAGTTGATCCCGTCAGTGCACTGAGATTTAGAAATCAGCATCAGAGACTCAACTAAGTAAGATGCAAAGAATGGATGTTTTTCTCTAAACTTTTTTTTTTTAAGATTTTATTTATTTATTAGGAAAGAGAGAGAGTGAGAGAGAGAAGGTCAGAGTGAGAAGCGGACTCCCCATGGAGCTGGGAGCCCGATGTGGGACTCGATCCCGGGACTCCGGGATCATGACCTGAGCCGAAGGCAGTCGCTCAACCAACTGCGCCACCCAGGGGCCCGGATGTTTTTCTCTATAACATAAATAACATCTTCCTCCTCAGACTTATTTCTCATCATATACCCAAAGTCTAGCTTTGGCTGTTTGGAAAAATGCTCAGTCTTTGCTAAGTGTCACCCCTTTCTCACCACAGAATCTTTGCGCAGCACCTTTTCCCTGTCTTTTCTCTTGGCTGGTGTCTAGTCCTTGGTCTCTCTGTTACTCACAGAGTCATTCATTCCATCATTGGGGCTATTTAGTAAGTGCCTCTCATAGATTAGACATTGTGAGGGTGCTGGAAAGATAAAGGTGAGCAAATTATATATGGTTTCTGTGATCTTGGAGCTTGAATTCTTGTAAAGACAATCATGTTAATAAAATAAGTATAGAATTAAAAGTACAATTATACACCTAAAACCAGGAGGCTGAGAACACCAGTTTCAAAGACTGAACCACTGGGATAAGACTACATTTGTACACTGCATTTTCCCAAATGTACATAAAACAAGAGGCATGTACTAAAATGGACATGTGGGCAAATAATAGATAAAATGGAAACTAGACTTGGTCTCTATGTCCTCTCCAGTCCTAAGATTTCTAGTGCACCCTGACCGGCTCTTCAGCTGCTAAAGAATATCTTTTTGAAGAAGCCTCTCAAAAAGAATGCATGTTTGCTCATTATCCTAAATCTGATGAAAAATGGAACTTTCTATTGCTAACTTGACCATTTCTGAGATCATTTTAAAAATAGGATTACATTTATCTCTTCCAAAAGCTGTCTTCAGTTTTAAACAGCTCACTTATTCAGAGTCAAAGAATGGAAAAGAATTAGCAAAGTGAGTTTGTGAAAGTACCGACAGATCTCCTCGAATAAAAGGTGAGGAAAGATTGTTTTCTTCCAAAGAATTGTCAGTTTCTCTTTTCATCTTGGTCGATTGTAGAGGCACTTAGACTAAGAAAGCTAACTGAACATTATTACAAAATCTTGCAAACCGGAGCCGAGCTCTTGCTTTTCTTATGACAATATAGATTCCCATGTTGGGATTTAGACACAAGCTTAGAAACATTTATTTCAGATCAGTGCTGTCATTCGCTGTTCAACAATTCAGTTGACTCAATTGTTATAAGGGGAGGGAATTCAAATCCCACTGTGGGGGCTGATCCATGTGACTCGCCATCAAAGGCAGTAAAGAATATGCTATGTTCTCACGGAGTGTAAGAATCAGTCAGGTTTCTTTTTATCTTGTTTGCACTGCAAACCTCTCGTTCTGCCCACGACATTCCCTTTAACATACATGTGCAGAGAATTCCAGCAGCAAGGAGCTCGGCAGCTCCTGGCTGAAGGATGGGAGAAAAGGAGGAATCAATTGCTCAAGGTAGAAGTATGGAGACTTTTTTTTTTTTTTTTTTAATCCAAAAGAGCAGTAGACACATTCCAGGGAAGACATGGGAGCTACTGTCTTTATTTCCCACTTTTATTTATTATATAGATCAGTGCTCCTCAGTAGGCAGTGCTGGAACCAGCAGCACCACCGTCATCTGCAGGCTTGTTAGACGGTTCCACCGCCCCTCGGGGAGCCTGGGTGGCTCAGTCCGTTAAGTGTCTGCCATGGGCTCAGGTTGTGATCTCAGGGTCTGGGATAGAGCCCTGTGTTGAGCGCCCTGCTCAGCAGGGAGTCTGCTTTTCCCTCTCCCTTTGCCCTCCCCCCACTCCTGTTTGCTTTCACTCTCTCTCTCTCTGTCTCTCGCTCTCTCTTATAAATAAATCTTAAAAAAAAAAAAAAAAAAAAAAAGAAGGCTCCACCCCAGACCTCCAGAATCAGAAATTCTGGGGGTGGGGCCTGAGAATTCTGAGTTTTCACAAGCCTTCCAGAAGATTCTGACGCAGCTTACATTGAGAACCACTGATATAGATCATCCTTAATGGCACCCACTCGACTCCACATGATTTAGAGGCTAAGGCCCCCATGATGCTCAGACTATCTTAATATCAGATATTTTATTTAAAACCAAGGTGGGGCCTTATTAATATATATTTATAGTATTTATAATTCTAATGTGCAGTTTTTGCTGAGGTCTAGCACTCTATAAAGTTTCCCTTCTACCAGTATGATCAATGATGGCATCATAACAACCCCCTTTTCCTAGTTGGGATTGACATCACAGCCTGTGGGTTTGCGATGTGGGACCCTGTAGCTCAGGCATGATTCACACAGTCTTCTGTGAGTCAGAGGTGCAAGAAGAGAAAATAATTCGCCATCCCCATTAGCAGGGTCTGAAGTTCTGGACGGTTGGAGAAATTCAGCCCCCGCTCTATGGGCCTCAGCTCTGCTGCTGAACACCCAGGTTTTCCAAGCCATTCACAGCTCTGCCCATCCAACGACTGCAAGGGTGAATATTTCAACCTTTTCCCCTGCCCTGAGCTCATTCCAGGGGCACTGAGGTGAGACACAGTAGAGCAGAGCGGTGAAGAGGGTAGGTTTGTTTATTCAACCTCATCTGCATGGAGTTTCCTGTATGCCAGTCAGGGTCCATATGCTTCACAAGCACCGCTCCTCTGATCCACATCACAGCCTCCAGGAGGCTGAGGACTATTTCATCCTCATTTTCTAGATGAAAGAACCGAGGCACAGAGCAGTTATGTAAATGCCCAAAGTCACACAGCAATACCTGGGACAAGAACTGAACCCATGGTGTCTGGCTCCAGGACAGTCGTGGGTCTGAAGGCTGAAGGGAGAGAAGGAAGGGGAACCATCTCTTACTGGCTCGTGACTCTTCGTCAAGCCCTAGAACGCACTTCATACATCTCATTTTACCCTCCCAACATCATATTCCCACCATGAAGACAGGCTCAAAAATGGTGCAGAAAATAAGTACTAGCAACCGGGAATGATGGGATTTAGATCCATGCCTCCTTGGCACTAAGCATGAGTTCTTCATTCTTGACCACCAGTAGATGGACGAGAAATGGGACACATCAGAGGTTGCAGAGCAAGCTCAAATCCTGGGCCCCACACCTGATTCAGTCCTGGAGTGGCCGCCTAACCTGGCTGAGCTTCAGATTCCTCTTATTTAAATCGGGGATGACAATGTCTACTTCATGAGGTCAAGTGTGGGACCCAGGAGACAACGTAAGTGATGTGATTCCCCAAGGCTGACCCAGAGCAGGTTCTCAATAAGCAAGTTTTCCCCCATTGCCCTCCAAAGCCGCCTCTTCCAGGAAGCCCTCGTAGGGATCCCCAGAAGGGGTTAATGTCTCCTGCTTTGCCTCCAAAGTCACACACATCACGGCTCAACCATCTTTTACTCTGTGCTATGATGATTCTTCTCTCCCCTCCCCTCCTCGCTCACCTCCTCACTTCCCCTGCTCCTTCACCTCTGTCTCTCTTCTTTTTGCATCTCCCACCAGGTGTCAACTCCTTAACGTGGGGACCACATCTTCTTGCCCTCTGTATCTAGCACATTGAGCCCACTGCTTACTTCTCAGTGCCTGTGTGTTGAGTATAGGAAAGAGCAGTCAACACAAGTTTGGAGAACAAATAGCAAAGGTCAGAGAGGACTCTCAAGGTCAGAGGGTGATCCAGGGCTGGGACTGAGGGTGCAGGCCCTTCTTTGCTTCATCCCTCGGTTGGATGTGGACAGTCTACCCCATACCCATTTGGCAGTTACAACTTTATGTCAGAGATGGGGGAAACTTACATGCCTGCCAAGAATAAATATTTTCTTGTTTTCCTTTTGAACCATACATGTGGAATGGGGAAAAAGGTAGGATGAGGGACGGATAGAGAAAGAACGTTAGGGCCAAACAGATGTGGCTGGAGAAATCTATTTCTCGCAGAGTCACCCGAGCCTTATTACACTCGGATCACAGCCTTGGTCCCTCCCAGCTCAGTGTCTTGCACATGCTGCCCTGGTTTTGCCGCCCCCCACCAGTGCCCACCTGCCAGTAGAGGCCTGCTGCTCAGAATCTGGTCACCCCTGGGGACAAGAGGATGTGTTCGTGGAGGAACTTGGCAAGAATGACTCCCATGCCAGGCACGAGCCCAGCTCCCCACCTGATGCCTAAAGCCCTTGGTCTCAGCGCAGCGGGATCTCCTAAGGGCCGTGCATCACCGAGCACAACAGACGGCTTGGGGACTGAGGGTGAGAGGGAGGAGACTTTCACTTTTCTGAAGTTCCTCCTAGGAGGTGGTCCCATGACACAGGGTCCACCTAGGAGGGTGTGCTGGTAGCAGCTCGGTCTTCTGCTCTGATCCAGAGGGAGGCCTGTCCGGTATCCCACTGTGTGTGTTTGAGGGCCCAACGACACGGCACTTTTTTGTTTGAGCAATAAGGAAGGGCGGCCCCAAGACAGGGCTTGGGAGAGACGCAGAAGTAGGGCCTTAGGGAAATAGATTGTATGAGATCCCCGCTTCCGAGCAAGACCCGAAGTAGGCTGGTTCCAAAGGGAGCCCTGGACACATGGCAGCAGAAATGCTGAGTCCCAGGCCAACTGAGTGGCTCAGTTGGTTAAGCATCTGACTCTTGATTTCTTGATCTCAGGGTTGTGCGATCAAGCCCCGCGTCGGGCTCCATGCTAGGGGCAGACTCTGCTTAAGATTCTCTCTCTGCCTCTCCCTCTTAACCTCCTCCCTCTCGCTAAAGAAAGAAAGGAAGGAAGGAGGGGAGGGGAAGGAGAGGGAAGAGAAGAAAGAGAAATCCTGAGTCCTAACCCTCCTGCCATTTCAGCCTGAGTTGCTCGTATTAGCAGGAAGGGCCAGAGCACAGCATGTCCGAAGGCCTCCCTGAAGCAGCTCAGCATACAGGGAGAAGACAATAGGGACTTTAAGAAAAAACAAAAAACTTGGAGTGAGATTAAAGGGAAAAGGCTGTACATATTTAATATATACATCTTCGTGAATTTAATGCAAACATCCCCTGGAACTCTCACAATAAGCAATGCCACCAGCTTAACCATCACCTCTAAAATGTCCTCCTTCCCTCTGTTCTCTTTGTTTGTGGTAACAGTTAACATAAGAGCTGCCCTCTTCACAAATGTTTAAGTAGTCAGTGCAGTCTTGTTAAGCAGAGGCTCCATGCTGTACAGGACCCGCTCGGACTCACCCGGCTCGCGTAACTGAAACCACGTACCCTCTGATACGTCTCCATTCTGCCTGCGCCAGCCCCTGGCAACGACCCTCCCACCTCTGCTTCTGTGACCTTGAGTGTTTTAGATTCCTGATCGAAGTGGGATCATATAGGATTTGTTCTTCTGGCTCCGGCTCATTTCCCGTAGCATAATGTCCTCCCTGTTCATCCCTGGTGTAGCAAAAGGCAAGAGAGCCTTCTTGTTTAAGGCTGAATGATATGCTGTTGTATGCCCGAACTACATCTTGCTTATCCAACCATCTGTTGAAGGACATTTAGGTTCTTTCCATGTCTTTGTTATTGTAAATAATACTGCAGTGAACATAGGAGTGCAGACCTCTCCCTGAGGTCCCGATTTCAGTTCTTCTATTTTTTTTTTAAATTTTTTTTAGGATTTTATTTCTTTATTTGAGAGAGAGAGAGACAGAGAGACAGAAGCAGTGACAGAAAGCAGGAGTGGGGAGGAGAAGGAGAAGCAGGCTCCCCGCTGAGCAGGGAGCACGATGTGGGGGTCGATTCCAGGACCCTGGGATCATGACCTGAACTGAAGGCAGATGCTTCACCAACTGAGCCACCCAGGTGCCCCTCGATTTCAGTTCCTGTAGATAGACACCCAGAAGTGGAACCACTGGATCATAGGACAGTTCTATTTTTAATCGTTTCAGGAGCCTCCATAGTGTTTTCCATAATGGTTGTACCAATTTGCATTCCTACCCACAGTGCATAAGGGTTCCTTTTCATCCACATCCTCGCCACACTTAGCTTTCGTGTTGTTTTTGAGAAGAGCCATCCTAGCAGGGAGGGAGGGGGGTGGTATCTCATTGTGGTTTTGATTTGCATTTCCCTGGTGTCTGTGTGATGATGAGCACCCTCTGAGTGAGGCAAACCCGAATTGGAAATCTTGCTGTGCCACTGACAGGCTGTGTGAGTTTGGACAGATACTTCACCTCTCTGGGCTGCAGTGGTCTCCTCTCCAGAATGGAGAACAAGCTAACTAAGCAGAGTGTTGGTGAGAGCAGACTAGGACAGGGCCAGGCCGACAGTCCAGGTTAGGGCCCTTCTGTTCCTCCCACACTTAAGATTGCTACGTGCTGTGTTATGATCTTTGGTCTGCGAGTTCCTGGCTACACCGCTCCTTCTCGGCCCCTCTGGGAGTTATGACTGTCAGCTGCTGGGCAGGTAGCTGGCTTGGAACGGTCTGATTTGTGGCCACCACTCCCACCCACCCCACCCCCCACTCCCCTACCTCCTGGCAGGCACAGCTGTGAGCTCTGGCAACTGAAATGTGGGCATCTATATTGCAAATTTTTCAAATTTTCTGTAAATTACATGTTTTAGCATCTTAAAAAATCTTTCTGGCTGAGCGGGTGGTTACTGTCCTTCCCTGGGCTAGCCAATCTTAGAAATAAAAAAGGGCTCAATTGGGAGCATGCCATCGATATGCAAACTCACCAACCCAGAGCCAGACCTCCACTCTCTGGTCTGTATATCCCAGGAGGCAATACTCCTCTGCCTGGTAATATTCCTTTGCCAGATTCCAGGCAAATAGAGACCATCCCTATAGCCCAGATCCCACTGAAATTATTCACACTAGTCTAAGCTGCCCACACTGCTTTGCCTTGTTTTTCCACAGAAACCCCAATAAAGTGCATCCACTACTGCTGTCCTCTGCCTCCTGACCACGCTGGTGTCTTTCCCATGTGGTCTTGTGTGCTTCTGTGTCTTTAGGACCTGTGGGTATAATAAACTTTGTTTTCCTGTGCCTCTCCTCTGTCTCCTCTTGTGGCCACATCTGACTGACCATCTAATAAAAGAATAAAAGCATCCTTTTTTTGTCCCAGGGATTGAGTGTTTTTGTGCAGTATACAACTTGCACAACTGCACATGGTGACAGTACTACCCAGCCTTCATGGGAATCATAGACTTGAATCTTGCGTCTCTCATCAGTACCACTTACCAACTGATGGAAACCACAGGTGGCCACAGGCCAACTCCTAGTTTATAGACTCCCACATTGCCTGAGATTTGGATTCCAGCAACCACGTGACTGGAATCCTAGCCAGGGAGCCAGTCCAGCCCACCAGATGGCAAAGTCTCCTTCATGGGGCTCTAAATCATGGTGGGGCAGAACCACTTCCAGGCTGGCTGCCTTCCATGCAGTGCATCTGGATAAATTTCCTGGATGATTACATTTGCGTGGTGGGATGCCGGATTCACATTTCTAGCCAAATGACAATTTGTACCCGCAGTTTGGAGCTGTGGTTTTAATAAATGCATCTATTTCAACCAAAACCTTGTTAGGTAGAATGATCATAGAATTTCTCATCTAAATTGGGATATTCTTTGAGAGTGAAGAGGGGAATACTATTACTACCTTTTCCTATCCAACAGGTATAAACTGGAAGTGCCTTAGGCAGATTGGGTCACCCTACATATTAGAGTGGTCACCCTAATATTAAGTCAAGGAAAATCAAGGTGGCCAGAAGAGGAGAGCAAAGATGTCGGCATCTGTGGGACTTTGATCCTTGGATCTACCACTCATCACTTGAGGGACAGTGGGCCAATTATTCTGAATGGACAACTTATCTTTAACGTTGGGATAATGGTACCCACCTCACAGGGTTGACATGAGTGTTAAGTAGACATATATAGAGAAAGCTCTACATAGGATCGAGTACAAAGCAGGGGCTTAGGAAGTATACACTTTCATGCCCTACTCCCAGCTTTGCCCATTGACTACATTGCTTGCGCCCCAACTGTAGAGATTTGGGGGGGGGGGGCGCAGAAAGGAAGGATCCTCACTCAGATGATGGTCTCCTTACCTCAGCGGTCTGCCTGGGTGCCTTTTCCTGAGTGTTCTTATTCGTCAAAGGCACCTCACTAATCAGACCCCTGGACAGGAACGGAAGCCTGGCCTTCTGATCCGGTCAGCAGCTGCACTACAAAGCAACTGCCCCCGGCACGAAATACCCAAACTCTCAAAGCACCGCTTTCCCCTGCCTGCCCTCAGAGATCCCAGGTCGAGACTCTCTGCAGCTTCAGACCCGGGGCCAAGGTTCTGACCCTGGCATTGCAGAGCCCATCCCGGCAGCGGGTGGCATCGGATGCCTCTGGACGAGAGCACGTCTAGTCTTGGGGCCCATGGGGACGTGAAGTGCAGAGGCCCGTGCCAGACAGGAAGTCCCGCGGGGATGTTCAGCCCTATCTTGGGCCGCTTTCAGCCTCTCCAGCCTCAGCCCCGCTCGCTCTCAAGAGCAGCTTGGTTTCCAGGGCTTGGTCCTGCCATTTCAAATCAACAGCAAACCTTCAAAGTTCACTGACTTTCTTTGTAAACGTAACAAGTATAAAATTATTCCACACTTGATCTTGTGTATCGAGGCCTCTCTCGTGCTTCCAGTGACACCATCAGGTCCAACCCTAGGTCTTCAGTGGCCTCTGTCAGGACCCCACCTGTCTTTGCATAACACTGGGCACACAGAAGGCGTCCATAAAAATGTGGGAATGGACGAACGCAAGAGAATCTCTTCACGTGTTTCCTCCTTTGGCACATCTCAATAAGGCAGCTTCCTGGTCCTTTCACGGTTTGCTTTTCACAGTCCCATCAAGTTGACATTTATCGGTTGTAGTGTGCAGCACATAAATCAGGGCGCTGTGCCCTGTGCATACTGAATTTGTGCGACGCACTGCGCAGGGTTCCGGGAATACTAGCAGCAGGCGGAAGGTTCTGGACACGGATTGCCTATGGAATAGCCCTGACTATACTTAGCAGCCATCTGGAATCGGGCGAGTCATGTGAGCCTTTAGAACGTTAGCTTCCACACACATGCGTGCTAACGGTGCCCGCCCCTCGGCGGGTGTAAGGAGTGACAGATGTGATCCCGCAAAGGGCTGGGCATCCTGCCTGCGCCAGCTAAATTATGACTGAAGACCTTGACTCCTCTTCCATTTCTCCAGTGAAGTCTCTGACCAGGAAGTCCCCCACAGTGCAACAAAGAGGGGGCGCCACGAAGAGCATCGAAAGCCTAGATTTGGAGTCTTCAAGACCTACGATGTCCATGCCCTCCACCCCCCCATGTGGGACAGAAAGCCCGACTCTGCTCCCGCTATGTACTACCAGGATGCAAACTGATGGGAGGGAAGTGGAGCGCGAACGGCCTCCCCAGTTAGCCCATTCTGTTCTGGGGCAACCCTGTGGTTCTGCTGGTCTCATTTACACTGTGCTGTGGGAAGCCTCCCTGTAGATTTTGCTCCCAGGAGGCATGGCCCGCTAACCCACACACTTGGGCGTCTCACAGCCTGTATTACTGCTCCGTCGGTATTCCTAACATCATTCCTACATCCCAAATCCTTTCTTCTAGCCTGTGTCCAATCTTGTCATTGGCAAATAGAACTCTGTCCAGCGGACAATGGCCTGTAGGATGGAAATCCTCTGAAATGTGGCATGGCGGGACCATCTCCCTCCACTTGAGCATTGGCAGTTCTAGATACTTCTGTGTTCACAGCCTACTTTCGTATAACAGAACTCGAATAGATAAAAAAGATGAGAGTCCCCCCAAAAAGTAGGGTGAAATTCCCTTGCTACTCACAGTCACGGTGTAGCAATATCTCACAGTCTCTGCAAAGGCAGTGCTGTCATCCTTCGGTCCCCTGGGTTTCGCCACCTGATTTTAGAACTGTTCAGTGGCTGGCCAGGGTCTCTTTACGTGTCTGCGTAAGACAGATGCTTGCATGGCCCCGTAAGTGGGTATTTTTCTTTAGGCAGCCACATCATTTAACCTTCTCACTTTACACACAGCGAGTTGCATCAGGGGATCCGCTGCATTTTAGAGCTCTCTCAAGTCCACACTCTGTGGGCAGGCAGGCTGTATATCCTCCATTGTAGCAAAAGCCTCTACATGGTTCCATTATTGCCAAGCTTCCGGTGCCCCACTGATACGGTGTGAGAGCAACCCAGTTCGAGGACCACAGGTTTGTATGTCAGAAGCATGGGGGACATAGGGAGAGGTGGACCATTTGGCTTTCGGCCCCTTTCTCCCCTCCCTGCTCTCACACACCCACTGCTTTTGGCCACTAAATATCTATAGGTTGCAATCAGCAAAGAAGCTGAAGGTAAACCACTCCCGGGTTCTGAGTTTCCTGTCTGCTTCCTCGTTCCCAAAAAGCTCATGGCAAGACTGAAGCTATTATTTCCCCAAGCACAGCACGAACCCTGAACATCTTAGTAAGCTCTTCTGATACGTGAGAGGATGAAATGTGACATTTGGCAGTGGAAGGATCTATTCTGATTTCTACTAAGCTCTTTAAAAAGTATTATTATGAAAGCAACACATGTTCATGCCCATGGTAAAGAAAAAAATTGGGAAAATACAGGAAACTATAAAAGTGCCAACCACAATGCCGTATCCCAGAGATAAATACTTTATATACTCTGGCTTATTTTGTGCCCGTAGTTTTACAACATGGAGACATCAGTATTTGGTTGTCTGCGGAACTGGAATCACACTGAATATACCACTGTTTATCCTGATTATCATTTTTTTTCTAAGCTTATATTGTAAGCATTTTTGTGGGTCATGAAAAATCCTTTAACATCATCATTTTGAATGGCTAGGGAATCTTTTATTATGTAGGTCTACTGTAATTCCTTTTAACCAACCCTTGTCTTACAGGAAATGATAATGCCACACTTTTATAAGCCATATTTCAGGGAACATCTTTGTACATAGATCTCTGACTGCAAGTTTCAGAAGGCAGAGACTAAATCTGTTTTATCTGCTGCTGTATATTTTGTGTCTAACACACTGTTGGACAAAGTGTAGACGCTCAGTGTTTCAATACAGACTGGCTCTTTGTTGGACGAACCCTGACTTTTTAGACAATATTGCTAGTGGATAGGGTCGCGTCATGTATTTTAAATGGCAACCCTACCAGTATGAAATTTTGAGGTCAAAAGGCTTAGCACAGCTCTAAAGAGAAGACTGGATGGCAAAGCAGGAATCCCAGACTCTGTGATCCACGGTGATAAAACAGAGCCTGCCAGGGGCCGTTTCTGCTTCGGGAATACATTTTGGTTTTGGTCAATCAAACATGGTCACTGATTTAATGACCTACAAGCCATATTAAGTAATGAAACTGTGCCTCGATGTGGTTTACAATTTGATGAAAACATACTCATTTATTAATTCTACGTACTTAATAAATGTATCCTCCTCTCCATAATTAAAAATCTCATTATACAGATGCTGTCTGCCTGGAGCAGGTGAAGTTCATCAGCTTAATTTGATCCAACGGTTGCCAAGTGCCCACTCCATCCTGGATCCTGGGTTGTGTACTAGAAACACAGAGATGCCTAAGACCCCCTGAGACCTCAAGAAGCTCCGTCTGGACAGGAAGCCCTGTGAGCAGGTACGGCACGCTAGCGCTTGGCATCTAGTGGTCGTTAATACATAGCTGTCAGACCAATGGATGGATGGGGTCTGGTGAAAGCAATATCAGTAAAACAACGTTGAAGGTGCAGAGATGAGAGTGCAGGGAAGGCTTCCAAGAGGTGGTGACATTTAAATGATAAATGTGAATTTGCCAGGCGGAGTAATAAAGAGAACTAGCCAAGGCTGCCGGTTGAAAAGTGTGTGGTTGCAAGGGGGAGATGGACAGACGGGCATGACAAGAGATATGAACGTTGGTTGGGGGCGGGGGGGATGATGGGGAGGGATGCGTGAGTAAACCTTTGATTGATCATGAATGCCTTGTTCACATGGTTTGGGTTTTCCCCAAAGCAGACCCTAAGATGAAGATCTGTGCGCATGTGATTATTTGGGAATCCCAAAGATGGGATGAAGAAGTCAGATGAGGAAGTGGGGTAGAGAGGCAGGGGTGGGAGGGAAGCCTGTTAAATGGTTTACCAGGGTGAACAGTTGGACTCATCCCTGGTGGGGACTTTTGAGAGACCGTGTGGACGGTGCTAATGCTTATCCTCCCACCGAGGGGGAGGAGCGCGGAATTTGACCCCATCCCCCTGGCCCGTGTGCTGAGGGATGCTCTGGGCAGTCACTCCCAGAGGCGACGAGCCTGCCCACACAGGGGCCAAGTTCAAACCAGAAAATGACCTCGGTGAGTGCTGGCATGAACCGGGACTGTGCGCCGACCTCCAGAAGGCAGTGAGGGGCGTCTGGGTGCCTGCCACAAAGCCTAGTGGGTAGTGACCCTGATTAGGCAGGGAGAACTGTCCCCTTCCAAGGACTTAGCACCCTCAGCAATTCCTGCCTGGAGGGTTTGCTGCTTCCTGAAGCCCACAAAGAGCTTTCTTTCTCGGTTTTCACATAATTGCCTCCTTATCTCTGCTTAAACGTCACTCACTCAGCGAGGTTGTCTTTGAAGACTCCATCTGCATCCTTCTTCCTATTTATTCTCACTGATAGCATCTTGATTCTTTCTTTACGTGTATATAGCATATAAATATATAATGTACACATATACACATATAAAATATGCACATATATACACTTAGGTAGAAAATATGTGTATACGTATATGTATTTATTATCTGGCTATGTGCCTATCTCCCTTATGTGCCACTGCCTTCTAGACGGCCAGCATGCTGCCTCGCACATAGTAGATGCTCAGTTAAGGTCTGCCGAGTCATTAGATAGGATCTACTGCCTGCCTCATGTACTTTCTGGCAGAGGAAGCCTCGTCTCCGCCATTGTCCCTAGCCCCGGGCTTTGGGCACTGTCATCTCTCCATGCTGTGGGTTTCTGTGGCTTCAGAAGAGCCCTGAGCAGCAGGGAGTAAGAACTGGCCTCTGCTTGGCGCCAGAGAGGGAGTCCAGGTCTTGGCATTGAACTCGCAGCCGCTCCTCCTCCTGGGCCTGGGCTCTAGAGAACAGGGCTCCATTCAGTGCCTTTTCTTTAGGCTTAAAATATTTGCCCTCCTTAATGCATTCTTCACTGGATGTAGCTCCTAATCACCTAAATCCAGGATTTCAGCCTCCCTAGTGTAATTAACTCCCTGGAAGGGTTAGAACTTTCTGTGGGAGAACTCGGAGGGCCCCTGGGAAGTAGGGATTGCCAGATAAAAGCCATACTTGCTAAATCTGGCAACCCTACCAGGCTTGACCTTCTGTCGGGGCTCTGGGGAAGCAGGGAGTAACGTGGCCGTCCCTCCCAGCTGGGTCGCTTGGTGCATACCCACCATCTTGCCCTGCCTCCACTGCCACCTGGCTGCTCAGGCCAACGTGACCCTACATGCCATCGGAAAAGACAGCGGGTAGCAAGGTCGCTCCGATGCTCCCAAAATAGGCAAGTAGGCAGAAGCATCGAGCAGATGGGTAAACCCAGACCTGCTGTCACCATCCTTGCTTCCTGGCCTTCCCGTAGTGGTTTAAAACAGACGCTTGGAGAAGGACCCATCTGAGTGTGAATTCCACCTCCAGCTCTGCCAACTGCGTGGCTGTGGGTAGCTGACTTCACTTCAGCGAGCCTTGGTTTCCTAAATCTCCAAATGTGTTGATGATCATAGTATATACCTCACGGGGTTGTTGTGAGCATCAATAAAAGAACGGGTGCAAGGCACTTGACGGCACGCGTGGGAAGAAGTTAGGAGAAAAATGTATTTCCATGCCTAATTTTACATCCATCTATAGCATATATATTATAATAAAATTCATAAAACTTGAAAAATTGGAATTCGGCAATTAAAACGTCATTCCCAACAGAACGGTGAAAAATAGCTAAGCGGGTGTCATGTGCCAGGTCCTGCTCCGGCTCCCTGGTCGGCGTCTGCTTTACTAACCAGTGCTAAAGCGCGTACAAGAGCGCCATGGCGTGACTGTAGTCTCCGAGCGAGGGTGTGGCGTGGACGCATCCTTCGCGCCCTTGACCGCACGCTCACCTGGAGGCCGGCCCGGCGCGGAGGAGTCTCCCCACTCGCTGGCTGTGGGACCGCAGTGGGAGCATGGTGCCCTCCTGCCAGCCTCGCACACCAGGAGACGGAGACTCAGGCGGGCTGAGCCACGGGGTTAAACCGTCCCATCAGTTGCTGAGACTGTGCTGCAATTACAGGGGGGTCTGGAATCGAAGACGCTGCCCTTCTGTGCCAAGATAAACAGAAGCTAGCCTGTGTCAATACAGAGGACTGAGGCGACTACCAATGCACTCCTTACATCTGTATTTCCTGTGCCTTGCACGGGACGGAGCATCACCACACAGCGACAGTGATGTCTCTTTCCTTCTGAACCTCTGTTCTAAGTAGGCTCTCCACGCCACTGTCCTCAGCCGTGAGCTGGCGCTGGAGTCCCCCCGGCAGGCCTGTTGAAATGCAGACTGTGGGCCCCTCCCAGGTGCTGACTCGGCGGTAGGTCTGCGGCGGGCCCAAGACCTGGCATCCCTAACAAGTCCCCAGCTGATGCTTGTGGTCCGTGGGCCACGCTCTGGAAACCACTGAATCAACCCACTGAACACGCACTTCAACACTTCATGACGAGGAGGAGGAAGCTGAGGTCCTAAGAGTTTAAGTAGCTTGCCCAAATGAAGAGAAATACAGGTTTAGTCTTTGATTTGAGCTTTCCCTTCTTTTCTTTAAGCTGATCCCAGAATACTGTCACTTCTCTCTCCTTGATGCTGCTGGTGAAGCCCGCCACAGGGGCCTAAAGCCCAGGGCCCCATCTACTCAGCTCAGGGCCGTGTCGTGAAGCTATTCCAATGTTTTGGCTGGCACAAGGATGGGAAAGGGTTGTCCGGGGTGACACTGTGACGATAGCAGCCCAAAGCACAGAGTCCTGGATGCTGCCCCCCTCGAAGTGCTCTCATGAGGGAAGCTGGAGAGAACAGTCTGGAACACAGACATCTCTAAGTCACCCAATTGACCCCCTGACCCCTCAATGTATTCACCCTCTGGCAACACAGGAGCTTATGAAAATGTCAGCCATGAGTTAAATCTCTGCTCAAAACCGTCTATGACTCCATGTGGCTTTTAGGGTAAGGATAGGCATAGAACTATCAACATGGCTGCTGTGTGGTCATTTCTTGGCCAGTCACTCACTGTCACTTCTTTCTCCTCCTCTCCTGTCATGGTCAGCTCTATGCACATGTACAGATTCCATGTCATTGCCCATTCTTGTCACCTGTCCCTCCTCTACTGTGCCTACCTCCCGCTCTCCTCCTCATCGTTACGTACCAGCTCTAACTCTCATTCCTAAGTACAGTCTTCTCTGGTCCCTGGGAGCAGGCTCTTGAGTGTCGTGTTCCACAGTCACAGCCCTGTCCTGCCAGCAGGGATTCAGGGGCCTCTGGGAAATGTGCATCATATCCTCAAGGCTGCAGGCTTTGGAGGGAGGGTTGGGTAGAAAGAAGGAAGAAAGGAGAAAAAAGAAAGAGTTGGGAGAAGAGAGACAGAAAGGCACCTAGAAAGAGAGAAAGAAAGAAGCAAGCGAGAGACAGATACAGAGAAACAGGAAGATAGACAAAGACAAAGAGCCCAAGCAGAGAGATAAGAGAGAGACGGGGTGGGGGGCTATGACCAAGTGTGGTGATGGTGGGCCAGGAAGGATGGGGCAGGGTGAGAGAAGGACTCCAGCTTGTTCCCACATCACCTCAGTGTCGGGTCACACAGTTGAGAAGCCCCAGTGCACGTTGAATAGGGGTGAGGGGTTGTCGACGGTGTTGAGTATCATGGAGTGAGCAGGGTCCAGGGTGCTAGGGTACCGGACACGTGGCCGACCCCCAGGTGTATCTGGGAGAACAGACGAGGCTGCTTCTGGCTAGGCATCTCCCTCTTTCCCCGCTGAACTGATTTCTCATCTTAATAAGGGCAATAATAGTCTGAAAAGCAACTGTGGCCTTTTGGGTGTGTCGCCAGGGAAGTGGATGGGTCCCCAGGGTGTGATAAATTCAGCCAAGACCAGTTCATGTGTTTGGAGTTCTTGGCATGTGTCCAAGGGCTGGGACTATGGAGCTAGATTTTCCTTAAAGTCTAATCATGTCTTCTGTGTTTGAGGAAAGTGACATTTGAAAGGGGCTTGTGTGACGATCCCAGTAATCCCCGGGATCACCGAGCTGAGCCAGGTTTCAACCACACAGGTTGACTATACTGGTCGCTGCCCGCTGGCTTCTGGCTGCAAATGCCAGAGTACTCTTGAGTAATATTCTCTAATCAGATACTGGTAATACTAACGTGATGGTAGTAATAATACTAATCATAGCCGCTGACAGTTCAGTTTTCTGGGCACTAGATAGCATACAAAACACATTAAATAATGCTCTTCTAAAACACCATATAAAAATGATGAGATAGGTATTATACCCATTTTTTAACAGATGAAGAAACAAGGTCCAAGGAAGTTACAGCACTTGTTCAAGGCCTCTCATCTGGAAACCAGAGAAGCTAGGATGAAAACCCGCTCTGCTTCTGGGATCTGGGCCTTTATGTTCCATAACTTTAATGCTGCCTTTTTGGCCCCCTTCTTTTCCCTTTCCCTTTTTCTTCCTTCATTCCCTCTACCAATATCTTTCAACTGACCCCCTGTGTTGGGTCCTGGCTCAGTGCCCAGGATATGGGGATGAAGAGATCACACCATCCTTGCCTTCACCAACACGGCAGCTGGGGCTCACTTTCAGCTGGATTGTTGACATCAAGGGCAGTTCCCGCGAGTGCTCAGTCTGCCTGACCCCTTGATAAGTTGGCCATGTCAGCAGAAGATCCTCCCCTCCTCCTGAGGTTCCTTCAGTTCCTGGGTTCCCCCAGGTCATCCTCAGCTCCTGGGGAAAAGCCCCCCAACAAAACCCATGGAGCAGAATCCATTCCAGCTCACTCTAAGCAGAAGCAGGACTTCTCCCAGGATTGCCAAACTGCCTCACGCTTGAAAACATGGGCTCCGTATTCAGAGTGGCCTGAGTTCATACTCCCGCTCTTCTTCTTCATAGCTGTGAGACCTAGAACAAGTTACTTAACCTCTCTGTGTCTCCGTTTGTCACAGCAGGGATGTGATAGTATCTGCCTCACAGGCAACGGATAGAAATGACTGGGCTCCATCTCTTGAGCCCTTATCCCCTTGTGAACGGATTCATTTATTCAACTACAACTGAATGAATGAATCCCATCTCCAAGGCCAAATTTAACCTTTATAATATTTATGATAAAGAGGATTTCTTTGACCCAGTTATGATTTACTCGAAAGGAGTTAAAACCAACTAGAATAAAGATCAAATTAGGCTTTGCAGACACAGACGTAGCTTGGAAGAAGTGTTCCTAGATATATTTTTTCTTAACCTAAGGCATATTGCTGACGTGAGGACTCTGAGCACCAGCTGCCGCCCCAGAGATTTCCAGAGATTTCCAGAAGGGATGTGGGGCATTGTTCCGTGACATGTCACTGAAGCACCTTGACATTTAGGAAGGTGAGGGCCTTTTCCTTGGGGTCATCAGAGAACAAGGAGTTAGCCATCCCAAAGTCAGGCTGCAGCCCTTGCTGCTTCAGCTGCCGTACCATTTATCCTTGTAACTTCGATTATTCATGAAGGATATGACAGAGCCACTTTGTTCTCTTTAAATTTTCAGAGGCTTTGTTTCCTTGTGTTGTAGCCCCTGGGGAGTGGGAGGTCCTGCTCTAGTGAAGTCGTCCGTCCATGTCTGGGGCATAAGGTGGGGCAGGCACACACATTTCCGAGGCTGCTGCTGTGGGATCAGGAGTTCCCGGCCCTGGATATTTGCACTCAGATTTGATCCTTTCTGCTAGTGAACATTTCAGCCTTGGAAGCAACACTGAACTCCTTAACCTAGGAAATGATAATCGCCGGATTTCACTGAGTGTCTGTCCCGTGCCTAGCACTGCCCCAAGTTCGCAAGTACCACCTAAGGCTGGCTCATTTTACAGATGGGGAAACTGAGTCTTAGGGTGGTCGTGACAGTAGGCCTGGGATCGGACTCTAGAGCTCATGCTTCATCTCTTCGCGGCCATGTGCTCTCCAGTGGGCTTCAATGGAGGTAAGCTGCTACAGGAACTACGATGAGTTACGTTTTTAACGATTCTACTACATGCCTAGTGTTTGTTCGACACGAGTTGGTGTCTGCCTTTGTTTCCTTCCTGCCCTAAGGTCTCATGCATGTGCTGCTAGTTGGGGTGCTCAGGGATGGATACGGGCTAACAGAGCTGGCCTGTGGAGTGATGGAGAGGGTGATGGGGGGGACAGCCACGGGGCCATGAAAAGGGTGCCTCATTCAATGAGTAATGTGCACTGAATGCAGATTAAAAAAACTCTGTAAAGAATATTAAAAATGTTGGATGGCATGAACAAGATCACTGAGGACTGCTTAAGAGACTGAAATTTACAGGATCACCAGGAATGATGTTTACTTTCCCCTGGGATTAACTCAATGACGGGGCTCTCCTTATCTCAGCAAATAACTTTTCTAGAACATAAGAAAATGGCCTGTGACAGCTTTTTGATTCACAGGTGTTTACTGCACTTATTAAGTGGCAAGAAACAGACACAATAAAGAATAAGACCCAGGTGCTGTGATGGAGGGGGCTCATAGGTTCAGGGAGGGGATAAGATGAGCAAACCAACAAATAATAATCATAATGATAACACCTAACACTTTGTGTCGGGTCCTGTGATAAATGCTTCCTAAGCATCAACTCATTTGACCTACCTAGAAACCCTCTGTGGAGTAAATGTAATGTTAGTATTCCCGTTATGTGAAGTAGGAAAGTGAGTAGCCTGCCCGAGGAGGTGGGCTTTGGATGTAGATTGTTTGCCTCCAGGGTCCATGGCTTTCCAGGGTCCTAGCCATTACCCCACCTCTACCCCAGGTCATTACCCTCTTATAAGCACTATATCAGCTTGTATCTCCCTTTCACGGCACTTGGCAAAGTTATTCGTGTGATTCTGTGAGTTCTATGCCCACCTTTGATTTATAGGGCTTCTTGCTGAAAGGAGAAAATCTGTTTTTTTTCTCTGTTGAATGCCTATTGCCTAATCTGATGTCCAGAACTGGGTGGGCTCTTGTATTTCTGTGCTGAATGAGAGAATGAATGAAGGACTGAATCATAAGATATGGAAACTTGGGGCGCCTGGGTGGCTCAGTGGGTTAAAGCTTCTGCCTTCCACTCAGGTCATGATCTCAGGGTCCTGGGATCAAGCCCCACATTGGGCTCTCTGCTCTGTGGGGAGCCTGCTTCCCCCTCTCTCTCTGCCCGCCTCTCTGCCTACTTGTGATCTCTCTCTCTCTGTCTGTCAAATAAATAAATAAAATCTTAAAAAAAATAAGATATGGTAACTTATCCCATGCCAGAGAAGGGCTCCCCACGGACTCCTGGGTTGTTGGCTAGGTTGGCTGGGTAGATGTTGGTGCCTTTCTTGATCACTGAGGATTTTGTTTTCAACAAAATATTCTCATGTAGTGATTCTGGAGGTGGTATGTCCTTTCTGCTGGTAATGACCATCCGATACATCCAAATCCTCCAGCACACTGAGGACCCCTACTCCCCCCAGGCTCTGCCAGTTTAATGTTAACCTGATGTATGGTCAGTTGGCCATTCAGAGAGGACCACATGCGGGGGCGGGGGGGGGGGACTCAGAATGCCCCCTCCAAAGATCCCGGCTCTCCCATCTGTGGCTGCTCCCTCCCAGTGATTTGAGTGGCGGGGGGAAATGCCCCCTCCATAATGAATAGAACTGAATAATTGAGTAGTAGCCGTTTCAGTCTGAAAGTTGAGCTCTGCTTTCCTTTCCAAGATCTGTGGCCCATTGCAGGCTGCTCCCCTCTGTTAGATGACATGATAAAACGGTAAAAGGATGCCACAAACTGGAAAGTATCAAATGTCAGACTCAGGCGCAATTGACCACGAGTGACAGTAATGCCACTCCGCAGAAACCCAGCACATCCCAACCGAGACGCTACGGGTCCTAGGAGCCTGTTAAATGGGACAGGCAGCCAAGTCCTGGGCGAGGTCCTGACATGAGCTCCACTCGGTTGCTTATGTTGTTACTTACTTGTCCTTTAAGAGATCGTACGCCCATTATCAACCAGATTCTGAAGATACGATCAGGGGCATTACCTTCTCAGGCCATCTGCTTCTGCTGCTGTCAGGGGGAAAGTGTCTTCCCATATGTGACAGAGCAGTGTAGACACCGGGGTAATTCCATTGGGAAAGTAACCTGCTCTGGATGGAATTACTTTCCTACACAGTGGTCCCTCCCTTATCCGCGGTTTTTCTTTCCGTGGTTTCAGCTGCCAACCCGGGTCCAGAAGCAGATGGTCAGAAAGAAGGTCCGTAGTAGCCTAACACTACATCCCTGCACCTAAATTATTCCCCTCATTTCAAGTCATCATGTAGGCATTTTCTCCCCTCACATCATCACAGGAAGGGTGATGTCCAATAAGGCATTTTGAGAGAGATCACAGTCCTATAACTTTATTACAATATACTGTTGCAGTTATTCTATTTATCACTGTTGTTGTTCATCTCTTACTACGCCCAATTTATAAATTAAACTTTATCATAGGTGTGGACAGATAGGAAAAAACACGGTCTACAAAGGCTTTGGTATATCTGCAGTTTCAGGCATCCACCAGGGGTGGGGTGGGGTGGGGTCTTGGAATGTATCCCCCTTGGATAAGTAAAGACTGCTGTGCCATATTAGTAGCCTTCAGAATTACAGCTTAGGCTGGCACTCCTCACATTCTGTCTGCAAATTCCCCAGTCTTTAATAAAAAATCAGACAGAAGTCTTGGTGCCATCAGAACTGCAAACTTCATATTAACTGGAGTTAGGAAACTTTTTAAGATTTTATTTATTTATTTGACAGAGAGAGAGAGAAAGATCACAAGGAGGCAGAGAGGCAGGCAGAGAGAGAGGGGGAAGCAAGCTCCCCACTGAGCAGAGTGCCCGATGTGGGGCTCGATCCCAGGACCGTGAGATCACGACCTGAGTGGAAGGCAGCAGCTTTAATCCACTGAGCCACCCAGGTGCCCCTGGAGTTAGGAAACTTTATGCTAATTAGGTTTTTTTTTGTTTTTTTAGAGAGGGAGAGGGGTGGGGGTTGCTGGGCAGAGGGAGAGGGAGAGAGAGAATCTTAGGCGGGCTCTACGCCCTACGTAGAGCCTGACATGGGGCTCGATCTCATGACTTGAGCCAAAATCAAGAGTTGGAGGCTTAAGCCACTGAGCCACCTAGGTGCCACTATCCTAATTAGGTTTAGTCTTTGTCATCTCATCAACGTCAAGTGAGAAAACATATGCCTGGACCACAGCTCTTGGCTCTACAGTAACACTGTGTAGAGGTTGAACAGATATTTGTCAAACAAATGCATAAACGAAGAAATAAATGATTTGGGTTCTCCCAAAATTCCATGTTGTTGAATGGAGAGAATAGGTTTTGGAATTAGCCAGAGTTGTGTGTGAATCCCAGTTCAGCTGCTTGCTACTTGTATTTTTTCCAGGCCCCGGTGGGCCCTCTGCAGTGAGAAGGGAGGCAGTCCGGAGAATGTGGCTGTACTCATATTCTCTTGCTGCTACAATGAGAGTTTCCCACATATCACCACAAACAGTGGCTCCAAAAACAAAACAAAAGAAAACAGTTGTATTGTATTTTGTCCTGGAGATCGCAGGTCCAAAATGGATTTCACTAAGCTAAAATCAAAGTGTTAGTGGGGCTGTGTTCCTTCTGAAAGCTCCAGGAGGAGAGCCCATTTCCCTGTCTTTCCCAGCATCTACACATCACCCATATGCCTTGGCTTGTGGTCTCTTCTTCCATCAGCAAAGCCTCTCTGTCTGACTCTTCTACCTTCCTTTTCCATCTTTAAAGACCCTTGTAAAGACCTTAGGCACCCCTGGATCTTCCAGGCTAATCTGTCCATCTGGAGATCTTTACCTTAATCACATCTGCAAAATTGTTTTGCCATGCAAGATGAACTACTCGTGGGAGCCAGGGATGACCACGTGGACGTCATTGGGAGGTCATCATCCTGCTACCACAGCAATCACGAGCCGGAGGCTGCACTTACCAGATTTGTTCAACAGTGATGGAAGGACCTCCATTCCTCCTAGGTCACCCCAGATAGTGCCTAAAAAAGGGAGTCCCTCCCCCCGCCATGAGAGCAGTGTATGCTTGTGTCCTTGGGAGGAATCTAGCTCTAGGGGTGACTCACTGCTCTTTCCACTGTGGGGCAATGGGATGGTCTGGGCTCTCCCTAGGACTCCTTGGTTTTTGTAAGATAGCGTCAGCTCCACCCAGCTTGGTTGAGTATTCACATGGATGTGCACTTGGCCTAAAGTCTTTCCTCTAACGGCCACCTTGAATTCAGTGCTGCACACTGGCAATCAAATCTCGGTTGGGAGAAACACCACTTGAGGAGACCCACTCACCTGAGAGTTGGGCTGTCCAATGATACCTTTCAACTCTCCATAGGTTAAACCAGACCATCTGGTTCATATCTGCTTTCACTAAATGTTGCTTTACTTGGGTGCTATTAGATGACATTCGGGGCACACCATAAGAAAAAGCATCACAAAAATTGTTGCATTTATTATAACAGTTTTGTGGAGGATGGTTTATTGCATGTCCACGTACAGTTCCTCTGAGAAACCACAGAGAAAGACTTCCAGTCTCGGAACCCAGGACCAGCTATGGTTCCCGCCCCCTAACTGGTTTGTTTCCCTCAAATGAACACTAGCTCACGTGGCTGGTTAGGAAGGAAGGATCTGCAGCAAAGCTTGAGGACATCAGAGTCCGCATTGTGGGCGCCTACTCGTCTTCCAGCCTCACTGTCCCTTCCCTCTGCTTTCCTACATCTGTTTGACATTTTGGATCTTACTGTTTTAGTGTTTAGAAGCCCAGAATAAGGCATGCTAAAAACTGTTGTTATCTCCCAAGAGTTTCTTCCCTTTTGTGAGACACATGCACCTCATACATTCCGCTTTGTTCCAGGGACAAACCCAAAGTGAAAAAGAGATAAACACACGAAAGGAAACCTCATCAGTGACAATGTTTTAAACACTGGTCTGCCGCAGAACTGGATTCAGCACCACTGCAGAGACTGGCGTTTATGTTGACGGTACGAAAACAAGTTTCTGGCACTTGCTATGCTGAGCGCCCGGAGACCATAAATGCCAGCTTCTAAAAGGCTTGCTTACTGCTAGGAGATTCACTGGCACTGAAATCCATTTCTTTTCTAAGGATGTTTAGCTTTTATTGTATCTTTACTCATGGTCAGAAGACATCAGCACATTTGCTAACGCGATGGAATATATTCCTCACAAGGCATTCCTAAGGTTTCATGTCTTTGCCTTCACGTTTTTGTATGTGAGTTTGTCTTCTTGGAAAGGAAAACAGAAACGCACTTTACACCAGGTAGGGTTTTGATAGTGGTAGAAAGCCAAGGTAAGGAAAAAAATGAATGTTGGCAGAAAACCTCCAGTGAAAACATCTTTGAGATAGACCCAAACAGACGAGTTCATATCTGAGCTCATCAAACCACAGAACCACCAATACTGGGAGCAAACCCTACTAAAGGCTGTATTAGGAGCTTCTTTGTTTAATCTTTAACCCATAGAATCCAGAACATAGTATGTATTCAGTAAATACTGGTTGAATGAACGAGTCATACCTCTCACGTTCAGAAAGACCACTCGGACCCCCGTAGACTGTGATGGGAACATAATCCTTGCTGTGCGGCGGGTGTGCAATAGGGACTGACTGACTGGCAGTGAGACATATCCAAACCCTATAAGAAATGTCTGCCGTCCCTGAACTGTGAGGCAACAATTTTGTGTTTCTGTTATTTCTCCCCTTATCAAAGACTCACCTGACAGGTCATACTAGCATGTTCAACCACTCTCACAGGTATTCTTAGGTTTATGTGGCATTCCCAGTGTGCTAATACAACCTCCATTCACCTCTCCCACTCAAGAAAAGAAAAGGAATAAGAATGGCACGAGTATGGGAACAACCTAGAATCCATGGCAGTTTACCGAAGAAGTAAGTCATCCACTGTTTTGGCGTTTCAGACGATATTAGTAGTGCAGGACTAACGAGGCACCACATAATGAGTGACGTAACCATCCATTGTGATACCAATACTGAAACCGTCTCTGAGACCCCCTGAGTCCTAACACGCCATCTTGGAGACCTCTCAGACTCCAGACGCTCATCCTGCCCCCAACACAGTCATCTCTCTGAGCTCTGCTACGCACGTGAGCTTCATCCAGCACCACAGAGATCGTAGCCAGTAATGGACAGAGCTTACATAGCAATCTCATTGTCAGCTGGCTCCCGGTCCACTTTCGCCATTACGATTTTGAGGAAGAGGACGCACAAGCAACCGACTTACCACGCCGCCGCCAGCCGAGTGCACGAGCACGGACATCCCTTCTCGGAGGTTGGCAACTTCAAAGAGCATCATGTAAGCTGTGACGAAGTTCATGGGGAATGCGGCAGCCTCCGAGAAGCTCATGTCACCTGGGATCTTGTAGACAAACTCCGCTGGGGCGCAGGCCACCTCCGCCCAGGCGTTGTAATTGACAAATGCCATGACACGGTCCCCGATCTGCGAATGAGAAGGCACAGGGTTGATGGAAGCTTCTTACTCTTCCTTGAAAGATTTCTCAAATCCTCTTTTTTTTTAAAGATTTTATTTACTTGACACCAAGAGGGCGAGAGAGAGAGAGAGAGAATAAACAGGGGGAGCAGCAGCAGGAGAGGGGGAAGCAGGCTACTCGCTGAGCAGGAAGCCCAATGTGGGGCTCGATCCCAGGACCCTGGATTCATGATCTCAGCCAAAGGCAGACGCTTAACTGACTGAGACACCCAGGCACCCCAAGATTTCTCAAAGCCCTTTAAGAACCTAATGGAAACTATAGATTCCTTCCCAGAAAAAAACAAAACAAAAGAAAACAACCAAACCCTCAAATATGCTCACCCTCACCTGCCTCCCAATTCCAAGGCATTCGTGGATACTCTGAAGCCCATCTATGAAAACTTGCTGGAGGCCATGGAAGCCAGGTTCTCTATCCCTCTTCCCAAGTATAAATGCACAGTGTCGTCACATCCGCACAGTGGCATGTTAGCATCGGAAGCTCATTTTACCGACTCAGCCTCGCATCTCATCTCTGTTTTGGAGTTGAGGAGAGCTAAGCCATAAGGAAATTTAAACAGACAGAGCTGAGAGTAAAATCTACTCTCATTTGTTTTCTGCCACTCCATAGGGCTTCCCAGCCAGGCTAGTTTATTGGGGTATTTGGATCAGAAGTTAGCAGTGGATTACAGACCACAGTAGGAGTGAGATGGAGTACGTCAAAGGGGCATGTAAACCTAAGGACAGGAGACTGAACAAGAACAACCAGACTTAGAGCAAAACAGGAGGGTGCCATGGGGTGTGATGAACAACTAGCCCTTTTTTGGACACATATTATACAGTAGGCGTTGTCCTAAGGGCATCACATGTTTTAACTCATCTAATCTTTACAAAACCCCTATAAAGGCATGGCTGAATACTGTCTTCTTTTTATCAGTTGCTTACATAGTCAAACATCATGAAAAAATAGCATTCTTCCCTTTAAAGTGGTTATGATGGAGTGCTAAGTTTTTTCATGGCATATCATTATTAAAGGGAAATACAAATAAGTGGACTGATAGTAACAGCTTGTGCGAGCTGCCAAGTGCTGGTGAAGCTGAACCACTCTGCCGTTCGATGTTAGCTGCTTGGACTGTGCCTTTCAAGCACAATACTCAAATTGTTGTGGTCAGAGTGAATTTCCAGTAAATGAATGGCTTGCATATACTTGTGCTTTAGTTTTATATATTTATAACTGAGTCTCCTGTTTTATTTTCTCTGTAGCTTAGCATTTCTCTTCTTCCCCTACTCAACAAACAACAACAAAAGCTTCCTATGAGATGGGTCCATAAGAGCTCACATTACAGATGAATGGTTATAGATTTTAGAGACGTTGAGATGGAGGCCAGGAGAGATGAAAGCACACGCCCAAGGTCCTGTAGCTATGGAGGAGCCGAGCCAGGATTGGAGTCTCACAAGGCCGACTCCAGATACAAACGATTAATTCATCACACCTAGGGTGAGCGCTACAAAGAAGACAGAGTTCTCTAAGGGTGCACACCAGGGGGACCGACCGCGTCTGGGAATATTAGTATAAGTCTTTGTGTTCCTTCCATATATTAGGAAAGGGTCCTTACGGAAATTAAGTAACATAATATGTACACAGCATACTTGGCGTGATGCTTGCAAGGTAAAGAAAGAATAATCAGTGTTAACTCTTAAAAAGAACAGACTGGCTTCTGGTCTCATGGAAGTCACAGTTCAATGATCACACACTAAACACAGACCCACTGTATCTCACGAAGTAGAAGGAACAGCTGTCTAATGAAGGAACTGATGGAAAGGAGAGGCTGTCCCAGTAGCAGGGAGTGTCCCAATCCCTAGAAGGGTTGAAGACCAACTGATGAATTTGGGGAATTATCATCTTAAATGCAATCACTTGGACCAGAGGATAACTAAGTTCTGACACCGGCATCCTCTTCTGCACAGCATCATGCAAACCCAAAGACATATAGTACCACGGGGGAGCTGATGGCCCCAGTGTCAACACAGAGGGCAGTGAAGAGTAGTCCAGCCACCTTGACGGTGACGGTCACAGCCATCACAGTAGAGCTGACCACTCCAGGGCTCTCCTTCAACTTTGCACCATTGCTTCCTTCTAAAAATGGCAAGAGTGGGTTAGCCATCGCATCAGCCCTAGCCTGAGTCCAGAGGTAGGCAGCTTATTTTTTTGTAATATCCAATTCACCTCATTGTTTGATTTGATTAATAAAAAGAAATCGGTGCTGGGTGACTGAGCCCCAATTATTCCTTTATGGCTGTGCCTCTGGAGACAACTTTCCAAGCCTCCCTACAATGCATCAAATCAAGAGAGCTATTCAGTGCGCTGCCCATGATAGTCCATCTCCAACGTGATTAAAAATCTTAAGTGAAAATTTTAGGCAGAATATTAGTATTGGTTTTCCCCTAAATCATACCCAGATTGGAAACCTGTAGGTGGCTTCTTTCATTTGTTTGTGCAGCTGAAAGTCACTGGAGGGGAGTGGAGGTGAAGGAGAGGATTGACAATAAGTAAGCCAGGCCTAAGCAGCAGAAGAGAGATCACAAATAAGGGAAAAAATATATAATCAAGCACTCTATGTCATCCTTCGAAACCAATGCTGACGACATCACTATCTACCGTTATATTCTAAAATAATGGAGTATTTATGCAAGGCTCAGGATTAAGAGCATTAGGAGTCTGATCTTTTCCTTTGGGACCAGGTGGAGGAGTGAAGAACAGATACTATTCCTCATATGCAGCACTTTTGGGGAGATATGGCACTACCTCTGGGTCTGTTGCTTACCTGGGGACAAAAAATGCAAAGTCATATGAAAGGAAAGAAGTGCATTTACTTCTTTCTTAACACTTTTCTGCTGTATTATCTGGAAACCAGTGACAAAAAGACTGATGCGTGGGATGAGATTTTCAGACATCCATCACAGGGAATTTGGAACATATTGATATTTTCAGAATATATTGAGGCTCAGATGCACTGAGCCTGAGCCACAGGCTCCGATTCAAGGCCAAGGGCATTTGGGCATTGCATTTACAGGATTTTCCTTTCTGCATTTAGCTCTGCAGCATTTGCAGGTCGGGAACAGGCGTGAAGGTCTGGTGACTTGAATCCGTGTCCAGTTACCTCTCTGGCCTCACCGGAAACAACTGTACCCTTCGGAACTTCATCTCCGAGGGGGTAATAACAGTCTTTACCTCTCGGCATTGTGGTGAGGGTGAGGAAGGTGACTTGCCTGTGTTTCTGGTTACAGTGGACTCTCAAACGTTAGCTCATTTCTCCCTGGGGAAGCACTTAAGTTATGAGCGAGAGCTCTTGTACCTGATTGGCATTGGTTTTTCTCACTTCAAACTGCTGCAATTTTGTGCGATTGATTTGCCCACAGTTTTTCAGCTTTTCCGGACTCTATTTGATTTGCATTTCAGTGGTAGGAAAGGTCATATATCTTTTCATCGATTAAAAATTTTTTATTATGGAGAATTTCAAACATATACAAAATAGAAAAGTATAATAACCCTTTGTATCCACTGCCTTGTTCCCAAAGCCATCAACCCATGGCCGATTCTGTTTCATTGTCAGGTATCTCTACCCTGTGCCTTTAAAATCATCTTTCAAAAATGTCACTTTCCCAGTGTCCAAAAGAATCATTTATAAGGGGCGCCTGGGTGGCTCAGTCAGTTACGCGTCTGCCTTTGGCTCAGGTCCTAGGATCGAGCCCCACAGTGGGCTCCTTCCTCAGCAGAGAGCCTGCTTCTCCTTCTCCCTCTATCTGCTGCCCTGCCTACTTGTGTGCTCTCCCTGTCTGTCAAATAAAGAAATAAAACCTTAAAAAAAGAAGAATCATTTATAAATGATTACTTAAATGATCAGTTAAGTAGATATTTAAAGGAACCAAATTATGAAATACAGAGGCTATTTCTCCCCAGCTTCTATGTTTTGTAGTTAGTTTTTAGCCTGAGGTGTTGGGAAAATGGGAGCCATGGAAAGGGTGAGGGGTATGCACGCCTAGTTAATCCAAGGCCAGATATTCTTGTCAACAGCTGTATTGCATGAATTAAGGGGAAGACAGATTTTTCCCTGGCCACTTCACCAGGCTGTTCCCAGGAGCAACCAACACAGTCTGTGAGAAAGGCATGAAGCATGTGGAAAATCCTATCATTTATAAGCATGTTCTAAAACTTACCAATAAGATGACAATAATAACACACACCATAGACTCTCTCAGACATTTTTTCATCATCTTTTATATTTCAACAGATTGCAAGTGGATATTACTTTTTCCATCATTAGTCAGCACATTACCTCGTATCCTTTCACGCTGTCCCCCAGAGCTTCCACAATCCCAGAACACTCAAATCCTGGCACCAGGGGAGTCTTGGGAGGGTTGTCGATGTTCCCCTGTCGCACCATCAAGTCAATGAAGTTTAAACCACTGTGAATAGCAAATGTGAAAAGAGAGACATTCAGAATGGAATCCAAGAGAATGCACTTGGCTTGACTTTTCTTCCATCCCCTTCTTGGCCCTCTCTCCCTTCCCCCATTCCTCTTTCTTTTCCTTTTTTTTTTTTTTTTCTTTCTTGAAAAATATGCCTAATCGTAAGTCATTTGACTGGATGTCACTAATAAATCAAAAACATTTATCTCTACAAACAAGGAATGATTTCCTGGCAGTTAGAATCGCCATTGCAGACGTTACCCTCCGATTTAAAAGACAGCCCCTCTGTCCTCTCTCAGAGCCTGCTTGCTCCTACTCTAACAACATGTATTGGCTAGCCTAGTCATCAGCCATGCTAGCACTTCCTCAAGGGTGAAGAATATACTAGGAAGGAGTTATAAGAAGACAGCCGGAAAGCAGCTGGACACGATGGCCATCAGCCGGTCTATGAGAAAAAGAGGGAGAGAGAAAAGACAAAAGGTCTCAGAACAACTATCGCAGATCGGTCAGCACACAAACTCACACCAGCACTACGCTATCCACAGCACCCACGGCGGCAAATAGGAACCACCAGGGACTACATTACATCCAACTGGGGGACTGTAACTAGAAGTGAGATCAAACAGATGGGCCAACGGGTTACTACTGGAGGGCTTGTTTCAAAAATCTTAGTTCTCTCTGGTTGAGAAAAGAGACCAGGTCTTTTCTATTAACATTACTACTTTTGAGATAGGAAAGTTATCACTAAAATATATTAAGCCATTCCCTTAGAAAATCATATATTTGATTTTAATAACATCAGTGCTCCAAACTGTTGTTTCCTTTTTGAGAGCTAGTCTTGGAAACTGCATTGAACATTCATTTACTAATCAAATAAGAAAACACATCCCACCGAACATGTATTTTTTTTCCCTGGATGCTCTAATGTACTTCCTGTTTTCATAAGCCACTACTCTAAGAAAGACTCAGGTTATAGGAACCAAACTCCTCAGTCTGACCCAAGGTCCATTAGCGTCTGGCCACAGCTTCTTTTCCAAGCAAGATGACTCAAACCTACTTTTGAAACACAGCTTGCCCATTCCTTCCTCTTCAGAGCCAAGGAAACATCAAATTCTACCTAGATCTCCTGTCATCAGTGTCCCCCATAGAGAATGAATAACAATGAGGAGGAGGATTTCCGTGAAAGGTGGGTTCCAGGGTGGCCACCTTCTCGAGGTCTTCCTGGCCACATATCAGGCAAGTTTCACAGTTGCCCCAGCTGAAGGATCTCTAATGAGTGTGTCCTCCTCGAAGGGAGCTGCATGCCTAGTATTTCTCTGCCCCAGAGCGCCTGGCATGCATCAGGCCCACAGCAACCTAGTAGGAACTCAAACAACATCTGCCAGATGAAAGAATATACTCATGAGTATTCAAACAGACGTGCTGCCAGTGTGAGTACTAACTCCTTTCAAAAAGAGGACAAGGAATGCTCGGAGGAATGGACACATTTCTGAAAC
Organism: Nasua narica; assembly: GCA_028533885.1. Taxonomy (NCBI): domain Eukaryota; kingdom Metazoa; phylum Chordata; class Mammalia; order Carnivora; family Procyonidae; genus Nasua; species Nasua narica. Next base: position 41,145,137 of record CM052803.1, on the reverse strand, counting down.
GTGCACGTAGACTTCTAAAGGTCTTACGCTTTGATGGTGAACAGTTCGTAGGGTCATTGATCAACCAAATTGTTCTCCAGTAGCATGGTCAGGTACTTAAGAGCTTGGAGAGGCTTGGGCACCAATCCCAGTTCCACCGCTTTCACCCATGTCACCTTGGATCAGTTCCTTATCCTCTGTAAGCCTCCGTTTTCTGGTTGGTGAAATGGAGGCAATGGTAGTACCTGTCTCACAGGGGTGTCGGGAAAATGAATGACCTGCAAACATCTAAGCAGGATGCCAGGCACATAGTAAGTATCCAGTAAACGCTAGCATTTAAATGCGCGTCTTCTCGGGGCGCCTGGGTGGCTCAGTGGGTTAAAGCCTCTGCCTTCGGCTCGGGTCATGATCTCAGGGTCCTGGGATGGAGCCCCACATCGGGCTCTCTGCTCAGCAGGGAGCCTGCTTCTTCCTCTCTCTCTCTGCCTGCCTCTCTGCCTGCTTGTGATCTCTCTCCCTCTGTCAAATAAATCAATAAAAATCTTTAAAAAAAAATTTTTTTTTTAAATAAATGCGCGTGTTCTCTTAAGAAGGCAAAAATTACATGATACATTTAGGAAGACTCCCATTAAACAAGAGTTAACAGTTTCAGAACTGCGATGGGAAAACTTGGCTACCCATAAGCTTCACTTGTGTGAAACAGCCCATTTTCCAACACAATCAAATAAAGCATCACCGCATAACAATAAAAGGAATTTCAACGTCCCACATCAAGCACTCCATCTCGTTTCATGCATATTTTAGCTCACCGTGTTTTCCTTTGTGTGAAAACCTATGATTTCCCAAGACCCTGATGGAGAAATGCCAGAAGAAATTACTTGACAGTTGTGTAAACATGCTAGCCCCCCGGAGAAGGTCGCATCCTAGACTCTTGTTACGCTGTTCAATCGGGCTGCCTTGGACCTCCATCTAGCCTGAAGCGGGCACACTGTAAACTGAGAGCCAGCTACTCAACTCCAGCGAGAAAGGCTAAGTAAGACTGACTTTATAAAAGCCTGTAGCATCCCGTTTCCACCGTGAGGCAAGCAGCAGTTCTCTCGGGGTCGTGGAGAACACCACTGGTCTTCAGGAAAGAAATGGGAAGTGGGTATATTCAAGGGGATGGGGAATGGGTCAGTGTTCATCTCCACACAAAGAGGTGGTGAACAGTTATTAATGGAGTATCTTTACATGTTATGCCAGACCCAGTTCAAGGTGCCTGTCCCTGCACTGTCTCCTGAGATGGATACAGCTGGCCTTTCCTGAGGGTTCAGTTTGTGGCAAGAACTGTGCTGAGTAGTTTACGTTCATTATTTAAGACTCGACAATACTCCTATGAGGTACGAACTATCATACCCATTTTTCAGATGAGAAAATGGAGACTTAGCAAGATGAAGTAACTTGTTGATGGTCTCATCTTTAGAAACTGTCAAAGTCAGGATTTGAATGCAAGCAAAGTCTAGAACTTGAACCCTTACATACAGTACCTCTTTATGGGAACTTCACCCATAGCCCTGGCTGAAGCGACATGTCCAGGGGCCATGTTTATAACTTATCTCTTCGACAGCTGATTACACCTATGGTGGGCCCAATGATGGAGGAGTGACCATTCTTAATCTAAGCAGGAATCTATTGCTTCGTATGAGTGTTCTCTCAAAAACTCTGAATTAGGAAACATTAGAGCAGCAGAAATAACCCAACTGCCTGCCCCAGGGTGGGCTTTATAAATTTTAGTGCCGGGGTGCCAAGAATGCAAAGGTCCAGTCTCCATACTTGGTGCAGCCCAGGCCCAGTGTGCCTCCTGCCCTCTGATTTCCAAGAATTATTTTGCCACTCCACACCTGTCTTTAGAACAGAACCTTTTTGTTTGGGTTACGTGTGTGGTCCCTGTCTCATGAAACCAAAAGATACAAAGTAAAACAAATTCCGTAATCAATAACCCTAAATCATCCACTGGACAGACATTATTGACCTCATTTTTTTTTTTTAAACAAAACCAGTAACACTGTGCAGCGATAATAAGATATTTGCCCAAGGCCACACAGACAGTGAAGAGTGAGGCCATGGACTCAAACGGGGGTCTAATACTTTTCTTTTGCTAAACTATACACCATCTTAATTACAGTTTACAGTATTCTCTAAGATAATCTGATTTCACTTAGATGTTGTTTGGGGATGGCAAGGATTAGTTTCATGACCTGGGCTCACACAGAGGATAACCTTAAGATTTCTCCCTTACCTAATATTTATATGACTCTTAAACATTTAAGATTATTGCAAGAAATAATAATAAAATAGTGCTGGGAAGTGCTTACTAAAATGTTCTGCTAGGTAATCTTACTTTTCTCAAAGATTAGTTTAATTTTAATAAAGAAGACCTTAATTTGGGGGCACCTGGGTGGCTCAGTGGGTTAAAGCCTCTGCCTTCGGCTCAGGTCATGATCTCAGGGTCCTGGGATCGAGCTCCACATCGGGCTCTCTGCTCAGGTGAGAGGCTGCTTCCCCCTCTCTCTCTGCCTGCCTCTTGGCCTACTCGTGATCTCTCTCTCTCAAATAAATAAATAAAATCTTTTTTAAAAAAAGATTTAATAAAAAAAAAAAGAAGACCTCCTCCCATACTGTCACTCAAAGCCTATGTTTAAGGAGTTATTACCAAGACATTGAAGTCTGAAGGGATGAAGAGAGGTTTGACAAAGGGACCCCCAAAATCTCAAAGCAAAGGACGAGAGACGTGATAGAAGACACAGGGAAATGTGGGGATAGTCCCTTCACAAAATAACACGTTTACTTCACAGGACAGTGCAGTTTGCAATGTGCTTTCACACACATTTCATGAAGCCTTGTCACAATCCCAGAAAGGTGACAAGTGCGTATGTTATTATTCCCATTAAATAGATGTGAATAACGAGACTTCTTAGGTAAGAAACCTGACTTGTCAAAGACAATACAATTAGCACATGGCAGAGCTGAGACTCAATTGAATCAAGGTCTTCAAACTCCTTGTTTATTTGTGTAACCCCTGACACCATGAACTCTTAGATATAAGTAGATATGGCTGTCTGTGCTTGTTGGGGCCTTGGCTGAGTCTCCGAGGCCCTCCCCAGGTCTCCCACGCTGTTCACTTGGCGCTCCTTTGTCCTGCACGCTCGGCTTAAGATATTATCAAATCAAAGCTTAAGTAAATGGCAGAAGGGTGGGGTGACTGGGTGATTGAGTAGCTTAAGCATCTGCCCTTGGTTCAGGTCATGATCTCAGGGTTGTGGGACTGAGCCAGGGTCCTGGGATCGAGACCGGTATTGGGTTCCTTGCTCAGTGGCTTGCCTGCTTCTCTGCTACTCTGCCTCTACCCCCCAGCCCCCGCCTCACTCTCTCTCTGCTCACTCTCTCTCACATAAATAAATTTAAAAATCTTAAAAAAAAAAAAAAAAAAAGCTTAGGTAAACAGGAAGGGATGCTTAGTGGCCTTAGGAAAAAAGACACTGATTTGGGATGCTTAGATTGTATTTAGAAGGATGGCAAGCCAGCCATGGCCTCTATACTTTATTTTCTGTTATCTACTAAGTGTTGGATGCCAGCCCTGTAATGTGTCATGAGAGATGTTTAGCTGCCTTCATTTTATGTTCTGCTAGACTCAACAAATGTTGCTCCCGTGCTGCTGCTGCTGCACGTATTAAAGCGTGGACCATTTCACTCTCCATTTTGTGCATGAGGAAGGAGAGGCATGGAGGAGATGAAGTACCTTGTCCGAGGTCATACAGTGGGTGACAGAACTGGGATACGAGCCCTTTGCATACGACTTCCAATCTTGTACTTTTGACCGCTAGGACTGTCGTTCTATTAACTGTGCACCATGGTGGACTATTCTGTATTCTTGTCCTCAAGGCTCCTGGTCTGGGAGCTGTCCGTTGCTTTTGGATATGCTAACAATATTGAAGAAGACACAGTGATTTGTTATAGGGCACCACTAAGTGGATGATGGAAGAATCAGCTACAGTTTATTAATTTTCCAATTTGAAATAAAATTGGCCCAAAGAAGTGTAGCCAAAAAGAGGCAAGGAGATATGGAGAAGTTCCCCTGTCTTTTATTCTCTAGGTGAAAGGAAGGGATGGGTTGTGTTTATATGAAAGGGTCAAAAGGATCGTAGATCTCTTGCCTCCTAGTTCCTTCCCCTCGTTGTCAGTACCCTCAGCATTGGCCACGGGGCTCCAAACATCGTCAGACCACCAGACAGAGAACAGTGTGATGAAAACCTCCCTCTTCCAGCAGCTTACTTCTGTTGACACAGATCAGTAGAACTCCATCGTATATTCTGATCTCACACTCAATAGAAATCCCAAGTATTGCCTCGTCGTTGGTTCAATTAAGAGACAAATGACCGATCCCCTTCAGAAACCTAGCATTTTACCTACGAGGGAATACTCTTGAGCATATCATTTGTTACAATATACATTTGCTTCTTTTTGAAGACAGAGGAATTTTTCCTCATATCTCAGCCCAAGGACTGGTTTGTATGGATCTTACAATCCCAGCAGTTTATAAACTAATTATATTCCATTCTTTGCATTGGCTAGTAGGAAGCTTGGAGCCAAATTTGCAGCACTCCCCCCACCCCCATCCAAATGCAGGACTTTATGATCTTTGTTCTCTATCATCCCAACACTCAACTTCATCTTAACTTTCTGAATGCTTTGGAGTTTCCATTAAAAAAAAAAATCTTAAACTCTAATATAATGCATCTCAAGCTTTATAATATATCAGAATTCCCTGGAGGGCTTGTTAAAAATCCAGATTGCTGGGCCTTATTGCTGAGCTTCTGACTCAGCAGGTCTGGAGTGGGGTCCAAGACCCTGCATTTCTAGCAAGACCCTGCATTTCTGCATTTCTAGTTTCCAGGTGATGCCGCTGCAGCTGGTCTGGGGACCTCTTAGGGACTGGCTGCCGTGTCCTTTCTTTTAAAGTGACTTCAAGTCCTTTTTGGAATGAGGCAAGGTAAAAATTAATAGACGATGATTAAATAGATAAGAAAATGGAAAGCTCTCTCTCACTGTCCTCCAGGGCCCTTGAATTTTTTGATCCTGGTCCAAAGGATTATATGTATCCTTGTGAAATGCAGTCTTACTAGATTTGCTTCATTATGCCAATTTGGCTCTTTTTTGGATCCTAATTCTTTCATCCAAAAAATTGGCTCTTTCTCCTGAATCTGTATCCTCTGAAACTGTGGTTATCACGCCACTAACATCTATACCCAAACTGCTGACAAAAATAGAGGTTGTTACTTCTTGGTGACTTAGGGCATTTGTGAAGACCATCAAAGACGTCCTGGGAGGGAATGTAAAACATAGGACTAGCCGACATGTTTTAAGCCTCTTGAAATCATGAGCTCCTTCGGTTCTCTGCAACATGTCCCAGGCCCTTTGAATTCTTGTGTTACTGGTGCTTCCTCAGTAAGACCCTGTTCTTTCGTAGGGCTTTGTGACATTTAGAGGGGCCCCCCACCAGAAACCGGCAGATATGTGGAAACCCCCCATAACTTCTCTGTTGATGGGGCATGGGGACAAAAGGAATTCTGTGTGGCTGGATAACATTTAGGGCACACTTACTATATGTAGCAGGCATGGCGTTAAGCATTTTAGAAGCATAACTTTTACAATGATAATAACGCTAGGGGATCAATCATATTACCACATTTTACAGGGACAAAACCGAGGCATCGTGAGGTTCCTGAAGCCAAGGTGCGGAAGCAAATAATGTGAATCCAGAGGCTGTGCTTTTGGCTACTGTGCTTTGCTTCTGAGAGACCATCACTCAGTTTCCCCAGTTAGAGACATGGCTCCTTGACCCGTCTGTTCCGTTGAGCACTTCCTACCTACTGAGCGTGTCGTAAGGATTGGCTCCCAGAGTGAACACGGGGCCCCCGAATGATAAAAGCTGCTTACAGTACTGTGTGGTGGGTGCTTTATAGAAGAATAGGCAAGAGAGCTCACACAGCCACCAGACACATGTTGTCCCACAAGATAGCCGTGAAGTCAGAACATGACCCTCAGAAAAAATTCCCCAGGAATTGTCCTAGCGGTCCTCTGCAATCCCTAAAGCTAAATTTAGATCCTTAGCTTTAACCCTCTGGCTGCCCCTCAAGTGAGTTGCTTGAAATCCTTGAGCCTTAGTTTACTCATCTCCAAAATGGGGTAGCAACATGCTCACCGTGTAGGGTGTTGGTGTGGATGGCGCGTGACAGGGCATGTGACACAGAGCGCCTCACGCACAGTGAGTACTCAATAAACATGAGCTGCTGGCATTGTCATCCCCCTTCCCCCTCACCTCCACCATCAAGGTCAGATTCCCTGGGAAGCAGCCTCTGAGCCTGAGGTTTGCAGGCAAGGAGGTGTGATGGGGAGAGCTCTAGGAAACAACAGCTGTGTGCTCCCTGAGGGCCACTGGCTGAGTAGAGGAAGAAAGTTCAACACTGATGTGGTAGTAAAAAAGACTCCACTTGTCCACAGAAAGTTCCAGAGCTGGGATGGCCCCTCACATCATCATGAATCAAGGCCAGGGGATGAGGCCTTCATAGCCTCACATCAGCTAGTCCTGTATGAGAGCTGCCCCCGGGAAGAGAGCACAAGGGCACTGCTGGGAGGGGATGGCCACCATCACTCTGGGTGCTGGGCCCTCAGAGGGGTTCTGGGTGGTGTACCCAGTATCCATTGTAAGATGGGTGGCACATTCTTCCTTTCCTGGGTTTTATTCCCTTGTGGGCACAGAGCAGTTGTCACTGATGGTACATATTTATGGAGCTCCTTTGTACGGTGGCCCATGAGGAGGAAAGGTCCTCCAATGGAGGAAGAAAATGAGACCTTTAAGCCAGGACCTGAGAAAATAAGAGGAGAAGGAAAGGCAGGAATTGAAGGGATCAAAGCACCAAAGAAGGGACAGACACTAAGAAAAACGAGAAAGAGAAAGACAGATGGATCGTCAAAATACTGGCAGGATAGTTAAATCACTTGGAAAGGTTCCCGAAAAATAGGAGTTTGGGGCTTTCTGTGGATCTGTGGGAAGTCAGAGGTGACAGAATGCTGGGAGGGACGTGGCCATCAAGGAGAACACTGTCAGACTCCAGGTGGGAAGTGTGGAATTCCCTCGACTTGGGGAGCATCAGTGGCCGCCTCGGTCAGCTCCCGGAAGAGCAAGAGGGTCAAACGTGAGGCTTTGCTCTGCGTGCAAGCAGCACCCAGAGGGGGAGGTGTGCCTTTTACTCTGCAGTCCTCTTGCTGCCGCTGTGTTCATCAAAGCATTTAACTCCCAGTCCGAGCGGGGGCAAAGAAGTAGATGTCTGAGTCATTCCCTCATCTCCCCCGTGCTGACATTTCTGTTTTTGTTTCTTCATCTCAGCTGATAACCTGAGAAAGCCCAAGACAATAGGCCTTGATCTCAGAAAATCTGGCTTCCAAATTCTTCTTCTTCTTTTTTTTTTCTTTTTGGGCTTGTGTAAACACCCATTCTGTTATCTCAAGGCTGATAGCAATCTGCTAGGGGAGGGGGGAAAAACACTCATTGTCTAAAACAAGGACACCTTTTATGCACATCTCAAATGGCACCTCTCACTGGAGGGCAGCCAGAATTGTCCTGGATGGACCTCAGGAGAGAGAAGCCGCCTGTGTGCCATTAGCAGTGGGAAGGTTGGAGGGGATGCTCAGATTCTGCTCTCCCTATCACTGGCCTATGGTTCCTGACGCAGCCACACACACACACACACACACACACACACACACACACACACCCCGCCGCATGTCCAGCTCCATGTGACCCTGCCCACCCTCTCTAACCACTGTTTTCAGATAAACAGACCACTGTGGCCCTGTGAGACAGACAGAGCTCCCTGACAAGTTCGATGTCTTTTGTAATCTACCATTTTGCTTATGAAGTCAATAATGCTATTGTTGCCCCCACCCCCCTCCCCAGATCCCCTGATCCCCAAATTCGGGATGATGATGAGGGCAGAGTAGTTTGGGCTAGAGTTGTACATGTCTGTTTTATTCCCTCTGAGAGAGGAAATACATTCAAACCCTATGTCCAAATTAGTATTCAAAACCTACTTCCGTAGTATCCCAAAACATGGAACCAAATGGCCAATGACTGAAAACCTAAATATCAAGAGCCAGCTTTCAACAGAAACAGAAAAGCATGGTACCGATGGGTCCAAAACAAGCTCTCCTTGACGCCAAGACTAATCCCTTGATTTCTGGACCTGGAGTTCTTTATTTACTCCCAGCCTCTCCTGGGGACCCCGTAGGTATTTGTTCCTGAGAAGGTTCCTAAAAAGGTTAAAATCTCCATGTTCCACAGTTAGATGTTGACCGAGTCTCTGACTTCAAACAGGTGTCTGGCAGTGATTGGTTATGTAGAACATTCAATCTAATTCCATTTAAATTCAGCAGTCCCTCCACGGCTGGGGGCTTGGCTCAGCATGAATGTGACAATGGTGACAATGGCGGCTCTGCTTCTCAGGAGTTCAGAGATCAACAAGTACGTGACTACGTCCTGTGACACACCCCGTAACAAGAGATGGAACAAGGGTCATGGCTCGCACAGAGAGGGCAGTTCCTAACTCGCTCTGCAGGAATCAGAGAGGTGTCCCCAGGAAAGCATCACTCAGGAAAGAGTGTATCCTTTGCTCCTGTTCTCCCAACCTCTGCTGCCTCATCCCACCTCTCAGTGGTGGGGAGAAGGCAGTGTCAGACAATGCAAAGCGGTTCCTGCCGGACTTCCCACTGGAGACCCAGCAGGGTGAGGGCCCCATAGAGAAACAGTCCATTTTGGCTCTAACATGACCGTGATCCCCTAAATCATCGCTAGTGATAAAAAACAGTGTTTAGTGAAAGAGTTGTTTCAGTAGGAAAAAATAAGGTGAAAACGAGAGCCGCAAAGTGTCCAACTGAACATTGTGCAGCGGTGGAAATGTTCTGTGAACGTGGCTAGAGTGATTAAGGAACTGAACTTTTAGTGTTAGCTAATTAATATTTAAATGGAATTAGCCTAAGAAGGAGGTAGGAGCAGAATCACTACTCTGCTGTCTTCCCCCTAGACTTTGAGCAACTCTAAGGCAGAGCAGGTCTTGGAACCCACCTCTGTCGGTGCTCACTGCTCAGCATAGGGCGAGTTCTGGTCTTGCAAAAACAATGCCTCCCCAGAAGGTATCTGTCGGAAAATAGCTAGGAATGATTCAAGCTCTTCCCCTCCTTCTCGCTGAAGGGGATGACCTCGGCCGTGCAGCCTTGGTGTGTACTTTGGTGTAGCAGGAAGGAGGGGGAACTGAGAGGATCAAAGTCCTGCTTGATTGATGTGCTTTGGGAAGAGCAAAGATTTACTTTGGGAAGATAAAAGAAGAGGCGTGAAAGGTGAGCAGAGATAAATGTGTAAGACAAGAGATCCAAGGGTAGGATTTGAGAGTCTGGGGGAGTCTGAAGAGTAGCGGGGGGCCAGTTTGGAGGTTAGCAGGAGGCCCATGGGGGGTGAAGATGGGGAGAGAAAATTTTGGAGAGGTTTTTCTCTGTAGCACAAATGGATCCAGCTTTGCTGTTTTCCAAAGAACTCAATAGAATTTGACAGTGCTTTGAAATCGTATTGGAAGTTGGGCTTCTATTCAAGAGCAAACAGACCCAACTACATCAAGGATACAAAAGGGAAAAAGAGGAATAGGAAAAGCAAAGACAATGTTAAAAGAGCAAAAACAAGAAGTTGGGTCTCCCACAAGTGCTGTTGGCTGAGGACAGAAAGGTTGAGGTTCCAAGGGAGTAGGAGGCTGAAAATTGCCTTTGCTGTTTATTTCCTATGGAAGAGCAGTCGCAGAGGAAAGATTCCTCTGCAGTCACATGGAGAAGGCTCTCAAGGATCCAAAGGCAGAGAAACCTTTCGGGAGAGTGGGCACATTACTGGCTGCATTTCACGCCCTGAGTTCTGGCTGCAGAATGCTGACTCAGAGTTTATTACAAGGTCCCCAATAAGTACAATGTCAGTGAGTTTAGCGGGGAGGGTAAAAAAGTATCCATTTACAAGATCATTCAGACCAGTCATATATATGACATATATGTTATATATATATATAATTCATAGCTCCCTTTTAGCTGATGGAACTAGGTGTATTATAGACAAATGAAAAACAATTGTTTCTGATCTTAGACAAGAAACCTTTTTTTGAATAAAAAAGGAAAGTCTGTAACTTGATGGAGAGTCTTTTGGAAGAAGCATGTGTGTTGGCTTTGGGAGGAAGGAGAGGGGGCTGTAGAGTACAATAGGTAGTAAAGAAAGCCTCACTAGTGTTCAGTGTAAAACTCAAGGCTGTCCCACTATGGATCTATTTGCATGAAGAGCAGCCAAGCCTTCTGGGGAAAAGAAAAAAAAATCATCCTAAGGGAAATGTGAGTTGGAGAATATGAGTAGGTTGGAATACAGCCACCTGTGGTAGTTAGAGGGGTGGGAAGGATAGAAAGGGATGAAAGGGAGGGGCTTAATTCTAATGCTAAATCCCCTCTCATCTCCCAGGAGTTTGAGTCAAAATCCCAGAAGATGAAACCCAGGGGAGAGAGAGAAACCTGGCTCAATCAACATCAGCTCTCTTTGTCTAATTAGTTGTGTGATCTTTAGCAAGTTCCCTCACTTCTTTGATCCTCTGTCTTCATCTGTGAAATGTTTGCTATCCTACAAATTCCTATAAAACACTTAGCATAGATACTCAATAAAGGTCATTACAATAATAGCCATGATAAGTAATTAACAAAAGAGTATTACATTATTATTACATTTATTAGCTCCGAACAGCAGGGAGATGGATACATAAGGTGGCATAGGCTGCTTTTAACCTATCCCATACCACCTGGGATGGAGAGGAAGTGGTGGGGGGTTGTGGTAGGAGGTGGAGAACAGGCCAAGAGGAGGGGGTCAGGGTCAGTGAGGCAACCAGGAGAACTGCCTGTGTCAGTGCAGGAAACCCTGCACCCACCTGGCCAGTGTTGAAGGGGGAGGTCCTGAGACCTCCCAAGGAAGGTAGGAACAGAGTCACGTACATAAACTTACTGCTTGTTTTAAAAAGATGGGGTTTCTCCCCCCCCCAGTAGTTCAAAATAACTTATTTTCCAGTGTTACTGAGACATAACTGGCCTATACCATTGCATTCAGTCAAGATGCACAACGTAATGATGTGATATGTATGCACACTGGAAATGACCACCACCCAAGTCTGGTTAAATACTGTTTCAGCGTCTAGGCTGCGGAAGCCTAGGTCCCCAGGTGGACACACGGTACGGGGATGCTTGAGTCAGTCCTCCTGGAATAACAATCCCCAGACACAGCCCACAGGGTTCTCTCCAAGATCCCTGGCCTCTCACAGTCGATGCCGCGGGATGTCAGTGAAGAGAAAATTACAGAGCATCTTGTGAAGTCAGAGACCCCACATTTCCTAGCCAAGGGAAAGTAGTTATTAGAGAACATCCAGTTTTGAGAGAACAGATTGTATCAAGGAGAGGTAAAACCAAACTGTGCAAACATAGCTCCTTCGGTATTCTCTCAAGTCTCCCCTCAAAGCCCCGCATGCTGGAGAGATGTAGGCCTCCTGTCAGAGGATGCTGTGACAGAGGGGAGCTTGAAGCCACACGGACGTGGACCAGCTGCTGCCTGTATTAGGCAAGTCAGTACTGTTGGTATTTACAAGTGACACGGCAACTTCTGTAGAAAGGTACACCTAAGATTTGGGGGAAAAGTTGGTAATGTATTTGTTCATGTCCCAGACATTGATTGAGTGCCTACTGTTAACCAAGCCCCAGGCTTGGTGTTCACCAGTTAAATGATAATAGAGCAAGTTTCTAGAATTTCCAAGATTACCAAAGAGATTTAAAAGACAGTGGGCCTCTAAGCTGAAAATATGATATATGTCGTTTACTATGAAGCAATCACTTTGTGCTGAGACTGTAAAGTCCCAGGATAGGGAATGGAGCTGGCTTCTCCAGTCCCATCTCTGATTCGTCACTTGTTGTGGTGAAGATGGAAGTCTCCCATCCCCCACAGTGGCTATCATTTTGATTAGTGTGGTGTGTTTCTTACTCCTGTCTTTTGGTAACTGCCTTCCATTCCTTTCAGAGTATCTACCCACCCCACACCCCAACACACGCATACACACACACTTCATGCGTTCCTAGTAGGGCAATCAATCATTATGCTCCATTCTTCTAGGTCAGGGTAGGAGGGTATGAGATGCAAACGTCGCCAAGGATGTCATTCCCTTGGGCCAGGCAGAGAGAGAAAGAGAGATCCAGAGGTTGGTATGTGATTCACAAAGGGCCATTAAGATTCCTTCCTTGATATCTGAAAATTGGGAGAAAAAATTGGGGCTCTGTATTGGGCCTTGCTAAACTTGCACAAGGCATCTGGGGCAGAAGGCCACCATGTCTCCTAGTCTCAGGAAGGAAGCTCATGGCAGGAGGAGCACATGAGGCCACCTCGTGAGGAGAAGACAGAACATGGAAGGGAAAAGGGGAGAGCCTAGAAGGTCAGAGACAACTTTACAGTGATGGTTGGCATGACTGAAATAAAGGAAAGAGAAGTCAGAGCAGAAGTGACTGGTCTTCATTTTGAAGATCTCTGAGGTTGGCCCAGCTTCCGGCACACAGTAGAGGCAGAGTACATCTTGGCTCCATTTCCTCTCTTGTTCCTTCAGGAATTCATCTTGATCTTCTTGTGTATGTCATGGAGCCATGGCACATCCTGTCTGGGCTACTTTTGACATAAGGTCTTGTAACCTTTGGAGTCTGAATAGGGACTCCATCCAGAAAACCTCATGAAGTACGGAGGGACTTTGTGATGTCCTATTCTTTGCGTCTCCTCCCTACTATACCTATTTAACATATATAATATATATACTTCATTTAATAAGTATCAGATATACCACCATTACTAGATACTTTAGACGTATTATCTCTTTTTACCTTCCCACAAAAAAGTACCCCATAGGTGCTGTAATTATATCCACAGTACAGGTGAGCAAATTGGGATTAATAAAAGCTGAAGTCATTTCCCTAAGGTTAGGTTGCTGACACCATCAGATCCAGGATTGGAATTCAGGTCTGTTTCACTTCAGACATTAACTATTGTATAACCAAAAAGCATCCTTCCTTCCATCCGGTCTGGGTGTGTAGTCAATGCCAGGCCAAGAAATGAATCATTATCATTCCCCTCATAGAAGATAATTATCCTGCATTGGGCTCTGGGGGCTACAGCCATTTAGACAAGTCGGGAGTAAGAGGGCCCGATGCTTTCACTTCCCAAGAGGTTTCTGTGTGGGAAAGCACTGTTTAGCACACCCCTCGCTCCAAAACAATGTTAGGGGTGAGGCTTAGCTAAGGCATCAAGGATCACTGACAAAACGAGATTGAGGACAGAAGCTGACTGCGTGTTTCCATCAAGAAAATATCACGCTCAAAGATGAAACAGCCTCTTTCACTGAAGCATATATTTTGTCTCCTGGGCCTTCAAACTTTAAATTTACTCATTTTAATACCGTGGCTCCAACTGATTTTCTGTGTGAGATCACACACAGAGGAATCAAACTAATTTGAGATTACACGCCTGCTGCCCTTTCCCTATGAAGAGGCTCTTCTTGTATCTAATTAAACTTCTTCTTCTATGACAAATGCCAAGGTGCCAAAAAAGATCCCTATTAAGAGAAAATATCAGGAACTTGGGGTCATGAGGGTGCCATTCCCCCATGCCTGGGCGAGCTCTGTTGTCAGTGCTGAATGCCAGCGATGGACCCGAAGGTCATGGGATTTGGGTTCCTCTGAATGAGAGTGAACCGAACTCCAGAGGCTGGACTGTCCTGCACCCCAGCTACCCTAAAAATCATGCTGCCACCCCTGTGGCTCAGTCCAAATCCATTCCAGCCCTGGGAATGAGACTCAAAAGCCAGCACCCTGCTCCCTGGTGCCAGTGTAGTTTAGTGGGAGCATAGCAGGACCAAGGACCAGAGGATGGCATCCGTTTGCCACCGGTCTTCTTACAGCTTGAGTGACTGCGGAGGGAAAAGAACCTTTCTTGACTACATATGCTGTGCAAGGAGCAGTCAGCACTTAATCAGCTAGTCTTCCTAACATACCAAAAAGTGGGTGTAATTACCAAAATGAGGATATGGGCAAGTTGAAAGTACTCTCTGACTAAGATCACCGTGGTGAGGTAGAGTTAGGGTCTGAACTCAGATGTAGCTTCTCGCTCTTTCCACTTCAGCTCTGAGTCCCACTCTCCTCTCTTAGAAAGGAAGCATGATAACCTCATGGGGTTATGAGGGTGCGATGTAAAATGGAGGAGGAGGATGGGCTTTGTTGCTCCAAAGATGGTGCGAGGAGAGGGTGGGATGAACATGATTATCAGTCATCGCTCCCTTTGCCCGTCACAGGCCACCTGCCATACAATTAAGATCGGGCTGCTATTTATGGGAACCTACTAGATTCCAGATGTTCTATAAGATGTTCCCTACTTCCTTTTCCTATGAAATAGAAGAAGCACTGATTCTGGGCTTCCTTTCTTCTTCGAATTGCTGGGAGGGCAAGAAGTCCATTCCATTATTGGATGAAGAGCAGACATGGTCACTATAGTCAGCCCTCACCGGGGAGGACACAGTTAATGGGAAGATGCAAACTTCCACAAATAAGTAAGATCCCTGAAGTAGCATTTCCATCTCCTTATCACCAAGTGGGGCTCAATGTGAGTCAGCACAGAGTCATCCTTTCCTGTCAAATCCTGACATCTCTCTCCAACACAGAGTGATCCAGAACACTTTGTTCCCACCTCCATGCCAGAGTGGCTCCTGGCTTGGGTATTAGGGACCCTCCAAGCAATTTCTCAGCTTTACAAACATCATTGTCACTTAACCTCATGCACTCCATTTGTTTATTTGAATAAACACAGGAAAGATAATATTGGCCACATTTCATTAGATTGGCCTTATCAGTGTCACTTGAATGCTGTGCTGTTTGGGGACATCCTACGGTCAAGTTGCCAATGTAGCAATAGCCCAGCGGTGCAAAGGGCGCAGAGGAAAGAACTGGAATGTCTTGAGTGGATCCAAGGAATGGGGATTGTGTTTAATCAGCCTGAGTACCATGCTGCAACAACAGCCACAGCAATTTGATCCTAAGTAGATCTCTAAAGGGTCCCATACATCAGCAATGGAGGGAAAGTGCATGTGGTTTAGAAATACAGTGGCCATTTGGGGAAGGCGAGATGGCACGGCACCATTTTGAGTCTTATCAGTTATACTTCCAATCAGTCAAGTGCATGCATGGTTCTTTGTATTCCTGATTCCAGTCTTGGTGCCTGTCTGCCTCTCTGTACCTCTTGGTCTCTCAGTCCTTTCTCTCTTGTGCCTTTGTCACTGAGTGCTTCTGGTTTCCCCACACGTAAAGAGTCCAGGAGCAGGCCGACTTGGGATTAGTGGTTTGTGATCTTCCCGTGTCTCTGAATGTCAGCTTCTCATCTTTAAGATGGAGAGCGGTATTGATTTTGTTGACTTGTCATTAGGATAAACTGAAACAAAGTACAGAGCAAGCGACTCAGTTTGTGGCTCCTAACAAGTGCTCGGCGAGTGTTAGTCGCCTCGCCGAGCCCAGTGCTCGCTACCCCGGGACAGGTTAGCATCCCACCGTGTGTTGGCTTTCCTTCAGTGTGGCCCGCCCTCAGCCCGTCTTCAGATCAGCCAATAGAGCCGTGACTGGCCGAGACCATTTTTCATCCAACTGCTCCCATTCTGGCAGTTTCATGTGGCCTCTCTCTGTAAATCAGTCTGGGGAAAATAAATGTCCCCAGTCCATTAGTGCCTTTCCATCACAAGCCAATTTAAGCCACAAACCAGACAAGGCTTGTTAATGGCCACTTAAATATATTTCTGCAGCCCAGCCGAGAGACCCTCGGCCTCAAATCCTCCTACCTGCCATCCAAAAGAAGTCTCACTGTGACAAGACTTCTGGCAGCAAAGGCATAGACCTGACCCTTAGCAGTGGGGAGGGGGGGGAGGCCATGTACCCTAGTCTGCCTAAAACAATTCTAGTCTGTTCCTGCTCCAGAATAATTTTTAATCAGTGCCCCTTTAATACCCCAAAAGTTCCAGTTTGAATGCTATACTGTACATGGTAGCTGTGGAAACCAAGAATAATAGTTTAAACTATAATAGCTATCATCTATTAACCACTTCTGTATGCCAGGCATCACCAAAAAGGTCTTTATACACTGTATCTCATCTCAACTCCATTACAGCACTGTAAAGGGAGGTGCTAGTATAATTTCTATTTTATAGACCAGGAAACCGAAGTTTTTGAAATAAGCAAAATGTGCAAGGTCCACCAGCATAGAGGGCGAAGTTTGTGCCTCACTCAGATCCCTTTTTCCTGGGCAGTACACCCATCCCCCCACTGCTGGAGGTGCTGGGGGCTACTGGCTCAGCACGGCGCCCTAACCCCCATCCCTCTTCCAGAGAAATGGAGCTCAAACAGAAGCCACCTTTGCCTGAGAGGCTCCATGGTCCCCCACTGCCCATACCGGACTGATGACAGTGGGGTGGGGGAACGAGGGTGTGCAGGGTCACAAAGGCTTCCCCTATTGCTTCAAGGTCAGATTGACTCTATGTACAATCCATGCTCCAGAACGCCAGGGCAGATGAAATCTTTGCCTAGCTCCTTCCTTATCTCGCTCCCCTTGCTCCCATTCTGAGAGCACCCCCCTCAATCAACCACTTAAAAAAAGCATCTCTGTCTTGGGCTCTGCCTCTAGGAGGCAAGATCCAAGACCTGTGGTTAGCAAGTGCCAGGGCTAGAACTCATGTCTAAGAAGGTCTCCCTCTTCATCATGGAGCAAATGTGACAGGATGTTGTCTATATTATCTACATGATTTAAATGATGGCCTCCAAGTTATCGATTTGTCAAGAAGTAAGTCATATAGGCATAGATACAACAATGATGACAATAGTCACAACAACTACTTATTTAGTGCCAGTCTCTTTCTTGCATCTGATCCTCTCAACAACATGGGGTTCATTGCATTCTCTGCATTTTGCAGTTGAGGCATGGCAAGCTTGGAGAAGCTGAGATGTGTCTGTTGAGGTCACACAGATAGGAAGTGATGGGGCTTGGATCTACATCCAGATCCTTCTTCTTCCAAAGACCGCATGCTTTTTCTGCATGGCCACTTAAATCACCTGCTGTATAAATTGCTCAATGAAGAGTTGAATAAAGGGGTTCCCCATCAAAGCTGATGCTCTTGTAACAAATTAGAAGACTCTGCAATCCCTCCCACCCTGCACTCTCCAAAGTGGTTCTTTTTGAGCTATATTAGACCATCGTATCTCCATTTGGGGAGAAAAGCCATATTACTCTGGGAATAGCCAGAGAATGTTCTCTTAAGTTAGACATAAAAAGATCAAAGGAGCCATATTCATTGAAGAAAGGAAGGAAAGCAAGCTTGCATGCCAAAGGTCCAGAGAGGTAAATCACATTTCCTGTGGTTCTTCCATGGGGGTAGACAAAATGGAGGAAAAGGAAAACAGCAGAGGTTTACGGAGAGACAGGCTAACACTCATCCTAACTGTACTGTCTGTGTGATGTTTCTAGCATATTACTCAACATCTCCAAGCATCAATTTGCTCTATCATAAAACCTATCTCATTGGACCATTAATAAGAGGGGGTAAATGAAATAAAATATGCATTTCCCTATACCTCTTCTCTTCCATTTCCATAAAATTTATAGAGTAACCAACTTGGACCTTCATTCCAGGTCTGAATAATGCTAGTTCAGATAGATTATGCTTTATCCCCAAGCAAACAGCATATCCTATTTGATGATAAAAGGTTCCCATTAAAAATAGAGAACACATAAAAGGGGACCTTCATCCAGGAAGCTGTCAGCTGATTCATAAAAATACAGAATGAGTCATCCTTGCTCCCAAGGCTAAACTTACAATCACTGGGCATCTTTGGCCAGCCAATCCTAGCCCGGTGGAGGAGGCAAGGCCCAGCGGGCAATCTTCACAAACCTACTTCAATCCCTCCTTACAAAACCGTTTAACCCTGCTTCCAGCTTGGGGAAATGAAAATCAGTCTGGGCCCTTTGCAATACTGGATCCCAAATATTACCCCATGCCTCGTTGGCTTTCTCAGCAACTGGGGTGGGGAATCTGCAGTGATTCTACTGTGTGTGTGTGTGTGTGTGTGTATCTGGCTTTGAAAAGCAATCTCCTGGCTTTCATCTTGACATCTATTATTTCAAAATGCTTCAGTTCTTATCAGTATCTATGTAATTAGCATAAGGCTAGAGAACCCAGACCTATTTCTACTACAAATGATGCTCTTTTCTTTAAAAAGTAGCTTCAACATTTTCCCTCTCTGAACATACCCTGGAGAGTCATAAATGAAATACACCCATAAACACACACACACACACACACACACACACACAATTTTTGCTCCATGGCTAAGGAAGGAAAATTATCAATATATAGTTTTAGTTTTACAAGTCAGATGTTCTTTCACCAGCAAGTGAAGAAAAATAAGGACTCAACAACCCTGGTCCAAGCACCTTTTCTCACTCCATTCATTCACCAATAACTTAGTCCTTGAGCAGGAACCGATATTGGACATAGTGTCTGACAAGCACTAGGCTATGCTGGACATTGAGGATTTGTTGGTGAAAAGGGCAGACGTAAGCTCTGTCTTCTGGGATCAATCAGCTTGGTTCACAAGAGTTAACAAAAGAGAACTCTACAGGATCCCCCAGTTTGCAAAATCCTCTTCCTTTACCCCGAATTCCCAAGAGTCATGTTTAGAGGCAACTGTGACCCGCTATATGTGTGATGAGTGAGTCAGAGACCAGCGCCTGCTTCTCTTGCCAGCTGCCTTCCAGCCTGGCATGCGAATCCTGCACCTGCTCTCAAAGCAGTGAATGGGAGGAGAATCTCCTTTGCATTTTTCTTTCCTCTGCATATGGTCCCAGAGTCCAGGTTTGGGGTCTGACCTAGGAACAGGTAAGCTGACTGCTGCTTTCAGGAGCAGCGTATATTGAGGACCTTAAAATAGAGACATGAGAAAGGGTTAAGTCCATCTCACTGTGCTGAGAGTAAGTTCCCCTTAGGTGCTTCCCATGCTGCTGCATAAAGAACTCTTGAGTGTTGGGAGGTCCAGTGAACCCTCTGGGGTGAGCCCTCCCTCCTAGAACTTCAGAGAAATGATCAGATAGTGACAGCACACAGAGAGGCTTAACCCCTCCAGAGTGAATCCCAGCTGGGCATAACTCTGAAGTTCCCCCAGGAGGAGTGGGGAATGGAAGGACACTCAGAGCTGAGCAAGCTCTGTTTGAGATGGGGATGGTTCTGAGAAGATCACGGGTTGTTTGTTTTTCCACTTCGGAGAAGTACAGGAGCGGCTAGTGGGGAAGAGAGGAGCCTTGGCCTCACTCCTCGTAGAGCTGAGATGCTCCAGGACCTAACCCGCTGCTTCCCAATCCCTTTCTTCCTACCAGGGCACCAGAGGGGCAGAGTGCAGAGTGCAGGAGTGGGGAAAGAGAACGCACTTCCCCAGCCGTGCACTCTGTCGCCAACCCCAGCAGAACCCCAGCACAGAGGTTGAAAAGATCCAGTAGCAAATTCTGGCCAGGTCAGTTAGCGGCAGCGAGATCTTGGGAAAATCACTCTGAGCCCAGGTCTCACCTGAAACGGGAGTTAACGATGGTACCTAACTCACCGGGTCCCAGCAAGTATTAAATAAGATCGCACACATAAAACTCTAAACACGAAGGCTGGTACACAGTAAGCCGACGGTTATTATTTTTTAACCGTGTTATCAAACTCCCTCTCCTGGCAGCCGGGCTGCCCTACCCGACAGAGAGCCCCCGGAGCGCAATCTTCCAGACCCCGAGTGCTGGGCGCCACCATCCACCGCGTTCCTCCCCTCGCAAGAGCTCACAGTCGCCTCGGGTCACCCCTAAATCCGGCTTGGCGAGGGCGAGGGCTACCTCGCTGCATCCTCCCCAGCGTCAGCCGGCTGCCGGCAGCGGAAAGGCTCCGAGACCCGGGAAGGGCGCGGAGGGGGCGCCCACGGCCGCTCTTCCCCGCGCAGCGGCCCCGCCGAGGTTCCACCACCCTCGCCCCGGTAACGCAGAGCGCGCAAAGAGAGAAAGCGAGAAAGACTCGGATACTGGACCAGGCTTTGACGCGTATCTTGAGCTCGCCGTCCTGCGGCTCGGGCATGGCCTTCCTGGTGACCCGCAGCTTGTTGAGCCCCCCGAAGCCGGCCAACACCACGGCGCGCATCTCCTGGGCGTCCCCGAGGCGGTGAGAGCCGCCGCCGCCCTCAGCAGGCTCTTTGCCTGCCTCCTTCTCGATCATTTGCTCCGTCTCCTCCGCCTTCTCCACGCCTTCCTTGGCCATGGCGCACGGGGGCGCGGGGCGCACTGACTGCGGCCGCTGTGGCGC
>CM052803.1:41078520-41114367 GCA_028533885.1 Nasua narica | reverse complement strand
GGGGGGATAGGGATATGGACATTGGGGAGGGTATGTGCTATGGCAAATGCTGTGAAATGTGTAAGCCTGATGATTCACAGACCTGTACCCTGGGGTAAATAATACATTATATGTTAATAAAAAAATTAAAAAAAAAAAAGATCTTCTGGAATGGTAATAGGAGCTTGAAGATACAACAGCAGTAACAAAGCAAAACCCCATGCTGGGTGCACAGTGTCCTCAGCAGCTATGACCCCTATGAGGGGCTCTGGGGCCCAGAGAAACGATGGCAAATGTGTTAGCTCTGCCCCTTCTCTGGGTAGGAATCACTCTTCCGGTAACTTCCTGTACCCTTAGCTGACTGGCCAGGAAAATCAGCCTTCCTGCATGATACGTGTGTGAGTGAATGCATGCAGTCCCCCGCCAGTCCCTCACACAGGTGAAATTCAGGTGAACATAACAGTGTTGACGATGTGCACGTGTCTGGGCTAAGGCTCCCCCACGAGCAGACACTGAGGCTCGGCTGTGCATTCAGACAGCTTGTTTGGGAGAGGATCCCAGGATACAGTAGTACTGGAGTGGGGAGGTAGATGAGGATTGGAAGGAAACAGGAAACGGGTGCATTTTCGAGCAAGTTGCATCTGGGGCCCATCTCCCCTGGGGAGTGATGGAGGAGAGAGTAAAACCTGCCTTTGAGTTGTTCCAAGAGCAGCACTGATGAAGCTGAGGTATTTAGGCAGCAAGAATTCCCCCTTGTATGATCTGCTAAGGGCTGCTTTCGGGAGCATTAACCTTCCAGAACTTCTAGCTTGCCTTGCTTTCAGGCCGACTGGCTTCCGCAGCAGAAGCCCTCGGGCGGGGAGCAGCAGGCACTCGCAGCCAGCAGCTTTAGGAGGCCAGAGGGGAGTGTTAAAGGGCACTTGGGTTGGGCAGCGCTGGCACCTGCTGTAGCATATTGATTTAAACTATTATTTCCATCCTGCTACTAACATGAATGCAAGCCAACTGTAATATCCTTATGCTTCTAGCTCTTATAAATGACTCAAAAAGGCAAAACATGCTTACATATGACATTTTTAAGCAGTAAGAAGGACTATAAGTCAAAATTACAACAGTAGCTTGAGGCGATGGGTAGTATTGTTTGGTCAAACAAAATCAAGTTTTGCGATATAAATATGGCGCTCATCCCCAAGGGGCAGGTTCTGCTGAACCCAGAGTTCCAGTAATATCCTCTGGTACCTAGGCCTCCCCCAACTTTTCTGTTTCCAGCTGCTGCACAAAGTCAGTCCTGCACCTCTGAGGTCATTTGGTCTCCATGTGACATAATGCATCATTTTTCAGTCAAGGTTCTTTTCTCCGTCAAGGTTCTTACTTGAAACTAGCTGATCTGACACAGAAAGGAAGGGAATTAATTGGGGGATGTTGGGTCACTCACAGGCTCTGTGGGAGGACCGCAGAGTCCAGGCTCTGGAAAGCTGCTAGAACAACAGAAGTTGGGAAGCAGACAGGACCCCAGCTGAAATTACGCCAAGGAAGCTCTGTGGTGAGGACACTGCTCTCACCATTTCTGATTAACAGGGGACCCCTTTGGGCCACCACCTCCCACAGCAGACACTGGGTACCACTGCTATCCCATTACTCTGTTGGCCCTAAGACCTTGACATGACCGCCGCTGCTCCAGCCCCTCATCCCCAGAATTAGCTCTCTGCCTCTTTGCTTCAAAGCCCAGGTTGGGTGCGAATCTGATCAGTGACGCATGGGCCACAAGCCCGCGTCTGAACAAGGGGGGAGGCTGGCAAAGCAAACAGGTTGTATCATCAGGTTCTAGAGTGGGATTCAGGCTTTGTCCAGCTCCAAAGTTCAAGGTGGGGTATTCCCCAGACAAAAGGAGGCTCAGACGCTGGGTCAAAAAAGTTGACTAATGTCCACTCCGATCTTTCCCTTTTCTTTTTCTTTCTTTCTTTTTCTTTTTTTTTTTTTTTTAGTATGTCAGAGTTAAAGAGGCAAAGGGGAAAGCTTGGTGGGCTGGTGACAATCCACTGAAAGTGTCCCAAAAGAGTATTAAAATGGTCAAATAAAAAAAAAAGTTTTAAAGTTTCCCAGATAAGGAAATGGAAAGTGATCTCAGTATATAAGCACGATATAGTCTTAACATTGCATGTCTATTAGAACATCTCATTCTGGAAGACAGGGGTTATGTCTTATTTATTTCTTTGTGGACAAAAGTAGGCATCGAATACATGCTTAAAGGAAGGAAAAAGGTGGCAAGCGAGAGAAGGAGACAGTTTCTGTTAGGTCTTCAACTCTTGAACACAAACAGACTGGGGCAATGAATCTTCAAGCAGGAGCCAGAAGGGAAGTGCAATTTTTAGAATAGAGCAAAAAAGAATTCCACTTGGTATGGGAAAAGATCTTTTAAAGGGTAGGGAACCTCAGTTGTGGTTTGAAGAAAGGATACGTGGGTACAAAACCAAGAAAGACCAAAGCATTTATAAGAAAACCAAATGTCTTACAGAAAAAAATACTAGGGGAACAGTCAAAGGTGATATGGCTTTCCAGTCTGGAAAATAAAATATTTCTGTGGAAATAAAACATAAAGGAAACCTTCTAATCAAGACCTCTTGAACAGCAGTTCTTGCTAACTTCAGTCAACACATCAGAGTTTCTTTGAGGGGAAATGAAGCTTTTATTATTTTTAATAAAAAATTCAAGGGTCCTAGGTAAATTAGCTTTGCCAACTTTTCTATAATTATGTAAAAAATAAAATTATTCCCATAAGAAGAGTATTGGAAACAGATGGGCTGTATGATCTATTCAAGAGTTTTCTGTCTGTATTTTTGGGTATTAACTTGGGATTTCATGGAAAGGCATATGCTCGGAAGTGAAAGTCATTTTCAGATAGACACAGTTCAAGCGAGAAGACCATCCGTATTCATGGAAAAGGCCCAAGACACACAATCTGGATAGGACAGTGATTTATTTAAGAATGTTCCAGTTGGTAAGCAAGATGCATCCGAAAAAATAAGCTCAAATAAATACAAATTTGAATGCTGACTTCTTTTCTCTTGCCAGGAAATTTGAAAAGCGTGTGATGACTGCGTCTTTGTGTGTCTTTGCTACAGTCCAGTGTAACTCTAGGTTATAGAGAAAAGGATCCATGTGGAGCATTCGTGAAACAAAAGTGGTACAAACATTTGAGAAGGGAATTTGTGCCTGTGAAACAAAAGCCTCTGGAAGATGTAAATTTTGACTCAGCAATTCCTTTTTAGAAAGATATATTAAGGAAATTAGTAAAGACATATGCAAATATCTCCACTCTAAGCATTTTTCACTGTGGCATTAATTATAATACTCTGAATCTGGAAATCTTAACTTCTACAACAGAAGTGAGGATAGGGATTTGCTTTTCATATCCATAAAATTAAAACTCATGGGATCTTCAAAAATACTATCAGTGGATGAATATGTTAAGCAGGTTTAAAAAACACCCACATAAACGATACTTCCATATATGCTTATGTATTTAATGTTAAGATGATTGGGAAAGATCAAGGGAGGTCTTCATGGTGATTATCTGTGCTTGATTATTTTGTGACTATCCTGAAATTTTTTTTTTTACATTTTTTTTAAAGATTTTATTTATTTATTTGTCAGAGAGAGAGAGAGAGAGGGAGAGAGAGCACAAGCAGGCAGAGTGGCAGGCAGAGGCAGAAGGAGAAGCAGGCTCCCTGCTGAGCAAGGAGCCTGATGTGGGACTCGATCCCAGGACCCCGGGATCATGACCTGAGCCGAAGGCAGCTGCTTAACCAACTGAGCCACCCAGGCGTCCCCTGAAATTTTTATTCTTTATACGTATCTGTACTTTATAATATTTCTACAGTTAGCATATTTTGCTTTTATACTGAATACTTTTTTTTTAAAGATTTTATTTATTTATTTATTAGGAAAGAGAGTGAGAGAGAGCATGAGAAGGGAGAAGGTCAGAGTGAGAAGCGGACTCCCCATGGAGCTGGGAGCCCGATGTGGGACTCGATCTCGGGACTCCGGGATCATGACCTGAGCCAAAGGCAGTCGCTCAACCAACTGCGCCGCTCAGGCGCCCTATACTGAATACTTTTAAATGACGTTGTTTTAAGAAAAAAAGTATGGTGTACATCTTCCCTTCCAGCTCTGTTGATGGGAAGAAGTGATTTTTAATGGGTAAATGAATAGCTACATGGTGTGTGATCTTTTTATATATATCGTCTCATTAACTGACACAATATCCTATGGAGTAGAAAGTATATTTATCTTAATTTTATTGCCATTTCCAAGAAACTAAGGTGCACACACTAGAGAGTAGAAAAGCTGGGTTCAACCCAGGTTGACTGGTTCCAAAACCCATATATGTTCATCACACCAGCTGCCACCTGGTCCCAAAGGATCTCCTGAAGGACTCTTTCACCCGTGCTTTTCATTTCCCAGAGTTCTATGCTCAAATTGGCTTTGAGTTCCTTTTCCGGAGTTGGGGGGAAGGCAGGAAATCAGTCTATCAGATTTTAAACATCTCAAAATATTTACCTTGGAGTAGGATTACTTCCCTTCCTTGCCCCTCTCCTGGGACAGAGAGTGTACCAAGTCTAGGCCAGCAGATGGTGTTTGGTAAAAGGACACAAGGTGGGGAAAGAGGTAAAGTCTTCTGGGACGGCACAGAGGGAGCCCCCAGCTGCCTTGAAGGTGCTGCACCTGCAGGGCCTAAGATGAAGATGCATCTTCATTCCCAGTGAGCTCTCCCAGAAGAGGGAGGGAGGGAGGGACCCCCTTCACCCCAAGGTGGGGGGAGAGATAAAGGATTAGAGATATAAGGGCAGTAGATGGGAGAGGTAGAATTTCCAAAGGAAGAAAGTATTTTTAACCTTCTAACTGCAACATAGGTAGTGCTAAGACATGACCTCAAGTGCTTAGAGTTGGAAAGTCTCATCTCTTTCACTTGCTGGGAGAATTGGTGCCAAAATGATGATGTAGGGAAGCCATTGACCCTAGAGTTGGTATGGGCTGGATAGTCTAACTCAAACCCCAAATAAAGGACTGTTGGGCACATGTCAAACCTTCTCTCACATTGACTCTAGGTGTGTAAGCAACCGACTGACCCTAGGTTGCTTCACATTGGATTGTACCACTCCTTCCTGGTCGTCCTTGTGGATTGCACTTTATTTTTTAAATATGTGGAGCATTAACATGCTTCCAAAAGTCAAAACTGTACAGAAAGGTCGACTCAGAGAAGCTCACTGTCTTTTGAATCTCTTCCTCCCTGTGCCTACTATCTGAGCCTCGTAGGTAACCACGTTCCACAGGAAAGTGGCTGTGGGGAGGAGGCTCGTTAAGGGGGCTGAGCCCCGGGTACCAGAACCCTCAGCCTCTTTGGCAACAGCCCTGCTCTCATCTGTGCTTGGAAGCAGTAAGAGCATATCAGTGAGGCCCGGGAGCCTCCTGAATGAATGCTGTGCTCTTATGAAGGCCTCTAGGCCCTTCACACATTGGAAGAAATTCCACTACTGTATTTTCTGCCATCCTGGTGGCATGGGTAATCAGCTTAGATTTTTTTCCCCTCCAGGTATATACTTGTTTATAGCTGAGACACAGAAGGCTGTTAGGCTAAATTTTATTCGGAGAAACAAATGTGATATTCTGGCACCCTGTATGTTGGAGCTAACTTCGTTCCCCTTCATATGCACCATCTTATTTGGTTCTTCTAGAACTCCTGCAAGGAAGATGTTATTCCCACTTTAGAAACTTCTAATTTATAAAATCCAGAGAGACTAAGGTTCTTGCCCAAGACCACCCAGCAAATAAGTGGCCAAACTAGAATTTGTACCCCAAGTCTGACTCACGGATCCCCAGACCATCTTCTTCAAAGAGTCATACTTCGCAAAATCACTGAACCTGCAATAAGTTCATGGTCACAGCCATCGCAGTCTTTCAGAGGGTTGAAAACTACATTTTGCTGTGTTTTGTTGCTCTGTTCAAAGCTCAGAGAATACAGAGAGGTCCAAAGTATTAGACCCTTTAGAGTCTGTACAAGAAAATCTGTAATATCCAGGAGTGATTTTGAATAAGCAGATGAAGCAGTGATGAATATTTATTTGGCATATTTTACGAACCTCATAATTCAATTCTGCCTCTTGTTTGGAGAGGGGGAAATTCACTCCGAATAGGAGGGAAGCCATGGAAACTCCAAGAGCTATAGGTGAATTAATTAGCTTTCTGTGAAAGTGGTTTTGCTTTTTCATTACGTTCTTGTTAAAAGCAAAAGAAAGCCACTAACAGTGGGCTTAAGAAAAAGCCGGGTGGTGTTTGGAGGGATGCCAGGGGCGGATGGGGCCCAAACACGGAAGAAATCTGGGACCCAGACTAGCATTTTCTAGGTCTCTGGGGGCAGTGTGGTACTTTCTCTTTGCTTCTCTCTGAAATTTTGCTTGTTTTTCCTTCCCCTTTTCTTTGCTTCTCTGCACATATGGTGGAAAATGATTGTTCAGTCCCTCAGCGTACCTTCCCTTTGCTCCTTTCATGGATAAGAGAGGAAGTAAGTGAGAGTGAATGAGTTTGGTAGGAAATGAAGAGTCTTCAATAAAGAGGGGCTCTCTCTGTAAGTTCTAGAAGTCACCTTTCAGTGGGTGCCGAGCAGGCTCTGCAGTGGAGGGAGAGTGCAGGGGGGAGTGGGGCAGATGAAAGTCAGAAGGCTCTAGGAAGGTAAATTTACAAATCGCCCCTGGTTTCAAACATGCTTCTAAGAGGCAGATGCAGGTTTTGAACCCAGGTCCCTGATTAAAACCACCCATCCATGACTATAAAACAGGAATGATTTTGTTTTCCTGGCTCTCTCCTGGGTTGTTGGGAGCTTCAGATATGATGCTAATAATTGAAGGTATTAAAGAGCACTCCCTAGAGGTGAAAAGTATTGGTACTACCACACCCACCAAATCCAGATACCACCTACAGACTCTGCATTAGGACACAAGTAAGAATGGGTTCTGTACACTCATGAAAGAAATTGAAGAAGACACAAAAAGGTGGAAAAGCATTCCATGCTCATGGATCGGAAGAATAAACATTGTTAAAATATCTATGCTTCCTGGAGCAATCTATACTTTCAATGCCATCTCAATCAAAATTCCACCGTTTTTTTTCAAAAGCCTGGAACAAATAATCCTAAAATTTGTATGGAACCCGAAGAGACCCTGAATTGCTAAGGAAATGTTGAAAAAGAAAAACAAAGCTGGGGGCATTAAGTTGCTTGATTTCAGGCTTTACTACAAAGCTGTGATCACCAAGACGGCATGGTACTGGGACAAAACACACACATAGACCAGTGGAACTCTCTCTACTAGAGAGCCCAGATATGGACTCCCAACTGTATGGTCAAATAATCTTTGACAAAGCAGGAAACAATGTCCAGTGGAAAAAAAGACAGTTTTTTCAATAAATGCTGCTGGGAAAATTGGACAGCTATATATAGAAGAATGAAACTTGACCATTCTCTCACACGATACACAAAGATAAACTCAAAATGAATAAAAGACCTCAACGTGAGGCAGGAATCTATCAAAACCCTAGAGAAACATAGGCAGTAACCTCTTCGACATCAGCCACAGCAACTTCTTTCAGGACACGTCTCCAAAGGCAAAGGAAACAAAAGTGAACTTTTGGGATTTCATCCAAATAAAAAGCTTCTGGACAACAAAGGAAACAATCAACAAAACAAACAGGCAACCCACAGATTGGGAGAAGATATTTGCAAATGACACTACAGACAAAGGTCTGATATCTAAGATCTATAAAGATATCTAAAGATTTATAAAGGAGATTTGAGTATCTCCTCAAACTCAACACTCAAAAAACAGATAATCATGTCAAAAAATGGACAGAAGACATGAACAGACACTTTTCCAAAGAAAACATACAAATGGCTAACAGACACATGAAAAAATGTTCATCATCATTAGCCATCAGGGGGACTCAAATCAAAACCACACTGGATACCACCTTATACCAGTTAGAATGGCCAAACAAGACAGTAAACAACAAATGCTGGAGAGGATGTGGAGAAAGGGGAACCCTCTTACACTGTTGGGGGGAATGCAAGTTGTGTAGCCACTTTGGAAAACAGTGTGGAGATTCCTTAGGAAATTAAAAATAGAGCTACCCTATGACTCTGCAATTGCACAACTGGGTATTTACCTCAAGGATACAGATCAGTACAAAGAAGGGCCACATACACCCCAATGTTCATAGCAGCCATGGGCACAATTGCCAAACTGTGGCAAAAGCCAAAATGCCCTTCAACAGATGAATGGATAAAGAAGATACAGTCCATATATACAATGGAATATTATGCCTCCATCAGAAAGGATGAATACTCAACTTTTGTATCAACATGGATGGGACTGGAAGAGATTAAGCTGAGTGAAATAAGTCAAACAGAGATAGTCGATTATCATATGCTTTCACTTACGTGTGGAGCATAAGGGAAAACATGGAGGGACATTGTGAGAAGGAAAGGAAGGGTGAATTGGGGGAAATCAGGGAGGGAGATGAACCACGAGAGACTGTGGACTCTGCGCAACAAACTGAAGGTTTTGGAGAGGAGTGAGTGGGGCATGGGTAAGCCTGGTGGTGGGTATTGAGGAGGGCACGTATTGCACGGAGCACTGGGTGTGGTGCATGAACAATGAATCTTGGAACACTGAAAAAATAAAATTAAATTAATTGAAAAGAAAAAGAATGGCTTCCGCAATCGCAGGGGCGGATCCTGTCTTTATTAAAATATCTACGTTTCAGTAATCATGCATGTTTCCCATGCATGTTTACATTCCTTCCAATTTCTAGAAATCGTGCATTAGACTATTGTTGACCTTGATTACTTTTTCAGCGTTGCTTTAAATTGTGCATCCGAGGTGAGTGCCTCACTCCCTTGACCCTAGTCTTGCCCCTTCAGTGATTGACCTTACAGCACGGTTTCCCAAAGTGTGTGCCATGCACACACTTGCTTCATGAGGACATTTTTCCTTTTTCCGTACCTTCTGGCTAAGCGAAGAAGAAAGTATCAGGTGGGGTGCTAGGAAATATTTGACACCTCTCCAGTTAACCCTTGCTACATTTTTTTAAGTATAAGAAATTAGATTTGGGGGTATGCTAGGTATCTTCTATTTGCCCTCCAGGTCCACTCTCCTTTTTCTACACTACTCTGTGCCCTGAGAGGCTGTTCTCCACGGAAACCATTGGAAGACTGTCCACAGATTCACTTGCCCTCTAGTTTCTGGATTCTTCTAATAATGGAAAATACCAGGAGGTGAATAGAAGACTGGAGGAGAAGCAAGAGCTTAGATCTTCATTCCCCCAGCTCCTTCCCTGCCCCCTTGGTTCTCCTCCAGATCCCATGCTCCATGGTGTTCTAATAACCACTTCTCCTCCTCTTTCCCTCCTAGGGCAGCATTGCCAGAAAAGTACAGGATGTCCAGTTAAATTTGTATTTCCAATAAACTGCAAATAATCTTGGTGCTAGTATGTACAAAATATTGCATGGGACACAGTTATACTAAAAAAAGTATTTGTTGTTTTCTGAAATTCAAATGTAACCTGACATCCTGTGTTTTTATTTGCTAAATCTATCAAGCCTACCCTAGTGGGTCATTGCTCCTCTCATTTGCCAGATTAATTTCCCTTAACCTTGTTTGGCATCTCTGTTAATAATTTCTCCATTAAATTCTCCTTGGTGTCCCCATTTGAGAGTATCATCTGTTTTCTGGGGAGCCCTGGATATGTACTAGTAAGTACTAATACCTGCATAGAATTTTATAACATTGTTTTGCTTCTCATTTTGAGTTGATCTTCTCAAGTGATATCAGTTTTCCTTCTATGGTAGTGAAATACATTTTTCCCTTTAAGATAAATGTATGTAAGTTTGAAAATAATATTAGGGGTGCAACAGGGCATTTTTTTATGGCAAAAATCATGGAGAGGCTATCCAAGCCTCGTGGCTTTTGAAAAATTGAAAAACATGGCATCTGGAGTCAGATCAACTCTAGTTCAAATCCCAGCCCAGGGCTGTTATAAAGAGGAAACAAGATAACAAATGCAAAGTAGCCAGCAGAGTGTCGGGACTCTACTGGCAGCCGTCTTGTATCTACATATAAGCAAACATCCACGCATTGTCCACTCAGAGAGGTAAAGCGACTCACCCAGAGGCACACAGCAAGTGGAGAACATTTGAGGCTACAGTGCAGGAACCTGGCCTCCTGCCCCGTGTTTTTCCACGGGGCCACGGGCTGGTTGTGTTGTGTGCAGAGGAAATGCTGTGTCAGCTATGGTGCTGCTTACTGCCCTCAGTCTGTCTGGCAGATGGGGTCAGTCCTCATGACTCTGGTTTTTTGGAATGCTGGGATGAAGGCCCTTGAGTCTGGCCAAGTTGATGTTTCAGAGGGAAATGTTGAAGACACACTTTTTCTTTGGGTTTAGCAAACTCAGAGAAGGAAAAGAGTGGTCCCATTTATTACTGCCTGCCTGCTGGCCTGCCTGCCTAAATGACTGACTGACTGACTGAATGAATGAATGAATGAATGCCCGATTGATTGACTGACTGAATGAACAAATGATTGACTGCCTGCCTGCCTAAGTGACTGAATGAATGAACGAACGAATGCCTGACTGGATGGATTCAGAGGAGTGGGAGGTATTAACCTGCCCAACTCTGGTTAGAGCGCCCAGCCCTTGCATCTCCTGAGCACATCCCACCAGCTGCAAGTTAACCCCTGTGGCATCTTCCCGTTCCTGGAAGATGTGGGCTCAGGATATTTGGGCCGGATCTTGGTTAACCTCTCCCGAAGTGGTGTTCTGCTCTTCACAGCTACCAACCCAGAGCCTGCTATGGGCAAAGCATATCGTTAGGCACAGAGAGAACTCCCAAGGATGAGCCGGAAGGAATGAGGGTGTCCCTTTCCCCCAGCCACCTGCGGGGGGAGGAGCTGCCGAGTTGCTCACGCTGCCGCGGGCAGCACTAAGGACCTCACATAGCCTTTCCTTTCATCCTCACAGTGGTCCCGAGACGGCAAAGCTGAGCCTCCAACAGCCACGGCATCAGGTCCAGTGCTCAGGGCTACGGCAGGAAGAAGGTACTGTCATTTCCTCAGTTTACAGGTGTGGGTGCTAAGACAGATGTTAGCATCTTGCCCAAAGGCACGACATGCTATGTGCCACGTGCTGGAAGCAGGATTAAAACCTTTGCTTACACAGCTGGTAAGAGGCAGAGTGCGATCTGACCCACACTCTTTTCTTTACACAATTATATTTCTGCAATTTGGTGTTGTTGTGACCTCAGAACTTTTATTGCCGTTGAATTGAGTTCAACTACTAGAGAAGTGCTGGGCGACAAGAGAGACAGACAGAGACAGGAAGGAGAAAGGGAAAGAGAGAAAGAGCGGAGGTTGGTGCAGGAAAGTTGAGGCAGCACCGAAGGACAGCCAACATTTGGACAAGACGGTGGCACAGAGCAGATGTCACGGGGGAAGGAACAGTGTGGACCGAGGTGGGGGGTGAGAGGGAAGTGCAGCCACGCACCTGAAGGGCGGTCTAACTCGGTGCTTCCGTGCACGCCCATCTCAGCTGGCCCTGGGAGCAGGGTTTCTGGTAGGTGTCCGTCGGGGGGCCATTTTTGAAAAGTCTGTAAAGCTGTTCCTTCTAAAGATTTTATTTATGTATGTATTAGGAAAGAGAGAGAGTGAGAGAGAGCATGAGAAGGGAGAAGGCCAGAGAGAGAAGCGGACTCCCCACGGAGCTGGGAGCCCGATGTGGGACTCGATCCCGGGACTCCGGGATCATGACCCGAGCCGAAGGCAGTCGCTTAACCAACTGAGCCACCCAGGCGCCCAGCTGTTCCTTCTAATACTGGGCTCCAGATTTCTCATGCAAGTTTTCCCCCTTGGTTCTCTAGTTTCCATGAACAAAGGCATTGCTGGAAGAGCTAAGATCAAGCAGAGCACAGGAATTGAACGTTCCTGTCTTTGCTGGGTGCGTGTTGGTGGGCATAGGCCTCCAGGGCCTGCGTCAACATCCCAATTGGCTCTGGAAGGGACAGATCCCCACGATGGGTCAGCTAGGTGGATGATGGCTGCATTGCCTTTCTTGGAAGGAAGCAGGATTTTGGTTTTGTGTTGTTTTTGTTTTTGGCAAAATGCCCTGTTGTGTCAGGCCCTTTTTTTGCTCCCTGTCTGAAGCAAGAAACAGCAGGACTCTCATATTTGCCTTCTTTGATGAAAAGACAAAGCTGAGGGCTTTGCATTTTTCCATCTTCTTTGCAAAGTGGGCCTTTCAAGAATGGTAAACAAGTAAAGAACTGACATTTGCACAGTTGACAAACAGCTTCAGCACTTTTGATCCTTAAGAGAACTAGTAGATGCTTTTCCCGGTATCTAGCGAGTAATTGGTCCCCTATCCAGTTAAGTAATCCGAGGCTGGAGTTGGTTAGGAGGGGTCAGGGTCGAGAGCGGAGCAAATGCAAAGCTTTGGGCGCTCAGCTCAGGACCTATTCCTTCGCACTGTGTTTTCTCTCTGGTGCTGTTTCTCCATCACCAGAATCGGGAAGCACCTTACACTTGGCTTAGGACACGGTACACATCTACGGGGCTTGGAAGGTGTTAGCTGTTACTATTTGTGACCTCACTGCTGTGGTTGTTGTTACTCCTTCTCTGCTGTGCTGAGGCATTTCTCCCACTAGCAGAGCCTCTGTGCCTTGGGGCACGGACGATAGGATGGGAAGAACAGGGAGACTGCAGCAGACGGGGTCTGCGTTGCCCTGGGCCATGGTGCCGAACGCATCTCACCTTTGATGGTTTTGCTAGGAGACCGGGGACAACCTTGCTCACCTTTTACTCTTGAACTACAGATCACTAAGTCAATCTGGGACATGATGACCAACATTTAAAAAAAAAGAAATGAAATAGAACAAATGGAATGGAAAATGCCATCACGGATTACCCATAGTGTGTAGTTTTCATGGAATGTTTACACGCATGTATGTGTATAATGCATTATAGTAGAAAATGAATTTCCTTCTGTGGGTGACATCCAAAAGTTTTGGGAATGTTGTTGTAGAGATTAGAGGCAATAGAGGTAAAGCCAATGCTAGGCACGGAGGAAGTGATCGAATGATCATCGAGACCATCAGCTTCTTCGCTGTCAGCTCCATTTCCAGACCAGCCAGGAGAATCCCTGCTTGTCTACCTACATGGAACCAGATGGTTCACGATCTCAAACTATCAAAGGATAACTCAAGTAGCCAGGCCAGCGTTCCTTAATCCTGCCAACCGTCAGAACTGTCTGCAGATGCGCATTCAAGAGGCCGGTGGCTACAACCGGCACCTATCTCCTGAGTCTGAGAAACGCTGGTCAGAGAACAGACCGAGCTTGCCTTGAAGCAATCAAGGTGCCTTCTAGGCATGCCGTGCCGGGAGCTCTCTTGCCATTTAATACCTGGTGTCCCCTCTTTAGTTACAAAGGATTGAGGGGGCAACTGGCATGTCGATGACCACAGAGCAGTGGTGCCCCTGCTCAGATCAGACTGGCATCTGCTGGGAACAGAACATCTTGTTATTCTGGGTCCCTTTTGCTCCAGCAGTCCAAGCGTGATGGTGCGTGAGAAACATCGAGCAGCTATTTGTTCTAACACCTACCACGGATGGCACGTTAATTCAGTTGTGCTGAGCTTTTATAAAAGAGCCTCCATTGGTCCCCGGAGTGACTTTTTCCACAACGTCTGATCTTGTCTATAATGCGATTTTAACCCTGTAATGCTTGCCTGTTACCTATAGGGTGGGCACCGATTCAAAGGCCCGCCCCATGTGGTTCCCTACTGTCTGCCTTTGCGTCATCTTCTGATCGCCCTGGCTTCATCCTGATGCTTTCCCCCCAATACTTACTGCTCTTTGAATGGGCTTTGCTATTTCATGTCTCCATGCTTGTTCAAATGCCTTCCCCTCTGCTTGCCGTGAATCTCCCTGTCTCAGTCACCTGCTGAGTTTCTGTTCATTTTTCGGGACTTCATTTACCTCTTTTGTGAAGCCTAGAAGGTTAATTACTTCTTTCATTGGAAACATGTGAACCTGAGGGATAGATTCATTAATATTTGATTAAGATAAATTATAGTCAATTTATTTAGTTGCCTGTCTCCACCAAGGCATGTCCAGGTGGGCACGTACTAACTGTGACGTCCACTAAATGAATAGCAGTGTCAACTGACTCCTATGAAAGACCTACTAAGTGCCAGAATAGAGCCCCAGGCATGACCCCCCAAATACCCATGCCCTCATCCCTAGTACCTTGAATGTTACTTTAGGTGATGAAAAGAACTTTATAGATGTGATTAAGTGAAGGATCTTCATATGTAGAGATTCTCCTGGATTATATGTTTGGGTCCTAAATGTAACCACCTTTAAGAGTCCTTAAAGGAGGAAGCAGAGAGAGAGAGAGACAGAAGGCCATGTGAGGGCTGAAGTTAAATACTATCTGCCAGTTTTGAAGATGGAAAAGGAGCCACAAGCCAAGGAATGTGGTTCTAGAAACTGGAAAACACAATGGAACAGATTCTTCCTGGGAGCTTCTGGAAGGAGCATGGCCCTGCCAACACTTTGGTTTCAGTCCAGGAAACTGCTTTTGGACTTCTGGCCTCTGGAAATTCAAGAGGATAAATCTGTGGGGTCTGAAAACCATTCCATTGGTGATAATCTGTTACACCAGCAATAGGAATCCAATACACCAGGTACCATTTATGATGGGACAAAACTTACAGATGATATTTACCGAGGGAGAATAAAATAGAGCAATGCTTCCCCAACTTTGCAAGAATCACCAGAGATCTTGTTTCACTGCAGAGTTTGATTCACTAGGGCCGAAGAAGGGCCTCAGGTTCTGTATTTCATATAAGCCCCTGAGTGAAGACCACACTGCTTGCCCAGGAACCACCCTTTGAGAAGCAACGGACTTGAGCTGTGTGTGAACACAAACTGGACTGAGCAAAGGGACAGTTTGAGAGGTAGCTGTGGGCTACAGAGATTTAGAGACAAAGATCCACTGGGTAGGAAGGAGTCTATGTGGTAGTGGCCCTGGGATGGGTATATGATGGTACCAGTGATTCCTCAGTGCCATCTTGGCTGGGAGTTCAGAGGCCTGCAAATGAGGCAGATGGTAGATGACAACTTGGAGGCCAACAACATTAAAAGATTGGCCACACCCACATGGAGTCAGACCTAATGGATCCAAAATAAGTGGGTTTTTTCCCCTCTATTGCCATCCATCAGCTTTTCTCGAGAAGGAATAATACACATGTACTATGGGGCTTTGCAGAGAGAACAGTGACTTTCAATTTTCCTGCAATGTCTGGAGCCCACCTCGGTGGAGATCTTCACATCCCCCAGCGAAATAGGCACATGTTACCAGGGATTGAAATTGGACTTGCCAGGACTGAGGCTGAGAGAGAACGAGAGCTTTTGCCAGGGCATTCTCTTGGGTTAAGTGACAGTCTAAGAGCTGAGAGGCGGAGGGTCCCTGCAGAGCACGGGTGCTAAGAGGGTTGAGAGGTAAAAGGCCTCTTCTTGGTGGGTAGAAGAGGAAGTGGAGGACTAAGCATAAGAGCATGAGCTGGCCCTTAAAGAGTTCCCAAATGGCCAACTCAGAGAAGCCAAGGGCATTCAGCAAGCCTGGGGAGGAGGGGCAGGACTAAGATGGGAAGAGAACATGCAGATCCAGAATGAGAATGGAAGAACAATGGTAATGGGAGCCAAACAGGGGTCATGGAGAGAGAGCACGTCCTTTGCCCCTCACCAGGGCTGTGGCCATTGTGGGCTCCTCGTCAGTAGTGTGGGAACCCTCATACGGATGCTGTAGGCGGTGGTTGGAGGTCAGAACTTATCTACATGAAGTCCCTGTCATTCTCCAGCTGTCACGGAAATGATGGATTCCTTCAAGCAGCCACGCTGTCTGTTGGTCTTTATGCATTGTTGGGTTTATAGTCTGAGATGGAACAGGATGACCAAAGATAAGAGTTTGCCCCAGAGTTCCCCCAAGTTCCTTATCGGTGTTGTTTTGTGTCCTGTTATTCTGGGGCTTAGAACGTATAGAGAAATCCTTGAGTTTTTCCTAAGTTATTAAAGATCATCAGAGGTTAGGATAAGAAAGGAGAGAGTATGCTTGGGCAGGGAAGTTTTAATTTTGTGGTGACATCTTTGGCTGCTGCCTGATATTTATGTTATGCATGATACCTCAGTTCTCCTGCCACCACCCCCACAATCCACCCTTTAGAGACTTCTATCCCAGTTCCCAGTCAGAAGTTTTACAATTAGAAGTGGATTGAACCCTAGCTTTACTTGGACAAGTTACTTGATACCCTCCGGGTCTGTTTCTTCATCGGTCAAGTGAATGGAAATAGCATTAGCCTACCTCACAGCCTTTGTGAGGGTTAAAAAGGAGAATCCTGGAAGACCATTTAGACCAGGGTTCAGCAAACTTTTTCTGTAAAGGGTCAGGGAATTGATGTTTGTGGCTCTGTA
Organism: Nasua narica; assembly: GCA_028533885.1. Classification (NCBI taxonomy): domain Eukaryota; kingdom Metazoa; phylum Chordata; class Mammalia; order Carnivora; family Procyonidae; genus Nasua; species Nasua narica. The sequence goes on along the minus strand of CM052803.1, from coordinate 41,097,814 downwards.
GGTCATGGGTCTCTGTGGCGACGCTCAAATTGTCAGTGTAGAGGCAAATGCAGCCACAGGCAATGTGTTAAGGAATAGATGTGGCTCTGTTCTAACACGACTTTATAAACAGAGGCCAGAGTTTGCAGATCTCTGCTTTAGAATAATATGAGACAAGCCTTGGGGCACCCGGGTGGCTCAGTCTGTTGGGTGTTGGACTCTTGGTTTCAGCTCAGATCGTGATCTTAGGGTCCTGAGACCCAGCCCCGCATCGGGTTCCATGCTCCGCAGGGAGTCTGCTGGAGATTCTCTCTCCCTCCCCACCCCCACTACACTCTCTCTCTAAAATAAATAAATAAATCTTAAAAAAAAAAAACAAACGAAGTAAGCCTTCGAAATGGCAGTAGTAATTATGAATTTACATTATTCTTATTAGAAGTATCTCATATTGACCTAACCGTTTTTCTTTCAGCAGCCAGGTTCTCAAAAATTGAGGCTGGTACCATTCACTTTTATCCTCTATGGAGTAGTTTTTTGTGTGTGGAAGTGCTAGGGGAAGGGGTCGATTCTTTCCTTCGGACTTAAAATCTGACGACAGAATTCTATAATTCAAGTGTTTTGGGTATCGCTTTTTAAATATGTTGGCCCTTTAATGATTTAATTTTTATTGATCAAAAACCTTTTAGTAAGTGAGGATAATTTGAGAAATAAATAATAGATAGCCTGGTTCATTTCTCATTAACGTAGTCAAGATTCAACCGCAGAGCTGGAGAAGGGAAATTTTATAGGGAACAATTAAGTGCAAAGTGTGAAATAATCTAATTGTTTACATTTAGCTATCCCTGAGGTCTGAGTCTGAGTACTTATAGCCAAGAGAATTTATCTGATGACTTCAGTCCAAGAAATACAACTTTATTTCCCCCCTACTAACACAGCATAAACGTTAATTTAATTGTGTTGCTTGCCCTGCAAACATCAGTGGCCTTATGTTCAAAATGAAAGAGTGCATCAGCCAGCTATCTCCCGATGCGTTATTAGCTGGAGGTCAAAGTTAATGAATTTTGCCTCAAGTAGAGATAGAGAAGGATAGAATTCTTTGGCAGACAGTTTCTACTCCGCCATCCGCTTAGTGTTTTTGTTTTTTGTTTTGTTTTGTTTTGTTTGTTTTTTAGTGTTTCTCCAGGGGAGGGGGGCAGTCCACCAGACTCAAGTATTGCCTTGAGTTGTTAGGGCACAGGAGTGAAGAGTATTCTGTCCTCTGCGGCGCCGTCCCCGCCCCCTACCTCCGTAAGGACCTCCATAAGGTCTGTAAGTGTGTTGCTCAGAGAGGAAAAACAACACTGGGATCTAGAACAAGAGCCTCAGAAGCAGTATTTGAGGAAAGTCACCCATGACTGATGACCAAAGTGGATCTGAAAACACGGTAGGGCAATCCAAAACACAGCTACCATAGAGCCCTAGGGTAATGTATCTGACTTCTCTTCTGTCTTTCACGTGAAATTTGATGCCGGTGGAACCAGAGTGCAGGTTCTGCAGTAGCAGTCCTCTCTGAAACAGCCTCGTGGTCTTAGGCGAGCACCAGACAGTCACAAATCTCTTCACTCATGCTGGACGACGGAGCTAACTGTTCCCAATCTTGCACGTATCATCATAAGGACCTCAATAAGAAGCATAGCATGAAAACCCTCTGTAAACATACATTATTGTTCATTCTATTCGTGGCTTGGGTCCTTTTTGACCCAAATACTTTCACTAGGAGTGGGTAGAAGAGGCCATAGGGAAAGAGTTGCCTGATCAGTGAAGGTTTTCAAAATCTATCAATCCATGAAAGGACCCACTCGTGGTTTTGTATTAAAAAATCTGTGATGGAGAAGGGAGTGACTTTTGTATTTAAAAGCTCACGACTCTTTTTTAGGTACAATATATTTTTTTCTCTAGTAATTATCTCTATCTGGCCATAATGGAAACCCATATCTTCATGTCAGGGCATTTGTGATTATTGAATGGCCTTGAAATTTTGCAAGACTGAAAAATGTTTTTTTCCCATCTTGGTGAACTAGTCTTTGGGGATGGTCTTGGGATAGATCTACATCCATGTTGTTTAAGACAGAGGAGTGGCAAGAACCTCAAAACCCACAGAGATCTCACACCTTCAGCTCTCCGAAAGCACGTGCTTTCTCCCACAGTTGCAAATGGCAGGAGGAGTACCAGGCACTGCCCTTTATCTTGGACCATGATTTCTCTTTTCAGAAATTCAAAAGACCTTTCAGATTCTTTTCCCAAAATCAGTCTATTATTCTAGACTTCTTTCCAGGTTGATTTTCTCCTGGGAGCTCTATAGTTCTCCTGACAACTTATGTGTGGTAGGATCCCCCACCAGACTCTGATGCACCTGCACATTGCTGGACCCCATCAATGGCAAGTTTCAATGCACTGTCCTGGGACATGGCCCAGCCTACATGAGGATTAGTTGGTGAAAGTAGGTGCCCAGGAAGGGGAGTGGTCATAGCCACACATATCTTCCATACATTCAGAAAACCGTCTCAAACTTCCTTAAATGTTCTACACATGATCAATTTGTAATGCAGGCATATGAATATAATACACTGGGGTGTAGAGGGATGTCATGGGCATGCAGGGAATGGAGTTGGAGAGAGAACAAAAGAGAAGACGGTCTCAAAGTCATCACTAGTCTGCCACAGTGTTGCCTAGGGAGCTGAGCTAATGTTCACCAAAGATGCAGCCAGGACCACATTCTCTGATTCCCCCAGCTGAATGCTGTAGCTGAAACTCTTGATTCCAGAACTTGGATTTTTACTTCCTTTTTCTCTACCGGACATTAGGTTGTTTTTTGTTTTTTAGATTCTTTCCTCCAACTCAAATGTCCCAAGTCCTTATATTTTATAGCCTTTCAAAGTTTTGGGGTTAAAGAGTAGCACGATCCCAACCTCCTTCCCCTGCTTCCTGCGAAGACAATTTCAAACACCTTGGTGAATATCTATCTAAATAGAGAGGTAGGAATAAAATTATTTGACAGAAATGAAATCATATATACTTTTCTATAATTTACGATAATTTATTTAAACAGTTCAGAAGTTGTTTGGGTGTCTAGGTTGTCCTGATTTTTTCCCTAGTGTGTACAAATACAGAGGCAGGCTAATTAGCTGGAGTAAATTAGACATTTTTAAAGAAGAAAACAAAAGACATTAACAATTCTAAAGTAGTTAGAATTGTTAAAGATGCACAAATGATTAAAACTAAAGATGCATAGGGGCGCCTGGGTGGCTCAGTGGGTTTAGCCTCTACGTTTGACTCAGGTCATGATCTCAGGGTCCCGGGATCGAGCCCCGCATGGGGCTCTCTGCTCAGGGGGGAGCCTGCTTCCTCCTCTCTCTCTCTGCCTGCCTCTCTGCCTACTTGTGATGTCTCTCTCTCTCTGTCAAATAAATAAATAAAATCTAAAAAAAAAAAACAACTAAAGATGCATAAGTGGTTACAAAATTGTCCCATGGTGAAACAAATCACCAATTTTAAAATAAAATAAAAATAAAAATTGGAATACCTGGAAAATTTTTAACTTCATCATTGATATGATTTCATTATTGTACTGACCTAATTATTTGTGGTAAAATGACTTGGCCACCTAGTTTTCAACTAAATTAATCCATTCATGCATTCAAGATATATTTACTGAGTCTTGGCAGAAAATAAAATCTAATAAAATGTTCCCATATTCACAGAGCTTATGTTCTAGTGGGAGACACAAGGAAAAACACAAGTAAATAAATATGCAAGAATATCAGATATGGAAGTGGTATGCAGAAAATTGAAATAAGGTTATGTAATCAAGAGTGGCATCAGGGTAGGGCTCTCCCAGGAAAGGACAAGTATTCCAAGAATTGTGATAAAACCAACACCAGGCGTGCAAAGACCAAAGCAGGACCATCCCAAGAAGAGGGGACAGCTGGTGCAAAACCTCTACCACAGGGATGACCCTGACATGCTTCAGGGAGAGAAGCAAGACTGTATTGAAGGAAGCTAAGTGGCTCATGGTGAGAGGGGTCAGAGGCAGTCAGGGTCCAGAATGTTTCAGTTTGTCAGCCAGGAAACAAGCATGCACTTCATTATAGGCAGAGGTAGAAGGTACAAGAAGGGCTTAAGCCAAGAAGTGACATAATTTTGGTCATGTTTTCCAAAGATCACTGTAGATGTGAAGGATGCAGGGATAAGAATAGACGTAAGGAAGGGAGCAGTGAGGAGGCTGTGTGGGTCCAGGTGGAGGTGGTGGTGGCTGAAATCAAGTTTTCATCGGGGCGATGCAGAGACCTGGGTGGAGTTGGCATCTGAGTTGGACAGAGAATGAATGAGACTTGCTGGTGGGACGCAAGTGACTGGTGTGGAGGGGGCAACCCAGAATCAAAGATCAAGCCACTGGAGCCACTGAGAAGAATAATTATTTTGTCTGTTAAGCATTTTGGGGAAAAATTGCTCGTTTGTGCTCCTATTATAATATGAAGCATAGTGTAGATTTTTTTTTTCTGATATGAATAATAGTACTTTCCATTTATTGAGTACTTACCATGTGCTGGCCATTCTTTTCCTTACTGTGTGTGTAGAGGGGATACCCATTTGCCTCACTTACTAAGTTACAAAATGACCTATGTGTTCCATATGGCCTTTGCCCCTCTGGGGATTGCATTGCCAAGGAAACAGGCTGTTGAGCCCAGGCAATGAAGCCAAATCCTATTAAATGTCCAATAATTCAAACAAAACGTACAAAGCCAACCAGCATTTGGGTTTGGAATATTGGCTTCCAAATGTCCCCCTCCTAATGCCTAGCTAGGTACCTAATAAGGTTCAACATTTAGATGCCTGTCTAATTCTACCTAGAGTTCTGGACTTGTACATTCCTGCCCCAAATCCCTGCTCTGAATGTCAGAGTTTTTAATTAATCTCCCCAAATGGTATTTTCTCATAATGAGCTCTCTGCATGCTGCTAGCTTCAAACCGTAAACAAAAAGCGATTCTTTTCTTTTCCTCAGTCAGATTTTTTCCTTTCTAAAACATAAGCAAAAGTGCTTAGATACCTATCTATGCTCAACTATGGCTGGAAAAGGTTCAGAATTAGAGATTTCAGAAGTAGAAGTTGTTTAGAGAGCAACTAGTTCAAATCCACTTTATACATAAGAAACTTGAGGTTCAGACAGGTTGATTAATGTCTCCAAGGTCACACAGCACATTAATAGGCAGTGCCAGGGCCAGCATCCCCACTTCCCTGGCTGGTGACCCAAAACTGCCTCTAGGTGTTTCAAGGTGGTTCCCCTCAAACTGCTCCCCATAAAGGTCTACTGACTGCTCCTTTCTTCCTTTCCCACTCTCTTCACCTCCATCCTCTACACTCCCATCTGATTCCATGGCTCCTTCCTTTCCCTCTTCCTCCCACCCCCTTCTCAAATGCAGCTTTTCACTCCAGCTCCTACCTCTGATCTTATCATCATTCTCACCACCATTTCTCAGGCTCATCTGTCTTCTTACAAGATCAATGTATTTACCGACCAAAAGTGTTTTGCACAAATGTGTTTTTTTAATCCAGCACCCATGAGTTTGGCTATAAGCCTGTCCTCACTTGACCCTGTCATTTCATTAAAAAAAAAAAAAAGTCCAGTGGAGTGAGAAAAAAGTGTGATTGGCATTCATGTACCACATCTAGATGAATTCTTCTTATTTAGGAAAAATCGCTGCTAAGCTTTTTGGATGTGGAAGGTAAATCCTGATGGTCATGAGATGCGGGGAGTCTAATTAGTAGATACAACTCTTCCACGAAAGAAATGAGTGCCACTTCGGTGGTGTGAGTGAAGAGAGCAGAGAAGGCAAGGGCCAGTGCTGAGAGCACAGCATCAACCTGGAGCCTGGTTTGGCAGAAATGGACAGGACCTTTTTAAGAACAAGAAAAAACAATATTCCAGTTTAAGTTCTGTTCTCTCATGTTACAGTCTACTCACCTGGCCAATGCCCCTCAGTCTCCAACTAAATAAAGGCACACAGAGGTTTTTATCAAAGGCATCTTGCGAAAAACACAGAGAGGTGGTCTGTGACCAGATTTGACTGACACCCAGGTTGGGGGCTAGGAAGGAGAGACTTTAAGATACAGAACATGGAACTAAGATTCTCTAAAGCTGGAAATTGAACCAGAGATGATTCGTGGAAATGTAATCCCTTAAGGGTTTGACTAACCCTCAGAACGTTAGACATTGAGCTTTGCATTGGAATTACAGTAGGGATTCAAATCAAGTTAATCTAGATCTGCAGGGATGGGCCCCAACATGTGCCATGCTTTGGGGAGAGGATGAAGAGGATCTAATCCTTGCCCTCTAGTGCTCATAGGAAAGTATATCAAGGCAGCTAGGTATGGAAACAACCAAGTTACTGATTGAAGATAGCTCCTCCCTGATCCACTCTTGGCAGGGCACTTTATCCCCTTTATGCAGTGAATGGGATTGACTAACAACGTTGAGCCATCTTAAGTTGATCTTTGTCAAGTATTCTATTTGGAAGAGACTGGATTTTTTCCTCAGCCCACCAGACTGGCTATTTGATTAGAAATAGCTGCCTCTGTGCCTATTTAGTTTTATTCTTTACCTTAATAAATATGTTTTGAGCATCCACTTTTTGCCAAGTGTGGCCCTAAATGGTAGGGTGCAATGATGGACCAAAACTGAGGCATGACCATGCTATTGTGGAACTCAGAGTCTACGGGAGGATAGAGGCATCAATCAAGGAATCAGACAAAGGGGTGTAATAATGTAGCTGATAGGAGTGATAGAAGTTATGGGGGAGAGGTACATGGTACCGAGAGAACCTATCACCAAGGGAACTGACCTACTTAGGGTGCCAGAAGAGGCTTCCTGAGAAGCTGAGGTCTGCACAATGGGTAAGAGAGTGCAAGTGGCAAAGGCCAATATGAAATCATTGCAGACTACAGGGTCAGCTTGTGCAAGAGTCCTGTGGCATGCACAAATTAAAGCAAAGCCAGTAATATAGGAGTGGGATGAACAGGGAGGAAACAAGTGATACAATACACAGCTGGAGTAGGTAAGCAGGAGCAGAATACAGGGCTTATATGCTCCATTAGTCTTTATTGTAAAAACAATGGGAAGTCATCAAGATGTCTCGAAGAAAATATGATCATATTTAAATGCTGAAAAAATAACTCTGGCTATAGGGGAAAATGGTACAGAGCAGTGGTTACCAGACAGATGTTTTGCAGAAGTCTACAATGCTTTAAACTAAGTTGATGTCAGTAGAGATATGAAAAACTAGCTTCGACAGATATTCGGAAGGTAAATTCAGTGGAATTTGGTGACAGTTGGGATGTAGGAGTATCTTATTTGAGTTTATTAGAAACTTTAAGACAAAAACTCAAGTAATTTATTGGAATATACAAGACATATTGGTAGGGGATGGGGAAATGAGACAAGAAAAAGAAGGCAACCACTAAAAAGTGAGGTGTTAAGCCAGCTCCCATAGTGGATGACTAGAACATAGTTCATTCTCAGAGTCAATGAAGAATTACACCTCAGAATTATCCCACCCAAGGGGTGAAGGTGCTGGATTATTGATATACCCAATGACTTCCAGTCATTGACTGAGGATTCGTACGGGGGCCATTAATTTTCAGGCGCAGATGTAAGAATTGGCTATTGGAAGTGGTCTGGAGCTCATTGCGTTGATTGGGATCTGGAGATATGGGTGATGGTGTCTGGTAGGGGGTAAGGGCAAGGACAGTGTCGAGGACAGCTCAGATTTCCAGGCTATTGAGATAGAAAACGCTGGAAGGTGCTGCCCACCAGACACTGCCATGCCCCAGAAATGCCAACAAGGTAAAGTCACTGCCTTCATGGAACTTACAGTCTAGCAACATTAACTAGTTAGCAACCACTCACTAGAATTTATAATCTAGTTAGTGAGAACACCCAAGGATGTTCTCCAGAGAGCAGGCAGACAGGCTCTGGTGCTGCTTGGTCCTAATCCCAAGGGAAGTACTGAGCCAATAAATCTGATTAACAGTCTGGGCTGTGTGCCAGTCCCTGGACAGTCAACAGTGGACTGTTTCTGTGTTAATTCTGAGGCAGAGGGAAGACCTATTATTCAAAACTGTACGAGGAGGGGTTCAGAACCAGAACCAGTTCCTAGGGGTTGTGTAACAAATTGCTGTGAACTTGCTGGCCTTCAACAATGGAAATGTATTCCCTCGTCATCCTTGAGGCCCGAGGTCCAAAATCAAGGTGTTGACAGGGCCACACTTCCCTGAAGTCTCTAGGGAAGGCACCTTCCTGTCTCTTCCTGATTCTGGTGGCTCCTGGTATTCCTGGGCTTGTGGCTGTGTCCCTCCAACCTCTGCTTCATCTTCATGTGGCCTCCTCCCCTGTGTCTCTGTGTGTGTCTCAGATCTCCCTCTCCACACACCGATTAGGTGCGCCTTTATAAACAGCCCATATATAAGGCCCTTCCATACAGGGTGATCTCATCTCAAGATCCTTAATCACATCCGCAAAGACCCTCTTTCCAAATAAAGTCACATTCACAGGTACTGTGGATTAGGACCTGGACATATCTTTTGGGGATCACTATTCAATTCACTACAGCGGGCTAAGACAGACTGATAAATGTTTATAAGAGGTTAGGAGCTCTAGCAAAACTATTTCCAATTTATCATTTGGTTCAATATTAGGCCATATAGATTTACAGTCAGAAAAAAATGCAGGCAGCTTCTCAGAATGCTTTACGGGCTCCGTGGGATATAGCAGATTTAGAAGAAAAACCCAGGCTGATGGAAGGAGAAGAAATGAGCCCAGAGAGGAATCTATTCACAAATTATAAATAAACACAAGTGAATTAAGAAAGTAGAACAAAATAACCAGAAAGCTTTGGTTTCACATGGGAAAGAACTGAAAAAAAGAAATAGAAATGCATTGACAACCATGATGAAGTACGGAATAAAGGCTTGACAAAATAAAATGAAAAATGAGGAAAGTTATCATCAAGGAAATATCAAACCAAGGCTATACCTATAAAATAAAAATTTATGGACTTGAATATGAGTCCTTTAAAAGGATCTTTAAATTACTTCAGGAAATATTTCTTCTTCCACTTGTGTCTGGTAGACTCTGACAGGAAGGCCACTGCCCAGATTAAAGACACATTGCCACCAATTACTGGCTAACTAACCTTTCAACTCTGACTTTCTGGGCTCCCTCATCACTCTACACATGGCCCACAGTAGTTCCTGAGCAAGTATTATGTCCTGGCACAGTTTAGGTTCCTTGGAAAATCTAATAGACGTGGCTTAACTATTTAAGTAGACCACACAAGTCATAGATTACTGGCCATCAAATTAGATACTGCTTTTGGGTTGGCCATCGATCCCTGCTTCATTTAGGCCAGGGCAAGTCAGACTGAGTGGTCTCGTGGCATGCGCATCTGTCCCTTTCTGGGTCATCGCTGGAATAAAGACAACGATACACACACATTAAACAGATGGGCAAAGCGCTGCCATGAAGCCATGTCCATGCTATGGTATAGCATGGGTGATGGAATCGGGGGCCCACAGGAATGTGTGAGTGCTGTTCAACAATGGGAAGGTGCAGGGAGGGGCTGAGTGGTGATGGGAAGGCAGTCAAGAATTCTGAATGCAGGATGCACACAGACCCCATTAAGAGCCCAAGTACAGCATGTCTAAGACAACTGGACTGAGTGATGATCACTCCAGTGATTGTATCAAAACCTTGTGCTGTTCTTAGATGAGAAACCAACTGGAAACAAAAATAAGACTTGAGTTCTATTTAATCATCTTGTCTGAGGGGTGAAGGAAGGTTTCCCCATCCCAGTTCTTTAACTGGAAAGCGGGCACAACAAACGGAGTTGTTAAATTAGCAAGTATGCCAGCAGTTTCATTTATTAATTGGTAGGTTCCATTTTAATTAAAATCATCCTAGCTAATTAGTCATTTTACCGTGTGCAACGCCAGCTGTATAAGCTGGAGGACATGATGAAGGCAAAAATAAACTCTGCTCGCCCTCCAGTTTATTAAGTTTGTATTGTTTTTCCCTCTCCCACGTAGGGAATCAAGGGAAACATAAATTTAACCTTCTGTTCTTGCCTCTCTCCTTATGAAATGAGACTCGTCTTGGAGTAAGTGGGTAATAGTAAAGAGTAAAGGCTCCAAAATTCACACATGTGGGTTTGGATGTTGGCTCTTCCATTCATGAACCGTGTGGCCAGGGGTAAATATTTAACTTCTCTGGTCCTCCGTTTTTCCATCTGAAAATGGGAATAAGAATAATGCTCACTGCAGAGATTTGATGTGAGGGTTCGATAAGTCAGCAAAGTGTTAGCTCCTCTCCTTACCACCCACCATCCCACTCACTTGGGTAGCATCTCCTTATCCAGCGGGGCTCAGCCCCGCCACCACCTCCTCTGACACGGCTCCTGAGTCCCACATCCGAGTCAGGTGTTCCTCCTCTCTGTGTCCGCATGTTTTTTCCTATCCCCAAACTGTATTTGAATTGTGCATCTACATGTGTGGCACACACCCCATTGGTGAGTGATCGTGGTTAGCTTACAAGATTCAAATACACGTGTTTTTTTCTAGTATGTGCTATATCTTCAAATGGCTACCAAGTTAGGACGTAAACACTTAACTAAATTATGTTGGATGTAACAACATAACAGACAAAATTATTCAGGGTTTCTTTTGGCCTACGTGTACCCTGAAAAAATTACTGAGATGTCAGGGGCGCTCACTGTGAACCAAGAAAGTTCAGGAACCTCTGGCATAATGAAATGATGATGTGCCGAACCAGAAAAATGACAATACTTGAGATTATTGTTATAATATAATCTGGTAGTTATAATAATGTTGTAATTACTAGGTAACAGGTAACTGAGCCTTTTCTACTCCCCAGGCATTGTTCTGAGCGTTTCGTTGTGCTTTCAGTAAAGGCATCCCATGTATTCACTCCTTTAATCCCTTCAAAGGCCTAAAATAAAAAATTTCTTTCTCCCACTTATGGAAGAGGTAAACTGAGGCCTGTAGAGAATGAGTCACTTGCTAACAGGTCACCGAACGGGCTGATGTCAGAGCTGGGATTCAAATGTAGGCACCCTGACTCTCAGACTCACGGCTCTTAACCACCTGCTTACCGAGGCTGCAGGGAGGTGAAGGAGGAGACCCAGCTGAGCTGTCGGATGGCACAAACTACAGAATTTAGGGACGGATTTTAGGGACTAGAGATAGTAAATGTTTTGGGGTGTTCGCCTAGCCCACTTTCTTCAGAAATGCTCCTCTCCACACCTTGATGACTCTGGGGACTTAGGAGTTGAGTGCATTTGTGGTCCCGACCCCCACCCTTGACCATTTCCACAAGTTACTGGAAATCTGCCTGATGACCCAAGCTAGGGTAAATGAAGCTTCCTCCAAGGCCCTGGAGACTGATGCACTGAGCTGCAGTCCTGTAGCAGTCAACCCAGATGGATGGTTCCTGCCCCATTAATGGCAAGATGCAAAAGGGAAGGTTTACAACTTCTTGCTTTTGAGGTACCTAGCTGGGGTGCTCCTTCCCCATTGCTATGCTTCTTGAAGCTGATTCGTTCAGTGGTTTTACATATTCCCTGGGATCTTTGCCCTGTCAGTAACTTCTTTCCTTTGAGACTTCTGTTCCTTTTAACCAAGGATGTTTAGCTAGAACCCTGAACATAGATGTCCTAAAATACAGAAAATACACTAAAAAAGAAAAAAAAAAGGGCAGGGGGAGGCAATACCTCCATTGCTAAATATTTAACCCCTTGAATTGGGCGGCCACGAGTGTCATTCAGATTGTAGACTTCGGCTGGGCCAAGGCCTCTTAGAAACCAGGCAGATCTGAGGAGTTCACAAAAACTGTTCGGAAAGGCGGCTCTCTGCACTGCCAGAGGGGTCAACAATCTACCAGGCAATTACACTGCTGTCAGATTGTAAATACACATTTGCAAATGCCTCTATAATTGCTCGGAGACCGTTTAGGCCTGTTCATGCAGGGCTGGTTACTGAATGTTAATGGAGATGCTTACCCAACATCTGCTTTCAAGGTTGGAGCCAGATTTGTGCCATTTCCATGTTTACGGGTTTAAAGCAGCGGATCGGGCATTTTTCCTCTGCCAGCACTCAGGAAAGAAAACCTCGGAAGCAGTGGGCAGTTGCAGGGCTGATGGATGGGTCCGGTGTGGCCATCACATTTTCAGCTTGACCAGAATCTTCCTAAAACTGGTGCGGCTTTCTAAAACTCTTGTAGCAGTCAGTGAGAGAGGAAATTGCTGTCACGGGCTTAAGGTTACGGTGCTTTATGCACTCGTCTCCCTGACCTTGTGCAGGATGGTTAACCCTGCAAGTAAATGAAGAAATTCCTGCTAACTTGAAGGCACGATGTATGGAAAGGCCCACGTAGGAAGTGGTAGATCTCAAGGGATGCAATTCAGAATGTTTGTCTTTTTGACTTTTCATTTGGAGCTTGTGCTCAAAACCAGTGTTTTTCTGCTTTCATCCTCTGAAGACAGAGAACATTCTCTCTCCCGATTGGTGGGCATACGGGCCTCTGAAATTCCTTCATTTCAGTTGCTCTGAGACCCACCAACACCCGTGGGCATCTTGTACATGTCACAGAATCCATGTGTTAAAGGTCACATCATCCCGAATTCTAACTGCTGGCAACACTTCAAGTTTGGGTGAATATCCATCGAGCCATTTTCAAGTGTTATGTTGTATTACTTAGGGTAATAGCTCTGCTCTAACAAAATGACCCCAAATAACAGTGGCAGAAATGACAGAATTTTATTCTTCTCTCACATAACAGGCCCGAGTGAACAGCACAGGGTGACAGGTTGCTTTACTCCAGAGCGGCTCCCACCCCCTTTGGGTTCTGCCATCCCCCCCTGCAACTGTCCTCATGTGTATGGTCAAGGCCAGGCTGCAGGTAAATCCATGTTGAAGCTCCTGGAGAGGGGAAAGAGGGTCCAAGAAGCTGGCTTATGTCTTCAGTTGGAGATGACCTGCAAGGTCAAGTTTCACTCACATCCCATTGGCCCAGATTAAGTTCCAGAGCCACATTTCACTGTAAAGAATCCTGGGTAATGCCGTTTCTTTCTGGGGAGCTAGGAGCTTTGCTTCAACTCTACTGCCAGCGAGGAAAATGTGGATAGCTTCTGATGGCTGGCCAGAAGTTTCTAGTCATGTGGAACAACAGACAGAAAGAGATATTACCTCCCGCGAATAAAATAAACGCCACATGGTCATATATTCAACAAGTATTTATTAAGTGCCTACTACGTGCCAGATACATGTGTAGAAAACAATATTAACATACTGTGGGTGAAATTATGCAACACTACGAATACATTTTTCCACTTTTGGAAAACCCTTTTGCTCTCTTAGGTATTTCAGGGCAAATGGGGAAAAGGCAAGGTTTTTTCCCCTTCATGTTGCAGGCGAAATAGTTGCACCTGTCAGTTTCCGGCAGCTCGCACTATTGTCGTTCTTATGGATAAGTACACGCAAACTCCTCTTAGTCATTTGGATGGTGGTCTCATAAATCATAACTTACTTGTAGCCTGCTTCTTGAGTTTTAGGAAGATCTCTTCAGAGGATGACATTAGATCATTGAGATTAAACTCCATTTCAAAGATGGGTTTTTCCCCCAAAATAATTAAGGCAAGGAACAGGGCAAATTTTGCAGTTATTCCCTTGATTTGGTAAGTGACACCATCTTCAGGGTCTGTGTACTCAAAGCAATGAATAATAACATGATGACCATAATGTGTCAGGTGATTCTGGTGGTAGACATGTGGATGCAGGAAATATTCCAGAGGCACCAGGAACACGCTCTTAACTTCATCGGGGTTAGGCTGGGCCTGGAAGTTGTGGTCTAGAAATCCTACAACTGGGGTTATCAGTGTATTGCTCTAAAAGCAGAAAACAAAATACACAAATTAAGAAAACAGTCCAAAGCAGTCAATGACATAAGGTGGGTAGGGAAGGAGGAAGAATTTGCTCTACACGTGAACAGTCATATCCCCTGTGAAATGGGGGTAGTCTCGCCCCCACCTGAGGCAGTATCTGTGAGATGACTCTGCAAATGTATCTTCTGTGAACATACTGGTATAATCTTTTGGAAGAGCAATCTGGCAATGTTATAAAAATGTGGTCCCTTTGACCTAGCAATTGCATTTGTATAAATATATCTGTATGATAAATGCCTACCAGTGAGAAAAGATACGAGACCAAAGCATTTTTTTAAGATTTTATTTATTTACCTGACAGAGAGAGAGAGCGAGTGAGCACATAAACAGGGGGACTGGCAGGGGGAGAGGGAGAAGCAGGCTGTCCTCTAAGCAGGGAGCCCGACAAGGGACCCTGGGATCATTACCTGAGCCAAAAGGCAGACGCTTAACTGACTGAGCCATCCAGGCACCCCTGGACTGAAGCATTATTTGCAACAGCCCCAAACTCTACAGTTAGCACTCCTCCACTGATGGACATTCAGGGTAGGTCAATTACGAGTGTATCTGTATAACGGGATACTCTGCAGCCCTCAAATGTGATATAGACACCTTCCCCTGTCAGTACAGACAGGGATGTACCATCTCATCAATAGAAAAGTGACATTAACTGTGGCATATACCGAATTATGGGAAATTGCATTTATAATTATATATGAACTATTTTACATAACAGATGTTTATAAGGGGGGAGGCAGGGATTTCTATTTATAACCGCAACTGCTTGCAAATGAATGCAGGGTATTATTAAGTGAAAGACCTGCTGGGACTCTCCAGGGGGAGTTAGTGTAGGAGCGGCATAATAATAAGAGAAGAACTGCATAAGCTTGATGCGGAAAGTGAGAAGAATCTTGAGTTCTTGAGGGGCATTTGGAGAGAAAGTGGCTGCAAAAAGCCAGGGCTATACCTTGAGGCTGGGACACGAGAGCAGGATGAACAGGTCTGTGGAAAATTCTCAGGGGAGCGACAGCTGAAGCATGTTTAAGAACATTGGTGACTCAGACCATTAACTGAATTAATGGTGAAAGCGAGTATCTGGACCCGGAGTGGAAGATGGGAGTGTAGACTTTAGCCGTCCTTCGGGTGGGAAATCCGGGGTCCTAAGTGGCCCCAGTGCAAAAGCGGCATTCTTCCAACGGCGATCACCACCTGGCCCTGGGTGAATGCTCAGCCTCGTGGGCCACAGGGTTCCCCAGGAGTGGTCTCTGCGAGATGGGGAACACTCAGACGCAAGTGATTCGTAAGGACGTGCTCTCGGGACAAAGCATGAGGCTGGGAGGAAGGCGGGCCAGGGCCCTGCGGGGCATCTGGGGGTAAAAGTACACCGCCAAGCCAGGCTGTCATGCCCCTCAGCACAGCCACTGGGGAAGGACTGGCCGGCCAAGCATGTTCTCAGGCCCTCCAGGCTGCCTGTGAGCAGGGAAGGGTGGGAAGCTGCAGGTGTGAGCTTTCGGAAACATAATTAAGAATACGAAAGGGTCTGGACAGAACCCGCAGTGTTGGTTCAGCATGCGTGCGGCTGGTGCTTGCTGTCACCATGAAGTGACCACAGCCTCTGGGGCGCTGGTCTAGGACCCAGCACCCTCTCCCTGCTTCTGCACAATAGCATGACCCTGAAGGAGCTTTAACCGTGGAAATCGGAGACCTGTGCGACCTGCTCAAGGTCACAGCCAGCTAGTACTTGGCAGAAACCGGGATTCACGGGCCTGCTGCCCACATTCTAGAGCACAGTGCTTCCGGGCGACAAAGACACGAACGTCCCCGTATTTCAGAGAGATGACACACCAGCCTCACACATGGCTTAAACACTGCTGTAGAGAGCTCTCAGCTGCCAGTCAGGGTCAAGCTCTTCCTGAGGGCTGAGCTAGGCGCACGAACTCATCCTCACTCTAAGGGCCAAACTGCTAGGCACGGGTGTAGACAAGCAACTTAGCGTGGCCAGTGCTGGCTCTTGGACTTGCGTGTCAGAGTCTAGGGGAAAAAAATCAAAGCCACAAAGGGAGTTAATGGCTTGAGACTGAATGGTTTCAGATGGGAAGTCAGGCACGTTCAGCATGGTTCAAGTTTAGAGAAGTCAGAGAGGCTTTAGAAATCTGTGGATGAAAAGCATCTCTGGACACACAGTTCCCAAAACACAGGTGTCTGTCTTGGAAGGAAAAGAATGGTGGATGCATGGCAGACGTTGTAGGACCAAGGGAAGACTGAACTTCAGCCACTTGCTAAGCTGGAATCCCCTGGAGCCTGGCTTCTGCTGTGGCCACAGGGATGAGGCACGCTTCAGGGCCCCCAGCAGGGGCCCCATGATCTTAGAAACATTTCCAGGAAAGGACACAGCACTGAAAGGCACCGACATGTTTACAGGAATCGAAGCTCCAGAGGGGGTGAAGTGAAGAATGAATGGAAACGTATCGGCCATGTACGGAGAAGGCGAAAGGTCTCCTGAGGCCGTTGCAAGGAGCAGTACATACACGTATGGCACAGGGACACCGGGGGTGGGCTCGGAGGGCCATCGCCCGCTAACCTGGAGGGTTAGCACAGGAGGTGGGAAACAGCCAACAGCACCTCCTCTAACTCGGACACCCAGAAACCTCTGCAGACATCGCCATGTTCCCTGGGGGACAATATCAGCACTAAAGACCACTGGATTAGGTTCTGCTTTTAAGTGTTTAACCAGTGCTAGTTTTGCACTACATTTAAAAGATCTGCAAGGTCCGAAGAAAAAATCACCCTCGCTAGCACTTCGAAACACAGGATACCGTTCTTGAAAGCCTTTGTTCATTCTAACTTCTTGATAATGTGATTGGCATTATTATATCAAGAGGATGTCATTTTAGAAACCTCCGGCTTCAGGAGCATCCGGCCCACTGAGATCTCCTGAGGACCAGACATTCTCCTGTGGAGACTGTTGTGTTCTGCCCCTTCACAGGCAGGACTCAGCAGTTCCCAGGTGCCTTGGAAATGGAGTTACTCTCACTTTGGGAACTTTTTACTGTAAGGGTTTGTCAGTAGAGTTTTAAAACAAATCCCCCAAACAGGCCGGGGGATTTGCAGATGCTGAGCGGAAGGGGTTCCCATTAGAGAACATAGTTGCCCAGGAAGTAATTGATACATCTCTTGTCCCAATCCCACGTTTTCTCCTCTCATTTAGGAAGCATTTATTTGAGAGCCCATTAGTTTCTTCTGAACGAAATCTCCCTTGAGTGGTGACCTTTCTGTTTTGAAAATGGACCTATTAAGATAGATGTCTCAGCATCGCTGATCACCACAACACTTTACCACCAAAACTGGAAGGCAAATGGAACATCATGGATAGTCTGACCCACTTTTTTTTCTAATTGTTATGCATCAGTGGGACTCTCCTCTGGAAATGAAAATGTACCTGAAAGTCCAGTGTGTAAAACATACAGTTTATCCCTACCTCCAAATGTGATTAGAGCACTTCCCTCTGTGATATTATTCCCCCAAACCCATAACCCTAGCTTAACCATGAGGAAAATATCAGATAAATCCAAATGGAGAGCCATTCTACAAGACACCTGACCCGTGCACTTCAGGAGTGTCAAGGTCATGAGAATAAGGAAAGTCTAAGAAACTGTCACAGACCAGAGACTAAGGAGACACAACAACCAAATACAATACGGTATCCTAGGTGCGATCCAGGACAGAAAGGAAGACATTAGTAGAAAAATTAGTGAAAGGCAAATAAAGTGTGGAGTTTAGGTAATAGCGGTGTACTAACATTGGTTTCTTAATTGTGACAAGTAGATACCAGTGGCGTAAGATGTTAATGATGGGAAGAAATGGGTGTGGGTATATGAGCACTCCCTGTAGTATCTTTGCAACTTTTCTGTAGATCTGTACCTATTCTAACATTGCAAGTTTATATTAAAAATTTTAAACCAGTAAAATAATGCTGTTATCCAAGCACAAATTTATATTTACTCCTTCTAAAGTCAATTAATACAAGTGATAAGTTCATGTGAAATAAGATATGGATATTATATCAGCCCCAGATTTCATTTTGTTGCTTTCATGTTTTTTTTTTTTTTTCATGAATACAATCAAGGAAATCCTGATTCATAGAGAAATGTTACAAATAGTAATAGTTCTTAGACAGCTTGCCTAGGGATCTCAGGGTACTACTCAATTAATGTGATATGGAGAAGCTTGATTCCAAAATATGCATAAAAATGAGTGTATTTAGGACAAAAGTAAGACACTGGTGGTCTCCAAGAGGCTAAAATTTGGAACACAGCATGCTCAAGCATGTAATATTTTTTCAACTGAATTCTCAAAAGAAATATATATTGGCAAAAATTAAATGTAAACTGAATCTTAAAGAATCCTGAAGCATCGGGGCACCTGAGTGGCTCAGTGGGTTGAAGCCTCTGCCTTCAGCTCAGGTCATGATCTCAGGGTCCTGGGATCGAGCCCCGCATCGGGCTCTCTGCTCAGCGGGGAGCCTGCTTCCCCCTCTCTCTCTGCCTGCCTCTCTGCCTACCTGTGATCTCTCTCTCTGTCAAATAAATAAATACAATCTTTAAAAAAAAAAAAAAAAGAATTCTGAAGCATCTACAAGGTTCTACAGAATCCAGTTTGAAAACCACTGACGGAGTTCGACCCTTTCGTTTCTGGATGGGGTAAGAGGGGCCCAGACGGGCAAAGGGACTTGCTCAAGCCCACATAAGAGCCAGGCTCTTGACTCTGCGGCCAGCACTGTCTTGCTTGGCCACATGGGGAACGCTGGCGATCACAGGTCCCCCGGCGGCCATGAGAGTGGAAGCAAGCCCGGCCCACTCTGACACTTACGTCCAGCAGACACGGCACCAGGCAGCAGACAGCGTCCACTTGATGAGGATGCAGCCCGACTTCCTCCTGGGCTTCCCGGAGCGCCGTGGCCACATCATCCACATCTGTCGGTTCAGACTTGCCTCCAGGGAAGCAAACTTCTCCAGGTGACCTTCGTAGCTGGATATGGAAAGAACAGAGCTGCCATGCAGGGTTCCAGTCCTTGCACCACGCACTCATTCAACAAGTAGTTCCTGAACTTCTATTTTGTGCCAGAGACCACTCCCACCCTGGTGGGAATAAGGGGGGGAGGGGAGTAAGACCCATCCAAAAGAAGTTTTTACTTGAATCCTTTTAAAAAATGACTTTTGAGAACTTTCTTCACTTGTAATTTTTCTCTACTTGCCCTAAAAGATACCATACACACGAAAACAGATCT
>CM052803.1:41045168-41078020 GCA_028533885.1 Nasua narica | reverse complement strand
GGACCACCACGCAGCCATCTTGATGCCTTATCCGACCCACTGGACACCGCAGCCGAAACCACGCTATCTGCGCTCTGCCTTCGGGTACGATACCCTCCCTGGCAGGCAGCCTCCCCTGGTGTAACTGGTATAATACACACTGCTGGGTGGGCAGACAGACAGACAGACCAGCCCTTTGAGAAGATGCCGCCAATTTGCGGCTTGCCTCTGGTTTCCTGTTTGTCCCTGGTTGGCTGTCTTAAAATGGTCCCAGAATAGTGTTCTCCGTCGGGGACGGAGGGTGCTGGTCACTGCTTGAGGTCCTCGGTGGAAGCCAGAAAAGGACACAGGCTGTTTTGGAGCGATTTCAAGGATGCGGTAGCAGAGGGTTGTGCTTCCAGCAGCGCTGTCCGATAGAACTTTCTGCAATGAGGGAAGTAATCTCAGTGTTCTCCAATGCAGTGGCCAGCAACCAGATGTGCACTTGAGTCCTTGGTGTGCCTGAAGAACTAAAATATTTTAAAATATATTTTCTTTCAGATAATTTAAATAGCCACATGTGTCTAGTGGTCAGCATATCAACGCAGTCTGAGGGTTATAGTTTCTGAGTTTCCAACCGTCTTGCAACCTTCTTGGAAATATCAGCTCAACCTAACATCTAGCTAAACACATGCTTTGGGGAAAATTCTTAGAAGTTTCTTCCTAGGATATTTTTGGGGGCTGGAGCCCAGAAGCAGGCATCCTTATTAATTCTTTTCTTCTACAACAGCAAATGTGAGCTCACATTCCCCCCAGCAGACCCCACCGGCTCCTATCCTCGCTTCTCTCTCCACATCAGTGAGGATTTGCATCAGGCCTCTAGATTTACCAAGACAAAAAGCTGTTAGCAATGAAAGTGCTCATTTGCTGATGACTTCTTATGGCGTGAGCTGTGTTGTCATATGTCCAACACAATGATCAGGTGTCGTACCTGTCATTAGAGAGTTGATGTCTGGGGCCCCTGGGTGGTTCAGTTGGTTAAGCATCTGCCTTCCGCTCAGGTAGTGATCTTGGGGTCAGCAGGGAGCCTGCTTCTCCCTCTCCCCCTCCCCACCCATGCTCCTTCTCTCTCTCACTCTCAAATAAATGAACAGAATCTTTGGGGAAAAAAAAATAAAGAGTTGATGTTCTAGAAGGGGAAATATGGAATTTACCAAAGTGGGATCCATGCAAATGTAGGCCCGTCGAGTGCCCTGTGGGAGAGCACCACGGTCAAATATGTTTGGGAAAAGCTGTCTTCAATCCTCCATTTGCAGATCTGTGATCTGTAGTGACGTGGCAAAGTTTCCCAAAAGTGCTGTAAAAAAGTCTCCTTTATTTTGTTTATGCCAGCTTTCTTCTGATGTCCTTGGCCTTGGAGTTCTTTCTGCCTCCATAATACCCACTAGCATTGATCGGAACTAGTGTTTTGTTGAAGGCACTCTGGGCGGTATGGCATCAGCGTGATGAGTGGGGACATAGGGGAAGGATGGACTGTTTCCTCCTGGGGATAAAGGAGACCTTCATGGGGGATCCTGACCTGCTGCCCCAAATAGTGTCTAAAACACCACCATTCCTTTTTCACTTAACCCACTTTATTTCTCTTTAAAGCGCTCATCACTGGGTGATATCACACGTGTTGATTTTCCGCCATCCCCTGCCTCTCCCACAAAAACCTCAGCTCTGGGAGGCAGGAAGCAATGCGTCCTTTCCCCACCACTGTTGCTGCAGCCCCCCGATAGCAGTCCTTTTTTTTTTTTTTTTGGCTAAATGTGGCAATGATGAAAACATTTCAACTGGGCTTTGAAGGATGAGAGGATTTTTTTAAGGTTTTTATTTATTTATTTGAGAGAGAGAGCAAGTCAGGGGCAGAGGCAGAGGGAGAAACTGACTCTCCATGGAGCAGAGACCCCAACGCGGGGCTCAATCCCAGGACCCCGAGACCGCAACCCGAGCCAAAGGCAGACATTCAGTTGACTGAGCCATCCAGGCACCCCAGGACAGGAGGATTTGGGTGGGCTTTGGTGAAGGAGACAGTCACTCTAGGAGGAAGGAGAGGCACAGAGAATAAAGCTCTTGGAAGCTTGTGGAGAAGCTGGCTTTGCTTAAAGACAGAGCAGGAAGCCAGTAGTGGGAGAAAGCCTGCAAGGATACATGGAGGCCATCCAGTGGGGAGAGAGAGAGAAGGGTGGGAGAAAGAGAGAGAGAGGAGGGCCGCCTTGCTGTATAGGAGCAACCCCTAAGAGGGATGAGATGTGGGGGTCACCCCTCTGTCTCCAGAGGGTGCTGGGTTCTCTCCTGGGGACGAGGCACTGTGGAGAGTGGGCCACTCCCATCTTCTCACTTTCTGGCTGGGTTAGCAGCGCACAACATGCCCAGTGAGATAGATACATATATGATGTATGCGTGCCCTTTGCTTTTATAAAGTTCTACAAGACTGTGCATTCATAATGAACTTGCTTCACTTTATCTACGCAGAAGCAAAATGCATAGCATAAAACACGCACAACCAGAGGTTCACAAAGGATGCCATCCTTATAAACAAGTCTCAGTGGGACACTCAAGGAGGAGATGAGTCATCTTTCTGGGAAAAGGCATGTGCTGTTGGACCGTATTTCCTTTCTGCATTGTCATTCAGAATACAGATGTGCTCTAGAGGAAGGGATAAAGAGCAGAACATGTTTCTTTTAATGCTGTTTGTCCTACTTCAGAGTTAAAGGTAACGTTTTGTTCCCCAGATAGGTGCTGGGTAGCTAAGTAGGCTAATTTGTACAGCCTCGTGGGCAATGAGATGTTTGCAGTGGCCACACCATGGGCCGAACTCTGACCTTGCATTGAGATTAAAATATATTTCAGTTTAGTAGAGGTAAAAATGTATTCCTGATAACACCCTCCTGCACCGTGGCAGCCCCGGGATTGCTTGTGTTCCTTTCCCTAATGCCGTGACAAGGTTTTATACGCTTTCTATATCAAAAATCGTCATCAGGGAAGCCACTTATTCTTGAGGGCCCATGTGTGAGGCATTGTGGGAAAGTGTGTTCCCTGCTTTACCTGGATGGGTTTAATTAATCCTCCAGCCACCCTTCAAGCTAGAGACCTCTCTTTGCTTTTGCAGAGAAGCATCCTGAGACAGCAGAGAAACAGGTGAGAGCTTGGAGCAGGACAGATGGAGCTAGGATTTGCATAAAAGCCATTTCACTCCAATGGCAATATCCACGTGTGACATTTTGCTCCTTACTGAGCATGTTTTTTTGTAATTTTTCTGTATCTTTGTGTCTATTTGATTGCTACTGAATATATACATGTGTTTGTATGTATACATAATATACATGCCCTCAAATGTCTTTTATTTGTAATGTATACCTTGCCTATTAGAAAATGGTTTAAGGTGCTTTGCCTGATATTAAAACCAAAGAAGTCTGGAGACACGGATTGTGTAAGTAAGAAAGAGAAGGAAATTGTCCTGGAAGCGGAAGGCAAGGTGGCAAGATGGTCCTTGCATTCAGGTTTATCCGTGAACTTCCAGGTAGCCAAGGGAGGAAAACAAGAAGCCTCCTCTCTTTTTTTGTCCCATGTCTACATCCTGTTAAATGTTTCCAGCTTACATTGTCCTCGTATGTCCACAAACAATAGGCTCTTCTCACTGCTGGCAAGGCCCAGTGCCCCTCCGTTTAACAAAATGCAGGGCTGAGAAGGATCCAGAATAATCAAGCAGGACACGGTCTCCCCAGTCTCCCTGCTCTTGGAGCTAACTCTCTATCAGACCCAGTAATGTCGAGGTGCTGTCCAAATCTCAGTGGCACCTCAGGGTTAGAAGACACACCCTGGACAAGACAGCCAGCAAGAAAGGGCCAGAAACTAAGGGATACAGAGCTGAGACCAAAACCCAGCTCTGGCCTGGCAGCTTCTCCCAGGGCTGAATGGATTATTGGCAGGTCCGAAAACCTACCCACCCAGGCTTCCACAACTCCTCCTATCACTTCCCCTCGCGGCTGCCGCCGCCTCTACCTTCCACCGCCTGGTGAGATCCTGATGAAGGAAGAGGAACCCGAGGGAGGCTGCTGGCTCACTGTGGGCCGCTGTGGCCTCACAGATGAGAATAGTGTCACTGTTTGACTCCAGGCTGCACACTCCACGAGGGTAGGAGAAGTGCCTGCCTAGTTCACTTCAGCACCCTGACAAAGACCCTCCGTGACCACATTCCAGTCTGGCTCCTCACAGCCCTCTTTCCTATGAAGCATCAACCTTGCTCACCCCCCGTCCTGTTTGGGGTCGCCTTAGCCCACCGGCAAGGTAAGAATCCTGCTAAGTCAGCGTAGTGGGGCTCACCCTACCCTTGACACCTGGTCACGTTCCTCACCTCTCCCTTCCAGGCGTGAGTCCTGACTTTATAAGACCTCGACCTTGACCTCCACCTCAAGGTAGAAGACATCTGGCAAGAATCCTGGTAGGTCATTTTAGCAAGAATGCTGCTACCGTTGATGTCCCCTGCTAGTAATTTTCCATCCACTGACCGCCCACCCTCTGCTCATTGGACATGAATCCCCAGTTTCAGAGCTGTATTCAGAGCTGAGACTGATCTCTCTCCCCTGTTGTGATAGTCTTGACACCCATTGCAGTAGTCCTGAGTAAAGTCTTCCTTACCTTAGTAACAAATGTCAGAATGTCTTTTCAAGATTTATTTATTTATTTTGGAGGGAGAGAGAGACCGGGCAGGAGAGTGCGTGCACAAGTGGGAGGGGCCAGAAGAGGGACCGAGAACCTCAGACAGACTCCACGCCAAGCACAGAGTCCAACGAGGGCTCCGTCCCAGGAAAATGTCAGAATGTTTTGTTTAACAGTCCCCAGCCTGGAGCAGAGTGTGTGGCCCATGACTGAGTGACACGTAAGAGTAGATAGTGTTTTCATTCGAGGAGCTTTTCCCCTTTCTAGCTGTGTGACCCTAGCTAGATCCCTCCACCTCTCTGAACTGCAGTTTCCTCTGGCAAATGGCAGAGATCCTTAGATCTGCCCCAGAGCGTGGTGAGGAGGGAGTGAAGCGAGGCTCGGAGTACATTTGGCGCGGGCTCTGGCACTCTGCAGGCAGGGAAACGGCCGGGGAGGTGGGCCTGGCCAGATCTGCAGGGCTTTCCAGCCAGATGAAGGAGTGGGGAATCCAAGCCTCCATTTGAAACTGAGCCTTACAAACAGTCCCCCGGAGATGTCCTCCTTAAACTGCCTCTTTGCTGCCATATTTTTGAAAACTGTGTTTAGGTGGCAGCCGCTGCCATGAGGCTTTGTGTTTTGTGATGACTTGTCTCGTGAACAGCTGTTGGTTCCTCCTGGAACTCTGTTTACCTAATTTGGTTAGGCTGGTGCACAGACAAATGGGCTTTGATATGATAAATGGTCCGTGAAAGCGCAAGGAGTAGGCATACAACCCTAATTTTCCATTCTATCCAGGAATAAAGGAAAAGGTTACCAGCTGTAAAAAACCACCAGATTAGAAGCAGATTTCTGATTGTCCGCCTGCCGGGAGATCACCTCGGCGCACGACCTGCAGAAGTTGTAATAATTTGCAATTATGTGCCAGCCTTTTTCTTAGGACACACAAACACTTCCTAAATATTGCCCTCCGCTCAGTGAGACAGAGATGCTGCGATGTTAGCATTTTGCAATTAAAAAGTGATCTTAAAAGAAACACTTTAATAATCTTTCTCACGCAGCACATTTTTAGAAGCTTCTCAAGCCGATGT
This sequence comes from Nasua narica, assembly GCA_028533885.1. NCBI lineage: Eukaryota > Metazoa > Chordata > Mammalia > Carnivora > Procyonidae > Nasua > Nasua narica. Next base: position 41,072,288 of record CM052803.1, on the reverse strand, counting down.
TTCGGGACAGGCGTGTTACCTGATTGCGTTACCTGAACACCTAAAAGCTTGGGGCTTGCATGCGTGTTTCTACACCGGCCTGCTTATTAAATTCTGGTGCAGTGCGGCTCTGGTTTCCCTCAGAAAACCGTGCATCCTTCAGAACCAGCGATACCTTGGGGAGTCCTGAAGGTCAAGAGAAATAATGGTGACCGACTCCTTGTTTAGGTCCTTCCTACATGCTGGCTCAAGGCATGTGTCTTACTGAGGGCTGCTGGGCACAGTGTTTCCTTTCCATGTTTCAAACTTCTTTCTAGAACAGAAAGGGGGGGGGGGCTTGCCTAGTGAGAGCCCTGAGTCCCACGTGGCACAGCTCCAAGGTGGTCTGTCAGGCTCCTAAGAGGGAGTGCCGTGGTTTGCTAGGGCTGCTGTAATAGGGTGTTGCCAACTAAGTGGCTTAATGTATTGCCTGATAGTTTGGGAGGCTAGAAATCCAAGATCAAGATGTCTTCAGGGTTGGTACTTTCCGGGGGAGAGGACAAGGGAGACTCTGTTCCAGCCTCTCCTTAGCTTCTGGTGGTGTGCTGGCAATCCCTGGTGTTTCTTGGCTTCTAGAAACATTGCTGCCTTTACCTTCACGTGGCTCTCTCCCTGGGTGCGTGTCTGTCTCTGAACTTCCTCTTATTATAAGGACACCAGTCATATTGAATTAGGGACCCGATCTACTCCTGCTGACCTGGTCTTAACTCATTAATGTGATAATAACCTTACTTCCGAATCAGATCACATTCCAAGGTGGTGTAGGGTAGGACTTCAGTACTGACCCACATTGGATGTGTCGCGTGAGGGAAAAAGAAACATTTGTTTTCAGCCACTGAGATTTGGGGGTTGTTTGTCCTATCAACATTGGCTCACTTGTCCTAATTAACACCAGAAGTTTCAATTAAATGCACACGTAAAATCCTCAGCTTCCTCATGGGTGGCCTTGAAGTCGAGCGCAGCGTTTCTTCGGAGAGACTCTCCCAGGCACGACCCCCTCCTAGGCTGGCTGGTAACTCACTGTCACCCAGCCTCACAAAACTGCTGCCACCTCGTTAGCTTTCTAAAGGACCAGACGGGTCCTCCGGGTCCTCCGTGCCTCACCTTTTCCTCCCTGAGAGGAATCACAAAAGAAAGACAGGAAGAAAAGAAAAATGCTCTTTTCCTGGAGCGAAAGGGCAGATAATCCCTTTGTGAGCATTACTGAGTTTCAGCAAGGTGTCTCCAGAAATCTTCCAGCTCAAGAGATTTACCTATACGTGAGGAAATTGGGATCTTGTCAGGTAAAGAGGTCGCTTACCCAAGGTTATGGAGTTAATAGGAGGCAGACCTGGGTCTGGGAACAGAGTCTCCTTTTCCAAGTGTGGAGGGGGATTTGGGAGCAAATGATAGTGGCCAAATACATTATCTGGCCTGGGGCACAGCTCTCGTGGGAATGTTTGTGTCCTCCTAACGTGTATGTTGAAATTCCAAAATCCAATGTGCTGGTGCTAGGAGGCGACGTCCTTGGGAAGTGATTAGGTCATAAAGGGGGAGCCCTCCTGAATAGGATTAGTGCCCTTATAAAAGAGACCCCACAGAGCTCCCTCCTCCTTCAGTGAGAAGTCTGAAGAGAAGAGGTCCTCACCCAACCACCCAGGCCTGCCTACCCACCCTGATCTCGGACTTCCAGCCTCCAGAACTATGAGAAATAACCTTCTGTTGTATCTAAGCCACCCAGGCTGTGGTTTTTTTGTTATAGCAACGTGAACAGAATAAGCCAGGCAGCTTTTATTTAAGTAACGGGCATCGATGCGAGTATGATTTTTGCAAAGCTGAATGAGAACGCTAGATCTCTTGTGATAAAGACAGCTGAGCACTTGAGATGCGGCTGCTATGAACTGAGGTGTGCTGGGGTGTAGACCGCCCACCACACCTTGGAGACTTGGAAAAAATGAAGAATTTCGTTAATAAGGACTACATGTTGAAATGAGAGATATGAAGTGAAACAAAGTACGTTTTTTAAGAAGATTTATTATTTTGGAGAGAGAGAGTATGGGGGGAGGGGGGGATCAGAGGGAGAAGGAGAGAGAGAATCCCAAGCACACTCCCTACTCAGTGCAGAGCCAATGCAGGGCTCGATCTCATGACCCTGAGACCATGACCAGAGCCAAAACCAAGAATCTGACACCTAACTGACTGAGCCACCCAGGTGTCCCAAAGTGAAGTACATTTTTAAAATGAATTTCTAATGTTTCTTTTTACCTTTTAAAAATGTAGCTACTAGAAAATATAAAGTTATATGTGGGGCTTGCAATTATAGCACACATTATGTTTTTATTGGTTAATACTGCCGTAAGGTGACTTAAATGCAGATTCCAAAACCCTGCTCTGGACCTCTGACTGGAATCTGTGCTTTCTGGCTCAGAAATCTTATTTTTATGAAGATTCTCAGGGAATTCTGTTGCATACGACATTTTGAGGCCAAAACACGGGGCGCCGGGGTGGCTCGGTCAGTTAAGTGTCTGCCTTCAGCTCAGGTCATGATCGTGGGGTCCTGGGATCGAGCCCCACGTCGAGCTCTCTGCTCAGCGGGGAGCTCCTTCTCCCTATCCCTCTCCCTGATCCTTCTCTCTCTCGCTCTCTCAAATAAATAAATCTAAAAAAGAAAAAAGAGCATGACACCAACTCGCTGGAGACAGGTAGTGGTTGTTTGCCAAAGTCTGCCCCCTTCCTGTCCTCCAGACAGAGAAGTGGGACGGCAGGATGGCCCTTGCCATTTACCACAAGACAGACGTGAGCACAGCTGAGAGAAGGAGGAGAGCTGAGATACCTTTCTTTACCTATAACTCAAACTTTTGGAAAAACAGGACTCATTTTCACTCCCACAAACATGCTTTTCCATGTTTCTCGAAACACGGAATTTGCGCTCCAAGTGTTTGTTGGGCAGAATATGAATCGTGCAGATATAACCCATCCTGCTTCGTGGGGACCCAGTGGGGGAATCTGCTCGACCCCTCTGGCCATGGGGGTGGGTGCTGAGTCCCCCTCCACCTGTGGCACAAGTGATTCTGTCTGAGTGCTGAGAAATTTTAACTCGCGTTTCCCCTCTTTGCTGAGACCCCCTCTTCTCTTTCACACCGGATTTACGGAGAAATGGGAGGAAGCCTTAATGTGTATAATATGGAGTATCAGGCTGCAATTATGCAAGTATGAGGCTGCAATTAATACTCACTGTTATTTTCTCTGTAGATCAAGTGCCCCCTCATTAACGATGTAGCAGGGAGGCGGTGTGGAACAAGATTTTCGAGCGTGGGCTACAGGGATTTGAACCCCAGCTCTCTGCTCCTTGTAGGCTGTGTGACTTTAGGCAAGTTAGTTACCCTCTCTGCCCCTTAGTTTTCTCATCTAAAATGTGGATAAAATTGGTGATCTCTTCATAGGGCTCTTGTGTGGATTAACTGTGATGATAAATATGATTCTAATTCTAATGAATTCTAAACAAATACGAAGACTTCAATAAATGCTCGACATTCTTCTCCTCCTTCTTAACATCAACCACCAAAATCATTTTCATGGTTTATCTTTATCTTTTTTCTCTCCAGGGTGGAAACCTCTCCAAAAGCAAGAGTAGTTCTGTGGCATATGTCTTGTCTTATCTCATTGAGCATAGTGTCCATACTTAGTAAAGTTGCTTTATAAATGCTTATTGATTATTTCTTAAGTCTTTTCCTGATCTAATGATAGATGACATTTTTACCTCAAAGACTATGTCCCAGGCACTATGTCAAGAAACAGAATAGACTTTTGTATGCAATAGTTATACAGTCACACTTTATTATTTTACTAATTTATTGCTCAGATACACCCACCAATCTTATGACACCGTCATGTGCACCCGTTATGTCCTGGGCCTTAATCGAATGCTGTCTATTCAACCACTGCCACCAAGAAGCCCAAAGTTGAACATACGTCCTGTATTTCTGATGCGCTCAGCATTTTGTTAGCCTTCGATTTCCAGCAGAGAGAAATTTCAGAAGAGTTTACTTACCTTCAGAAGTGTTTACTTGTTTGTGGCTGGTACACCTCTGATTTGGGGAGCTGTGCTTTTCTGGTCTCACCAATTCTAGTAATATCTGAAAGAAAGGCAATGTTTTGTGGGGCAATTCTGAATTTCAGTATTCTACACAACTTGTAGAGCTTGGGCACGTCTGTGAGAGTAAATCCATTAACCTGAATGGACCTCCTCCTCACTTATTCCCCCATCTGGTGGAAACCAAGGAAGATGGGTACCCGAGTGTCGTCAGCAACCATGCTGTGGTCCATTGATCGATGATTGGCTGGGACAGGCCTGGTGCTCACTGAGGGCTGGCCTTGCCCTTCTCATGCCTTCCGCTCCCTGTCACTGGCCTTTTCATCCTTCCCCTTCTACCTATCTACTCTTTTCCTTCTGTCAGAAACAAAAGCATTGGAGCTCCTGGGTGGCTCAGTGGGTTAAAGCCTCTGCCTTCGGCTCAGGTCATGATCTCAGGGTCCTGGGATCGAGCCCCGCATCGGGCTCTCTGCTCAGCAGGGAGCCTGCTTCCCCCTCTCTCTGCCTGCCTCTCTGCCTACTTGTGATCTCTTTCTCTCTGTCAAATAAATAAATAAAATCTTTAAAAAAAAAAAAAAGCCTCTCCCTTCGGCTCAGGTCATGATCTCAGGGTCCTGAGATCGAGCCGCACATCAGGCTCTCTGCTCAGTGGGGAGCCTGCTTCCTCCCTCTCTCTCTGCCTGCCTCTCTGCCTACTTGTGATCTCTCTCTGTCAAATAAACAAATAAAATCTTAAAAAAAAAAGAAAAAAAGAAACAAAAGCATTCTCCACGGCCCAATCCAGGATTCACCACAGGATACAGTTTGACAGAAAAAGAGGTAGCTGCCTCAGGGTTCATGACGACTCCTGTTAGCAGTTCTTACTAATTATCTTAACCACAGATTTACCATCTCTATTTCCCATTTCCTGTTAGGCTAAATAATCAACTCGTAGTTTCCACGAGTTAGCCAGGATTTCCATCCCACCTGAAGCAGGAATGCCCCGCTGTATTATTTTCTTGATAGCCTGTGACTACCTGGGATTTCATTATACTTGCTTACATTGATTTGTTCATTAGCTGCCTAACCCACTAGCATTTAAGCACCCTGGGAGAGGGCCCATATTGAGTTTACTGCACTATTCCCAGCACCTGGTTCGTAGTCGGTACTCAGTAAATAGTTCCTGAGTGAAGAGCTGCACGAGCTGACTAGTGTACAAGATCAAGATGGCACCCTCCTTCTCTCCCTCTTGTCTTTGGTGACAAAAACGAACACAAAGACAGGGGCTATACTTCCTCACCTTTACTTCTCACAGGCAGCCCATCAACAAGTCTGTAAGTGCAATTTTCAAAGTACATCTTGAACCTGACTTTCCATCTCCATAGTTATATCCATGGGTAAGCCACCTTCGTTTCCCTTCTTGGACAATGGCCAACACCTGGTATCTCCGTGTCCTCCCATTTCAGTCCCTTCCTCTGTATAGCAACAGAAGGGATCTCCTTAAATTTGAAAGACATCATGCCAGTCTTCTACTGAAACTCCTTCAAACCCAGAACTCTTAGCAGATAATGCAAACTGCCACCGAGGGCTGTGAGGCCAAGCACGACTGGCCCTTTCTTTGTTGGTCACTGTCATCTCACACTTCCTTTTCTTTGGCCTACTGCGTTCCAACCACGTTGGCTTTCCATCGGTGCCTGGAGAGTGCCAGGCTCTTTTCCACCCCAGGGACTTTGAATGTGCTGCCTTCTCAATCTGGAATTCTTTCCCCCTCAACAGCTCTGTGCTGTTAATGGAGTTTGTATTAGTGTCCTATGGCTGCTGTAACAAATTGCCACAAACTAGTGGCTTAGAATAGTGCAAATTTATCAGCTTACAGTTCTGGGGTTCAAAACTATGAAAAGGGTCTCACTGGGCCAGAGTCAAGATGTTGGCAGGCTCCAGGGGCTCTGTATGCTCTAGGGGAGAACAGCCTCCTTGCCCATTCCATCGTGGACGCTGCCCTCATTCCTTGGCTAATGGCCCCCTTCTCTATCCTCAAAGCCAACAATGTCGAATCTCTCTGCATCTTTCTTTTACAGTGAGATATTCATCTGACTCTCTTCTTCTGCTGCCTTCTTCCACTTTTAGGAACCCTGGTGATTCCCTTGGGCTCAACTGGATAATCCAAGCTAATCTCACTATTTTAATTTCTTTTCTTTCCCTTTTTGAAATGAAATGAAATCCCAGGTAGTCACAGGCTATCAAGAAAATAATACATCAGGGCATTCCTGCTTCAGGTGGGATGGAAATTCTTTTTTCCTTTCTTTTCTCTTTTCTTTTCTTTTTTCTTTTCTTCAGGCCAGTCTCATGATTTTAAAGTCAACAGATTGGCACTTTTCATTCCATCTGTATCCTTATTTCCTCCTTCACTATGTAATTTAACATATTCACAGGTTCCAGGGATTAGGAGGTGGCTATCTTGGGGGGGGGGCATTATTTCTGCCTTAATAAATATTTATGGAACACTTGAATAATAAATAAAGGGCCAACTCTGCTTGAAAGTTCTTTGTGGGCAAATGGCTGCATTTACATTTCTTTTGTTGATTCTTGTGCCTACGCAGTTCAGGCTGATATTCAGGCTGAGTAGTTACTCTGATGGGCATTTTCTGATTGCCAGAGGAAGACGGCAGACTCAGGAAAGAGTTCTTTCTTTAATTATCAGCCTCAGAAGAGGATTTTGAGACCCTTGAGGTACTAGGTGAGAGGGTTTTCAAGATCTAATTAAATATCTAATATTCTTTAGAAGCCATGAGATTTATAGTTGGTGCCACGGTAATTGACATGGTTTTTCCTGGAGTGACAAATGTAGGCATTAGAAACATTTGCACCAAAGGTGATTAATTTCTGGGAGATTAATACAGGGAAGCTGAAGGCCATGTTTTGCAATCAAGGAGGCTGCGCTCAGCGCAACCTGGATAGAATTCCAGCTTTGGAATGGAAAGAAATATGGAAGTAGATACTTCATGAGTTTAATACAAATGGCACACGGTCACCTGTGAGGTGAAGGAGTGGAGTGAAGTAGTGGGTTTGCTGAGAAAAGCTGCCAGTGCTCAGCCTCCCGTAATTTCACATCCTTTTCTCAAGGACCAATAGTGAAGACATTCAGTTGCAAGATGGCTTTTTCTTCTCAGAGGAGACCTCGTGTTTAGCTGTCATTTCTCTGGCTATTTTTAGCGATGGCGGTTTAAAAACTTGAGGAGCCTTTCTCCCCTCACCAGGCTCAAGCACGGGGTTGCTATGCAACAATCCCGTCTCCCTAGTGCTTTTCGTACTCTTTTCTCCAGGATATTCAGTGAACTGGGCCTTGGCTGGAGCCAAACAATAGAGCGAGACAGTCTCACGCAAGTCTCACGAAAAAGCACCGGCTTTGGCTCTCGCAGACTGGGGTTTGCTTCAGCCCCTCCCAGGTGTGTGCCCCTTGGCAAATCTCTTTCTCCCCTTGGGTCTCAGTCTTGCCCTATGTGAAATGGGAATGTTACACTCCTCTAACCCATCAGATTTTTGTGAGGATCAAAGGGGATGCTACCTGTAAAGCCCTTAAAACACGATAATTTCACAAGACAGGGGGTCTGTTTTAACTTGCACAAAACGAGTTTCATAAAGTTGTGTTTGGAAAATCAAGGAAATCCTATTGATTCACCCTGCGGGGCTTGTCTGCCTCTTCGGTTTATTAGAATCTACCACAAGATAATTTCCTGTGAAACTAAAAATAACAGCAATGCCAGCAGTTAACATTTGTGAGCATTTATGAGCAAATCTCCTAATTAAACACTGTCGCATAGGTTTTTATGAAGAGCCTTGTGACTGCGTGGCCTGGCTCCCTACACATGGTGGAGAAGCCCCGAGTTACTCTCAAAATAAGGTCCCCATGCCTCTGGGACAGAGGTCTGGGAAATTCCTTGGTGAGCCACGGGTGACATCTTAATTCTGATCTAGGAGTGATCGCCCTGCACGCCCACCCACTACTGAGAATAAAGCCCACGTGTCCAGTTTACCAAAAGGCTTTCACACAGATGGTAACAGTGACCCACTGTTTAGTATGTGCCTACTGAGTATCTTTGGCTTTTTAAAATGTTGCAATGTTTAATCCTCACAACAGCCTTCTGGGAGAGGTACGGTTATAACAGAGAGGGTAAGCTGCTTACCTAAGGCTACTCAGCTAAGGAGTGGTGGACAAACACTTTGTATTTGGGGTTAAGTGTAGGGCCCTGATTCATTCTCAGCCATGAGCCTGAACTCCCTTGCATTTGACATTCACAGAACCGCTGCCCCATGGACTGGAAAGGTATTTGCTCAGTTTTGAATCAGACGAAACAAGGTCTTAGGAAATTCCAGAGACCTGAAGGCAGGTGGCAGGGCTGCAGTTAGATGACAGGTTTTGGACATTTAGAACGGAGATTCTTCTGCTGTTTCACCATGCTGCATTCGTTTTCTGGAGAGGGACCATTTTTGACTCTTTACGAAGGAAAAAGGGACACCTTGTGATCTATGTATGTAGCTAGTTTACACTGCACAATGTGTTCTTTCCCAGTTCCTCCAAGATGGCTGTAATAACAGCCCTTGGCCAGCTGGGGCGCTCTATCCATCAGCTGGGCGCGTGCCTCTCAGGCAGTGTTTCCAACTGTATTGTGCACCCGAATCTCCATACCCACTACCTCCCACCCCCTCGCCCTGCTAAATGCAGATTCTCATTCTCTAAGCCTGAGGAGGAGCCCGTGACGCTGCCTTTCTAGCCAGTTCTCAGGTGGTACTGATGCCGCCGGTTCTGGGGACGGCGGCCCTCTGAAGAGCAAGTGCCCAAGTGAGGGAGCAGAAGGAACTTTTGTGGGTTGACGGACGAGAACTCAGTGTCTGAGAGGTTTTTCAGTTCCCTTCCATTTTTCCTGTTTGTTATTCTGATACAGACTCTCTGATCAAAATTCGATTCTTTAAAATCACCGCCGCCAAAGGGGGGGAAGGGGAAAGAGAACTTGGGCGGGGAGGAGGAGGAAAAAAAGAAAGGAAAAAAAGTGTATATAGGCTATGTAAATTACCTGACACATGTCCTGGAGCAGAAGAAAAGCCAGAGACAGCAGGCCACCCCTGGAGGAGGTGTTTTTGCTTGGCTTTCTCCCAGTGGGAATAGAACAAGAGGGGTGTGTGTGTGTGTGTGTGTGTGTGTGTGTGTGTGTGTGTAGGATGGGAGGCAGGGAAGAGGGTCTGATTTGGAATAAATGCAAGGGGATGGATTTGTGAAAAGGGCCACTGCAAAGGATGATAAAGGATCCAGAGTCTCATGCTGATTTTGCCAGTAACCCTGTGGTCTTCGGGGCAACTGCGTGTTCTAACTTGTTTGGCACGACCCCCTGGTAAACTGCATTTCCCCAGCTTGCATCACATCCTGACGGCCTTATTTCTCAGGTTACCAAATGTCTTGGGTTTCCTGGAAGAGTCGTCATTTCAATATCCTGCCTTGGTGTCCAGCTGTGTGCCCAAATCTTTCGATGTGTGCCCCCAAATTTTGATTTCAGGCACCCCAGCTTCTAGTCTTGAAAAGACAGTCATTGTAATTATGGCCCAGCAAAAACACATACAGTTAGCTTAACTGATACCCTGTGTATCTCAAGGATTCTTAACTTTTGGGGGTGAGGAGTCATGGGGCTTCCAGGAATTTTGTGAAAGCTATGGATCCTCGTCTCAGAAGAATGCACGTGTGCATAGGTGTATGAAATTTTGCACTTTTCTAGGATGTTTCCTAGAAAATTTTGCACTTTTTTCTAGGATGTTTCAATGGGCTTGAGAAACTCTCAAGCCCATTCTCAAGCCCATTGCATTGTAGGACCTAATTGGATCCATGGATTCCAAATTCAGAACTCCAACTGTAGGTGATAGATGCTGATGTACACAGAGAGAAATGAGCTACCTTTCCATGTGCAACTTATCAATATGCCACCCATCATGCTGGCAATCACCTATGCCGAAGAGCATAGGTGATTTTTACTCATGGAGACAGACTATTATGCAATGGCCTCATCCCACATAATGTGTTATGAACACAAGTAGTGTTTCATTTCGTCGACTCATACTTCCCATTTAATATGGTTAAGATCCTTTTCTTCAGAGACATCCATTTTCTTGGTATATGAGTTACACTTGAAAAGAAAGAGAGTCCTAAAAGGTAAATAAATGGCTTTTCTTTTTTCATTTTACACTTAAGTATTTCTTTCTTTTTTCTTTTGATTTTTTAGAGAGAGGGAGAGTCCCTGTGCATGTGTACATGCAGGTGGGGGGTGCAGAGGGAGAGAGAGAGAGAATCTTAAGGAGACTCCTAGTGCTGAGCCCTGCGTGGGGGCTCAGTCTCAGGGTCGTGAGATCATGACCTGAGCTGAAACCAGGAGTGGGACGCTTTACCAACTGAGCCTCCCAGGCGCCTATAAATGGCTTTTCTAACAGCAGAACACACATTTTTCATAGACAAAGTTTCTAGAACTACAAGGGACCCCTGAGATCTTCTCATCCAGGAGATATCAACACTAACACCTTCCAGATGGGCAGCATCAATGAGTGAAATCAGCCTGTTGCATCAGTTAGACAAGGTCACACCCTGTTTACACAGGACACACTTAGAAATAGTCTTCAGTTCCACAAAAACATCTTCTCTTTGCCACTTTCATTGAAGCACATGGCTTTCATTGTCTGTCTGCCCCATGTGCCCCATGTCCAGCCCCATCACGAGCTGGAAAATGAAGCGGTTCTCTCCAATAGGAGAATGACAGAGTAGTGTGAACATAAATGAAAACTAACTTCTGCCTCACTACTGGGCTTGATGTGAAGAGTGTGGCGATGTTGACAAACTGATTGCCGGGGCCCCAGGGAAAGTGGCTGGCAACTACACACTTCTAACAGCCGTGTCCACGAGGAATGCAGTTGGAGGTGGCTCGATCTTCTGATTTTTCAGGAAAGCCTGGAAATGTGGAATTTGAGTGGACATCTCTTCAGTTGAAAAACCTTGGCCCTGTTGGTTTTTTTTTTTTTTTTAAAGATTTTATCTATTTATTGGACACAGAGAGAGAGATCACAAGTAGACAGGCAGGCAGAGGGAGAGGGGGAAGCAGGCTCCCTGCTGAGCAGAGAGCCCGATGTGGGGCTCGATCCCAGGACTCCGAGATCATGACCTGAGCCGAAGGCAGAGGCTTTAACCCACTGAGCCACCCAGGCGCCCCTCTGTTGGATTTTGATGTTTGTTTGCTTTTGTGTTTGTTTTATACCGTGCGACCCAAAGAAAACATGTTGCAATCCAGATCCTGCCGGTTGGCTGCCGGTTTGTGGTTTCTGATCTAGTCCAGCTTCTTCATGCCACAGATCAGAGCAGGGAAACATGACATCTGTTTATGTGGAGTGAGTGACAGTGTTAGGGGATTGAAGCCAGGCCTCCGGGTTTTCAATTTATTTCTACTCCTGTCTACCATGCTGTCCCATTACTTTCATTCTCTTACCATTTCTTACTTTGCATTGAGGGCAAGCAACATCCTTAAATTTAAGACATTCTTCAATCAAGAGCCAGATGTTCAAGGATCTCTTAGGGGACGCGGAAGAGCAGAGCAATCACAGGATTTCTGGTGACAAGAACCGGCATGAAGAATCCTTAATGTGGCTTTTCTCTAACTCAACCATAACATGCTGTTCCCTGCCGATAACTTGTCTTAGAACATGCTATGTTTGGAAAGTCATTAAGCCATAAATCAGTTACTCTCCAGAGCATTTTATACTGGATTCGAGTAAAATAGTTGTGGTGGTCTGAAGCCAGAAGCTCTTACAGACTGCAGAAATTATATGATGGCAGAATATTTACAAAGTATCTTTTTAGCCTGATAAAGTCCATGAAAATAGGCAAGGATTTCTCAGTATTTCGATTCCGGGCTTTAATGTGTTCCAGCAAATCAATAGAGGGAACATAACCTCCTTTGAGGATGCTCAGGGCAACAATGCATTGATTTTTCATATTCTGCACGGTGACTCTGGCCAGGCATTTAGTCCTAGGGGGACAAACCAAAAAAATAAAGATTGTGAAAAATATGCCTTTCAAACCTCAGAGTGAGTGAGAGAAATTCATGCAAAAATTAAGGAAGGAGCAAGCCTGGGTGGCTCAGTTGTTTAAGTGTCTGCCTTCAGTTCAGATCATGATCCTGGGGTCGTGGGATGGAGCCCCACATTGTCATTGGGCTCCCTGCTCCACAGGGAGTCTGCTTTGCCCTCTGCTCCTCCCCCTGCTCGTGCATGCGCTCTCTCTCTCTCTCTGTCTCTGTCTCTCTCTCTCTCTCCCTCTCAAATAAATAAAGTCTTAAAAAAAAAAAAAGAATTAAGGTAAATGGAAAAGAACCCAAAGCCACTGTTCTCTGGAGGATAGGGTCAGTGGGACTCTGGCTACTGGGAAGGAAGGGAACAGCTTCCCTATTCGAATAGTTGAACTGGGAAGATGTTTGGTTCAGGATCAGCAAAGGCCTTCAATGTAAGGTCTTTGGAACCAGGCCAGTCTTTTCCACCAATATGATCCCATCATTCAGTGTAGAGCCCAGTGCTTACAGAGTGCTCACTATATATCCAGGGTCTTTTTATTTTTAATCTATTAAATCTATTAAGTGTTTTCTATGTGTTAGGCACAGTGTTAAGATTAAGAAAAAAGACACAGGAGGGGTGCCTGGGTGACTCAGTCGTTAAGTGTCTGCCTTCGGCTCAGGTCATGTTCCCAGGGTCCTGGGATTGAGCCCTCCATCGGGCTCCTTGCTCATCAGGAAGCCTGCTTCTCCCTCTCCCACTCCCCCTGCTTGTATTCCCACTCTCGCTGTTTGCTGTGTCTCTCTGTCAAATAAATAAATAAAATCTTAAAAAAAAAAAAAAAGACACAGATACATATTCCCATGAATCTCAGGGGTTTTGCTCCACTGTGTTGAAGCGGCTTCTTCAGGGGACTCCTGAGCTCTACCAGAGTTATTCTCATTGATGGATATCTGCCTCATTATTGTTCTTTGTTGGGGGGACAGAACCCGGGTTTCCTACTCTGCCATCTTGGTCCTAACCATCCTGTTTTAAATGAGCCATCTGTTTGGATTCCCATGGATAAATGAGGGCCAAACTGGGAAATCCGTTCAGAGAAGGATGCTTTTGGAGCTGGGTAAAAGAGCTATTTAATAGCTTTCAAACTTTTTTTTTTTTTAATCAGCATAGCCATTCTCAAGTGATGTCTTCTGGGGCATCATAATATCTGAGAGGTCCCCTGGTTGATGTGAAGTGGCAAAGCCAAGCTCTGGAGGGAGCTGCAATTGCCCAAGCAAGAAATGCCTGCTGGGAAGCCGAGACCAAGGGAGTGATGGTGGTGGTGATGGCGAGGAATGGGTGGACTCCAGAGATACTTGGGAGGTAAAGTCTGTTGTACTTCTGTGGCATAGAATTGGAGACGAGGGAGAAGAAGGAGGTGCCGAGGGGTGTCCCGGGTTTCTGGCTTGTGCAGATGATTGGGTGGTGGTGCCATTTGTGGAGATGGGGAGCCCTGGAGGAGCATTTGTACTGGAGGAAGTCCCATGAGTTCAGTTTGGGATACAACAAGTTTGTGATATCTAACAGAGATGTCAAGTTGTGTCTCCAAATGCAGGAACCCTGGAAAAGTCAAAGGAGAAGTCAGGGGTAAGAATATCAGTCCTGATATATTTAGCCTACAGGTTGGACTTCAGGGCACAGATAAAGCTCACCTTGTAAAAGGTTACAGACGAGGTATAGAGTGGGGTTTCTCAAATTGGCACCATTAACACCTTGGGCTGGATAAATCTTTGCTGGGGCGCCTGCCCTGAGCACAGTAGAGTGCTTAACAACGTCCCTGACTTCTGATCCCCAATGCCAGCGGTAGCCCCACCCCCAGTTTTGATAACCAGTGTGTCTCTAGTTATTTTCACCTATTTCCAGGGGACAAAACTGCGTCTGGTTGAGAACCATAGGTAGAGAATTATGGTTAGGAACTGAGGTTGTGGTGCCCGTGACCAGCCACACTACCCAGGTTAGGTAACTTACTGAACCTCTCTGTGTCTCAGTTTCCCTGCCCTGGAACAGAGACAACAGTAGAGGATGGTACCTTTTTAGCTTTGGCAAGGTAAATGAGAAAGCTTGAGAAAATCCCACAGAAGAGCAGCTCATAGGAAGTGTTTGCTATTATTATATTCCTGGTGTTATTCATATTGAGAAGTGCATAGGGTCTAGAGGCCTTGAGAAACTCCCAACATTTAAGGTGAAAGGCAAGTAGAAGGAGGCAGCAAGGGAGACAGAAAGTAGAAAACAGTGATTGGAGCATAGGCACAAAGAGCAGTGAGTGCGATGTCACAGGAGCAAAGGGAGAAATCAACTCAATATATTTTATTGAGGCAAAGTAACTCTAAAACAAATGGCTTTGTTAAATTCATGAGCATATAGGAATGATAGTTTTGTTGTAATTTTACACGGTGTTCAGGATGTACTTATGACATTTGGGTAAAGACTTTTTTCTTGCTCCCAGACTGATAATCATTTTAAACCCATGTTACATCGTGGAGACACATAAAACATCCGTGAAAGGTGAGCCCGAAGGAAGTGGCAACTATGTGTAGAGATATTCCCTAACTCTGATCACTCCTTCCCGGGGAGCAAGACAGAGGAAGAGGGAAGGGGCAGGTAACAGTCACCTGGATAAAAAGCAATTTAGAGGCATAACTGCATTTATCAGCCAAATCATGTTGTCTATACAGTTTGACATCTTTGGTCCTGACACCTGGAACAAAGAACACTTTTCTGCATGCCTCTCCTGCTTTCTGCACCCCGAATGACCTAACACCATTTTCCCCTAGTTCTCAACTTTTGAAGTGTAATTCTGCTGGAGGAAAATGAATGGATGCAATGTGTGGAAGAGCAGGATTCCTGGAAATTGTGGCTGTCTTCCTCCCTTCCTCTCCTTCTCTCCTTCCCTTGCTCTCTTCCCGTCCTCCCTTCAAATACACATGTCCTCAGTGTGCCGCTGGCCCTAAGCCAGGTGCTAGAATACCGACGAGAACGAGGGAGGGGGGATATTCTAACCCAAAGTTCCTTACTTTTTTAAAAATGAAAGCAAATGGTAAGCACAGAGTAATACATAGAATTGTCGAATCACTATATTGGACACCTGGAGCTAATTTAATACTGTTAACTATACTGGAATTAAAATATAATTAAAAAAAAATAAGAACAAATGCCTTAAAAACACCACACACACACACACACACACACACACACAGATGCTTATGAAAATGGTAAAGAAAGAAACCAGTGTTGACCAGGAAATGAAGAGGTACTTGCTTTCTACAGAGAGATCCAGAAAGGACCCTCTGGGGACACAACATTTAAGCCAAGATCTGAATGAGAAGCCTGGAGCAGAGCCAGGGAAGAAAGCTAGAGGTGGAATAGGCCCACACGGGAGAAGCTTAGCCTGCCTAGTGCTCGCGGAGCCATTGAGCCCCCTGAGGGGTTGGAGGGCACCACAGGGGCCACATGAGGACCACAGGAGGCCTTTGAAGTTGTCCTGGGTGCACAGGGAGAGGGCAGAGTTGAGGTGGTGGGGACAGCTGTGAGTAATCACACCTCAGGGAAGAGGGGGGGTTTCCCTGCTGGAGAACATGGCTGGGGAGAGAAGACAGGGTGGGGGGGGCAAGTTTAAGAAACGTTCTCTTCTCCCCCATCTCTGTGTGACTACACTTGCCATTAGCATTTAAAAAATTTTAATGACTCATGATGGGATCTTATGTCTTTTCCTGAAGGAGTCTTTGGGGAATAAGGATACCTTCTAAATCCTCAGCATCGTGCTCTGAGAAACAATGAAGTCACTAGTGTGTGTTCCTGCCTTGTCATTTGTCTGAGAGAGATAGAGCCTTGTTAAAATATCATCCTCAGCTTTCATGTTTTAAGTATCAAGTTGCTTCCATAGCCTCTTTTAAAGAGTAAATTAGAACCAGGGCAAGGGTGGGAGGGAGGGAGTAAAAGAAAAACTGCTTTGACTTGAAGCTCCCTGGAAAAACTCTCCATTTTTTTTTTTTTTAAGTAAGCATTTATTAAGTGCCTCTGTACAAGGATGAGTAAGGCATTTTTTTGCCTCTTGGGTCTCAGCCTAGTTGTAAAGTCAACACATAAAGAGAGTCAGACAATTGCATATTTGAATAGGGTACACACTAAAAAAATTACAGGGGAAAGTAGGGAGTTAGATGTGCCTAGGGAGACTGGGGAGACTTTCCAATGTGGGTGAGATGTGAGCTGGGTTGATAAGGTTGGGTGGCGGTTCGCCAGGTGGAAAGGGGAGAAAAAGGGACTTTAACTATGAAGCAATTGTATATGGAAAGGCCCTGAGGCCTAAAGAAGCAGGCCAGAAAGCCAAGCCATCTTCTAAAACACATGATGATTAGCAGCCATTAGATAAAGTGATTAGCAGCAATTAGGTGAGACTGGGAAGCATATGGTAGGCCAGGCTGTGATAGGCATATAAGACGTCCCAAGGGTCTCCTGGGTGGCTTAGTGGGCTAAGTGTCCGACTCTTCATTTCATCTCAGGGCATGATCTCAGAGTTGTGAGATCGAGCTCCGTGTCAGGATCTGCACTCAGTGTGGAGTCGGCTTGGTATCCTCTGTCTCCCTCTCCCTCTGTTCCTCCCCCACTGCCCCTGCTCAAGCTCTAAATAAATAAAGACTTTCAAAAAATTAAGACGTTCCAAATAGTGGACATTCTCCTGCAGGTCAGTGTTTCTAAAACCCAATTTCAACCATTCAAGTACCATTGCCCATGATATTTTTCTATATACATTTGAAGGGGAACAGAATATACCACCCCAAAATGTGCCTCTTTGGCTTAAGGATCAGTTTAGGTTGATTATTTCTAAGAAACAACAAACATAGGAAAAGCTCTGAAAACTGAGTGGCAGATATTTACATTTCTGAGGAAAACCTCTGTTTGTAAGAGTGTTTCCCTCTCTGTACCAGGAGCAGAAGGATGACCCTGAATCTCTAGAAGTTTTTCTCAATGGACAAGGAACAGACTTAAATCTGTACCACGGCCTTACCCTTGTTTACTGTGCTTTTCTTTTCCTGGTAATCCCCTGTGACTTGTTCCCCTGCCCCCAACATCTTCTTTTATCTTTAGCTGGAAATGGTATCTAAGGTGGTGGCTTAGGCCATATGGAGGAGTTACTTGGTTTTTCTGGTTATGTCCTATGTATACATGAGGTATACATTTTATGAAATGCCTCTTTGTTTTCTTCTGTTGATCTGCTTTTTATTATAGGAGGGTCTAAGTCAAAAATCTAGAAGGATCGAGTGAAAATTTTTCTTCCTCCCCCACCTATAGTATCAATACTATTAAAGTTGTTGCTTTTTCTTTAATTTAACTTATCTCGTTCACCTAAATGTATCTAGGAAGGAAAATTTTAAACATAATATTTTAAAGAAACTTTACATTTCAAATGAAGTTATGAGTTTGATGTGCTAAGTTATGTTTTTTACATAATACACATTAAATTATATACATGATTGTTGAAACATAAGACGCTCACCTGTATACTGCCTACATCACCTCACATGCAACACCTTACTTTGTTAGTGAGGCTGCAGGTGAAGAGAAGGTTGGAAGATTATAAGCAAGTACATGATAGTATCACGTTGGGGAGGAAACGTTTTTCTCTGTTCTTTATGATTCTTCTGGCTAAGGATTAAACTGAAGTGGCGCAGATTAACAGGAGAAAATCAAATTTAATGAAGTACATACTAGGAATCCACACAGACATGAGAGATTCCAAAGACAAGCAGAGTGAGATTATGTGTCATCTTGGACTAAGGAGAGGGGGTGGGGCTTCAAAGTGAAGGAAGACAGTTTGCTTGACCATCCAGAAACAACAGAACACGGAGAGGACCTTGATCAAACAGGCCCTGCTGGTTTCCTCCCTGTCTACCACACCTAGTTCATATTATACTATAGATATCTATGGTGATAGCTCCCTCCCTAGAGTAGGTCCTCCATCTAATTTCTTTTAGGCAGTTGAGGGGAAGCAAAAAGACTAACATCTTAGCTTTTCTGTTGTCTAAAAATAGTCAGCCTAAAACAATCCACCTGCCAAAGAGGCACGTTTTTGGGTGGAAATTGTGCTCCACTACAATCACATCTGTGTTTTAGAAGCATCACTGAAGTAGAAGAGTGGATAGTAGAGTGGAAAGGGAATTTGATTTCAAAATGCTTCCCATTCATTTTGCGCAGAGTTCGGATAATTATACAAATAAGATACCTCTCCTGTGTCTGTGGAAATGTAGTAGCACTGGGGGGAAAGCACAGTATTAGAAGCCTCTGATTTCACGGTGGAGACATCACCAGTCCCTCCCTCCCCTCTAAACCTGGAGTCTTTGATTCTGCTTCATGTCATAGGTGTTTGGGATGAATTCAAGATTTAGGAGGCTTATGACAGACGTGACATCTTTTTATTGGAGGGGAATGTTACTGCAAAAATGCAGATCAGGGGACATGCAGGGCCTGGTGATAAATCAGAGGGGACCTGTCCCTTGCCCTTTGCCAGGAAACAGAGTGAGACTTGTTAAAAGGAAAACCACAGGCCCAAAATGGCATCTCTTAAACCAGGTCACCAAATCTGAATTTAACACTTAACCTAATTGCTGTTTCTTTCTCTTCTTTTAGATGTATTTATTTATTTTAGAGAGTGTGTGAGCTCGAGCGGGGGAGGGGTAGAAGGAGACAGGGAGTCAAAATCCTAAGCAGGCTCCATACCAAGTGCCCCTGGCAAGGGGCTCAATCTCAGGACCCTGAGATTATGATGTGAGCCGAAACCAAGCGTCGAGGCTCTCCCAGGTGCCACCCTAGTTGCAGTTTCATCCTCCCTTAAATGTAGTTTTAACTGGTCAGTCAGGCATTTTCTGATCAGCATCATGAGGTGATCTGTGGCAAAGGCCCTCTCTGCATCCCAGGGGAAGAGGAGGTAATCTGCACAAGAAGACCCTCTCTCCTTTTCTGTGAGGCAGGGTGATCTTCCTTGAAACAATCCTTTCTGTTGGTTGTTCTCCACCCCCCCCACCCCCCCCCACCCCCGCTAATCGATTCTTGCCCCACCCTCCTTCCTATAAAATCCTTCCATTTTGTACTCCTCCTGGGAGTATCCTCCTTGCTAGATGGGAAGCTACCTGATTCACTAGTGGCTTAATAAAGCCAATTAGATCTTCCGATTTGCTCTGCTGAATTTTGTTTTTTAACATCCTAGATGGCCTGTTTTGAATCAAGATTTGAGAATCCCTTTCAGCCAGATAATGGAAGTACAGAATGGTCAAGGCATGATTGCTCACCTTTGAATATAGGGGGAAAAAACCTTACATAAGGGCAAGCCCCAGGGTCAAATATGCACATGCCTCCAGGGGCCCCCCAGGTACTTGAAATTAATGAGGTGGAGCCCGCAGGAGGGCCTGACCCATTTAAAGGAATAGACAACTACTCAGTGATACCTGCCGGGTTCTCAAATGGGGTGGAAGGGAGTGGGCCCAGTATCTTTAGATCTCGATTTTCAAGAAAATCTGGATCCTTTTTGTATTACTTCTCAAATTTGTTGTTGTTGCTGATGGTCTTCCTCCCCTAATTCCTGTACCTCTTAAGAAGAGCAAACTCTATAGGACTTACATTATCACCCCTGAACTAGTTTACATCCCCATCTGATTTTGGCAGCATTTCTGACAGAGAATATTGGCCACTGATCACCTCCTAAGCCAGAGGGCTCACTACAAATTAGCCCACTGTGCTCTTGGACAGGGAATGTCTGTGTTCAACAGAAAATCCTTATTAAAAACAAAAGAAAACAAAAGAAAACAAAAGAAAACAAAAAACAAATGTCTTAGCCTGGAAATCAAGCCTCCCTCATCATATCCCGTAGTATGACACACACCTCAGGAGTTGTCTAAGCTTTCCAGAATGGCTGATCAATGTCTCTTGAATTTACCGTCTACCTTCCCAACATGGAGGTTTTGTTCATATGCTGCATCTGTCTAGAACCTCCTAGGGTCTGCTCTTTGATGTTCTAAATTTAATAGCCTGTTTTTAAAATCTAGCAAAATGGTATCAGCAAAAGCAATGCACTTCAGGAAAAAGGCAAATTATGGATTTTGAACATAGTTTGAAAAGCTCCTCAAGCCAAACCTGCCTATTTGAACCCTCCAAGTCAGTTACTGGCATCTAAATTTATTACTTAAAATATTTGTTGTGTGTTTAACCACTGAGCTCAAACTCACTCTTAGAACCCTCTCCCATGTGTTTCTCCAGGCAGCTGAAGCAACTGAACTGATGTGCAATTCAGAATCTTGACTCGGAGGGGTCTTTTAGGCACCATGTTTGTTTTTTGGGGGTTTGGGAGTTCTGTTTTGAGGGGCTGTGTTGAATGTCTAATGGAAAGTAGGGTAGAAGAGAGCTTTGGACCTTAGGGGCACTCCCTTCAGCCTCGTCAGAAAAGCATCCCAGTAGGTTAAAGGCTATTGAGTTTGGAGCCTCTTAATGGGAGAATTAGGTTCCTAAGATGCTGAAGTGAGTAATTCTGCGGCAGCCCTGTGATACCCAGCTGTAATGTACTCCTACTCGGCAGCTGCTTCATTCATTCCAGCTTTCCATGCCCACAGCACAGAGCCTGCTGGGACCGGAGGGCTCAGTCCAATGGTAACATTCCAGCAGTCTACTGAGAATCCCAACACTGTGGCCAACATGCTCTCCAGGCTGTCCTCCCCCAGCACTTTCTCCAGTTCACAAAGTGTGGGGCTGATATTCCTCTTAGGCACAGGGCAGTGTGTGCCTGTTAGATGGCCACACTGGAATGACCTCACCAAGCAGTGTGGTGGCTGCAGCCAACTTGGAGTGGGTTCCTGGACCTTCTGGCTGAATAGAATGTAACTGTAACTGACAATTATTGATGAGTATGCACCAGAAACTGTGCCAGACACTTTATAAACACTATCTCATTTTACTCTCCCAACCCTAAGATGTAGTGTTCTTCTCCCCATTTTACTAACGAAGATACTGAGGCACAAATACCTGAGATTTCCCAGTTAAGTACGGAGCCAAGATTTAAATCGAAGGCATTTTGTTCTGTGCTTTTAATCAGCAAGCCCACAAGATAAAAGGTTGAATGTCCTCCCAGTTACCTCCATGCCCCTTAAACCGTAGGTGCCAAAGTGCCATCTTAATGCTTTAAATCCAAGCCCTGAAAGAGCTATGACTGAGAATGCTGTTGTTTGTTTCAAAGACAACTGACATTTTGGAGGGAGAGGGGCAGAGGGAGAGAGAGAATCCCAGCAGGCTTCACGCCCAGCGGCGAGCTAGACACAGGGCTCAATCTCACGACCCTGAGATCATGACTTGAGCCAAAAATCAAGAATCCCGACGCTTAACTGACTGAACCACCCAGGCACCTCGCAACTTACATTTTTTACTGTCTCCCTTGACTTCTGAATTCACTGTTCGTTTCCTACATCCAGTAGCCTTTGAGTCCTACTTCAGGTAGAGGGACAAACTTGTACTAAATCCTGTTCCCCTTAGAACGCAACCCAGAAGCCCATTACTCACGGAAACCCCCCCAACCCACTATCTGTTTCCTCCTCTTTATCTCTGTTTCAGTCTCTTTCTCTTTCTCTTCCCCCTTCCCTCCCTTGCCTTTCCCCTGTCCCTTCTCCTCTGTCTTTCACATGGGTCTCAAGACTTCAGACTTTGGAGCTGGTTGGTGACAGAATTGGATCTCGGGTGAGGGGAAGGTGAAAAGGCACTCCAGCCCATTTTTCTGGAGCCCCACTTGAATGGCGACGAGCACCGTCTTTCCACACAGTGGAACCTCATTCTTCAGGTGCCATTGGTTCCCACTGCTTCCATGTCTCCAGTTCCTCAGAGGACTTATGGATGGTTGGCACATGTGAGGCTCAGACTCTGCCAGCTCCCTGTCCTAATTCCATCTTAACAGCATCAAACCTCCAAGATCATCAAGTTCTCAATCGGACCAGGCTTGAGAAGAGCATCCTATGAGCAATTTAAGGGATGGATAGGCAAGGGGACAAGGTTGAAACGGTAGAGCCTCACGAGGAGATGACTAGAATACTGTAGGAAACAACAAGGCTAGTTCAGGGGACTGGCAGAACGGAATCATGGGGTGGGGCTGCAACGTTTCACAGCTGGGGATAGCAATGAGCCTAAGCTTTGGAGGCTAGAGACCTGGGTTCAAATCCTGCCTTTCAATGGTGGATAAACCTTCAATGGACCATTTAATTCTCCCAGGCATCCATTTTCTCTCGCAAGTATTGTTAGGTTGATTATTTGACTATCCATCACAGACATTTGATTAGTCCTAGAGACTAACAAGAAGGCAAAATAAGATTCTGTTTTGATCTTAAGGAGCAGGGACCCCATTAACCAGAGGGGAAGACATCAGAAAGCAGGGAGGAGGGAGGAGCCGGAATTGTGAGGAGTTGGGTGTAGGTCGACTTGGTGAGGTGTAGCACAGTCTGGGAGACACATAGTCTATGTTTGTTTACTTATTTTTCAGACATATCATTAACTATGCTAAGGATTCATGGGAATAGATGATTAGTGTATTTGATCTGGAGGCAAACGGTTGGAGAACTCTGTGAGGATCCACACTTCTCTGGGTTTTCTTTTCTTTTTAACCTCATGGACCACATGAGGGATAATCCTGCAGAGCAGCCAGCGGCTGGCTTCCGAGGCGCTGTTCTTTCTGTCTGCAGCTGGGCTTACCGCTAGGCTCAATCTCAGCCAAGTGTTTTTTCTCTGTCACTGTGGCCTTCTCCAGTCCCTTCGTTAACACAAGCACCAGGGGCTGTGTGACCCAGAGTTTGCTTCGGCTCCTTTCTGAAAGGAAGCAAAGTAGCACTGCTGTGAAACAGGCATTTTCCCATTTTCAAAGCTTTTTTTTTTTTTTAAGAGTAATTCCAACTCCCACCACTTTGCTTTTGGCAGGCATTGTAGCCTCCAAGTAAGTGGCAAACCATCTTTTGTTTTCATAAAGACAGAATGAGCAGTTTATTGCACTACAATGATTAGCAACTGTGGTCTGTAAATTCAGGGCTCGTGGACATATAATTGGTGGATTCCCACTCTCTCTCGGGGCAGACTGACCTCTGGAAGTTTCTAACATGGCTGGGTATTCTGGAGGACTGGGGAGTGACAAACCCTTTCAGAGGAAAGCAAAGCGAACCTTGGGGAAAGGAGGAAAAGATATTGGTCGGTGAGCCTCCCAGGCTAGCAGCAGACTTAATTTACCCATTAGAAGCATTTCCTGTAATTAGCTGAAAATGGCTTTAGGCTCAATTCGATTAGGACTAGATGAAAAAATTGACAGAAATCTCAAGGCAAGTTAAGAAATGCACTTCAAGCACTCTCATTAGAGAGTAAATGATCTTCCCTTAGACAAGGTGCAGCTCTAGAGAGTATGGAGAGGAAGGGACTATCACTAGTGATCACTGGTTTCACTGCACCTTTTTTCCAGGGGCTCAGACATGCCAAAAACCGTGAACAAAAACCAGGGCCGAGAGTAGGACCAGAAGCTGCCCTGCCCAGCATAGGTCTCTCCCCAGTCATCTATGTGATCTTAGGCAAGATGCTGTTTCTCCTCTCGGAACCCAGAGATCCCCCACTGTGTGATTCTGTGATCTCTTTGGGGAGATGCCTATATTGCACCCTCCCAATAAAAGATGAGTGATCATACTGTATTGTAAGATCCAAATAGGAACTGCGTTAGGAGAAAGGGAGAAGAAAACGTGGGCTATAGCGTTTGTAACTTGAGTCAAAGCATGGTAGAACCAGGAAGGGTAGTAGTGAATGGCACAGAATTTGCAGACCGTCCTGGGTTGAATTCCTGCGCTGCCACCATGTGGGCAAGTCACATAATCTCTCCGAGCCTCAATTTTCCCATCTGTACAATGGGATGACGAGACGGCTTTGCAGAGGTAATTGCCACAACGTGTATGTATAGAAGTTAGGGCAGTTACTTAACAGCATTGCCTAATATGTTCCTCCTGCCTTTTGAGCTGCTGAACACAGCTAAACATTCTTTGCTACTCCTTCCACCGAGAGCCAGGTCCCCCTCCTCGCAATGGACAGGCTCTCATGTCTTCTTGACAAATGGAGTGATGTTCTAGATGCTCTAGGATTGAGCAAGAAGCCTTGCAGCTTCTGTCCTGGCCCTTCGGAAAAAAACTTGATCTAGAGAACTGAGCCACCGTCCTGAGAGTCATTTGGGGGACATGACGTGAGGGAGTCACAGAGAGGCCTGAGCTGCACGGAGAAAGATGGCAGGTGGTCACAATGGTCCAGTCCTCGGCTACTGGGTCACACCAGGGGAAGCCCCAGAGGTTGTGGAGTAGAGACAGGCTGCGCCCATTCTACCCCATAGAACCAAGAGAGATGATGAGGAGATGTGAGTTTGAGCCCCCAAGTCTCGCGTCTTGAGGTGCTGCACGAATCTTCACCGTGTGTTGTTGACGGTTAGTGAAAGCGAGGTCCCTGACCTGCAGGAGATCTTCCTCTCTGCCTCTTCCGTTTCCACGTTTGCTTCCGTAGCTCCATCTGAGCTTTGATGCTAAACACTCGCCTTCATTTCCAGCGTCGGTGTAGACAACTACACTGAAGTCACAAGCACTTAAATGGAGGGTGTATAAGGAAATTCCTGGTATACAGTCAATAACTAGTGAAAAACCGCATCAAACAAATCTGATTCATGCCAGAATCTGTCAAGGAAGTGGCCTCATTGAATCACATCATTTTAATAAACTGAGTCATTCATGGGGGCACAGCATTTGTTGGAATTTAGAACGTGTGGCTCAGTTCGTTTCTTTATTTGGGACATCTTGTCCAGTGCTTGCTCCTTCTCACGGAAGAAGGTCACTGCATCCAGGCACGTCTGCATCAGCATCAGAGCTGAATGGAAAACCCATGCGGGGGAGGGGTCCCGATGGCAAAGGAGCCCTCCCCCATTTGACAGTCTCACACATGACAGGCAGAGTTACCAGGCCTTCTCAGAAGAACACGGGGTATTTTTCACTAGACTGTACTCATCAGTGGACTTTATCTTGTTTTGTCTGAGGATTTTCTGAGTTTCTGATGAAAGTTATGGGCCCTGTTTCCGAAAACATACACATAGACACACGGACACAATATTCTTTTTATATTTTTGGGAAGTGGGGGAGGTTACAGAGCCCAGAAGTCCATTCTTGAGTTGAGAATCCCTGACCTAAAGAAGCCCCTTATATTTTGATAAAAACTTCTTCCTGATCAGAATAGTCCTCAGAAATATTTTCTGTCGTTTGATTTGCCTGTTTAGGTTGTATAGTTTGGAGGAATCCATACCTTTCCCCAAACGATCATGGCTTTTAGTATGGAATTAAGGTTGTTGGTAAGGCTTTGGTAAGCTTTTATACTGGTAGGTTATCAGAAATAATTGGACTGAATCTTTGCTTTCTTATTTGTTTGATCTTCTCTTAGAGGTTTCTTGATTTTGCCCTGTTTATTAAAATCACACTCAACAGACTTATGAAAGCATCTGCTTATGAGGGGGACTAATCTTTATCCTGAAATCAGCTAAGCAAACTCTCTTCCGACCACACTGATTGTGGAATGCAACGCATAATTAAGTGTTTACAGAAAAAGCCAGCAAACAAGGCTGGGGAGGAGGATGTCAGAGCAGCTCTCGTCGCCATAGCAACGCCCCATGAGCCTTGCAAAAAAAATGAAGGCATTCACAGGATCACTGATGCAAAATGATAAAGCCGCCACTAACAAGAGCACAAAATCAACCACATCATTATGTTCGGGGCATTAAGAATTTAATATCTCAGCTTACCACGTCGGCTTTCAATAATCCTAATTCATTTTTGGTTGTTTCTGAGTTGGTTAAGTGGAAGACAGCTGACGTCTGTTGCGTAAACTTCACGATGGCGAGTCTTGACATTATTTATGCAATATTGTAGAATAAATTTTGTAAGCAATTAGGAAAACGCAGTGTAATAAATTACGGCAGGTTTTACTAGCCATGATTCCTGACTGTACTCTCACTGATAAAGCGGTGTTTAGCCTTTGTTGAAATGAACCCCTTTGGGCAACTTTCCTTTAGAGAAGTGATCTGGAGTCCAGTGCTCTTAGCAGGAGGCAAGTGCGGTTGAGGGGCTACCAGTTTTCTGAGGGTGTGTGTTCGCTGCACGTTCTCCTAGAGTCTGGAGCCACGACCTTGTCTCAGGAGCTTGAGGCTAGGCGAGGAAGCCGCAGCTGCCTTTTCTGGGTCATCCCTCTCCCCATTGCTTGGTCTTCCTGTCGAGCGGCCAGGCACCGGGGGCCAGGGGACCTCCTGTTCTCAGCAGGCTCATTTATTTGACTGACTCAGCGACCTCACTATCTATTATAGGTAATCAGAATATACAAGTGGAAAAAACAAATCAGCTCAGCGGCAACCATCAGTGTAGACGGGAGGACCGATGTAAAAGAAAGTATGCAGGGCGCCTGGGTGGCTCAGTTGGTTGAGCGACTGCCTTCGGCTCGGGTCATGATCCCGGAGTACCGGGATCGAGTCCCATATCGGACTCCCGGCTCTGCGGGAAGTCTGCTTCTCCCTCTGACCTTCTGCCCTCTCATTCTCAGTCTCTCGCTCTCTAATAAATAAATAAAATTAAAAAAAAAAAAAAAAAGTATGCAGACTTGTGGAGAAGAGAGCCTTGAAAAAGCACTTACCTTTGTTTTCCCATCTCTCTGAGAGATTTTTGCTATAGGCTGCATGTTTGTAAACATATTGCTGAATGATATTTGTGCATGTGTAAGTATATTCATAAATCCTTTGTAGAATAGCCACACCCATTTACTTATTTGGTGACTGTGATTTGCCATACACTTTGCCAGACGGTTTTACATTTATGGTATATAATTATCCTAATGAGTCAACCAAGTATTCAATCCCCTTTTCCATATGGGGAAAC